>CM060192.1:43111224-43854035 GCA_030549335.1 Pontederia crassipes | reverse complement strand
TGACTATCAATAATTAATTCATAACTTCTTAATAATAAGATCAAATCTTATGATTCATGATAAATTAGAAATTATACATACAAACATTTCCAACCCAAATATCATTAACTAATTCCAAGTGAGCAAATTATTAAGCAATCTGACCTAGGATTTGGTCACTAAAACAATAATTTATATCTTTCTCAATACTTATTGGTGAGATCCTAATTTTCCTAAAAACTAGACTTTAGTTTGTGTTTAGACATAAAAATAATCAATTCGTGTCATGTTCTGTCTATGTCCTCAATCTAGAAACAAGAAAGCATACAAAATAAAAAATTCATTTCTCCATGTTTACAGGTCTAAATTAGACGATTTCACTCCTCATCGAATCATTATGAAGTCTAATTTAACATATATAAGTTTCAAACCCTAATTCTATTTATTCTCACCATGAACTAATTTACAAAGTGGACCTATCTCTGACTCGAGATAGAGTGAGCGACCTTTGAATCTGAGTTCATAACTTACTCTATAAAAGTTATTTTGAGATGATTCCAAAGGTCATGGAAAGCTACCATATAAAGGATGTGTAAATTTAAAAATTTATGGAGAGGTAATCAGGAAGCTACGATTCGATGAAATTGAAGGGCAGTTTCGGATCTGAAAATTCACCTTAACCTAGCGACCTTGGCGAATTTTCTCAGGCGGTTATGCTAGGGATTTGCTTCTGTAAATTTTTCGGCTCTTCGTAGATAAGAACATATAATTTATATATTGTTTTCAGATTTTTAATACATCATACGACGGTTCAAAAAAAATGCATTACTATTGAATTGCCTACTTCAGCTGCTTGAAGCCTCATTGCTTGAAATAAAGGTCTCATAATTTTTATTTATTACAAATCAACATTAAAACTATAATTAATCTTAACTAATCATAGTTAAACATATGTGTTATAATATTTACAAATACTAAAATTTATTCCTAATAATCTTATGTAATTTTTTATAACACTTATCGATAATTTAATTATAATTATGCTTTAATCCAAAAATTAATTATTATATGCAAACATGACTATATAAGCATCTAAACTAACTTAATATACTAATTAAAAGCATGATTAATTAAAATGATATTTATGGAAAACAGTCCATGGAGGAACAAAGTGCCCCAGGTGGATTAAGCCAGCGGGAGCAGATATTGGATTATCTCATTTATATCCTAGAATTTCAAATATGCATCCAAGCAGGAATTTTTTATTGGATCTATTTTACTCTCTTTTAATCCTTTATTTTTGAGAATCCTATGGTGTCATACTTCGTGTCGGAACTCACAAGTGCAAACATCGGCAAAGAGCTCCTCACTGGTGCTTGCAAGTTGCATGCGCAGATGATGATAAAGAGCTTCGTATGGAAGCCTGCGTGCGTAGCTGCCAGAGACACCCTTCGTGCTAGAGCTTGAGTGCTGAGCGTTGATGAGCTCCGAGCTGAAGAGATCCACCCTCGAACTTCCATGCACAGTTGCATGAGAAGATGCCGTGCGACAATAAAGGGAAAGGCTTCAACTCAAGTTGACTTGGAAAGAAATATTACCATCCAATTTGGTCACATAATTTTTAATTTTATTTGAGAGGGGTCATATACTTAAAAAACTTACGATTTTACACTTCTAGGATCCATGAATGAGTTAGTCAAATTAAAATCGGAACATTTAAAGATGTTCAATTGAACGTATAAAGATTAAGTTTACTCAAAAACAACAGAGTTTTTCATTTTTTTACCAATTCATATGTGTATATATATATATATATATATAGTCAAATTAAAATCGGAACATTTAAAGATGTTCAATTGAACGTATAAAGATTAAGTTTACTCAAAACCAACAGAGTTTTTCATTTTTTTACCAATTCATATGTGTATATATATATATATATATATATATATACATACGGCAAAAATGTGGTGTAACACTCCTAGGTGTAACTTTGTGTAATACCTAACCCAACGGTTTAGATGAAATCCTCTGATTTTAATCGAATGGTAGTTGTTTCATCCATATGCCCTTGCCTTCTATGAGTGCCAGCCAAGATTGTGATCGTCGGTCATGAACACAAGTGTTGTCCTCCCCATTGTGAGTGCGCTGTCCAACCCATGCTGCCGATCCTGCCATTGTAGATGCGATCGGCAATTGGAGAGGAGGCGATCAGCGACGGCAACACGCGAGAGAGGAGAGAGAGCGCGAGAGAGAGGGCAGGGCGGGGAAGATGGGGGCTGCCGTCCAGCGGAGGGGAATACCAAGGAAAGAGAGGAGGGGAGGTCGATGGGTGCGGCGATTGCAGGCGAGAGGGGGCCGCGATCGCATGCAAGAGGGAGGCGGCAGTCGTAGGGGAGAGGGTCGCAGGCGAGATGAGGCTAGCGGTCGAAGGGGAAAGGGCATTGGAGGTCACAAGGGAGAGGGGGGTGGCAGTCGCAGGCAAGAGGGGGCAGTGATCGTTGGGCACAGGGGGGCGACAATCGTAGGGAAGAGGGCAGAGGATGGCAAGCGAGAAGGGACCGACAATCGTAGGTAGGGGTGTTCATGCATCGGATTTGACTTGACCCGTCCCATCCGATTTTAATCGTGTGAGGTCAGGTTGGATCGGGTTGGTAACCTGACCACCATTTTTACTTTCTTTTTAAAAGTTTTTCTTACTTTTTCTATTATGTAATATAAAAATATTATATAATATTTATTTAAAAAGCATAAAATAATATATAAAATATTTAAATATGATTTTACACATTTAAAATATTTTTATACAAACAAAAACATAAGCTGACAATAAAAAATGAAAAAATAGAATAAATAATCAAATTTTTGGATCGGGTGGGGTCAACTCGAGTTGAAAAATTTCAACTCATAAACGATCTGACCCGACCTCAATTGGTTTGATTCAGGTTGAGTCATTGGGTTTGTAGGTCAACCCAACCCGCTGAACACCCCTAGCTACAAAGGAGAGGGGATCAGGCGAGGCGGGGGCGGTGGCAGTAGGAAAGAGGGGTGCGGCTAAGGGACAAGGGTAGGGAGAGGGTTGCAGGCGAGAGGGGGTCGAAGGCCGTAGGGGAGAGGGCGATGGAGGTTGTAGGGGAGAGGGGAGGGGAGAGTGTCGTCGTAGGCGAGAGGGGAGGGGAGAGTGTCGTCGTAGGCGAGAGGGGAGGGGAGAGTGTCGTCGTAGGCGAGAGGGGGTGAAGGGTTAGGTCGATCTGGACCGTCGGTTTATAATAAACTAAAATTCAAGTAACAAAAAAGAAAATAAAAGAGGTTAGGTAGCATGCAACTAACTTTTGTACAACCAATATACAATCAACATATGAGGATCGTTAGATCACAATTATATAGTTGAGATTCAACCTCTATTGAATTTAAAGTTATTAAATTTAATCTCAACCATATAATCATTATTGGTTGTACAACTTTTGATTGCATATTAATAATAATTTTATGTATCTACATGATCCCCCATAAATCAAATTTAGATAGAAACTCACAATCTTTTATATATTATTGCTGAATAAAAACAAATGCGGGGGGTAGGTGAGAGGTTTTGGAGCAAGAGGGGTTTTGGAGCAAGCCCCGTCCAAACATGAATGTGTTTACAGTTCCGCCCTTATATTCAATATTTTTAGAACCGGATCGATGACTGGATCGGACTCATCACCGGGTCATGGTTGGATCCATCTGATTGGATTTTACCAGATTGAACCAGATTTTATTAAAATAATATTATTTATAATAATTATAAAGATATAGTATAAGTTATATGATATAGTATATGAATATTATGCTAATAACTTATTAAAAATATTAAAAAATAATATAACATAATTTTTATTAATTAAAAGTTTTATAATGATAATATAAATAGATTATTAAGAATTTAATATCTATTATTTAATGATGATAGATGTTATATTAATAAATTTGATCTTAAATTGTTCTTTATTTCTTTTTGTTTAACACTTTCATTTTTATTTCCTTTATTTTATGCCCTTTGATAAGTTCTCATTCTAATATTATTCAATTTTAAATACTTACTTGGACAAATGGTAGTTTAACTCCTAAGGAAGCACTTTATGAAGCTTCTCGAAATTTAATTGATTTATTTATTCCTTTTCTACAGAATTTTTTTCCAATCCAACCAAATTCTGACTACTTACTATATATATATATATATATATATATTGATAAAATAAACCAACTTGAGCAATCCACATATCGCGTATTTATTCATTTAACCTTCATTTTAGACTCCTACAAATTTTTTTATGTTTCATTCCGTCCGGAGAGGCAGGAATTTAGAACATCATTTCCAATAGATCTGTAGGGCAAGCTCGTACAAATTTACACCCTATACATGTATCATAAATTTTTACTGAATGTGACATTGGATTTATATTTCAATTCCTATTTAATTGTATACATATGATATTCCCTCCTCTTTAACTTTCCTTATATTTCTTTCCTTTTTTGTCATTTAACTTTTCTATTTTTATCATTTTTTTAAATTTTTTTTCAAAATCTGCATTGAATCAAGTTGAACCGATTTAACTGGCCTGATTCAACCGATCGGTTCAATCAAAACGAATTTTGATACTTAACCGGACCGAATCACAGGACGATTCACAATTGAACCATTTGAACCGATCGATCCGGTCCGATTTTGACAATATTGCTTATATTTTACTTGCAAACAAATTATGGGTACACGTGAGCTTGTCTTCATGCTTACAACTGATGCTTTGCCAGTCTTTTTTATCTGAACTGTTATTAGTGCATCGGATGCTGCCATCATGACCACTATGCTATTAAATCATTAATCTTTTATTGGCATTTTTTTTGCAGTGTTATAGGACCATAGATTAATTATAGACTCATCTTGGTTTAACTTTTTTAAATTCCTTTAACTTCTCGTATCAGCAAAGAAACAAAATTTTGGTCTTACATGTATTGTACACATAACCTGTAAATGTAATGATTATATTGTAGTGTTTAATATCAGAAGTGTTGTATTTAGTTATTTGAATAACTCCATCTTTTTTCTTTTATGATTCGGAGACAAAGTGGAATACCCGGAATTGTGTCCCAGGATTTATCCGAGTGATTGCTCTGCGTTCAATTTTTGAAGTCCGTTTGACGTTAAATTATAACTTTAAAAACTGACAACCATAAGGCTGTGTTTTGGCAACAAACTAGGTTGGAATTATATTTTTGTTCCTCATGATTCCGTCAAACATAGTCAGGAATTAAAATCACGCAACTTGATTAGCACTGTAGCGGAACAGATGGTTTTTATTTTTTTCTTGACATGACATTTTTATTTCATTTTTTATTTTTTATTTTTATTTCCTCTCACATATTTCTCTTATAAAAGAAAATATTTACTAAATATAAAATATCTATAATAAAATGAATAATATAATACTATTTATTACTTATTATTTCATTAAATATTTTAACATTTCATAAAATATAATTAATTTAAAAATGATGTTTTACATTATTTTAACAAAAAATTTCCATATTTTTTATTTATAATTATTTTTATTATAATAAAATTATACTTTATATTTTACAATAATTATTTTTAATTAAAAAATGATCAAAACTTCTCCTTTGTTCCTTATCATTATGTTTAACTCCATCAAAGTACATCTCGAACTAATTTGTCTATTCAACTATTCACCAAGAATTTAGCAGGTTCCGTTTCCAAACACAGCTTAAAAGAAAAAATAGATCAAGGACGAAAAAAGGGACTCAGAATAGTTACCGGCGTTTGGTTATGGGGTAAAATAAAAAGAAATAAAACAACATAATATTTTTTATTTCAGAAAATAAATTTTAAAATATAATGTTCTATAACTAAATTTATTATAAGAGTTAATGTTTAATATTATAATAACAATAAAAAAAGACTAATATAATAATATATGATTAAAATTTAAAAATATAATTGAAAATTTTGAAAAATGAAAATATAATATTTATTTTGTTAAATATTATTTTATTGGGGTTAAAAAATGACAATTATTTAGGTGGTTTGATATTTTTTTTAAAAATTTTATGTAAACATTTTAATTCTAATTTGTTTGGATTGAGAAATTTGAAGGGATGTGATGGAATATGGAGGAATGGGATTAGTTAAATCATGTTTAATTATATTTTTTATTTAAATTAAGAGGAGTAGAGTGGAATAGCTAAATCCTTCAAGCATCACATTTTTCATTTCACCAAATTGTTGAAATGAAAAGGAAAAAATAATTTTAGGACCCACTTAACTCCATTTTTATTACCAGATGAAATTATTTCTTTTGTTATCAAATTAAATCATCTCTCTCATATATCATCTCCGAACGATAACTTTTTTTCGCATCTATTCCTAAACTATAAATTTACAAATTTAGTTCCCGAACTTATCTAAATTTGACATTTATGTTTTCAGTTAAATTTAATCTAAAGTTTGTTAAGTTTTTTTTCTAATAGTTGTGAAATGCCATTTTTACTCTTTATTTTTAACATGAAAAAATATTTAAAAAATAAAAAACATCGATATAAATGTAATATTGTATAAAAAAATTATTATCAATTAGTACTTTTACTTGTATTGATTTTTTATTTTTAAAGTATTTTTATTGTAATATGGACATAAGGGTAAAAAGGATATTTCAGAATTAAATTTAAAATAATTTATTTAAAATTTAATAGAAGGACCTAAGTGTCAAATCTGGGTAAGTGTGGGACTAAAATTTGTAAGTTTATAGTTTAAGGTTAGATTTGGAAAAAAAATTATAATTGAGGAGGTGTTAAAGGAAATAACCCTAAATTATTTTTCTCTCTCATATGAATATATGTCTATTATTTTTATACTCCTCTGCTTCGTCAATCTGCTTCTCTTTAATAGATGAATAAAGTAGTTCAAAAAAATAAATAAACAAAAATAGAAAAAATAGGCAAAACAAAAAATAAAAGAGAAAAATAAATTAAGTGGTAAAGTAATAAATATTTATTGCTCATTAGATATTATAAATAGTTTATATATAATAAAGGATAAAATTAATTTTTTAGTAAATAAAATTTCCATTCCCTGTACCATTATGTTTACAACTTACTATTCAAACATGGTCTTTATAACGATGCACCACACTCCACCATCCCATCTTTCAATACACCACTCCATCTCACCCCTCCATTAGTTAATTGGCAAAAAATATTCACAATATATATATATATATATATATGTATAAAATATTTTGTTTGTTTCTTTAAGATTGATAATTACAAAAAAATCATCAAGGAAAAAAATGATCACTTTTGATTTTTTTTATTACCACCCTAATGTTTTTTAGTTTTAACGACTAATTTGTTTGACTTCTGACCAAGCATTTGATTATGAGAAAGCTTTCAAAAATTATTTTATATAATTAAGAATTTAATTTGTTCAAACCTAATATTTTTTGTTGTTTTAACCACCGATGTCCAAGACTACTAATGTCATGGGACATTTTTTTTGGCAAAATCTCACGATGTCAACATAGCCTAACATAAGCTTGCGACCACTCAGAATCGTCCAAGGACCATCCACGACCGTTCCACATTGTATAATTTTGGGAAATATCAAGTTATTCATAGAGCTTTTGTATTTAAAGACTTAGCAAAGTTGGACAATAACAAATTTGCAATATTTGGGATAGGTAAAATTGCACCATTATGTCATCAGCCCAACTCCCGGACTTACATACGGTATATTAAGGAGAAGTCCACTAGTATCTCCCTAAGTTCATACGTGTTTTGTGTTTATAAATAATGCAAGTAATAGCTTCTAAATTTTAGGGCACGTGCTTTGAACTGAAATGACAACTCACATCATTGATCCTTATCGGCGTTCTGTGATTCTCTAGATGACAATTCAAATGTAAAACACTCAAACGTCTGTATTGCTAACTTAATGCGTTAATGTCGTGGTCCTATGATCATGTTCATGATCGAAAGCCTATAAGAATGACTATGGACAAGTCATTTTGATCATATTATTTCCATTGCATACTTAGAATAAGTTTGGTTAGGTATCCTTGGCCTAATTATTGTATGTGATCTTATGTCCGATAATGACATGCGACGCTAGTACCTGATTATTCTGATCTTTGAATAGGAGCGGTATGATAATCTTTGATCAAAACGATGACTCTAGAAATCGAAAATTATTAGCACTCAATGATCACATAACTCAATCTGAAAATAATGGAAATTTAACTAAATCATCTTTGACTTGTTTTTCCAATTAGCTGTATGAAAACAATGGAAATCCCGAGTACATTTGTTCCTCCTTTCCGCATCTAACTGTGTCCTAAAGAAAAAGTTCAAATGGAGCCACAGGCCAATAAGCCTCCTTGGAGAAACAGAATACTCCATTGTTGGTTCAAAAGATTGATCAAATTTGTATTAACCAAATTGCACATATATTCTGCATTGAGTTTACGAAATGTAACTAAAGACTCCATTACTCCATATATAATTTAATTTAATTTATCACCTTTTTTTTGCAGGAGAATTTGCTAACAGTTTGGGAGGCCGAGTCCAAAAGGAAAGAGACGTTACTGACACTATAAGAAAACTGTCTAATAGCGATATAAATTAGCGTCGTCATACCACGCAACGCTAAACTGACACTAATAGCATCTCAACAGTGTTGACATTGAGTCGACAAGAAGAGACATTAAGTGCCTCTCTATAGCGTCCATTTAGTGTCACATTAGCGTCAAAAAATGTCAACGCTAAATGAGGCACCAAAGTGATGCTACTTCGGTGTTATTATCACCCGCAAAAATTAATAAACGTGCAGCAGATGGTAGCACTGTATTGGCATCACAAGGTGCGGCGCCAAAATCGACACTAATGTAAAAGCATATATTAGTGCTGACATCTTGCGCTGCATTGGCGTCACAAGCATGCGACGCTACATTAGCGTCACTGTGAATGCGACGCTAAGTTGACAGTAATATAATACGCGGTATCAGTGTCGACCTCTTGCGTTATAGTGGCGTCGATAGTGGGGACGCTAACTTAGCGTCACATGGTTGGCGATGCTAAGTAGACGCTAGTTTGCGCTTTTTTTAGTATAGTCTATATAATACTAACTACACTATACAATACTATACTGTACTATATAATACTATATTATACAATACTATATAGTACTAACTACACTATACATACAATACTATACTATACCATACTATACTATACTATACTATACTATACTATATACTATACTTAGCTATATTATACTATACATTATACTATATTATACACCATACTATACTATATTATTCTATTATATAATATACAAAAGTTAATGTACCATGCTATACATACATTATATTTCAATTTCCAAATTTTAAAATCGAGGGAATAGTGCTTCTTCATTTTCTATGAAATTCAAATGACTATTTTCGGAGATCCGACCGTTGGATCATCACGAAATTTGTACACCCCATAGACAACTGCAACAAAGATTTTTCAGTCTTTTTTTTTTTGCGATTTTAGGAGGCACGACGGCAGAGTTAAGAACCTAGAAAAAAAAGGCTTCTGATAGTGGTCGACATGAGTTCGACGGGACTTTGTCCGGCGGGAATCGATCAAAATAAAAATTATGGACTCATAGAGATCAACGTGAACTGTCCACTCGGACAAGAATCACGACGATCGGAGGTCAGAAAAAAATTCAATAAAATAGACAAAGTTTCGAAATAGAAACGGTTAGTTCTCCGCGGTCCTAGCTCAGATTGCAACGTAAAAATAGACATTTCGAAGGGCTGGGGAAGGTAAGGTGGCACAAACTTTTTGTGTTTCACGTCTTTTTCATTTCCTCTGATTCTCAAAATACTCATTTTTCATAATTTTAAAAATTCATCAAAACTTTTGCCTCCTCTAAGAAATCTAAAAATGTGCATTCTAAAAAATCGGACCTTTTAGGAGTGCCCGAAATGGTTCCGTCTAGTCAACATAGAGTTTTGATTTTTTTTCAAGAAATGTTGTTTTTGTTAGAATTTTTTTATATTCAAACTTAATAAGAGTTGTCTATTTTGCTTTATGCACCTTAAAAAATATTAAAAATTATTTTTCTAGAAAATTGGACCACTCGAGACTTCATAGAATGGCCTCATTTGGTCGACATACAATTCTTGAATTTTTCGAACGACGTCGATATTCTTCTCTTATATATGTTATTTGTATTCAATATATAACTTATATACATATTACATATATAACATATATAAAAGATACATATATACATATACATATACATGTACATATACATATACATACATATATACATAGATACATACATACATACATACATATACATACATATATACATATACATATACATATACATATACATATACATATACATATACATATACATTCACATATATGTTGATATACATATACATTCAATCAATTATTTTGGCGCCACTGCAGCGTCACAATAGCGACATATTCATCCTAGTGTCACAGTCGCATCACAATCTCGTCGCGTATTTGCGACGCCACTCTTTATAGTGTCATAATAGCGTCACCTGTTTGGGACGTTAATTTAGCATCTAAAAATTGCGATGCTAATGCAACGCGTCATTCTACTTTAGCGTTGCGTCATTGGAGGTGCTAAAGTATGTCTCTATGCCGCGTACTTTATAAATGATTATCTATAAGAATTGAATTAAAGTGCATTGCCTTAGTATCGCAATAAAGTGCGTCGCTAATTGGAGATCCGTGTGCCCATTGAAGAATGAATCCTAACCATCCATTTTCTTTTATCCAACGCTCCCCGTGTGTTCTCCATCTTTTGTGCCCACTTTGTCCCAATAAAGCCCGGACACCTCCTTCTCTTCCTCCTCCTGTTGTTGCTCTTGACTCGACGCCTCCTCCTCCTGCTGCTGCTGTTGCTGCTGCCCTGATGCCGGCTCCTCCTCCTCCTCCTCTTGTTGATGCTGCCCCAACGTCGCCCGGACGCCGCCACCTCCTCCTCCTCCTCATGCTGCTTCATCGACGTCGCTCGAATGCCACCGCCTCCTCCTCCTCCTCATGCTGCTTCATCGACGTCGCTCGAATGCCACCGCCTCCTCCTCCTGTTGATACTGCCCGATGCCGCTCGGATGCTGCCTCCTCCTCCTCCTCTTGTTCCTGCTGCCCCAATGCCACCTCCTCCTCCTCCTCCTATTGCTGCTGCCCCGGAGCCGCTTCCTCCTGTTACTGCTACCTCGACGCCGCCCGAATGCCGTCGCCTCCTTCTCCTCCTAATGCTACTGCCTCGACGCCGTCCAGATGTCGCCACCTCCTTCTCCTCCTGTTGCTGCCGCCCTAACGTAATTTGATGTAATGGAAGTTGTAATTGAATGTAAACGATGTAATTTGATCTAATGGAAGTTATAATTGAATGAATTTTATCTAATATGCCATTTATTTCATTGAATGATATCAACAATATGAATGTAAACGAAACAATTAGTGATAGTTGTTGCGGTGCAATGCCATTTCATTGAATGAATGTATCGTAATTAGTGTCTCTTTCGCGTCGCAATGACGTCTCAGCTCTTAGCGCCACATTAGCATCGCAATGGTGTTGCAACGTCGTAGCGCCACATTATTGATGCAATAGAACTGAGATATATATAGCACCATATTAGCGTTGAACTGTAGCATCGTATGGGCGTCGACATATTCGGTGTCTCTTTAGCGTCAAAATAGTTACACATATTAGTGTTTCATGATGTCAATTTTTGCATCATTACAATGTCGCAGTAGCACCGCAATTCGATAGTAATAGCGTCGACAAACTCGTGGGCGTGAAGTCGACGCTAATAGTACGTTTTGCGTCCCCAAGCCTATGGCGCGAAATCGACGCTAATGCATTGCTACTCTCTTCAGCGCCGAGTGAGCGACACATTAGAGGCTATATATTTTTGCGTCACTAATCGATCTTTTTCTTGTAGTGTGATGTGCTTTAGCTTTCATGCATTTTCTTTTCTAGTTTTCTTTTCTTCTTGAAAAAGAAGATGGAAAAGAAGAAAAAATGTAAAAAGAAAGTAGAAGCCCTAACCTACAAGTCGACCCACAAAATTCCGCAATTCTTTTGTTTGGATTTTTTTTTATATTTTTTTGTAACTAATTTTATGATTCTCTTGCTTAGCATATCAAGGAAATAATGTCCATATGGTGCTTCTTTTGTTATTATGAGTTCTCATGAATTTCTTACACCGTTCCAAAAGTTGTACATACAAAAAACCTTTTTATGATTTATATTTAATTCTTATTTACAAAGTTAAACATTAATTTTTTTCCAAGAAAATATTCATTAAATATTTTTTCTTTAAATGGTAAAACTTTTACTATTAAAAAAGAAGTTAAATAATATATAGATGAAGCGCATATCCTAGGTTTCTATTGAGCATGCATTAAATATATAGATAAAGTTGCAACGCGATCGAATATATTAATTTAGAATTTCTATATCTCAAAATAATAAGAATTCAGGTCAAACTCTTCATACTTAAATTGATAAGAATGGTTAGATTGAACTAGAATCCCAAAGTACTAAATTTGGTGGAACATACTCATTTGGGGGAACGGAAGCATTATGGTGGGACGAAGAATCCGAAGTTCAAGCCAGAACCTAAGGACTACTGCCCTGATGGGATTTGGAATATTGTAGCAAGTTGTAAGCAATTTATTATCATTTGAGCAAGTCTTAAATTTGGGTTTATGTTAACATAAAAATGTTTTGTTAAGAATTTCATCCATCATAACTAAATGTTCAATCTGAAATAATATCAGATTAGTTAACGTGATAGATATACCACTCCTTGACAGTGCAACCATTGTACTGTAATATGGAGTTTGAGTGATCCCATTATTGTTATAAGATACATGATGCTAAAAAAAACGGAAAAAAAAAACAACTAAAGACTGGCTGCTATATTTTATTGATGAGCTATTAAAGAATACTATCAGAAACTTGTTTATTATTTGCTTCTCATGATTAATTAAGTCACTAAGTTATAGAGTTCTGCGGATTGTGCTTGCGTTTCTCCCGTCATGAGAAGGAAGAGTAGGGAATTGAACAAGTTCATTGCAGCTAAACAAAGGAAGATTGTAATGCATAAATATGTAATAACTGGTAGGATGACAGAGGGTCGCATAATAACAAAAGATATATCAATTCATATATTATTGTACTGAAGAAGGTTGAGAAAATCTATTCGATGCAGCAAGTTAATTAAAATTTGCAACAAGAGGAAGCACATATATGCAATGAAATGGAAAAGGACTAAACTGATTAATTATCACAAACACAAAACCATGTGCTGCTTTGCTCTTCCTAAAACACAGACCTGGAGAGCAATAAGAGGAAGAAAGTTGATAAAATATGCTGCTAGACATTGTTGTTATACCTAATTAAATAAATCCAACTTCCAAACAATGGAAAAAGGCGATTATGTACGAAGGAAGGACGGTCATATTAATTCACTAGTTTAGGCTAATTAATTTCATCACAAGAATCGCCAAGAACTAAATAGAGAGAGAGAAACAAAATAAAGAAGCTTAAACTGATTAGCCGTCGTTCAGCTGACTTGTCACAGAAGGAGATGTCAAAGTTGTGTAGGAGAAATTTTACCGAAAAAAAAAGTTTGAGAGAAATTATACAATCAGTATATACATATAATATCTCCTTCATATACTTGGATCATATATGTTAAGGGCATCTACCACCTCATTAATTAATCTCCTTCACACAGGCTTAATCTGCTGCCGAAAAGAAAGTAAAATACTTATAGTCAAGAACCAGAAGCAGAACTACTGACTGCCAGTGAATCCGATCCCTCTACCATTGCCGGACTAACAGCGACGCTGCTGCCGGCGGCAGCGGCAGCGGCAGCAGATGCAGTGCTACTACCATCAGCAGGCACGCTCGCTGAAAGGCGTCTCTTCCGCTTCTTTTGATAAGGGATGCCACGAGCTTTAGCTTGGATCTCCCGCACCTCCCTTAGATACACGCCGACGGCCTTGGCGCCGAAGGGATTGGACTCCGGGCGGCCCCCGTTCTCCTCGTACGCGGCCCGGAGGCGGCCGATGAGCGCATCGAGCGAGCCCCACGCCTGCTTCAGAGGGCACGCGCAGGGCGCCGGGGGGATTGGGAGGCCGAAGTGGGCACACTCGACGGCGTGCACCTTGGTCTTGCCGAACTGGTCCAAGTACTTCATGAACTCGATCACATGCGCCCCGCTGCACCTCGCCAAGCTCGCCGGTGGCTTGAGGCTCCTGAGGTGCTGCTGGAAGGTGTTCCAGTCTCGCCGCTTCTGTGACTCGTATCGGCTGAGCTGCTGTCGAGGCTGTGGAGGGACTGGAGGCGGAGTCTGGTGCGTGACGACCGCGCCGGAGGAGGAGGAGGTAGAGGAAGGGCCTTCTGCAGCTTCCCTTCCCGGCGAAGCAAGGGCGGGTTCCATTCCCTGCGGCTCTTCTTTCTCTCTCCTTCGATCAGATGTGCTGATACAGTGTGTGTATCTATTGTGGATTCTTTTGTTTAGTAACAGTATCGATAATTGTTGGTAGTAGGGCGTACGTCAAACGTGTGTAACACTGAGCATGGACAGACAGTGGAAGAGGCAAATACTAAAAATGGTGGCCCCCAAAACTGGGAGAGGCAAAATTTAATAGATCATCTTTGCAGTTTGATTATTATTCGGATTCGCAAAGAAATTACACGTTTATTCTCTTTAACATCACCATTTTTAAAATAATATGATCTTTTGACCTAAACATTTCTCTATCTCTCTCTCCCCCTAATTTTTATTTATTTTTCCATTCAAAACTGTTTTTATTGTTTTTCAAAATATTTTATGTAATGAAACATTCGATAAGAATTTTTTTAATATAGCATAATAATATTGAAATGCCACATGGCATGACCATAATTTTTTAAACTTTCTCTTATATTTTGTTATTTTTGGACTTTTTTAGGTAACAGTAAAAATATCTTATCACAAATAGATGTATAACTGAATGCTGAAGAAAATTCAGGTAGAATAATTAACAATACTTTTATATTTCATACCTACGCTCACCTTTCTATTTTTATCAATGTAATTATAATAAAATATTAAATATATTATATAGTTTAATTTGTTGATTTTTTATAATGTCAGTGCATTGCATGGGGTAATCAACTAGGACTATATAATCCAAATTATTAAGATATATAATTCAGCCGAAAAAAAATATTAGGATATATACTCGCAGCCAATTTATGAGTGGTCATGTTCACGGCCATTTAAAATCTTTTTAGGTCGTAAATCATATCTGACATGCTAATGATAACGCTCACTAGGATATATTCTGAATCCTTTTACTTCAAATAAAAATCGTTCATTTGTTATATTAATGATAAGTACTCCCGACATGTAAATTTCTCGGAGTATGAGTTTCTTTTGTAATAGTGATGTTCGTACATAATTTGTCAAATATGATGGCTTACTATGCTACTACATTTACATGTGCAAGAAGGCCTTTATATAAGTTTCTTTTTTTTTAAAAAAAAAAAGACCACTTGCTGTTTTAGTGGAATCTTATTCACACTTTTATTTATGAATTAAAAGGTCATTGGAAAATGCTGTGGATTCCTTCATCGAAAAGAAAGAAAATGAACACATATATAATGTTGTCGAATCAAATGTTTCCGAAGACCCGAATCACCAGAACAGCTTCCTCGTCCTTGTCGTCATGTATTGTAGACAAATATAATTATTTTTTATTTCATGTTGAATTGTTGATGTTGATCCGTGGGGACATGATCACGTGTTACACGTCCGGAACGCCCCCTATAAAAATTCCTATTTCTTTGGCTTTTAGGAGGCCTCCTGCAGGCCCTCACAACTCACTCCCGCCAAGATTAGGGCTAAAGGACTCCTCTAGTCTCCTTCCAACATCCCCTGGTACCCCTCTCTCTCTCTCTTAAGGAAAGCTTGTTTTCTTCTTTTCGGCCTACAATATGCAATATGCGCTTTGCTTTCTTTAACTGTTGCCTCGACCAATTAAATAATTTGTACTCAAAGGAGGGAGAAAAAAGAGACAAAGAATAGAGAGAGAGAGAGAGAGAGAGAGGGAGGGGGAGAGAGAGAGAGAGAGAGGATTAAATCAAGTTGAAAAGATGAGTAAACATTATTAGATTGTTTGAATTATAATATTGATAAACGCTTAATTTTAAAAAGAAGAATTGCTACGTTTTCAAATAAATCAGATGATATATAATAAGTTGTGTATATTTTCAATATTAAGACTTTATAATCAAAATATTCGAATTCTTTTCAAATTTGTAAGTAATTTTTTTCTTAATAGTTTCAGAGGTTATTTTTTAGACCTTAATAGCTGCCAAGTGCCAAAGTAGAGGTCAATTACTTGAACTCGGTGATATTTTTCTGAACGCTGAACTAATCCATATTGCTACTCTTGGCCCCATCACTCCAGTTAGACTCATTGAATATGATTGCACACAGCTCAAATTCGCCAAAAATATGGTTACATTTCTAAACAATCATTTTGCTCATAATCATATCTGTAACAGCTCCAAAAAGAAAATAATAAACTCTGGTCCTCAGTGCTGAACGACTGAAAATGTAACCAACAAAGAGAAAGGAGAAATTAAAATTCGATTTTTCTACCACCTCTTAAATTTCAAACTCATGATAATTCACGAGTCTCTTCCTCTGATCGACATTTAAGAATTAGAGGACACATTTTTCATTCTACTTTCTTTCTTATTACAATCCCTTAATTTGGTGATCTTGCTTTTCCTCTACTCTAGACACTGGACGAGTAATAGGAGGGCAAGAGGATGTGGGAGGAAGAGGAGGCAACAATGGAGACTAGTCGGAAGACATAAAAATGAATCTGATGACTAAAATTGTGTGAATAATTCTCTTGCCAATAACATGCTTATTTTCATTTCATTACTAAAATGCACTACAAGAAAAATTATTATTTTCAACAATATTACTTACACTCGAATATCCCTCGTAATTTTTGAAGAATTTTATGATGACTAACGATATTATTTCGAAATAAAGACGTAAATATTTCTCACAGCTTAAATTATCACAACTTTTGATGGCTCAATAATCGTCGAAAATTTCAGCGGCTACGACCGCAGGAACTTCTGATGGTTGTAACACCACTATTGAACCTAGCCTAAACGGAAATTGCTTACTAGAGCACAAGGCGCAATGCTAAAAGTATGCCATGGGTAAAATTTGCATGGAGATTCCATACAAGGAATGAGGAAATTGGGGAACTCGAATAGGAAAATTAATATTTTCTTTATGGGCATTATAATGTTATAATTTAAAAATAATAATAAAATGATTGATCGTTTGATCTTTGGGACCGTTCGATTGTCCAGCTGCTAGTGAGAAGGAGAAATAAAATTTTCTTCATCCTCTTAATCCCAACTCATGAACCTCGTCATCTACTTGACACTTTGAAGTCAAAGGTTACCCTTTCCCATTTTCTTCCTTTTTTATTTCTAGTTCTTTGATTTTTTTTCTCTTTTCTTCCTTCAAACACCTCACAACTCTCCATCTCCCTTTGGTAATTCCCTCCACTGTGGGCAAGAGATGAGCACGAGGAGGCCAAGGAGGCGCCGTGAACTAGGAGAATGTGGGAGGAAAAAGAGGGAACAATCAAAGCTAGTTGAAATATGAAGAAACGTAGCAAATGCCTCAAAACGTCTGAATACCAAAATCTAAGCCATGAATCTATGCTCTTGCGAGAAGCATGTGTAGGACCTGATTTGATTGCTAAAACTGCTAGTCATTGTTGAACCTAGGTGCTCATGATGACTTCTAGAGTTAATTTACTATTTGGCTTATAGGTTTACAATTAAGAAGAGATTACATGTATGAATATTTGCTTATAAATTGGAACAGTCCTCCATGCTCTTGAATACGTTTCCTATTACACCTTTTCTTTGATGCTGGAGTTTTAGCTTTAAACAATAGTTACTTAGTATCACATGAATTATGGATGCATTTTGGCTTGTTAAATGCCTTAGAATGATGCTACAATATTATTCATGACAAAAATTGATTTATGCCTAGAATACCACCTATTATTATAGGTGTTGTTATTATAACTTGAGTTAAAAAGATTTATATCACTACAAGAAATCTACCATTTAGCGACGCTTAATGTGAGATGCTAAAAAATATAGTCACACGTTAGCATTGACACGACGTCACAAAGTTGAGATGCCGATCATCAGTAGCTATTAGTGTCGTTACTAGCGTCACACCTCGACGCTATACCAACGTTATCATGGCACGAAAAATCACACTGAAAAATTGTAAATGGGTCACTACGATGGTGCTAAGGCGGCAGTTATTTTGTCGACGCCAGCTCGATACCATGGTGATGCTAAACCAGACACTATTTAGATTCTAATCCCTAACGTAGTTTTTTACTACAGTGTGTGGTGTTACTTGGATGCTAACGCGTCGCTAAAACTCGGTGCTATGTAGACGCCCACGTGACGCTAAGTTGTGACGCTACAACGATGTTAAATTAACACTGAGTCTCTATGGTGAGGCTAACGTGATGCTAAATTTGGCAACGCCAACTTGACGCTAAGGTGACACTAAGTATGATATGTTTCATAGGGCGCCCAACCCTAGTGCGTCGCTATTGTGACATTAAAGAAGTGCTAATTACCAATTATTTTACCCCATTTCACCCTTATTCTTTCCTTCCCTCTGTACAATTTACAATGCATATATATAATGCATTTTTGACATTCATCATAATGATCTAAGCATTCACAACAATAAGTAATATAGAGTAATGCATACAAAAAATTATAAACATCACAAAAGTTTAATAACATAACAAAATCATATAAAAAATCACAATAGGTATCAAAAGTTTCTATCCTAAATGATTATCGTCATCGATGTCATTCCTGATATTCGACATTGACGTACTCGATTGTTATCCTCGTGGGAACTAGGTCTATGGTTGGAGCATGCTCTGAATCGTCTGTAAGATGGGAGCCAGATGCTCAGGAAGATGTTCAATATTAGCTCAAGTGCAATGGATGAAATCGGAGTAGATGGACTGCTTACATATCCTTCAATCCTCTTAGGAACCTGAGCAACTATTCCTAAGCTCTTCAAGTATCCTGCTTGTGTCGTGCCAGCTCCCTCCTATGAACAGTAGTGGCCTCTACAAAGTAGAAAAAATATATAACCATATAAACATTAAAAATCATATAAACTATATAACATTAAAATCCATATAATCATATAAAGTATTATATAACATTAAAAACATGAATCATTTACGAGATACATTACCTAATGGCTAAGTATTAGGATCATACTTCTCGATCATCTTCTCATTATACGCATCCTAAAAAATTTAAACATTGCACATTTGAAAAATCATTTACACTAACGCGAACAACCAAATGAATATGACATGAGACTTACCAAAACTCTATGGGCAATGAGTTTGACCAAGTCATTAGTCTTCTTGCTCTTATGTGTAGCCTCGTAGACCGTGCAAAAATTGATAGGACCACCTTCTCTTTGCTCTTGCAATAAAATTTCAAAATTTACAAAATAAGTAAGTATAAGATTTTGTATCTACATTACCATGCACCGTCGATGTTCGTCAAATTGAATTGGCCTGTCTATATGGATGTGAGCTTCAGGCTTCGAAAGTATGTGAACTTTACCTTTTCTGACTTTCTCTATCATTCTTCATCCATCTTGTATCAACATCAAATACTTAGACTTTGTAAAATTATAAATTAAATAAAAATAATTCAAATGTATACTTACTTACCACTTTCACATAACGACTCATAAATAAGGTGCCTAATATGCCTTGGACATTTCTGTATGCCCTGCTCAAAACTAAGGCCAATAGACGTGATGGTCTTGCGAAACTTATAAAAATGATTTCGAATGCATTTCGCAGTCACCTCCTCAAAGCTTCTTCGAATCATCCCTAAACTGAGCTCAGGATGAGACTGATTTGCTTCTTACAAGTTGATAATTTAAACATAATATAAAACAAATTATCTAATGCAAAAAAAGATGCAAATGCCTAAAAGATACCATCCTGCACTTGAATTGGAACATCTTTTCACGATCTTATCCTTTTCGGCAAGTAGGCAAGGACAAGAGCACTGACATCTCGCATGGTAGAAGCGGAGATGAAAGTGATCTTGCAATTTATAAAGAAGTATTAATTTTGTAATTATAAGCAAAATTATAATAAAATTTTTAGACCTTATTTAATTTACGACTGAGCAATGTTGTTGATAGTGACCCCATTATAGTTGAATCCCTCTTCTTTTGTCGAAGAAGAATCATCATCCACTCTAGCTGGTAGGTTGAGAAGGTTCAACATGATCGACGGGCCATAGTACAGAACAAATCATTAGTGTAATATCAAATTAAACTAATGATAATTGCTATATATATATATATAGTAAAGTCCTCACCTTGTATAATATCTACCGATGATGATCCGACTGCTTGTCTCATTGGAGGCGAGCAACTGGTATGGTACTATATGAATAAGAAATTATTAATATAATTACATGAAAATATAAATTAAATTATAATGAATATATCACCTATTGTAATATGTCGATTGTCATCACATGGTTGTGTGGAGTGGACATTGGGATGTGGAGACGCATTCATCACTCTCGGCAACAGCGTAGCAACTGTCATCATAAAAAATAGTTCTAGTCTTCTACATATAACTTTCATGTCTTCGCGTGCTTATATGCTATCTTCTGTTCTTCCTTTAATGCTCGTGTTGAAGATGTTGTCATGTTGTACTAAGTTTGAAGACTAGTAAGGCAACTCCCAAAAAATACTACTTTTATCCCAATTATATTCACTTCCAAACCCAATTTTCTTATAAGGACCAGCCTTCAACCTGAATGAGACTTGATTAAGTTTATTTACTTGCTCTAGCATTTCTTATCCCGTGAAATGATTTGGAGGCAATGTCTACTCATTTGCATTCTTTTTAAATGAGTTTCGATTGTGACGTATCAAATTCTCCATTGGCAAAACATCATGTGACAATTAAATCGGCATACTTTTCTACTATTCTTTAAATAATATGATTTTGTATCCTTTTCGTATATGGGACAAGTAAGTTTACCTTAGTCCAACCACTCAGCATTCTATATGTTGAAAAATCACTTATGGTCTACATTAATGCGGCTCCCATAATGGAATTTTACCTCTTAAATTTTTCATAAGCACGTTATCTTCGCAAAACATGTTGAGTTCATTGATCAAAGGTCTTAGATAAATATCTAATCTTACTTGGCGATCGAGGACCTGGGATCATACAGGTAGGCAATATGTTCTCTCGTCTCATACACATGCTTGGAGACAAATTATAAGGTGTGACAAAAAATGGCCAATATGAATAAGTAGTGTCTGATGAGCCAAATGAGTTGAACCCATCAGTACAAAGTCTTAATCTAACATTACATGATTCAGCTGCAACAGATGAAGCGCATCACACGGCCCGTTATATTTAATTTTCAACCTTGACAACCTTCATGAATTTTTACTTTCTGACTCCGTTTGAACTCTGATTTTAGCGCGGTTTTCTCTGGTGGCTTCCTAAGTCAATTCTCTTAATTTAATAAAAACATATAATTTGAGTAGATTTCTATTTTTATAAAATTAAAACAAATAAGGTCAAAAAATGATGCATGCTATATGAAAATGAATCGAAATGTGATTAAATGCATGATTAATTATATATTGTATGTTGCATGTATCAAACTACCCCAAGCTTAGCTACTTGCATATCCTCAAGTAATGTTCAAAGCAAAGATCTAACAAAAATGGTTAATCATCACTTCCACCCTGTCACTCATCTAGTCTTCTTAGCACTAAATTTTATACATTCATTGCTTAAGTGTCTCACCACTTTTTCATAATGTGAAATTTTTGAATGAAAGACATTTTTAGACTCCTCCAAATTCAGCTCTGAATAATAAGAAAATAATTCTTAAAAATAAAAAATAACAATGGTAAATACATAAGTGTTACATGAGCTTTTATTCATTTATTACTTTTATATTTCTTCGCTTAGAAACTTTTCATCATCATTTTTTTCACTTCATTTATTCACTTGATGCATGCAAAAAACAACATGTAATTAACCATGAATTTAATCACATTTCGATTCATTTTCATATAACATGCATTATTTTATGATCTTATTTTCTTTAATTTTATAAAAATAGAAATATACTCAAATTATATGTTTTATTGCATAAAAAGCAAAAGAATTGAGTTAGGAAGCCATCGGAGAAAACTGCGCTCAAATCGGAGTTCAAACGGAACCAAAAAGTGAAAATTAGTGGAGGGCCAAGGCTGAAAATTGAATATAACGGACGTGAGAGTTCTGTAATGGCCTGTTTTTATAGTTTCACCCAAAAGACTGAAAGTTGAATATAATGGGCCGTGAAAGGTTTGTAACAGTCCGTTAAATCTAGTTTCACCCAAAAAAGCATGGCCGAGTTATGGGCCGTGACAAGAATATTATAGGATGTTATAATCACACTTTTACTCCAATTTGGACACTGTTAGGGCCGTGAAAACAGTGTTACAGGCCATGAAAAACACGGTAGGGTCATTATAGGACTGTTATGGACCGTTACGAAGGTTATTTTTGAGATTTCTTCAATTTTTCTTGGGAATTTCAAATCAAAATCGAACCCAAACTTTATCCTAAGCCTTAGGGATTAGGAAAGATATTTACTCAGATTTGAAGGAGTTTTGGATGATTTAAAAGACTTATTAAAGTCTAATATGAATTTACTTATTTTAACATGAAAAGACTTCACGAAAACCCTTGGCCCCTGGAGGATATAAATAGAGGTCCTATGAGATAGAAAAAAGTGTGATTGGTGGTGCCTGAGACCTGTGAGCCGTGTCATTTTGTAGAGAAGAAATTCTGAAGCTTGAAGTTCAACCGAAGGAGAAGATTGCACAATAACTCGTCGTTTATATTATGTAACGGTTGAGAGGTCCCAAAGGCTGTAAATTTTTCTTCTATCTTTTATTTGAATGCTCTTTTACCTAGTTTTTATAGTTTATTATTTCTGTAATAGAGATTTTATATTCTTTTCAAGAAAGAGAACTGTTTGAACCTTGTTATTAGTTGACTTAATTAAACTTTTTGATTTCTTTTGACTATGCATATTGAGTTCATTGCCTTTTGACGAGCAATTTTATTTCTGAAATCATATTACAAACCTGTATGAGGAGTGATTAACTTCAAGAATTATTATTGCTTTGATAATTAATCTTTTACTTTTAAGTTGAAGCATACATAACGCGTGTTCGGTAACTCGTCGTTTGTGCCGAATTTCATGTGGTCTATTATTCTATCAAGATTTATGGGTGAATAACAGTATATGAGATACATATTAATACATCTTAACTCTCTGTAAAATTAATAATTGACTCGTCATTTGTGATTATTAGTTTTATTAGAAGTTAAGATAGTTTGGTTTACTCGTCTTGAGAGGTCAATACTTTGGGTACTCCTAATTCATCTGAAGAATCAATACTATTATTTATTATTATAATTCAACTATTACAGAGGATCATACACATTTATCTTTACATTAATCATTCAAAATTCGTTCAACACCAATTTATTTTATTCCATTATCATTTATTTTCTGCACCTTTAATTTTTTTGTTTTCATAACCTCAAACACTTTTCTTTTCCTAGTAGATTATTGAGATATATTAGATTTAACTAGTTCCTCTTAGTTTTGACACTCTACTCTACACTTTATTACTTGATGCGACTAATCATTTGCTAGCAAATTTATTTGTTACAAATTCTACACATTAAGGTTTTGGCGCCGTTGCCATTTTTTCTTAACTATTGTTCATAATTGTTAGTCTATTTTGTATAAACTACTTTGAGAACTTTTATTTTTCTATTTTACTTCACTTGTTCTTTTAGTGTTGTATAAGCTTTTCAAGTAATATCTCTTGTACACAATCGAATCATCACGAGCACATCTTAGACACCTCAACGACGACGAATAAAATGACAACAAACCAACAAGTTGAGAGAAATATCATTGTTGTGCAGAAAGATATGATTCGATTTGAGGCATCATCGTCAAGACAAAGCACAAAGAAAAAGCCTCAACAAGAAAAGAGAAAAGATTTTTTTCGAGAGCCATTCACTGCACTCACAGAATTAATAGATTTCTTGCTGAAAAAGCTCTTCACTCAAAATTATCAAATAAAAAATTTGGAGAGACAAATTCACAACATGAGGCAACACAACAAAAAGTCAGATAAGGATGTAGCAGCAATTCTCGAATTCAAATCATCAACTTCTGACTTAATAGAGATGATTGGTCAATTCGGCACAACAATTGAAAGAAGGTTGATAATGCAAGATCAACACATCTAGAATCTGGAAGCATAGTTGACCAAAATTTAGAATCAAATTAAAGTCAATGACTCACTTTGACTCTTTGACATCGAGCTCATGTTTGAGGCATTGGAAGCAAAGCTATATGCTTTAGAGAATGAAGTTGTAAAACTAAATTCTCTAAATTCTAAAACTTTGAGCCACATCGACGAGAGCCCGAAGGGCATCTTATGTCCATGCCACTATCAAACTTCATATGAAAGAAGATGGCACATAGAAGCAATTTTTTCAATACGGACAGTGACAACTCAGTGGCATGTTAAAGAGACAAGCAAATACATAATGAAAGATAAAAAGTTCAAAGAAGGGGATAGCCTTTGGAAATTCCTATCACTTCTACTCCGATGTCCCCGAAGCATCAACTATTGGCTACACAACAATCCACATCTCCTCCGTGCAATTTATAAAATCTTTGAAGGAGAAAAGTACTTCGCCGACATCAACACGATCTTCTCTAGATACAATAGACTAGTGGCGACCAAAGAACCATTCGAAGATCCAAGTTCAGCAGCAATACACCTCTTAAATTTCACATCAAAAGACTATTGTACATGAAGAAACACCACCACCAGATGATGACATCAAATCGAAAACATAGGCATCATCCAACCTCGCATGTGTTGAGCATCACCACTACGAGTATTCACGATCACGTTAAACCTGGTGGGATCGTTCCTTAATTTTATATCTACTTATATTATTCTTATTGATAATTTCTAATTACTCTCAACATATGCCATATCAAAGTCAAGCTAATGACTATAACTTAGAACTATTCTTCCTAAATCCTTATCTCCAATTAAATTTGCACTTTTAACTTAGTTAGATCTAGACTTTTAGTTTCTGGTTAGCTCCCCTTTTATTCTAATGGGCATTCCTTGATAGTACTAGGTCTCAGGTAACAAATTCAAAATTTTTGGGATGTAACAGGTCCTACGATCCTTTCACGGGCTTCCTATAGCATTTTATGAGTCATTTCGGTTGAGTCATGCACTTCACAATGGGCAATTTCAAGTTTTGACATGTCATGGGCCGTAACCGTCATATCACAGCCCGTAACGTATTTATCCCATTCATCATTGACCCGACTCACGACCATTCACCTCATGTCATGACCCATAAGTGTTTCCTGACATTAGCTCCACCTATCGACTAACCCGATTCACGACCCTCTATTGACAATGACCCATTAAATCGAAATACCTTAATCGACAACATCCTCTAATGGGCCGTAAGCCAGAATTCACGACCTGCAACTTGACAGATGACACTAATCTTGTTAGATGACATACATCACGAGTCGTGTTCTAACCTTCACGGAGCTCAGAGATCCTACCGAAGGCTGGTGACCCAATATACGCATCATAAGTCACACCTTACGGACATCATAGGGACCCTTATTTCGTAGTTTTATACCTCACAGTTCATAACTTTATTCACACGACCCATAAGTGATTTCACTAGTTCTTACGCCCTGCATTATTACTCGACTCAAGACGTTACACAAATTTTTTGGCTGTAAGGTCTATTTCACGGGACTCACATGGAACTATTCTACTTCACGAGTCGTAAGTTGAGATTAATGACTATCATAGTGTTAAACAATTCATACATCTCAACATCGCGGGGCGTTAATGATGAATGACGACCGTTACTCCCTAACATTTCACCCCTCACGCCCAACCATCCGACATCACGTACGTAAATTTCATGTAACGACCTTTATTTTTATTATCTTCTCATGTTTATTCATTGCAGGTCCTCCATCTTCAGAGCCGACTAGTCATCTTCCCCACTTCCAGCAAGGGCGTAAAGCGTCCTTATTGATTTTGAAGATTTACTACAGTCATCGTCGGCAATCTTCATGGTGAACCCAAATCGCATTGGTTGCTCCTCCAGCAAGCTCATTCACCAATGATCTGTGGGCAATTTCTTCATCTCCGACGAGCTGCAACATTAAAAGTCTTGGCATATCTCTGAATGCCTTCCAAGCCGACCGGCGCTCACCATCTCAATTACCAGCAGCGACGTCAGAAGTTCATCAACTCTTGACGACTCCCTCCGGCACCCCAACAACTATCAGCGAGTAGTGATCCACAAATGTTGGCATGCATAGAGCGAACAAGGAAGAAGACAACTCATCCTAGGTCGTAACTGGATCCTCACGATCCGTGAGCATTTGGACTTGTTCTACATTGCTATTGCAAGGGTCGTGATTTCCATATCACGACCTATTAAATTGCGCATCACGACTGTCGCTCACCCTTCAGGACCTATAACATTAGTGAATAGCATTGAAAAAAATGGAAATAAAGAAGAGAAAAATAGGGAAGAAAGGGAGAAAATTTTACTCCCTCAGAATTGATGAAAGAAGCAGCAAGCACAGACGCCCAAAATTTCTATTATGGATTATTCGTGGCTTCTTCCTACAACTTCAACATATATCAGGTTGTTTGTTTCCTTTTTTAGATCTATATTTTTCATTATCACATTTACATTCCTACGGGTTTGATTTTCAACACTAGGAATAGTGTTGAGTTCAAGCTTGGGGGAGTTTGCAATTTCATGCATCATGTATATCTTTTTATATTGCATTGTAAGCATATATTCTCTTCATGTTTTAGTCGCATATTTGCTTGCAGCTCACATAAAAAAATAGAAAAAAATGTTTTGCATAATTGAAAATTGCATCTTATTTTCTCATGTCTTATTATTTACTTATTCTTCACGCATTATTCAAAGACATCCTGTTAATTAATGAAATTTGAAGCATTATTATTTTATCAATTATCGCCTTCGTACTGGGTAATTGGTTTGAAGAAAGTTGCTTAGTGAAACTATGGATGTTTGACGACAAGTCCTATTCATGCTCTTATTTTTATATTATGTCTATTAGCTTAATAATGATTATATCCATGTTGAACATTCAAGTGTAGTTGAGCTTACTAATAAATAAATACATATAAAATTGTTATTATGTACAAAAGAGAGCTAGTGGACCCCAAAAAGTATGAGGAAGTACAAAAAGGTATTATCCGAAGCTTTGGTGAGTTTGGATAATTAAATCCATAGGGGATTCTTGCTTGATGATCTAAGAGCAATTGCTATGGGATTCGTCGGTCGAAACTTCGTTACATGGACTAACTTGCGCAATATGGAGAAGCACATGAGTACCAAATCAATGAAAAAAAAAGTGAAAAAATGATGATGAAAAAGTTTCTAAATGAAGAAATATAAAAGTAATAAAAGAATAAAAGCTCATGTTACACTTATGTATTCAACATTGATATTTTTATTTTCAAGAATTATTTTTTATTATTCGGAGTTGTATTTGGAGGAGTTTTAAAAATGTCTTTCATTCAAAAATTTCACAAAGTTGGGTTATTATGGAAAGTGGTGAGACACTTAAGCGATGCATGTATAAAATTTAGTGTTAAGAACACTAGTTGAGTGATGGGGTGGAAGTGATGATTAACCATTTTAATTGGAGCTTTACTTTGAACATTGCTTGAGGACAAGCAAGTGTCTAAGTTTGGGGGAGTTTGATTCATGCAAAATACAATATATAATTAGCCATGCATTTAACCACATTTCGATTCATTTTCATATAGCATGCATCATTTTCTGACCTTATTTGCTTTAATTTTATAAAAATAGAAATCTACCCAAATTATATAATTTATTGCAGAAAAAATAAGAGAATTGAGTTAGGAATTCACCGGAGAAAATCGCGTTCAAATCGGAATTCAAACGGAGTCAAAAAGTGAAAAATAGTGGAGGTTGCCAAGGCTGAAAATTGAATATAACGGGTCGTAAGAGTTCTGTAATGGCTCGTTAAATCTCCAGCTTCATCCAAAGACTGAAAATTGGATATAGTGAGTCATGAGAGGTCTGTAACAGTTCATTAACTCTTAGTTACGCCCAAAAAGCTTGCCTAAGTTATGGGCTGTAGTCAGAATGTTACCGGTCGTTAAAATCACACTTTTACTCCGATTTGAACACAATTAGGGTCGTGAAACCAATATTACAAGCCATGAAAAGCACTCCTAGGGTCATTACAGGACTATTATGGGCCGTTATGAATGTTATTTTTAAAATTTCTTCGACTTTTCTTGAGAATTTCAAGTCCAAATCGAACTCAAACTTTATCCTAAGTTTTAGGAATGATTAGAAAACATATTTACTCAGATTTGAAGGAGTTCTGGATGATTTTAAAGACCTAGCAAAATTTATACCGAATTTACTTATTTTATTATGAAAAGACTTCGAATCATATAGAAACTCTACAAAAACCCTGGGAGCTATGAGACAAAAAAAGTGTGCTTGAGACTTGGGAGCTATGCCATCTTGCAGAGAAGGAATTCCGAAGCTTGAAGATCAACCGAAGGAGAAGATTACGCAATAACTTATCGTTTGTGTTATGCAACGGTCCAGAGGACTCAAATGCTGCAAATTCTTCTTCTATCTTTTATTTGGATGCTCTTTTACCTAGTTCTTATAATTTAATATTTCTATAATAGATATTTTATATTCTTTTCAAGAAAGAGAACTGTTTGAACCTTGCTATTAGTTGACTTAATTAAACTTTTTTATTTCTTTTGATTATGCATGTTGAGTTCATTGTCTTTTGATAAGTAATTTTATTTCTGAGATTAGTTTACAAACCTGTACGAGGGGTGATTAGTTTCAGGAATTATTATTGTTTTGATAATTAATCTTTTACTTTTAAATTGAAGCATACATAACGCATGTTCGGTAACTCATCGTTTGTGCCGAATTTCGTGCGGTCTATTATTCTGTTCAGATTTATGGTGAAAAATAGTATAGGAGATACATATTAATGCATCTCAACACTATATAAAATTAATAATTGACTCATCATTTGTGATTATTAATTTTATTCGAGGTTAAGATAGTTTGGTTTACTCATCTTGAGATGTCAATATTTTGGGTACTCCTAACCCATCTTAAGAATCGATACTATTATTTATTGTTATAACTCAACTATTACAGAGGATCATACACGTTTATCTTTACATTAATCATCCATAATTCCCATGGGTCAACACTAATTTATTTTATTCCGTTATCATTTATTTTCTGCACCTTTAATTTTCTATTTTCATAACCTCAAACACTTTTCTTCTCTTATTAGATTATTAAGATAGATTAGATTTAATTAGTTCCTCGTGGGTTCAATACTCTACTCTATATTTTATTACTTGATACGACTAGTGCACTTTCTAGCAAATTTATTTATTACGAATTCTACACATCAAGCGCATCAAATAGTTTCCATGCCTCAGTGTTTGAAGGATGTGTAATGGAATTCGCTTTGTGCCACTTCATGAATGATGCATTTTTCTTAGAAAGAAATAACTGTTGCAATCTTGGAACGATGGAAAAGTATCTGAACACTCCATTTGCCATAAAGGTTCGTCGACTTCTTTGAAAAAGTTATAAAACTTAGAAGCCGAAGAATTCGGGTTTTCTTTAATAAATGTTTCACAAATATTTTTTTCTTGCATTGCATCTCGCATCATGCCCTTATATGGATTGCTCGACTCACCCACAATAGTATGTATGTTAGCTTCAACTGTTGTCTCTTTTTTCCATCTTTTTTCGTCATGAAAGAATCAATTTATGTATTTTAGTAAGAAACCATTGTAATATAATTCCTTCTCTACATCATATCTTACTTTCCAATGACAACATTTTAGTCAGGTGAGGTAGGCTGAGAAGGTCTGATATGATCGATGAGTCCTAGTACAGAATAAATAATTAGTAATATCTCAAATTAAACTAATGATAATTTACATATATATAGAGTAAAGTTCTCACCTCGTGTAATATCTATCACTGCCTCATCAGTGGTAGTTCGCTTGTCACAATGTGACGATCTGGCTGCTTGTCTCTTTGACAGCGTAGCAACTAACATAATATGCATAAAAAATCAATTACATAAAAATATAAATTAAATTATAATAAAGTACATCACGTGGTGTAATATGTCAGTCGCCATCACGTGGTCGTGTGGAGTGGACGCTAGAATGTGGAGAAGCATCCATCATCTCAGCGGCGGCATAACAACTATCATCATAAGAAATAGTTAGAAAAATTACATCTATTTAAATTAAAAACACAGAAAATAATCTGGGCTGACACGTCAATCATCGTCGTGCGATCGAGACAACCCACCAATGGACCACTAGCTATGTGATCCAAATGAGTTGAACCCATCGGTGCAAAATCTCAATCTAACATTGCGTGATTTTGCTGAAAAAGTGGATGAACTGCATCAAATAATTTCCATGCCTCAACATAAAAAAGTCACGCTACACTCTATGGCAAAAAACCATGTTGGATATTGTCTTAGTGCCATATTAGCATTTGAATAGTGTCTGGTTTAGCGTTAACATGGTGTCGAGCTAGCGTCGACAATTCTAGTGTCCCCTTAATGTAGATATAGCGACTCATTTTACTATTTTGCAACCTGACTTTTCATGACAGGATAGCGTCGGAGTAATGTCCACATGTGATGCTAGTAGCGTCATCCGCGTACTTGGCACCATCTCAGTGTTGTGACATCATGTTGACGCTAATGTGTGGCTAAGTTTGTTACCCATGATTTAGCATCGCTAAGTGGCAAATTTCTTGTAGTGAGCATTAAGGCATATGTCAATAAATTCTTACTAATCAATAAATTATCATATTTTGGTACCTTTTTTTCAATACTCTCATTTTATTTACTAAGAATGTGGATAAATTGAGAACGTGACCAAAAGAGACCAAAAATTGAAAAAAAAATCAGTATTTGGTTTCAAGTGGAGTATAACCCAAAATTTACTAGAATCTACCATTATTTGCCCCTAGCATTTGAGGCATTATTAAGAACAACATAGATTCAGATAGGATATAAGTGTCAACCATTTGTCTAGTAAGCTCAACTTTGAAATGATGTTTCGAAATAAAATTTCATAATATCATTTCAAAAGTTTTAAACTTCTTGCTTCCAATAAAATTAATAGGGCCTAAAAGAAAAAATACATAGAATTGATAAACTCACAATTTGACATGCAAGCACAATCTTCCATTTTCTAAAGGCATGACAATGGAAAGATGCCACAAACTTAAAAAAGATGATAAACTCACAATTTGACATGTAAGCACATTTATCAAACGTTAACTAATTAGTTTCATCATGCTAACTAGGTATTATATTACATAAATCATGTTAGTTACAATTATAAAAAGAATATGAAAATGTTTAACTCATCGCAGGAGGATGTCAGAGCGGCAACATCACAGGAGGGCGGTAGTGGCATCAGATGTCGGCGGAAGAAGGCAGCGGCGGAGTTTTTAGTAAAGAGGGCATAACTTAAGGATATAAGGTAAGTTTTAGTGCCACAAAAACATGCGACGCTTATTCGTCGCTAAAGAGGCACCCAAAAATAAATTTAAAAAATCGGGAGAGAGTGTGGCACTGTCGTGACTCTAAGTCAAGGCTGTGGTGACGCCATATCGTTAATTTTTTTCTAGTTAAAATATGAAGAAAATTATATACCTTAATTCGACATAAGTTTATATCAACAAAACTTTATAACTTTATATTACCTAATTATATGAACGATATGCATACACACACATACATATATATTGTAAAATATGGCTTATTTTTGTGTTGTGATCCATTAAAGTTCTAAGTTGAATGCTATGGGGGATCAATCAAATGATAAGTCACATGCCTCAATTCCAAAAAGAGAAAATCAAGTAAATTAACAACCATTAGTTTCATTATTCAAAATCTTAAGTGATAAACAATTATTCATTCCATTCTCGTCGTACATTGTTCACCATTGCGCGCGCACGTCTTCCTCCTCACCGGAGGGCGTCACCTTCACCTGTTATTTCTTCCCGCCCATGCGCCCCTTCTTGACCAAGATGTGACGCTAAAGATGTGCTAAATTGTGGGTAAAATAAATAACGACTCATTAGCATCGACACGGCGCCACCGTTGATAGATGCCGATGTAGCGTCAAGAACGAGTGGCGCTAAATTGACATTGTAGTGACTCTAACTTAGTGTGGACAAAGATTGTGACGCTAAAAAGACACAAATTTGTGCCGCTTTAGCATTAGGTGTCATGTCAACGCTACTTTGACACCATTGCAACTCCATTGCGCCTCCACAGTGGCTGTAATTAGTATTAATTTTTACTATATAATTATATTTCAATTTTTGTAAGAAAATCATGTCACTTAATTCAACCCTAATAATTTCATGATTAAGAATATAAAAACAATTTATCCATAATTAATATATGACATATATTGTATGTATAATATAATGACATGTATATATATATATATATATATATATATATATGTATAGTAGATTGTTAACATTCTTTCTTTCTATATATAAAGTACACACACACACATACATACATACATACATACATACATACATACATACATACATACATACATACATCTATCTATCTATCTATCTATCTATCTATCTATCTATCTATCTATCTATATATATATATATATATATATATATATATATACATACACATATATACATATATATACATATATATATATATATATTTGTATGTAGGTATGTACACACACACACATTTGTGTTTATGTGCATCAATACATCTATAATTACTTTATATGTATATTTGTATCTATGTACATATATGTGTATTTGCATTTATGTATATTTAGGAATAGATATGTAGGTAACATATATATATTTAGGAATATTTAATCAATTTATTTGTTAAACTATAGTATAAGTAACATATATAGTTATACAAATTAACATTACCTACTTAAATACAAATCAATATAGGTATATATATGAATTTCTTTTTAATACATGAATTTCTATTGAGGAACACGTCTCTTGTATTCTTATACTTATATATGTATATTTGTATTCTTATACTTCTATGAATACAATAACAATTAATATTTAATTAATTTATTAGTGTAGGACGTGTATAATTAAATTGGCAACCCATTCGCCTCACATTAGCAACGCGGAGCGTCACTGTGATATCGGCGCAATATTTTCAATGCCTAGTCGACGCCTCCATAGCATTGAAAATCAACTCGTGCATCAACGTCGCTTTGACGTCGACAACACGCGACGCTAAACATGACAAATCCCGACATCACATTAGCATCACAAAGGTCATGCGGCGTAACGGATTTAGCGCCACTGTTGGTCGACGCCACCACGACACTAAGAATAAGCTCTCAAGCCAGCATCACTTTGGCGTCGGCCTTCTCACAGCACTAAGGTGGACAATATAGCATCTCCGTTTTTCAACGCTAAAGTAACGCTTGTATTTACCGCACTTTAGGTTGTTAGCAAAAAAGGATCTAAGATGGCGTCACATTTTCTAACACGAAGGCAACGCTAAACCGAGGCAAACATGAGGCTATCTGTGTCGCATTTCCTCCGATGCTGCGGTGACACTATTGCATTAATAGTGGCGTCAACTTAGCATCGCCATCTTTGAAACGCTAATTTTCATCACTATTCGGCAGTATTTCCATAGTGATAAAAGGAAAAGATAAAATAAGAAAAAAGTAAAATAACTATTGAATGACAACGAAATGATGCCGAAAGAATGATTGTAGCTGAACCAAGATGTGATATCTATATTGATTTTATTAGTATATCTCTCCTTCATTACTTTCATGTTGCCGTCGTTACTAAATTATTTATTGACTTGTAAGTCATGGTTTATAATCTTATCACTCATAAAAAATTTCATACATGATGCTATTACTTCATATTAATGTTCACTAAATACTTGTGATCAAAAGAAATTTATTTGTTGAATTATAAAATTGTGTTGTCACATTAAACTTTATTGCTTAAGAAGACAAAAATTGTCCTATACAGATTTCATCTTGTACATGATATATTTTGTGGATTGACAATGTCATGACCAATATTATCAAAATCGGACCAGACCAGTCGATTCAACTGGTTCAATCACGAACTACTCAGAGGGAATATGATATGTCTAAAGTTAAATAGGAATTGAAATAAAAAAAGGTAAGTATTTAAAATTGAATAATATTAAAATGGAAAATTATCAAAGAGAATAAATAAAGGAAATAAAAAAATGATAAAGAAAAAAGAAATAAAAATAATTTAAGATAAAATTTATTAATATAACATCTATCATCATTAAATAATAGATATTAAATTAATAATAATCTATTTATATTTATATGTTAATCATTATTATTTTTCATTATTAAAAATTTTAATAAATAAAAATTATATTATATTAATTTTTAATATTATTAGTAGGTTATTTATACAATAAACATATACTATATCATATAACTTATATTATATCTTTGTAGGTATTATGAATAATATTATTTTAATAAAATTCGATTCAATCCAATTCAACGACAATAACAAGTCAGAGGCTCCATTGCTTGTAGCATATGACTAGATTTTTTTGTAATTATATTGTGTTTTGAAACATTGAGTTGGAATAAAGTATCAAATTTGGGATGATATGTTCAAGTTATATGTTATTTGTTTTTGTTTATCAAGTTATTATTACAATTATTATTGATTGATTGATTGATAAGTTGGAGCGCAGCTAATCAAACTTGGTGAATATTTAATTTTTAGTGTTCAACCGAGCAGAAGCAAATGAGCTTGACATATCATTATTCATTAGTGAGCTAATGCATTAAGTAACACAGTCGCACTACAAACTAACGCACGCATTGTTCATAGCTTAATTTGACACGGATGGATCTAGACTCATAAAGAGAATTACAATCTGAATCGGGGAAAAAAAATACTATCAAGTGCCAAGCAAATGTTCATGTCTAAGTAAGCCTACTCAGTAGGAGCCAAGATCGGTGCATGCGGAAAAGAAAATCACACACACACAAGAAAAAAAAAAGAAGAAGAAGAAGCTAAGCGTCGAAAAGATTGAGATTGATTCCACTAGGACTAGTAGTTGAATTGTCGCTTATGAGCATTCCATCCTTGGCGCTGACCTTGCGCAGGTAGGCGACGCCGTTGTCCCGGTACTGGTAGGTCTGCTCCGTGCTCGCGGATCCATTGAGAACAGAGTGGTCTTGGACAAGCATCCACCCATCGGCGACCTGCTGGTCGTTAATGGCGACGGTCGATATCGCCTTGTTCAACAGGACGGAGGTGACCGCGTTCCACGCGTGTGAGAGGCTCGTCTTTAGGGTGTACGTGCCGTTTTCGCCGGACAGCTTCGAGGTGGCGAAGAGAAGAGGGTACTTGTACTTGCATCCTTCATGAGCCACCAGGCTCACCGTCCCCGCTCTCACCCTGACGTCCGTCTTCCCCTTCACCTTCACGTTGACAGACTTGTAGTCCCCGTTGTTCCTGATCTCCAGCAGGCCCTTCACCTTGAACTTTTGATCCACGTCGGTGGTGAGGTTTCCCATCGACGAGTTCACCCACCCGGAGAAGTGAGCCTTCCTGCCGGCGTCCACTCTGAACATCCCGTTCATTAACTGGAACACATTGCTGCGGGTGATGGCGATTTCGGGGGCCACGTATTGCAGAAGCCCCGCCGTGACGTTAGGCGAGCGACGATCTAACCAGATGTGCAGGTTCGCGTCCACGAGCCAAACTGCAGCGCCGTCCGTGATCCCGAGGCCAATGTCATGAGGCTTCCCGTCCAACAGGAGGCCGAGGAGCGGCGTCAAGTCTATGTTGTAGGATGGGAGATTGAAGGCGCCGAGGGCGACCACTGGCGCCCAGAACAGCGGGTTGATGCCTCCGGTGAATATGACGGGGAACGGAAAGAACGAACCTGCGAAGCGCCCGTCGATGGTGGCGAAGACTTCGCGGAACGAGCCATTGCCTCTGTCGCTGGTGAGATTGTTCTTCTCCAAGTATACATTAGGCGGGTTCGAGTACCAAAATTCGTCGCCCTCGTGGAATGAAACGTAGATCTCGAGGACTGCCTGGTAGGCGTTCGCCGGGATCTCGACGGTTGCCGAGTGTACATCAGCGTCGTTCCTTATCCTGAACCAGAATCCATTGGAGGTATCGTTGCTTGCGATGGGAACGATCAAATCAGCTGGCTGTGCGTATAAAGATGGCACCTTTGTGTCCGAAACCGGAGATCTGCCGCTCCGCAACGAAGAAAAACCCAATCTTTCTTCAATAGAACTGGGCTTCGCCGACAGGAGACCGACGTCCTCTTCTTTCTCCGTGTAGAAGTCCAAAGAAATGTTCACATGGTACACTCCGGTGAACACCTCGTCCACAATATTCTCTAGCATCATGGAGAGCTCGCCGCCGCGAGAGAGCAGGGCGGCGTAGCGAGTGACGTCCTTGCGGACGCGCCAGAAGATGCCGGACTCTGTCGGCTGGGCAGTGGTGGTGCGGAGGAGCTCGGCGCCATCGAGCCAGACGGCAGCGACGCGGTCGTACTGTTCGCCGGCGCAGGCGACGGAGAGGTCCAGCACGACGGTCTGCCACGACGGTTGGCAGTCTTCCGGGGGCGAGTAGGCGGCGATCGCCGGCGGGAGGCTGTAGGTGTGGGCAAAGTCATGGCTTAGGACCAGGATGGAACAGTCAGCGGGGTCCGAGGGGACGAGGAGGTCGGGAACGGTGGGGTCGAGATATTCCTGTGGCAGTTCGTCAGCGGTAGTGCGCCGACCGCGGAGGCCGTAATGGTCGGTCAGGGAGGGGTACAAGGAGGTAGAGATCGCCGGTGTGAGTAATTGGGCGCATACTGGGAGCAGAAACAACAATTGGAAAGAGTTGAAAAATCCCATTTTTAGGCGGAAATTCGACTTCTTTCGATCCAATTTCGATGGATGGAGTTGGAGGGACGCCCGACGCATTTCCAGTTTATGAGGAATAGGATTAGGGAAGAAGCGTTTGGCGCTTTGGAAAAATTGGAACTTTGGGGTTTGGATTTTATGGAGGAGATGTGAGGGAAAGTGAAAGTTGCATAGAGGTTTCGCATCATCTGTTGAAATGGGGTACAATTGCACAAAAAACTAGCAAGTAATCTTTGTCCGAGGGTCGCAGTGACAAGCCCTCAACGTGAAAGTGGTGGCTGGAATTCCAACATATTGAAAGTGCCCCAATGTACCGGCAGCAAGCGATGGCACAGCATTTTAAAAAATAAAAATCAGAGAAAAACAAAAAGAATCCTTCTCTGGTTAAAAAAAAACTTTGCTCAACAGCTCAGGAAAATAGTAACAATGATTGCTAAGCAATTCAGTGTGAGAACTATGGACATACAACTCACTAATCAAACTAGATCTTAATCAGAAAACCCCTTACAACAACAACAACAACAAAGCCTTATCCCACTAGGTGGGGTCGGCTACATGGATCATACGACGCCATTCCGCTCTATTAATAACCAAACCTTTCGGTATATTATTCACCAATAGATCTTGCTCTATTAGTTCGCCAAGTGTCCGCCTTGGCCTCCCTCTCCCTCTTTTAATCGGACTCCAGATTATTTGATCTACTCTTCTTACTGGCGCATCTAATGGTCTTCTCTGAACATGACCAAACCATCTCAAACGATTCTCTACCATTTTCTCACTAATAGGAGCCACTCCGACTCGTTCACGTATATGGTCATTCCTAATCTTATCTAATCTTGTATGACCACACATCCATCTCAACATCCTCATTTCGGCTACCCCCACTTTACGTTCATGTTGTCCCTTCATACCCAACATTCACTACCATATAGCACTGCTGGCCTTATAGCAGTACGATAGAATTTTCCTTTAACTTTATTGGGTACTTTTCTATCACAAAGAACTCCAGTGGCTTTCCTCCACTTACACCAACCAGCTTGAATTCTATGATTAACATCGTCATCAATCTCACCATCTTGTCTTACAATTGATCCTAAATATTTAAACTTTGTCACTTGAGGAATTATATCCTCCCCTAACCTAACTTTCAAATCGTCTCTAAGTTGTTTATTTGTGAAATTGCTATGCATATATTCTGTTTTATTCCTACTTAAACGAAAACCCTTTGACTCCAACGTATTTCTCCATATTTCCAATTTTGTATTAATCGCTTCTCTTGAATCCGCTAAAAGTACTATATCATCCGCAAATAGCATGCACTTAGGTACCTCCTCTGTGATACTCTCGGTTATAGCATCGATAACTAAGTTAAATAGATACGGACTTAAAGCTGATCCTTGATGTAGGCCAATTCCTATAGGAAATTCATTTGTCTCACCTCCGGGTGTCCTAACCCTAGTCAATGCCCCATCGTACATATCTTGTATTACCTTAATGTAGGCAACATTCACCCTCTTCTTTTGCAAGGCTTTCCAAAGTACATCCCTTGGTACCCGATCATACGCCTTCTCTAAGTCAATGAAAGCCATATGTAAGTCTCTTCTCCTACTTCGATACTTCTCCATCATCCCCCTTAGTAAATAAATCGCCTCTGTAGTGGATCTTCCTGGCATGAACCCAAATTGTCTCTCAGAAATACTAGTCTCCATTCTCAATCTATGCTCAATCACTTTTTCCCATAATTTCATAGTGTGACTCATAAGTTTAATCCCTCTATAATTTACACAATTCTGAATATCCCCTTTATTTTTGTAAATAGAAACTAATGTACTTAATCTCCAATCATCAGGCATCTTTTTCGACCGTAAAATCTCATTAAATAGTTTACATAACCACAACACACCTTTTTCTCCTAAACATTTCCAAACTTCAATCGGTATACCATCCGGTCCAACGACTTTACCATTCTTCATTTTCTTAAGAGCTTCGCTAACCTCCGAGACTCTAATTCTACGATAAAATGACCTATTAAGCTCACATTCGCTAACTGTCAAGTCCTCCAAATCACAACGCGAACCTTCACATCCATCATTAAATAGCTTATAGAAATACTCTTCCCATCTGTTCTTAATATCTCCTTCAGTAACTAAAACTTGCCAACTTCATTTTTTATGCATCTTACTTGATCCAAATCTCTCGACTCCTTCTCTTTGTTCCTTGCAATCTTGTAAATCCTTTGTTCACCCGCCTTTGTCCCTAACTCCTTATAAAACCCCTCATATGCTTTAGCACGAGCATCACTAACTGCCTTCTTAGCCTCCCTTTTCGCCAAACGATACTTTTCCCAATTGTCAGAACTATTGTCCAAGTGTATCGCCTTGAAACAATTCTTCTTATTACGCACCTTTTCTTGGACCTCCTCATTCCACCACCAAGTCTCCTTATCTCGTGGTCCAAAACCTTTTGATTCTCCTAAAATGGCTTTAGCAATCATTTCAACCTTTTTTGCCACATTCTTCCACATGATACTAGCATCTCCTTCTAACTCCCACACACTTTCCTCTAATAACTTACTTCTAAAAGTCTCTCGCTTCTCCCCCTTTAACTGCCACCACTTGATCTTTCGATCAAAAACTGTTCGGAATTTTGGTTTTATACATTTTATTTGCATATCAAGAACTAACAATCTATGTTGTGTAGTCACCCCATGCCCAGGAATTACTTTGCAATTAGTGCAACGTCTTTTATCAGTATTTCTTATCAAGAAAAAATCGATTTGAGACCTATGAGTTCCACTTTTGTATGTGATTAAATGTTCCTCTCTCTTCCTAAAACAAGTGTTGATAATCTTAAGGTCGTATGCTAAAGAAAAATCAATAATAGTTTGTCCTTCCTCATTCAACTCCCCAAAACCAAAACCACCATGAACCCTTGCATGTGGTCCTGCCTCTTTACCAACATGTCCATTAAGGTCTCCCCCAATATAAACTTTCTCGGTTGTTGGTATACTTTCAATCAAACCCTCCATATCTGCCCAAAACTTCTCCTTGAGATGTGATTCTGCTCCTACTTGGGGTGCATATGCACTAATAATGTTCATAGTCTCCTTTCCAACAATTACTTTCACGGATATGATTCGATCCTCAATCCTTTTAACTTCCACAACATTCTTCCTCCATTCTGCATCCGCGATAATACCAACACCATTCCTTCCATTTACCTTACCTGTGTACCAAAGTTTGGAACCATTTAACCTAATCTCTTTACTTCCCTCTCCTATCCATCTAGTTTCTTGCAAGCATAAGATACTAATCTTACGCTGGTCCATTACTTGTGCCACCTCGAGGCGCTTCCCATTCAACGTCCCAATGTTTCAAGAACCTAATCTGACCTTAGTCTCATGAACTAGCTTCTTTAACCGCCTCCGTCCATTAGAGTGCGGTAGCCCTTGCTCATTTAACACTGCATTCAGGCGAGGATGCAGCGGCTCTTGCTCTCTTATCACTGTACCCGAGCTGTACAGCGCGTTACTTACGGGTAACGACCTAGCATTAACACAATATATTCGTTGATCCATGTTCATAAGATTCGACATTCAGTAATGTCTTGATACAAAATTAACCTGATGACAGGTCAAATTTCTGTTAATCCGAGTTTTTTTTCCTTCAACGCCAGTAATTGATTTAGGTTTTGCCAATACAGATGTCAAAATAAGCCGATTCTAAAATTCCAATGTTCCTTCTTCCAACCTACAGAAGAATAGAAAGAGAAAAAAGGTGATCTGATATCCAGACAGACTCAAGCACCAGTAGATGGAATTAATAGATATGGCCAAATTTTTTTTTCTTTTCTTATGCTTCAATTGAGATGATTATGAGTAGTAACTTCTCTTTAGGCTAATACAGGTAAGACCAATGTTTGAACAAGCTCAGATTAGTGGAGCAACAAGTTTCAAATCGAGATCCATGATTCTTAATAAAGTTGAATCAAGTAGTGGATATGGAATCAAACTGTAAAGAATTGCTTGGTATTGGATTCATGAGCCCTCTCTGCTGCATGTACATTTTTTGGGGGTTAAGTTGTGGACAACATTTAATTCGATTGTTCCTGGTTGGTTACGATTTGATAATAAATCTCGGTTGCATCACTTACTCTTCCCATTGTAAAACTTTTTCATTCTCATGGCACTTTCTTGATGCAGCATGGTAAAATGTTGGAGGGAGTTGTTTCAAACAGTACTATTTGGCATGCATATATATCACAAACATTGGTGGGTTTATGGGCATTCCAACGAATTTACTTTTCTATATATATTTTTTAGACCACTTTTATATTTAATCAATCATACTTTGGTCAATGAAATTCTCTGTAATTAGTGCATTTCAAAGTACACCCTCGATGATAATTCTACTCACAAAAGCGTCATTAAACTAACTCTCATACCATAATATATTATAACATAGCAACTTAATGTTCTTCCAAAAATCTTTTGAATCTCTCGTGTTATTCTAGGTCAAATCACACACCACCAAAGTCCGTTGGCAAAAATTTAGTAGAGCTCTATTTGATATTATTAGCGATTTTATAAGCGAATAGCGATTTGATAGCGAATAATGATTTATTCGGATAGCGATTTGATAGCAAATGAGGATTAATGGTTAAATGTTCTAACAAATAAGTGTTTGGTAAATTTAATGGTAGAATTAGTTGGTAAACATAAAATGACATAATTGAACATATGATAAATTATTTCATTCAAACACTATATAAGTTCTATTACAATTCAATAAATAAATTATTTATATCCAAATTAAATAAAATAAGATCTCACAATTAAGTTTTTGTCAAAATATATAGAAATTATAAATTTTATATAGTGCACATGTGATATAAAAATATTAATTTTTAAATTAATATTTTATTTATTGTTAAATATAAATAATTTGTAATTAATTAAGCATGAATATAAAAAAATATAGTTAAATGATGATAAAATAAAAATGAGAAAAATAAAAAGATAAGTTGAGAAAGAAATAATGTATTTGAATAAGGGTAGAATTGAAAAAAATTATAAACCGTTAACCTCTAATTAATGACCAAATGCTAATAGAAATAGCTTTTCAATATTTTTATACGAAGCACTAAATACTATTTAGTTTTATCATTTACCAAATAAAATATTAGCGTTTGAATTGTTAGATGCTAATTTTAATGTTGCCAAACAGAACCTAAGTCTAACTACATTTGCAAAAGTCCTCACTACACAAGAAATTGTTCATTGAAGGTGATTGCAATTCTATGTCCCCTCCATGTAGGAACTTCACCCATCCCAACGGTGGACTTTTGGTGTTGTGAGTTTGAACTTATGTAACTGAACACACAAGAGACAAAAGGGGAAAGTGAAAAGTAATGGATCATTCCGTTCGTGCTTGGAACAGTGTTCATTTTTTTGTTGTTGTCATGTTCTTTCCCATTTGAGAAAAATAGGGTTCTTCATCTCCATTTTGTGAGTTATTGCTACTTCTAGTTGGAGAAGGAAAAGTGGGTTGTTGCTGCCATTTGTTTGTTCTTGGTGAAGACGAAGATAAGAGAAGGGAAGGCATTGTGTTTCTTCAAGTTCCTACTTTTCAGCCTCCAAAGAACCTATTGACATTCTATTATGGTGATTTTTTCTTCCACATTTCAGTTTCATTTTGTTGCTACGATGTAGATGAAAGGTTGCTTGTTGTAAAGCTTATTTGCAGAAGAACTCTTTTAATATAGTAGAGATTTTGAGTTGATTTCAACCCCATGATTTTTTACCCTTGATTTGAACGATTTTTCACATTAAAATTATTTAGTGTATTGTGTTGCAATTTTGATATTGTGCAAATTTCTAGCTATCTATATGTAAACAACAAGTTCTACACCTATATCTTGTTCAGATTTCAGTTGTGCATAGTCTATGCCTAGACTATAGAATAGTCATTTGTTGGCACATCAAGCTTTACGCCTAGACTATAGAATAGTCATTTGTTGGCACAGCAAGCTCTACGCCTAGTCTATAGTCATTTGTTAACAGGGCAAGGTGTATGCCTAGAGCTAAGTCAATTAGTAGTTTTGAAAGGTTTAGATCTAAGTCTTCCGCATTTGCATTTTCAGCCCAACGCTATTCCTATGAGATAGAGTATAAGGAGATATACCTCAACTTGATGCATGATCTCAACGCCATCAAAACTTCAAAGTGAATCTCATTGGTCACTCAACTAGTTGAGGGCATTGAGTCGAGGCAAAAAAATTTCAATATTCTCATCGACATGAAAAGAATCAAAATTGCATGTGTTACAAATCATTGCAAAACAGATAAACATGCCATAAAATGCTTTGATCATGCTCAAAATTGTCAATGCAAAGTTTATCTCGACCACATTGACCTCTCTTATAGTAAAAGTCTGAATGGAAAATGATTGGGAAGTCCTGGACGGACCTACATGTTGGTTAATGGGGTCAATTGACCCCATTAAATTTAAGAATTTATTATATTAGATATTAACTCAAGTAACAATTAACATAAGTTATATCTAATTACTAATCATATTATCCTATTTTTTTGCTTTGAAATAAAATATATTATATTGTTTTTATATTATCTCTATTGCATAATCTCACTTGATAGTTAACTCTTCACATTCTATCTTAACTCCATATCTACAACTATAAATTTAAATTACTTTTAACAAACAAGATCACTCTTGATATGATATTATTAATTTTTCTAGTACCTAAATACTATGCATTTTTATTGTTATTAGCTTTTTGTGAATGATTGTATGCTATAATATCTTATATTGATTTGGACTCATCTAACGATACCAACAGTAAACTTATTGCATAAAAAAATGAAACATCTTTTAGTTGATTTATATTTCAAATATAATAGTTTCCATATTAATATTTTATAAAAAATTTGCACCCATGAGCTGAAAGGTCTTAGGTTTGCCCCTGTCTCAACGTGATGGTAGCACCCTAGATGATTATGAGATGATATCAGGTATTTCCTTCATGTAACAGATTGTTGACCGTGTCTTTTTGCTTAACAACTCACTAGTTACCTTTTAAGGTTGGGCAAACATCCAAATAGATGACCCTATGGGGCCGTTTGGTGCATGACCGATGTAATTAATTCATAATTTAGATCAATACTTAAATAGATTGTCATTATTTAAATAACTGGTAATATCATATTATAGTGTTTGGCAAGCATTGGTAATATAAATAATGACTAAAATAGTTAGAGAGCAAATTATCAAAATACCCTAAAAATTATTTTACACATTCATCATACAATATCCTAAATAAATAAAGCAAACAATATAAAAGTGAATATATATAAAATAATATGAGTGAAAAATAAGAGTTATTTATAAAAGATTCAAATAATAAAAGAGATGCAGTTAAATGATATTTATTTAATAATAAAATATTGAAATTAAAAAATTTTATGAAATAAATATTTTGTCAAAATACATGTCAAGCAACTGTAATCTAGAAAGCCTCCTCCCCTGCCTGCTATCTAGATTGCTAGTGATGTGGTAATTAAGATTACTAGAGTAATTAAAATTATCGTTAATTAGTGATAGCTAAATGAGGTAATATAGTGGACCCTATTATTTTAAATAAAATAATCGATAATATATCTGGATTACCTCATACCAAACACCCCCTATAGGTTATGCTAGTGGCTAAGTGATTGCACAAATAGGAGCACACTTTCTTATCGATTAGTATACTAGAAGATTTGGAGCCCTCCACTCTAACTCCACCCAGTCTCAAAACCATTGAGGACTTCATGAACATTATGCCCCCACAACTCTCAAAGTAGTTGTGCCAAAACTATGAGCTTTACCATGTCATTGACTTAATCCAAAATTTTAAGCCACCATCTAAAGTCTCGAATGATTCTTCCAAGACTTTTTTTACCTCCATAAGAAATATGTCGAACTATTTGATGTAGGATATGTTTGGCCCTCGCAATTTTCATACGAGGTCCCAATTCTACCTTAGAAGAAGCACAATGGATCCCTCTACATGCTTATTGACTATTGTTGATATGGGATTTGGAGCTTCAAACGGATCTGGACAATTTTTATTCTTCATGGAAGATGACCCCCTTGCCTTCTCCAAGGTTATACAACACTTTGGAGTGTATGTATCACCTACTAGTAGTTGTTAGATGGGTGATTATTGTGTATGCTCTGTTATGGACAGGATGAACAGTAAAAAATGAGGGAGAATAGAGTGAGGAAGACGGAGAGTTCTAGTGGAAGCTTTTTGGAAAGCCAAAAAGTTGAGTCCTCTTTCATTCTTCTTAATATATGTAAGCTCATTAGGTGGAAGTGAGCTATACACACCACATAAACTTTACAAAATATTTGTCTATAAAAAATATGGTATTAACTCATACCTTATGACTTGGCGTTACAAGTATGATTATGTTTTGCTTATCCCTTAATCACATCCAAAAGTATAGTTTTTAAAAGAAACATAAATGATGTGATATATTCTGTATAGATCTCCTGGATCAATAGTGCACTTAAGAAGCTTACAATGAAAATAAGTACCCTATCCTTCTCGTGCCGCAGACTTGGTTTACCAATTTGGTGATGGTTTATCAAATTTCTTTGTTTGGGATATTGGCAGCATCCATCACACGTTGCGACTTCGTTCAGTTCATAGTTATGTCCTTTGGACTCACTAATGCTCAACTATATTTTGCACCCCCTGATGAACAAGATACTTCAACCCTTCCTTAACAACTTCATAATTGTATATCTCTATGACATCACCATTGGAGGAGAACACATTAGACAAGTGTTCAAGGTGTTGTGGTGGAACAAGCTATACATCAAGCACAAGATGTATGCCTTCATTATATCAAATGTAAACTTAAATCATGCATGTCATTAGAAATGGCAAATTGAAGATGGGCAAAATGAATATCCAAGCCATTATAGAGTGGTATTCATTCAAGTGGGTTCCTGATCTACATTCTATCAACAATTTATGAAGTAGTATTCACATGTGACTACTCTCTCAAATCGATATACCTTCTTCGAAAAATGTAAAAGTAGGAGTGGCCGCTACTTACTGGGAGGCGTACATGATTAAAGAATTGATACTTCCCTTCTTTGATTACATGAAGGCATGCAAAGTACTGGAGGATGCATTTCGAGTTGTGGTGCAAGAAGGGCAATCCTTAGTGTTCGAGAGTTGCAAAGTCAATGACACAAATCATTGCTATACGTACAAGAGAAATAGATGATCATCGTGATCCACCTACCTTCACATATCGTGCTTCCATATCAAGATAGATAATTTCATGATCAACTACTTTGAGACACGATAGAAGCTCTCACTACTGCAAGCCTGATGGCAATATTTTCTAGAAGAGCTAAACTATGTCATTGCTCACGTGCAAACATGATTGAAAGGATCGAAAAGGGTTAAAGTTAGATCCCATGGAAAGGAATTTGTTCGACCAAGCAAGTGAGAGCAAGACGCACCAACTTTGAATGGAAATCAAGTTTATTTCACCAAGGAACACCACAATTATGTTTCACTATTTGATAACTTGCAGTGCGTCGCCTTGTAGGAGGGTTATGACTCCAAGTGGATGGGATATCTAGGCATCCGTCGCACTTTGCCACTTATCAGAGACAACTATTTTTACCAAGGATGAAGTGTGATTCTTTTTCGATTACAAATGGAGGTCTGTGGACCAAATGTAAGAAAACTAAAGACTTAAAATAAAGGGGTGCATACGTCCCACTAGTGGGTTCGAACTCATGATCTCTCGATCTTTGAGTAATTGTGTGTGCCATTGCACTACACCTTTGTTCACAAGGATGAAGTATGACATTAAAACTTTGATGAAAACATATCTCATTTTCCAATAAGACAAAGGCATCCATCAAGCTCTTGGTGGACTTTTGAAATCTCTACCTATTTTAGGCGTAAATTACACAGATCGTCCCCAACTTTAGGGCAATATCTCAAGTGTTCCCAAATTTTAATTTATAACTAGATTGTCCCCAAACTTTAACTTTCTTGCATGCATTGTCCTCCTGACCGGTAATAGATGGTTCCCTGATTACTTTGATGATGTGACATAATAGAATAATATAAAATATAATAATTAATAATGTTTTTTAAAAAAGAGGCGATAGCCTGAGGTTACTGCCTCTCGTCGAAGGGGAATGGTGCCCCCACCCCCTCTCCTCTCCGACGTTGGAGAGGAGGGGAAGGGGCACCGGCCCCGTCACATAGGTGGCCCAGCATCCCCTCTTCTCCTTCGTCGGCCGCGAGGGAGAAAAAGGGGGCGTCGGCCCCCCGTGCGAGCTTCACTGGCACACAGGGGGGATGGAGAAGGAGAATGAGATGTGTGGCGCCACCGACACGTCGGAGGGCTTGGGCCTCTGGTTGATGGTGTCTCTCGAGAAGTCGTACCTCTCAGATGGAGGAGTGTAGGAAGTGCTCGGCACATCATCAGAGTGCGAGTTGGAGTACGATGTCGGGAACGAGATCGTGGCGGTGGGCACACCATTGCAGCAGCTCCCTAGGCGTCGTGGCTCCGTCGCCTTCGGCGAGATGTAAGGTGACTGCAGAGCTGAAACAAAAGCCAAGGAAGGTGGCAAAGGCGAGTTCAAGTGAGGGGAAATGTAAATTGAAGGAGAGATGGGAGTTGACCTCTCCCCATTGCTAGCAGAGATTGTTGCTGTTTTGATGGTGAGTGCCTTCGCACTTGGCTCACATGAACTCAGAAACTTGTCAGTAACAGCAAGATCATCCATTGCTTGGACCAGAACTGGACGATGTGCTCTGATGAGTTTGCCTTGGGGCCGACACACCCCCCCAATCGTGCCGATGAAGGGGGGCGTCAGCACCCTGTGTGCCGGCAAAGCTTGCACGGGGGGCCGATGGCCCCCCTTTTTTCCCTCACGGCCGGCGATGGAGAAGAGGATGGCGCTGGCTCCCTCTGCGACGGGGCTGGCGCCCCTGCCCCTCCTCTCCGACACCAGAGAGGAGAGGGGTGGGGGCGCCATTCCCCTCCGACGAGAGGCGGTAGCATGAGGTTGCTGCCTCTTTTTTAAAATTTTTTATTAATTTATTATATTTTATATTAGTTTCATTATATTTTATATGCCACATCATCAAGGTTGGGGAATCTCCTATTACCAGTCAGGAGGACGATGCGTATAAGAAAGTTAAAGTTCGGAAATAATCTAGTTATAAAATGAAGTTGGGGACCATTGAGATATTGATTTAAAGTTGGAGGATAATCCGTGTAATTTACCCCCTATTTTTTAACTATCATAAAAAAATGCTTTGCACTTCAATATTGATTTGCCTAAATTTAAAAGAGCAAGTACCATCACAGTGGGCGTAAAATGATTCTTCAAGTATATCATCTTTGTTCTCGGCTCCAAGTGTTGTGCTATCATGAAGTTGCGAAGTTATTCATTAATCACGCCATAAATTATTGGATCTTCTCAAAGCAGTCAATGATCGTTATGAGCAGTTCATTGACAACTTTTGAAACTAGACGCTCAAATCCAATTTATATTTCTACACCGCACTCCATCTTTCATCAACAACAAGATAGAAGAGGTGAATTGCATCTTGGAGATTACTAGACATTATATTGGGACTACTATGTGTTGTGCAACTTTTTCTACACCCTTCAAAGGAGTAAGTCGACGAATTAAAGTCATTTTGAGATAGTGACAAGATAATAACTCTTCACTTATGAAGTTGTTGCCATTACCAATGGTGGCCGCCCATCATATGGAGAGTTATTGATGTGAGCAAAATGACATCATCGAGCATATCTCCACAAAGACAAAGCATATGAATAAGTGGGCTGACGTTGTTTGATGAGATGTCAACTTCAATGTTAGAGATATTGTTCTATTGAAGCTAATCTAGCATCTTTGATTGAGTAAGAAAAAATTATATAACTTCATATTTATGATAATATATACTAAATAGGAAGCTTATGTGACCAGGATCAAGGGTTGAAAAGTCCAAAAATGATAATCAACAGAAAGAATGTCATCAATAAAGGTTTGGACATTCGATCAGAAATTCGATCGTTCAAAACATGTGAATAGAGAATGGTTAGAAGAGGTTGTAGATGAGACAAAGTTATCATAAGATTTGTAAATGTTTGGTCTGGATGTTCGAACGTTTGAAAACACAGGAGAAAGAAGACTTTGTGGGAAAGTGAGATTTGGACATCCGTTTTAGATGTTTGGGCGTCGGATCTAAAAAAAAATAGTGATCTGATATGCAAAAAGAAAATGAAGTTCGGACATCAATTCTAAACTTCCAAATGTGCAAACCGTCCCTAAGACATATAAATGGGTACCTGGTTTGGACATTCAAAACTTTTCTAAAAAGTTCGAAGAGATTATATTTTTCTCCAACTGAATTGTGAAAGACTCCAAATGGCTAAAGTGAAGGGAAAACACTACAAAAGATGTCCTAAGATTGCATGAAGGTTAAGGCTTAAAAGAAATTTTGTTTTGATAAGATTTGAGTTGAAAGGATATGAATATTGCATATTTTCTCTATATCACATTCTCTTGAATGTGTAAAATTTAAAAGAGAGGGTTGAATGTGAAAAATTATGTTGTATTTTTTATTAACTCCTTTGTAAGAGATATTGTCACCTTACCTTTTGGGTTAGAAAAAAAAGGTGTGATGAGATAAGTTCGGCATAATATGAGGTGCCTACCTTTTGAGGTGATAAAAGACATGAAACTTTACAAGAGAAGAGGTTGTCTTGCCACTTTAAGTGGAGAAGAATGTGCATAAAAGATTTCTTCCTTATCCCCTTTGAAACTAATGAAGGTGGTGGTAGAATTTTTGATGGTCTCAAGGTTGAAAAATTGGATTGGAGAGATAGGCTAATATTTTGCCAACAAACCTCTTTATCTTTGTGTTTGTGTTCTCTCTTTCCATCGTTCTTGTTCTTATTGTATTGTTGATCTAAGTTTTACAAATCATTTTTGTGTTTTCACACTTAATTCTAGAAATTAGTTTTATCGATTTTAAAAAATATGGCACAAGGCTTGAACACTAAATTTTCCTGTGGCGTGCATCTTGAGGCACAAGGCATCAAATCCAATTTTCCTCTCCCTTGACAATAGTGCACAAAAACCAAATTGCAATAGACATAGTCATAAAAAAATAGGGGCGTCGATTGATTGGAAGGAGAAGGTACAATTTTCTCCTTGTATCAATATTTTCATCCACATAAATCTCCAACGTTTTCCTTACCTACAGTATCGGGAGCTTCCAATTCATAAAATGTCATGGAACACACTACAAAGTTCAGCCTGAGTTAACAGCAACACTACCTAGATTCGGAACACGGCCCAGGATCATGTTGTCATGGGTTGGGTTTGGCTTCATGCAAATTTTTCGTGGGAGCTTCAATTATCATCGTTTCACGACTATGGTGATGAGGAGTTTTGAAAGCCCATGAAAGTCCTTCATAGTCCATGACTTTTATACAATGGTTCACGTTCCTACCAGTGGTTGTCGAGCTTAGAACATGTGAGAATGAATTCATAGCCTGTGAATCATAATTCCTGTAAATGTGATGTCTTTGTATGGTCCATGATAAAAAAATATTATTTTGATATATGTTTTGGTCATTATATATTTTTTATATGATTTATTGGAAATTATTAAACGTGTTCCTATAATTCCCTACATGTTATTATGTATATGATTTAAACATGAAAATGACAGGAAACATTATAGGATATATAAGATAAAAAAATTGAAAGTCACTATATCGACTTAGTGCCTTTGGGATCGAATGGTTATCGAATTATTATTGATTGATCGAGGAAGGTAATGTAGTTTATGGCGCATTCTATCAAAACAATGATTGATCTATCATACAAGTCTCACCCCATTGTGCAATGAATATCAAAGATCCTAGGTGATGTGGATTCTACTCTATCAAAGGAATCATCATAATGTGTATGGAATTGACCTATTGTCACATTAAGTATACATGAAGTTCACTTAAATTCTTGAGCCTCCTTATCAATCGGTAAAATCGAAGAAGTTCAATAATAATAACTTCTATATTGAACATTGATGATCAAAATTAATAATTATAATTGATAATGAATAATTGTGACCATATAATTGCAACCATGTTCAACTAATTGAAAATTTCTAAGTAATAATTTGCACGTTTATTATTAAAAATTTTCATTGTTAAATAGCTTCATTGATTGATTCTTTCTTTATTAGTTTGAACATGCTTTATACGAGAAATATTGGGTTTTAGATAAATGTGTTTTTATGCTATACTTGGATATGTGCATAGACGTTGAGTCGACGTTATGGTGCCGCCAATGTGATGTCTTCATGGGCCTCTAATGTGACTCTAATTAGACACTAAATATGGCGACGCTAATGTGTCGCTAACGTGATGCTAATGACAATATATTTAAAATAGTGTTGACAATGCTTAAGTCGCTAATGAGATGCTAATTGAAAAAAACTTTTGCCCCATTACAACCATATTGTCTTCCCTTCACACACCATATAATTATACAATGCATATAAATACAATCATCATATCAAAGATAACAATATGAAACTTAATAAACTGAACTAAAAAAAATATAACTGCTGCGCGTATATCTAATAACAAAAGTATAACTAATAATCTAAACTAACAAAAGTATAATCATAGTATATCATGTAAAGTTTTTATCCTAAGTTTGGAAGTCATCATTGTCGTTTCGGACATTTGGTGCCGACGTGCTTAGTCCTTGGTCTCGTGGAGATTGATTATGCGACTAGATCATCGTCTAAATCGCATGCAAGATAGCTGATCTGAGATGAATCCCCTGATGCCATCCAACGTCACATCAAGTGCAGTGGATGAGCTTCGGAGCAGATGGACCATCTGCGTATCCTCTACTTGAGCGGTTGTACTTAGGCTATGCAGGTATCCTCCTGATGTCGTGCCACCACCTCCTCCCAAACAATAATGTCCTCTACAAAAATAGTAAAATTATACAATCATACAAAAACTATAGATTATATAAATTACATAACATCAAAAGACACATAAACATAGAAGGTGTTATATAAATTAAAAACATGAATCATTTTCAAGATACGTTACCTCATTATACACATCTTAAAAAATTTAAACATTGCACATTTAAAAAATTATTTGCACTAGTGTCACCAATCAAGTGAACATGTGACAAGACTTGTCAGAACCCTACGAGAATTGCACGTGATCAATTGGTTTGTCTTTTAGCTCTTATGTGTGGTCTCTTAGACCACACAAAAGTCGACAAGACCGCTTTGTTCCTCCCGCAATAAAGTTTTAAATCTTATAAAATAAGTATAAGATAAAATATTGCTTATTCGATTTTGTATCTACATTATCATGTGTCGTCGATGCTCGTCAAATCGAATCGACCCGCCTGTGTGGATGTAGGCCTCGGGCTTCAAAAATTTATTAACTCTTGCCTTTTCAACTTTCTTTGCCATTGTTCATCCATCCTGTATGAACATCAAATACTTAGACTTTGAAAAATTATAATTTCAATAAAAATAATTCAAATATAAATTTAATATGCCTTGAGCATCTTTGTATTCCCTACTCCAAACTGAGGCTGGCGAACGTGACGACCTTGCAAAATTTATATAGTCAATTTCGGAGGATTCACAGTCACCTCCTCAAAATATCTCCAGATCCCCCAAACTAAGATCCGGATGAAGCTGATTTGCTCCTAAATAATATCACAAAAGTTAGTAATTTAAAAATAATATAAAATAAATTATGTAACCCAAAAATAAGATCATAACGTAAATGCCCGAAAGATCTGCACAGAAATTGGGACATCTTTTCACGATCATGCCCCTCCGGCAAGTTATAATGAACAATAGCACTGACATACCGCATGGTACTAGCGGGTATGAAAGTGGTCCTGCAATTTATAAAGAAGAATTAATTTTCAATTATAAAGAAAAACTATAATAAAATTTTTAGAACTTATTTAACTTATGATCGAGCAATGTTATTGAGACCACCTCATTATCATGTAATCCCGCTTCGTCCGTCGAAGAGGAATCATCACCGGTAACTTAACCGGTAACTCGTCTCCCGCTAAAGCTAGGGTAGACTTCTAAGGTCTGACATCATCGATGGGCCTTGGTACAAAATAAACCATTAGTGTAATACCAAATTAAACTACTGATATATATATATATACACAATAAAGTTCTCACATCGAGTGATGTCTATCGCATGATCCGTGGTAGTCCGCTCGTCAGAATGTGACAAGCCGAGTACTTGTGCTATTGGTGCAGCAACTACTGACACTATTTAAAAAATGATTAATGTAATTAAATGAGAATATAAATTTAACAATAATAATTATATCACCTAGCATAAGATGTTGTTTGCCAATGCTGGAATGTGGTGAAACGTCTAGTAATATCAACAGTGGCGTAGCAACTGTCATTATAAAAATACTTAAAATACTTGTATGTATTTAAATTTATTAATATATAGAAAATAACTTGATGTGATATGCCGATCATCGTTATGCGATCGAGACGTCCCGACTATGTGCGTCGGCAACGATGGAGCACTTATCATAATAACAAAATAATCAAAACAATTACATGTATAAGATATATTAAATGAACATGAAATAACCTGGAATGACATGTGGATCGTCGTCCTGCGCGAAAGATGACCCAGTGATGGATCGCCTACTATGTGACGATCCGGCTATGTGCTCCGTCGGCAGCGGAGAAATTGACATTATTAAGAAAAATAATGTAATTATTATAAGTAGCTAACAATAAATATATCACCCGGTGGTCGTGATGGCTCACTCATATGAGAATGCTTAGAAGAGCGAGATGACCCTGAACCATAACTGAAAAAATTAACAAACTTGTGCTATTATTATATTTAATTTAATTTATAAAGTTTAAAACACGTAATTTTATAATTTATTAAAAGAACTATGTGATTCATTCGCTTATTTCGTATTCTGATTCATTTTTATTATCTTCGTCGTCGTTGCTATAATTGTCAATGAAATTGTCAATGTTCACTTTTAAAAGGTCATTTGAATTGAACTCTTCCATTGGCTCAGCGTCATCGACTAATTGAATATTTTCAACTTCTTCAGGTGCATTTACTTGATTTCAAATTGAGTCCAACTCAAAATTTACTAGAATAAGTGAAGTATTTGCTCCATTTCCATTATCATGGTAACAACACTAAAAAATTTGATTCTTTTTTTAAAAGTTGCCTTAATTCCTAGCATAAGGATTAATTATCTTTTAAATATCATTTCTTTAGTGGACAACTAGTTAATCATCTTGCATAGGGTAGCTATAAAGCATATGCCATATGGATCATATTATTTAGCATAAGAATTAATTCCTAGCAAAAAAGATTAAGAAATTTCCTTTCATACAACCAAATGTTTTGATTTGTGGTAACAAAGAGAAAAAAATATTAAGCATTCAAAGGGACTCATAAGCAGGTTAGGAATATGCTTCTAATGAACAAAAAGAGCATTAATATTAATAATGACAAGAGCATACTAATAAATATAAAGATGACAGGACAAAAAAATGAATTAAATAAAAAGAGGACTAAGTCCAAAAAAACAGAGTTTTTCTAGTGCAATTACATTAACTCGTGAGAATAACTAAAAAAGGGACTTACTGGCAGCAGAGTCAGCAGACAGGACTTCTGACAATGGCGACGTCAATGAAGGACCTAATAACATGCCCAAAACAAATGATTACCAAAGATGTAACGAACGTACTGTTTCAAATAGGTTCAACAAAAGAAAATTGTCTTACTTGTATTAAATGTTTACAGTAGGTCTTGGTATGTTACATGTTCCCTAGGATCAAGAAGAACACCAAATTTCAGTGCTGCATGAAATTTCAGTGCTATATGAAGTCCAACCTTGATATTTGGATAAGTAGAATTTACAAGCATTCATACAAAAGATAATATGCAAAGGAACCTATAACAATCCAAAAAAACCCGTGCGAGAGAGAGAGGGCAGACCGGCAGCGATGAACGTTCGATGACGCCGAGGGCGAGGGCGAGGGAGCTTGGCAATGCACCGAGCGGCAAGGGGGAGGGCGCTTGGCGGCGCACAGGGCTCGCCGGTGGTGGCTGAAGGCGTCGAAGCATAGAAATAGGTCATGGGGCGCAGAAATAGGTCGAGGTTAGAGAAGGAGGAGGCCGGCGTTGGCATCGGGTCAGAGGAGGAGGCTAGTATCGGCATGGGGTTAGAGGAGGAGGAGGCCGGCATCAACGTTGGGGTCGGCGTCGTTGGCATTAGCGTCAGAGAGGAGGGCAGACTGGCGGACATGAGCGTACGATGATGGCGAGGGAGCTTGGCGGCGCACGGGGCTCGCAGTAGTGGTGGAGGGCGTCGGAGCATAGAAATAGGTGGGGCACAGAAATAGGTTGGGGTTAGCGGAGGAGGAGGCCAGCGTAGGTGTCAGTGTTAGAGGAGGAGGAGGCTGGCGTGGCGTAGGGGTCGGCGTTGGTGTCGGAGCGGTAAAACGGTAAAGAGGCAACGTCGACCATAAAATAGAATAGGGAATAACTTAGGGATTTAAGGTAATTTTTAGCGCCACCAAGTTATGCGATGCTAATTCTATGCTAAAGCAGCGCCAAAAAATTGGTGAATGCAATACTAATTCGTGGCTATAATGATGTCATTTCAAAATTTTTTCCTAATTTAAATTTAACTTTAGATTATATTATAAGTTTATATTGAAATAGGTTTATATTATAAGCTTATATTATATTATAAGTTTATATTATATTATATGTTTATATTATAAGTTTATATTTTATAAGTTTATATTGAATTTGGTTTAATTATATTATAAGTTTATATTGTAACTTTATATTCAAATAGGCTTATATTAATTGTTGAGTTCATCAATCATAGGTCTTATATATATGTGTTATAAGTCAAATTGTATATGTATATGCATATATGTATGTATATGTGTATATGTGCCCGATCAAGTGACGATAATGTGTATATATATGTATTAAGTCTATATGTGTATACATATGTGTATATGTGCCCGATTAAGTGAGAATAATAAAAAACCATCTACAAAAATAGCAACTCATATTGAGCACTATAGTGACACTAATGAGTCGCTAGATAAAATTAGTGACCACCTAGCGTCGAAGCCGCGTCACATACTTGGGATGCCGACATAGCTTAAAAAATTGGCGATGCTAAATCGGCACGGTCGTGACTCTAAATCAGCATCAACAGACGTAAGTAGCTAAAATGACGTAATTAGTGCCTCAATAGCATCGAAAAATGATGCAACGCTAGAGTGGAACGATGACGACGCCATTGCGTCTCTACAGTGGTGTTAAATATGTGATATTTTCAATATTTTGTAAGAAATGGTGTCACTTAATTCAACCATCATAATACCATGATTAAGAATATCAAAATAATATATCTATAAGATATGATATATATTATTGTATGCATAATATATTGACACATGTGCATATATACACATGTAGGTATGTGTATTATGTTCTACAAATATATATAAAGTATACATATATATTGTTAACATTATTTTATTTCTATATAAAAAGTATATATATATATATATATATATATATATAGGGTTTAATGTATATGTTGTGCGCCCTTTGCTTCATACCGTATGAAACACGATCTGAGCTGTCCAGATCGGATCGGATGGTTCACATCAGATCGCACGAAATTTTAGTATCATATCAGGAAAATCTCGCGAGATTTTAACATTGCCGATTCTCTCCCCCTTTCTCTCACACAGCCTCTGCAACTCATCATCGGTTATCTGTCTCTTCTTCTCTTCGATCGATGGTGAACGCGTCAAGGAGGCCGCGACGAGGGCGAGGGTGGCGAACTTGGAGGCTGCGGCGCCGGCGATTGACGACGAGGGTGGCCAATTTGTAAGCCACGATTTTGACATTACCGGTTCTCTCTCCCCCTTTCTCTCGCACGGTCTCTGCAACTCATCGCCGGTTCTCTGCCCCTTTTTTTCCGATCTACGGTGAAGGTGGCGAGGGAGGCCACGACGACGATGAGAGCGGAAAACATGGAGGCCGTGGCGCTAGCGATTGATGGCGAGGGCGGCTGATTTGGAAGCCGTGGTTTTGACATCGCCGGTTCTCTCTTCCCCTTTCTCTCACACGGTCTTTGCAACTCATGGCCGGTTCTTTGTCCCTTTTTCTCTCCAATCGATAGTAAAGGCGGCGAGAGAGGCCACGACAATGCCGAGGACGGCGAACTTGGAGGCCGCGGTGCTGGCGAACGAGTGCGAGGGCTACCGATATGGAAGAAGTGGTGCCAGTGATCGAGCGTGAAGGTGGCCATCCATATCGCAAGGTTGAGGTCACCAACGATCTCTCTCTTTTGGCTATGACGACGATATCTCTCGATATCTCTCTCTTTGCCATGGCGAAGATCTCTTTGTTTCTCTCGGACTTCGGTGATCTCTGTCGATCTCTGACAGCTCGATTGCTGCAACTCGATCTAAGGTCACCCTCCGACCAGGCGAGGGCAAGGAGGGAGCTCGGCTGGAAGTTGAAGCCCATGACGACAATGGCGAGGACGGCGATGAGGCAGTTGGATCGAGCCAAGCGAGCAGCATCGCGGATCGGGCGGCGACCTAGGAAACGACGGCCGACGAGAGTCATTGGATCAGTGAGAGAGGGAGGGATCGATTGGGAGAGAGAGGAGAGAGCGGGAGTGTATCTCGTGAGATGAACAAGAGTCATTGGATTAGATTTTGATGAAATCAAATTAGATCTGACGTGAACCATCCGATCTAGATCTGGATGGCTCATATCGTGCTTCACACGGTGTTAAGAAAAGGGCGCTCAGCATATACATTAAACCCATATATATATGTATGTATATGTATATATATATGTATGTGTATATATATATATATATACACATGCATGTATGCATGTATATGTATGTGTAGTTGTGTTTACATACATCAGTACATGATCTATATTTACGAATATGAATACATATATAAGTAACAAATATATATATATTTAGGAATAAAATATAAGTAACACACCTATGGTGTAGGAATACATATGTTGAAGGTACACATAGAGTATTTAATCTATTTATTCATTAAACTATACTATAGGTAACATATATAGTTATACAAATTAGCATCAAAATAGATAACATACGTAGTTATCCAAATATAGATAACATATAGTTAATCTATTTATTAATTAACATATATGTTCTTCAAACACATCAATGACGAAGTAGCATCAAAATAAAATACGCCGATAAGCGTTGTATGTGTTTCTCGGCATCTTGCAACGATATAGCATCGCATTAGTGCCTCATCAATTTAGCATCACAAAATTTTGACATCAATATAGCACAACACATCGAGGCCACTACCAACTCTAAAACTTGCATCGACGTAGCATAATGTCGACAATAAGACAGCGCATGCAAGTAGTTGACACCAATATCGCCTCTTGTTGAGCTGAATTGGCGTCGCAATTTTGTGATGCTAAATTAGCATCGCATGATGTCGACGCCAAGATAACGCACGTTGTCGGCGCCAATATCGCTTTTTGAGTTTGTGCCAAATTAGCATCGCGTATTTTGTGATGCTAATGTAGCATTGCATTATGTCGATGCCAATAAAATGCTATAATCTATCGCACATTTTTCTATTTACGCGTGCGATAATAGTGTCTCAGTAGCATCGCCGTGGCGCCGGTTTTAGCGTCGACTATTTGTAATACTATGGCGACGCTAAAGAGATGTTATTGAGTGACAAATAGCGTCACATTTTGACGGCCCAGTGGAGACGCTAATGAGATACTACTAGCGTCGCCTTCTTTTGAGCCGCTAATGTTCATGGCATTTTTCTTGTAGTGTGGGTACATACCCAAGTTGGTTATTTTAACTTTCTTTCCTATATTTTTTTTATGTGTGAAGGTCTCCATTTCATCTCATCGTCACTAGTTCTTATATTTAGGACGACAACCAATTAGATGTTTATAATTGTTTCATTTGATTATTTTTTTATGATTGAAACAAAATTCATTTTTAATGAAGATATTACTTCAGCTTAGTGTGATGTTCAAATTTTTAGATTTTGATCATTTTACATTTAAGATTTGTATTTCTTTTTATTTATTACAATATACTTTGTTTGGTATTGCATTTTAAATTTTTCATATGGGATGATCCACTTAAAAAATTTAATTAACTACTATTATATGCTTACACTATTTGTGAAAGCTAAGCGTCAACAAAGGTTCCACTTTGAGAGATTTGAAAAAGCAGTATCTCGTTGAAAGGTTCTACATCCGTCATTTTTCAACGCATTTTTTTAGACAAAGACTCAATGATATTCCATGATCGATACAATTGGCTGAATCCCGTGAAACCATTTCATAGATTACTTCAAGTTTTTCATCAATTGTATCGCTACAGATATTTCTATTTCTAACCACACAATTACAATACGAGTAGAGGAAATAACATGATGATACATGGAAGTATATTTGTTTCCAAGGTAAGTGCTAAAGTTTCATACGCTGGAGTATGGTAGGAGCAGAGGGAATTTCTGATGGAGCGGTGAAATGTGTAGAGATTGGAAAGAACATCAACGACAAAAGCATTATGTTGGGCCAACACTGACACTGAGAAACGAAAGCTAGGGGAGCAAGTGAGATTAGATACCCTAGTATTCCTCGCCGTAAACGATAGTTTGTATGGTTAAGCATTATCAAAACTTAGTTGTGATTTTTAAGAATTATATTAGCATGTTTATTCATATTCGTGATTTTTAAGCATCACCAAAGTTTTTTTACTCGTAACATTTAAATGTCACTAAAATTTATCATGTTTAAATGTCATCAAAAATATTTTTAGTAATGTTTATACATCAACATTATCTATCATCTAGTAACATTTAAACGTTACAAATAAATATTTTTTTGTAACGTTTCAGGTTTTGGTAAAAATTATTAACATCACAAATACTTTGTTTTTTTTTTTTGTAACACACCTATGATAACGATTGTAGTGTAACATCTATAAAATGTTGCCAATAATTTTTTCTAACATTTAAATGGCTTTAATTTACTTGCGCTTATCAAACCTTAAAACAATCCTATTTCGTTGTAGTGCAAAGGTAATTCAACTAAATGGAAAACAAAGAGAGGCATTGGCATTAATCAACTTGTATCCTGAAAGCAAAGTGCCGTATAAGTTACAGTCATCAGAGTGCACAAGCCATAGGTTATTGTATTCTGTATAATTGACGGATACTATGCTACACCGCAATGAAATCAAAGCGAAGTCCATTTCTACTCTGTCATAGCTCTCTTTTATCTTTGTGGGCGCACTCCCATATATTTCGGCCATTCGCATATCTTATTCTTTAATCTGTAAACAAGCAACTAATAGCAGAACCGAGCAAAAACAAGAGCCGAAGTGACCACGTACGCACACCCATCTCATTTTCAAACAATGTATGTTTAGCATGAGCGCGTCTTCGTGTCGGCCATCACCAAGCCTCCTACGGCGTTCACGTTCCGGGTGTAACATGTGCTTTCATCCTTGTACCTGTAGTTCGACCTTGTGCGGCCGGTCCCCCACACAGCCTCGTCGCCGGACATGAGTGCCTCGCCTTCAGCGTCCTGCCGGTCCGTCAGGGTAGTCGTCGTCACCACCTGCCCCTCGCCCAGGTTCACCTGCTCCAACAGCTGATGGGCGACCTTGGACCTCTGCAGAACCGCGCCGTTAGGGGCGTTGTTGACCAGCGTCGTCAGAAGCTGGAGTGGCGCCTCCACGAGCAGCTGCGCGCGACGGAGTAATTGGTGCCCCATCTGGACGCTCACCACCATCCTCTCCTTGTTGTACACCTCCACCTGCGTAATCCTGCCGCGGTTCTGGATCTCGACCTGGCTCTTGTACTTAATCTTTTGCTGTACTATGGTGGTAACGTTGCCCTTGGACGAACTCACCCAACCCGCGAACCGGAGGGTTCCCTCGGCGTCCACCTCCGATTGGCCGTCGGGGTTTCTCCACTCGGCGTTCCGGTTCATCTGCACGGGCGGAGCGTAGTACTCCATGAGACCGGCCTGCACCGCGTCCGACCACTCGTCGACCCAGAGGTGGAGGTTGGCGCTCACGAGCCAGTACTGCTGAGCGTCATGCACGCCAAGCCCCAGCTCGTGGGGGCGGCCGTCGAGCATGAATCCCAGGAAAGGGGTGAGGTCAAGGTCATAGGACGGCATGTCGAACGCGCCGATGGCGGCTACGGGGGACCAGAAATAGGGGTTTATGGTCCCAGGGTAAAGCACCGGGAACGGGATGCGGCCTCCGGCGAAGCGGCCATCGATGGTCACGTAGAACTGCCGGTACCCGCCGTTGCCTGGACGTTCCGAGCGCTCGCCCACCTGGTTGCGGTACACGGAACCCAACGGGTTCATGTACCAAGTCTCGTCGTCGCCGTGGTACGACACAAAGACCTCCAACACTGCGCGGTAAGTGTTTCTGGGGATGGCGACGAGCGAGCTCTCGACATGGGTGTCGTTGTTGATGCGAAACCAGAAGCCGTTACCGCAGTAGGCATTGGACTTGGAGAGGGGGATGATGAGGTTGGCGGGCTCGCGGTAGAGACCCTTAATGGAGGGATGAGCACTGTACCCCATCGGGGACGCTTCCAGACCATCGGCCGCGCCGCGGTAGAAGTGCAAGGAGACGCTGGCGCTGAACACGCCGGGGAGTTCGGCGTTCGAGTTTTCGAGCATCATGGAGACCACTGCGCCCTGGGAAAGGCGACCAAACAGCGTGATGTATCGCGTGACGTCCTTGTGGATGCTCCAGAACGCGCCGGGCGCCATCGGCCGGGGCGTCATGGTCCGGAGGACCTCAGCGCCGTCGATCCAAACCGCGGCCACCCGGTGCTGCTGGAGGTCGGAGGCGGAGATGGTAACCTCGAGGACGACGTGCGTCCAAGGGAAGGGGCACTCGGGGGGCTGAGTGTAGTTCCTGGAGACAGGTGGCGCGCCGACGGTGTTGCCGAACTCGTGCTGGAGGACGAGGACGGAGCAGCGGGGCGTCTGGCCTGGGAGGACGGGGGGCAGGGTTGGGTCTATATGTTCCAGTGACACAGGTGGAATTGGAGCGGAAGGAAGCTGCAGGAATCCATCTGGAAGAGACGATGATGCTGCACTTGCTACGAAAAACAGTAGCAAGATGAGGCAAAGTTGGTGCAATTTAGGATGCATCATCCTTGTTAAATGCAGCGCCGGAGAGAGGGAAAACTTGAAGCTTTGGTGACCTGGTGGAAGCAACTGCGGGCATCAACGATGGTTATATAGTGTGTGAATCGAGTTGGATGGACAATTTAAGCATGCCAGGCGAAACACACACACTAACATTGTGCTTGCAACATAATTGTAATCTTCAATTATTAGCACCAAGGACATGAGAGTAATAATTAGCCTCAAGCCTTCAAGTTAATTTATGGTGAATGGCATTTCTGTACTATAAGATTGGCACGTCTTTGAAGTATTCGAATGGAGCTAATTGTTACTTTGAATGGATCGATAGATATACGGAAGCTTGGGTGCCATAAGGTTAGCCTGTTTCCTTCTGCCTTCGTTATGTTTCATGGACCAGCCAATCAATTTAGTACCATGCATGTTGGTTAGAATGTAAGAGAGGATCCAATTACAGGTGCACTGCAATCACATAATACCAAAGTGTGCTGGAGGCTGCCATTTTCCTCAAGAGCGTGTTTCTATAATGCCAAGTGAAATTATGATTTTTTCCTGAATTTTCAACGAACAAGTGAATTGACATGTTACTTATGAGTGTGTGGATGAAATTATGTGTAATTGATAAAGGTTAAAAGATTTAATTTGATAAATCAATTTTCAGTAAGTATTTGAATGAAATTAAGAATGCGAAAGATTAAATTGAATAAACATTATGATAATTAATTTTCTTTGGACATACATTTAAAAATATAATGTAACAATCTCTGACTTACATGACAGGTGTCCGAGAGGCACTACATAATTTTTCATAAAATAATTTTGATTATTTCGAAATATATAACATAAATATGGAAGACTTTTCAATAATAATAGTTAATAAACCCATAATATCCAAAATAGTTAAAACATCCATAAGTTCACATCACTAAAAGTTGAATAATAAAACTAGATAACACTAGCAAACTCGATCTAGAGCCAACAATATGTTATATGCAATCGTTGTTTTTCACTAAGTTGAACAACCAGCAGAGGCGTCATCTACCATCCTCTCACCTGCAAGAATCCATGTGTAAAAAAATTCATGAGTATAAAAAAATTTAATACGTATGGTCTAACAATAATCAATCATATTTAATTGAAAAATGACATAATCAATAGGAGAACAATTGAACAGTCAATTGATAGTGAAATAGAGTGGTGTAGTGATAACTTGCTGATTTTGGGTCAAATTTCAGATTTTTCAATTTTTGATTTAACTCCCTAATTCACTTTTAACTACAAGTATACATGTTAATTATAGTCTACCCAAATGTCGTATCTACAGTGATTTGAAGCCTAAGACTCTCTAAAAAATTTAGATTAGCCTTAACTAAAGTTAAAAATCTAAGAATTTGAAAGAAAGTTAAAACCGATTTCTAAAAAGGACTAAAATGATAACTGTTTTGGGATTTTTGAAAAGTTATCTAAACTGAATTGTAAATGCTAAACTAGAGGCTCAAATGGTTTATCTATCAATGAGGAAAGTTCTCCTAGAAGTTGGGGTTCATCTAACTTAATTATGGATGGAATGGAACAAGTTATCAATACATTGTCAATTTTAACTCAACTTGAAAATTTTCTATTTTCACAACTCAATTAATCCTGAACTAATTATCATATTCTCATATGATTGGTTAGCTAAATTGAATTAGAAGAGGTCCTGACTAAAATCAAGTCAACATTAGGCTCAAAATTTAGTTCCTTGCTGAATTTCAATGGATTAGTGAAATCTGAAATGAGAACTTTCAATTGCACCTTGAAAAATGAGGGAAATGCTTCAATCAACTAAACATGGATGAAATCAATTCAATATTGATGCAAATGCTTCTTGGTTTATCTCTAAACTACAAGAGGATTTTAAATCAGCCTCTCAGCTGCAAATTCAAATGAAATCCACATTTTTACCAAGGGATTGAATGAAATCAGTACCTACATTTCATATGGGAATTTGATTGAATAAAATCAGAGGTTTACAATGACAAGAAGAATCCCACAGATTTCATAATTTCAGATTTAGAAATCAAGATTAAAAACCAGAAATCAGCAATGCATAATTTGCAATAATTCAGGAATTGAACCTTGGAATTACCATTGACTCTTGATTCATTTCTGAACAAGAATGAAACCATAAGTAACCTATCAGTTATTAATTCAATTAGGGGTCCACAATGGTGAAAACAGATTCAGCAAATTCAGAAATCAGAAATGGGAAATCAGAAATCAGCAAATCACAAAATCAGATTCTAGTTGGGATTGAATCTAGAAACTTGGCATTGATTCTTGCTTCATTTCTGAACAAGGATTAGATCAAATGACAACTTCTCAATTGTGGATATAATTAGAATCTTACAATGTCAGGAATAAGATTCATACAAAACAAATTTCAGAAATAAAAATTAAAAAATCAGAACTTTAGGAATTCAGAAATCAGTGCAAGGAATCAGAATTGTCCATATCCATCCACAATTAATCTAAACTACTACCCTATCATAGGAGACATAGGACTTAGCTCCTCATAATTACAAGATTTGATACAAAATAGAATGAAGAACATAAGCTAATCATCCTGGATTGAGGGTTGTTCTATAGAAATCAGCTCAGCTTCTTCTCCACTCTAGCTCAATCAGCTCCAATCCTGCAATGGCCGGCCTCCCCTTGGTTCTAAGGTTTCTTCAGATTATATATGGCCTTTAATCACCCTTAGATCAACATCAAAATGTCCCATAACCTTTGATGTAAGCCACCTGTCTAGGTTCTGAAAATATCTGCATATGACAGCTGTTTGGACAGCAAAAAAGAAAGTGGTCCCCCCTTTGCTTTCCCAACCTTTTTCAGCTCCATTCACCTGCAATAAGAGACAAAACAACAAGCATCAAAGTCTTCTAATAATATTAAACAAATAAGGATTAAAACAGTAAGTAATGTCAGCTCAATTATCAAATGGGGTTTGGTGTTATGCAGAATTAATATCCATAGTAAAAAATAATAGTTTTGAGGCCCGGAATGATAACTTTGCATATTTCATGAAATTTGTCAAAATTTGAGTGGTTCAAAGCATTGAAGGCATCAAAGGGATAAGGGTGACGAGTGAATGAGATCAGAAATCAAATGTGGATAAGATTTCATAAGAATGATAACTTGGGTGTCAAAAATGATAACTTGATGCCATAAAAATGATAACTTGTCATAACTTTGATTGTGGTTGTCTAAATGTGATGAAATTTGAACAGCAATGAGTTAAGACAGTAACTGAATGATTGCTTAATGCCTTTGTGCAGAATTGATGGTTTTGCATATTGAAATGATAGTTTTGCCCTTAAATGATAACTTGGCATTGAAAAAATGATAACTTGTTCAAATGGATTGATAATTTTGCACAAGTTGAAATATGATCATACAAATATGATTCATTCATGATGGCAATGGATTTAGGGCAGAATAATCACTGAAAATCAGCTAAATCAAAATAATGATAACTTGTGCATTTGGAGTGATAACTTACCTTAAAAATGAGGATAAATTACACGAATGGTCCCTCAACTTTGAGTCGATTTTCAACTGATCCCCAACTTCAATTTGTAATCAGAACGTTCCTCATTTTTTATTTTCTTGCATGATTAGTCCTCTTGACTGGTGATAGTGAGTTTTTCGGTTGCCTTGCATATGTGGCCGACACGTCAGCCATTTCTCTCTTATCCACGTCATTTAAGACATCAACATCATTTAACGCTCCAAACCAGGTAAATTACACGGATCGTCTCTCAACTTTGAATCGATTTCTAAACAATCCCCAAACTTTGATATTATTGCACGATTCATCCACTTGACTGGTAAGAAATAGTCATCCGATTATCTTGCGATGTGGCATAATAAAATATAATAAAAAAATTTAACTAGCTGGCATCACACAATAAAAAATATTATAAAAATTTAAGGACACGGACGAACTGACAGAGGGGAGTGTCGGCCCCCATTTGGCGAGTTGGCATAGAGAGCGTCGACCCCCTCTCCAAGTTCATCCACTAACAAGCTTCACACAAGGGGTGTCAATGCCCCTCGCGAGCTTGTCGATGATCCTAAATGACTCAAAGTTGAGAGACTATAAAAAATAAAAATGATAAGAGCGCCGACGAACTCGCGAAGGGGCATAGCGCCCCTTGTGGAAAGCTCGCCAATGGGCGAGCTTGGAGAGAGGGGCCGGCGACCCCTATGTCAGCTCGCCAAAGGGCGATCTTGGAGAATGGGGTCGATACCCCTCCTATGCCAGCTCGTCCGCGCCCTGAAATTTTTATAATATTTTTTATTATGTGATGTCATCTAGTTAAATTTTTTATTATATTTTATTATGCCACGTCGTAAGATAATCAGAAGACTATTTCTTACCGGTCAAGTGGATGAATCGTGCAATAATATTAAAGTTGGGGGACGATCCGTGTAATTTAACTAGTTTAGAACGTTAAATGACGTGGATGAGAGAGAAACGGTTGACATGTCGGCCACGTATGCAAGACAACCGAGAAACCCACTATCATTGGTCAAGAGGACTAATCATGCAAAAAAATAAAAGATGAAGGACATTCTGGTTACAAATTGAAGTTGAAGGACCAGTTGGAAATCGACTCAAAGTTGAGGGACCATTCGTGTAATTTACCCTAAAAATGATAACTTGGCATAGAATTGAAATATTTATGGATTTTGGCAATTCAGAGCCTCTATGCATATGAAATCAAGTATAAAATGAGAAAGATCAACTAGTTATCACAATCCTTGCATTCCAAACATAATTGGACAAAAGTTATGCAAAATAGGGGCTCGATATGGGTGAAATGCATCAAAAATGGGATGAAAACCTATTGTGATCAGCTAGTGATCATCAATACAATACAATAAAATTTAAATGATTTATCAGGTAAGGAGAAGAAATCACAATAAATCAATAGCAATTTCTTATTAAGAATTATCAATTGCCTAATCGATAATCAATGTTCAACTAACAATTTTCAATTCGATAATCAATGATCATTAGCCAATAACAATTCAATTCAGTAAGACGCTAGTTTATCCAAATAACCATTATCTATTCAATTTAATTCAATTTAACATTAGATCTTATTCAATGCAATGAGAAGCATTCGGTCAATTAAGAGACACAACCATTATCTACCGTTGAGGCTCTATTTCGGCGCCCAAAAGACGCTAACATTATGCATTAGTTCACGCTATTTCGGCACTACAGTGATGCAGACATCATGGTTTTGGCATCTCCAATGGGACACTAATTTGGCGCTAAGGACGATATATTTAACATAGCGTCGACAATTGATGCGGCACTAATGTGACGCTATAGAGGCGCTAACTGCAAATTTTTTTGACCCATAACAGCCACATTTTTTTCCCTTCCCAAACCATACAATTATATAATGCATATAAATGCATTGATACATTGATATTCATCACAAGGATAATATGAAAGCATCACAAGCATAATATGAAAGCATCACAGGCATAATATTTAAGATAAAAATATGAAAAGTAATAAATTGAACTAACAAACTATATGGGTATCGTTAGCTATCCATAATTTGTTTCTATCCTAGGTTTGGGAGTTATTGTTAACGTTCCGGACGTTCGATCCAGATGTATTCGGCCCATGGCCTCGCGAGGATGGATTATGCATCGGGATCAATCCTTGAATTGCCTGCAATAGCGGAGCCAACTGTTGCGACCACTGTTGCGACACCTGTTGCGATATCTACTCCGATAGCTATTGTGATAACTGTTGTGATAGCTGCATTATATCAGGTGCAACGGATGAGCTCGGAGCAGATGGGCTGCATGCATATACTCCACTCCTCTTAGGTACCTGAGCGGCTGTACCGAGGCCACGCAAATATCCTCCTTGTGTTGTGTCGGCCACCTCCTCTCAAACAGCAGGGTCCTCTATGAAATAGAAAAATTATACAATCATATAATATATAAATGATATATCAAAAAATACATAAATATAAAACATGACATCCCTTCTAAGAAACGTTATTTGGTGGCTAAGTACTCGGATCATCTCCGCACTTTTCAGCCATTTTTGCATTATACTCATTCTAAAAAATTTAAACATTGCACATTTCAAAAATAGTGCAGTAACGTCAACAACCAGATGAACATGTGATGAGACTTACCAGAAGCCTACGAGTAATGGGTGTGATCAAGTCATTTGTCTACCGGCTCTGCGTGGTCTCATAGACCACGCGAAAGTCCACGAGACCGCCTTCTTTCTCCTCCTACGATAAAGTTTCAAATTTTATAACATAAGTATAAGTCAAAAGTTTGATAAATTGAATCTGTACGTAAATTACCATGCACCGTCGATGCTCGTCAAATCGCATCGACCCCCTGTGTGGATGTGGATCTCGGACTTCGAAAGTCGGTTAACTCTTTCCTTTTCCAACTTCCTTTGCCATCGTTCATCCGTCCTTAACGAACATCAAATAGTTAGACTTTCAAAAACTATAAATTTAATAAAAATAATTTAAAAGTAAACATACTTAACACTTCCAACCTAAGGACTCCCAAACTGAGTGCCTAATATGCCTTGAGCATCTTTGTATGCCCTGCTCCAAAGCGAGGCCGGCGGGCGTGACGACCTTGCGAAACTTTTATAATTAATTTCGAAGACGTTTCGCAGCGACCTCCTCAAAAGCTCTCCAGATCGTCCCTAAACTACGATCCGAATGAAATTGATTTGCCTACTACAAAAAATGTTAAAACTTAGTAACTTTAAAATAATATAAAATAAATTATATGTAACCCAAATAGAAGATCGTATCGTAAAGGTTCGAAAGATGTCAACTCGCACTTAAATTTGGACATCTTTCTAGGATTCTGCCCCTTCCAGCAAGTGAAAAAGAATGAGAGCACTGACATCCTACACAGTACTAGCGGGTATGAAAGTGGTCTTGTCAATTACAAAGAAGAATTAATTTTCAATGATAATCAAAACTATAACAAAATTTTTACAACTTATTTAACTTATGGTCTAGCAATATTATTCACCGTGACCACTCCATTATCGTGTAATCCCTCTTCATCACTCGAAGAGGAATCGTCATCGGTACAACTGGGGTTGAGAAGATCCGACATCATCTACGGGTCCTAATACAAAATAAATCATTAGTGTCATGCCAAATTAAAGTTGTGATAATGGATATATGTATATTAATGTTCTCACCTCGATTGATGTCTACCATAGCATGATCCGTGGAAGTCCGCTCGTCAGATTGTGACGAGCCAAGTGCTTGTGTTATCGGCGGCGTAGCAACTGACATTATTAAAAATTACTTAATATAATTAATTGAGAAATATAATGTCAATAATAATAAATATATCACGTGGGCTAACATGTCGCTCGCCAACGCTAGAATGTGGTGAAACGTCCGGTAATCTCGTCGGCGGCGTAGCAATTGTCATCATAATAAAATACATAAAATTTATCTCCTATTTAAAATTATGAAATATATAGAAAATAACCTGGTGTGACATGCTGGTCGTCGTTTTGCGATCGAGACATCTCGACTATGTGCCCCGATGATTGTGGAGAAACTGTCACAAAAGCATCCTATTTCTAAAACTTTATCTCATATAATGTGACACGTACCTGGAGTGATACGCGGAGCAGACCCATTAATGGATCGCCTACTATGTGACGATCTGACTACGTGCCCCGTCGACGGTGGAGGAACTGATATTATTAAAAAATGAATTTAACTATTATAATCAACTATAAATAAGCAGCTGACAATAAATATATTACCTGGTAGTTGTTATGGCTGATTCATTTGGAGTGAATGCCTAGAATAGCGAGATGACCTAGATGCTTAACCTCTAGTAACCCTGACTGAAAAAAGTAACAATCTTCTCTTATTATCATAACTATATATAACTAAAAAAATTTAAGAAACTTGTGTCATTAGAAGAACTACGCAATTCATTCGCTTGTTTCGTATTCTGATTCATCTTCATCATCGTCGCTATAATCTTGGTTTGAGTCTTCGTCAACGAAATTATCAATGTTTACTTCCAAGAGGTCATTTGAATTGAACTCTTCTATTAGTTCAGATTCATCGACCAATTGAAAATTCTCAACTCCATCGGCCACATCAATCGTCTTATTCACTCTATCTTCTTTATAGTAATCATCCATGGGTACATCGTTGTGTACAGATGATATTTCATTATCATATACCATTGTTTCTACTAAGAATAGTCTACTTCTTATCTTGCATGATGTCCACCATTCATCCTTAGTTCTTTTCGATGGATACTTAGTGTAGTACACACTACAAGAAAATTGGCAATTAGCGACTCAAAGTCGGAGACGCTAGGGAGGCGCTATTACGTCTCTGTTGTCAAGAGCGTCTCCTTCGTGTCTAACTAGCGCCGCAAAATTGAGACGCTGGAACTCGGTGGCTAGTGGCGTCGCACTAGAGTCAAAGATGTTGAGATGCAACTAGCGCCACATATTGACGCTATATCGACGGTATTAAGACGCGATGTTTGGAGCTGCGCGAAGCAGGACCGCGTCGCTAAGTCGACGCGCAAGGGGCGGTAGACCTGAGACGCCCTTCCGGCGCCCACGTGTGGCTAAGTTAGGCGCTAGTAAGGCGCTAGATTGACACAAATATGATCATGCATTTGTCGCCAATGAGACGCTAAGATGGTGCGAAGTGCGATATATCTAAATTAGCGTCGACATACGTTTAGACGCCAATGAGACGCTATAGTGTCGCTACATGTACATTTTTTTTACCTGCCCCAGCCTCATTTTTTCCCTTCCCACACCATACAATTTATAATGCATCTCAAAATGCATTGATATTCATCACAGGCAATATAAAAGCATCACAGGCAATATAAAATCATCACAGGTAATATAAAACTATCACAGACAATATAAAACTATCACAGGCATAATATATAACATAAGAATACGAAAACTACTAAACCGAACTAACAAATTATATGTATGTTTAAGTTTATAAGTAACAAATGCATAGTTTATTTTCTATCCTAGGTTTGTGAGTTATTGTTATCATTCTAGATGTTTGACCTAGACGTGCTCAGTCCATGGCCTCGCGGGGATGGATTCTGCGTCGGGATCAATCCCTGAATTGTCTGCAATAGAGGACCCAACTGCTGCGACAACTACTGCGACACCTGCTCCGATAATTGCTGCGATAGCTGCTGTGATAGCTGCGTCAGATCAGGTGCAGCGGATGAGCTCAGAGCAGATGCACCTCCTGTATATCCTCCGATCCTCCTAGGTATCTGAGCGGCTGTGCCGAGGCCACGCAAGTATTCCCCTCGTGTCGTGCCAGCCACCTCTTCCCAAACAGTAGGGTCCTCTACGAAATAGAAAAATTATAAAATCATATAATATATAAATTATATATCAAGAATCATGTAAATTAAAAACATGACTAAACCAACGAAGAAACATTACCTGGTGGCTGAGTACTCAGATCATCGCTATACTTTTCAGCCATTTTTGCATTATACTCATCCTAAAAAATTTAAACGTTGTGTATTTAAAAAATATTGCACTAACGGCAACAACCAAATGACCATATCATGAGACTTACCAGAAGTCTATGAGCAGTGAGCGTGACTAAGTCGTTTGTCTTTCGGCTCTTATGCGTGGCCTCATAGACCACACGAAAGTCTACGAGACCGCCTTCTTTCTCCTCCTACAATAAAGTTTCAAATTTGATAACATAAGTATAAGTCAAAAGTTTGATTAATTGAATTTATATGTAAATTACCATGCGCCGTCGATGATCGTCAAATCGCATCGATCCCCCTGTGCGGATGTGGGCATCGGGCTTCGAAAGTCGGTTAACTCTTGCCTTTTCCGACTTCCTTTGCCATCGTTCATCCGTCCTTTGTAAACATCAAATACTTACACTTTCAAAAAACTATAATATTCATAAAAATAATGTAAAAGTATACATACTTACCACTTCCTACAGAGGGACTTCCAAACCGAGCGCCTAATATGTCTTGGGTATCTTTGTATGCCCTGCTCCAAAGTGAGGCCGGCGGACGTGACGACCTTGCGAAACTTGTATAATCGATTTCGGAGGCGTTTCGCAGCGACCTCCTCAAAAGCTCTCCGGATCATCCCTAAACTAAGATCCGGATGAAACTGATTTTCCTCCTATAAATAGAACGTTAAAACTTAGTAATTTTAAAATAAATATAAATCGAATTATGTAACCCAAATAGAAGATCGTACCATAAAGGCTCGAAAGATATCATCTCGCACTTGAATTGGGACATCTTTTCAGGATCCTGCCCCTTTCGGCAAGTGGGAAAAAACGAGAGCACTGACATCCCGCACGGTACTAGCGGGTAAGAAAGTGGTTCTGCCAATTACAAAGAAGAATTAATTTTCAATGATAACCAAAACTATAACAAAATTTGTACAACTTATTTAACTTACGGTCGAGCAATATTATTCACAATGACCACCCCATTATCGTGTAACCCCTCTTCAAAACTCGAAGAGGAATCATCATCCGGTATAGCTGGGGTAGGCTGTGAAGGTCCGACATCAGCTACGGGCCTAATACATAATAAATTATTAGTGTCATACCAAATTAAAATTGTGATAATTGATAGATATACAGTAATGTTCTCACCTCGATTGATGTGTACCGCGTGATCAGTAGCAATCCGCTCGTCTGAATGAATTGAGTCATTAGCTTATGCTATCGGCGATGTAGCAACTGACATTATTAAAAAATAATTAATATAATTAATTGAGAAATGTCAATAACAATAAATATATCATCTGGCGTAAGATGTCGCTCGTCAACGCTAGATTGTGGTGAAGCGTCTGGTATTCTCGGTGGTGGCGGTGGGGTAGCAACTGCCATCACAAGAAAACTAAGCCAAGTAAGAAATTTCTTGTACTTGAAACGTGTGATTTTGAACTTACGAATTAAGCCCAAAATCTCATGTTTCAAGTAATACTTAACTTAAGTACTACTTAACTTAATTCATAACATGAATAAGTAACACTTAACTTAAGTACATGAATTACTTCATAAGTTAACTTAACAATTAACATAAGTTAACTTAACTTAAGTAATACTTAATAAGTAATACTAATTAACTTGATCCTAAGAGATGATAATTAACTTAAGTACTACTTAAGTTAATTCATAACATGAATAAGTAATTGTTATCTTAATTCATAACATTACTTCATAAGTTAAGATAACAATTAACTTAAGTTAAGTTAACTTAACTTAAGTAATACTTAATAAGTAATACTAATTAACTTGATCCAAAGAGATGATAATTAACTTAAGTACTACTTAAGTTAATTCATAACATGAAGATAAGTAATACTTAACTTAATTCCTAAGAGATGATACTTAATATTATACTTAATAAGTCATACTAACTTGATCCAAAGAGATGATAATTCACTTAAGTACTACTTAATTTAACATGATAATAACATGAATAAGTAATACTTAACTTAACATGAAAAATTAACTTAATTTAACTTCATGCATTAATAAATAACTTAATTTACATGGTGGCGGCCTAGTACCTTCGGCGAAGGGCGGAGGGCGGCCGAGACGGCAGTGGTGGCGGTGGGCAGTGGCGACGGAGGAGGACGTCGGTGGCGGTGGAGGACGTCGGCGCCGGTGGAGGGCGGACGAGGCGGCGATGGACGCGACGGGCGGCGGTGGAGGCGGAGGGCGGCGGAGGACGCGACGGACGGCGGTGGAGGAGGAGGCAGCGAACCGTCGGGGAGGGCGGAGGAGGAGGACGTCGGCGGCGGTCGAGGACATCAGCGGCGGTGGAGGGAGGACGCGGCGAAGGGCGGACGAGGCGGCGGTGGACGCGACGGGCGGCGGTGGAGGCGGAGGCGAAGAGCGGAGTGCGGACGACGCGGCGGAGGACGCGACGGACGACGATGGAGGAGGAGGCGGCGAACCGTCAGGGAGGGTGGAGGAGGAGGAGGAGGCGGCGAAGGGCGGCGGCGAATGCAGAGGGCAGCGGTGGAGGGCGGTTGAATGCAGAGGGCGGCGGAGGAGAAGGGCGGCGGCGGCGGTGGAGGGCGTCGGAGGTCAGGCGTCGGGCGACGGGCGCCGGAGGTCGGGCGTCGGGGCGCGTCGGAGGTCGGGCGTCGGACCGCGTCGACGTCGGGGCGTTGGGGGTAAATGTTAAACAGTAAAAAGTGAAAACAAAAAAGGGGGTTAGGGATTTAAGTAATCTTTAGCGTCGCACAATAACGAGACGCTACGTAGACACCATGTAGGCGCCGAAACTGTCACAATTCGGCTAGCATGGCGCTATAGAGAAGCTAATGTGTCGCCAAGAAACGTAGCGACACCATCGCCCGTCGGGGCGTCACACTATTGTAGCATCTCAAAATCGCGATGCCATTGAGACGCTCAATAAAAGTTTTTTCAAATTTTTTAGTATGTATGTAATTTTATTTATCAATGTAACGTCTCATCGCATTATGCTACGTTCCAATTATTTTATTTTCTTTCGATAATCTATCATGTATGTATACAAAATTATAAATATGTATGTATATGTGTATAATATGACACAATTGTGTGTGTATATATATACATATGTCATATATGCGTACGTATATATATGTCTATGTGTGAGAGATTAAGTTACAACAATGTGTCTCGTCTATATGTATTATAAATATATATGTGTATGTATATGTCTACACACATTATAGATAACATGTATATGTATACGTATTCGAATGAATATATATATGTGTATTTGTTTATATGTGTCAGAGTAGGTTATAATAATATGTATATATGCACTTATTATATATAGGTATCAGTATATATGCGTATTTATATGTCTATATGTGCCCGATTGAGTGACGGGTAAAAAGTCGACTTAGGAGGCGCAATACAGACGCCATTGAGTCGCTAGATTCATTTAGCGACTCCGTAGCGCCGAACTAGCGTCTAAAACAATATGGCGTCTCGAACGTGCGATGCTAGAGAGACGCCCATAGTGTCATCATAGGTCGACAATAGCTTCGGCGCTCGTTAAACGCTAGGTGGACGCTATTGTGTGCCTATTGTGACGCTAACATATCACTCACTTAATCAACCATCGTAATCCCATGATTAAGTATATAATAATATATGCATAATTAATTAAGATATTATATATATTATATGTATACGTAACATAAATAATATAGGTAAAAAATTATATATTTAGGAACACTCTTATAATGTAAAAATACATACATATATATATATATATATATAATCGTGTAATTAATACATATAAACGTTGATATTATGCTATTGATAATATGTTTATAATCGTGTACTTAATACTAATATAATATTTAATAAATTTATTGATTGGCATATAGTATATATAATATAGTGTTTAAATATATATAGTAGCGTCTCATTAGCATCTCCATTGTTTGAGACGCCATATAGCGTCGCTTCACAGTCTTCAGACATGAGACGCTAGTATCGCGTCTAAAGTTGTCGACGATAAAACGGCGCTAGGTGCTGCCGCGCATTAAGAATAGTGGCGCGAAATAATAGTATCTACGTAGCGTCTCGATTACAGCACTAGAGAGTTAACGTCAACCCGACCGCTGAATAGCTAAGAAGACGTATAATTAAGATATATGCATAATAAAGATATTATATATATTATATGTACAGATAACATAGATAATATAGGAAAAAAATTATATATTTAGGAACACTCTTATCATGTAAAAATACATATATATATAATCGTGTAATTAATACATCTATATGTTGATATTATGCTATTGATAATATGTTGATAAACGTGTAATTAATACTAATATAATATTTAATGAATTTATTGATTGACATATAGTATATATAATATAGAGTTTAAATATATAATGTCGCGTCTCATTAGCGTCTCTTTCTATTGAGACGCCATGTAGCATCGCTTTAGAGTCTTCATACATGCGACGCTAGCTTTGCGTCTAACGTTGTCGATGCCATAACGGCGCTAGGTACTGCCGCGCGTTTGCGGTTCCTGGCGGGAAAAAATAACGTCTATGTAGCGTCTCGATTGCGCTACTTTTAACGTCAACTCTCTGAGTAGGTAGGAATAATGAGACGCTATTGAGAGGCAAGTAGCGTCTGACTTTGGTGACGCTAAAGAAGCGCAATGGAGGCGCTAGTGGCGTCTGTATAGCGTCACACACTTTTGAGGCGCTACATGGCATTGCTAATCGCCAATTTTCTTGTAGTGACACTTGATGCACTTGTTTTGCCAATATGAATGGATCGTATGACTGAAGTATCGATCGAGGGTTAATATCCATCAATTTAAACTTTTGATCGATGCAAACTCCTTTCTCTGGATCGAACCAATGGTATTTTAGCACCACGACTTTATTAGATTTTTCCAAATAAGACAATTTTATGATATCTTCAATAACACCATATTAATCAAGGTCTTTGTCCCCGTACATGCTTCCTAGAACACATATGCCGCTATTAATAGTTAAACGTTATCGGTTATATTCTTCTGTATGGAATCGATAACCATTGACTATGATATCGCAGTAACTAAGAACTTTTTTCTTCGGGCCATGACCCAGATCTCGTATTTTTAAATCTATGACTGAGCCATTAATAATCTAGAAGAAAAATAACTAAAAATTTTATTAAAAGTTACGAACTTAAGTAACAATTAAGAGCAACCAGAAAGAATTCTCATTTCACATTTTAACCAATCGGCAAAATGTTTGTCTCGTAGTTTTAATAATTCATCACTTGAATCTAACGGATTAATTTCTCGTTGTAATTCTTCGAATTTACTAAATTCATAGTTGTCAATTAATGAAATCATATAGCAACAATTAACTTTAAATTACATATTAAAACAAATTGTCTTACTCGAGATACAACATCACTTCGCTACAGTTTGCAAGGACATAATTCTCAACGGCAGTGACATCTCTGTCATTCAAGACAACTTTGCGTCCTGTACCAAGAAGTCGACATGGGTACTTGAAGATGGATATAATATTCATGTTAACTTCTCTTTCACCACCATCATCGTTTCTTAGAAATTTGGTGAGGGTAATAAAAGTCGGCTAATGCGGCGCTAGAAAGAGGCTAATGCATCGCTAAGAAATATTAGCAATACAATAGCATCGTAGTAGCGTCATAGCTAACCTAGCGTCTCACCAAAGAGATGTCAGGACGACGTTAAGTAGTTTTCTATATTATATTTTTCTATTATATGTATGCAATTTTTTTATCAAGATAGCGTCTCATCACATTGTGCCCCGTTCCAGTTGTTTTGTTTCCTTCCCACAATCTAAAATTTATGGAATGCATATATAATTATTCATGTATGTATATAAAAATATAAGTTTATATGTATATGTGTATATAACAAAATTGTGTGTGTATATATATGTGTATGTATATGTCTACGTGTGAGAGATTAAGTCACAATAATGTGTTTATCTATATGTATTATAAGTATATACGTGTATGTATATGTCTATATATGTGCGAGACATATATAGATAACATGTATATGTATACATATTCCAAGTATATATATGTATGTATATGTTTATATGTGCAAGATTAAGTGATAATAATATGTATATGTGTACTTATTACATATAAATATAAGTATATACGTGTATTTATATGTCTATATGCGCTCGATTAAGCGAGTGTGATAAAAAGTCGATTACTGCGATGTAATACAAACGCTATTGAGTCGCTAAAGTGTATTAACGACACAATAGCGTCGAAGTAGTGTCTCAGTCGCTTTTGCATCTCAGCAAAACGACGCTATAGAGACGCCAATAGTGTCTATCTGGCGTCGAACAAACTTGTGACTCTAGTGTGGCGCTAGGTAGATGTTATTGAGCCTCCACGGAGACGCTAAAATGGAATAATTTCTAGCGAGCCATGTCTCTTAATTCAACCATCATAATTTCATAATTAAGAATATAAAAATAATATATGTATAATTAAGAAATGATATATATTGTATGGATAAATAACTTATATAATATAGATGACAAATTATATATTTAGGAACACTACTATGATGTAGACATATATAAGTAATCATGTAGAAATACATATATATGTTGAAGGTACATATACAATATTTAATTTATTTATTGATTAACGTATAGTATATATAGTATATAGGGTTGCCTCAAAATAAATAACATATATCGATATAAATATAGATAGCATATATATAGTTATCTATTTCTTAATTAACATATACATGTATGCCAAGTAATCTACTTAGCGTCGTGTTATCTATTTCTTAATTAACATATAGAGGTGTGCCAAGTAATCACATTGGCGTCTACATAGCGTCATCGTAGGTGTGACGCCAGTTAGTGTCTTCATAGAGTCTCAATAGCGTCTCAGTTTTTGCGACGCTAGCTTCGCATCGAAGGCTGTCGACGCGAAAACAGTGCTAGGTTCTCCCGCGCACTTTCGCTTCATGATGCGCAATAAAAGCGGGTATCTGACGTCTCAATGACACCAACTTTAGCGCTTATTCCTTGAAACACTAAGATAATGCTAATGAGATGTTATTGGGAGTCAAGTAGCGTCTCCTATTTGGGACTCAACTGAAATGCCATAATGACACTAGTGGCGTTGATTTAGCGTCACCATGTTTCGAGACGCTATTTGGCGTCACTAATCGCAAGTTTACTTATAGTGTCAATTCAACTCAATCCAATTGGTCCTAGCTTATATGGGTGTTTAGTGGGTCGGATTGACCCGAGAACTTGATGATCTGACCCGTAGTTTGGGTTGTGTCGAGTCCGACCTCAACTCCAAAGAGGACTGACCCGACCCGACCGGGGTCGGGTCGGGTGAAATCTGACCCGTGAACACCCCAACCGACTTATAGGCAACTAGTAAACATGGGCCTAGTAGATTTTTACTTTTATCCTATTTACCTAGGATGTTTATCATTATTAATTTCAATTATATGAAACAGTACCCGATCAAAAAGACTACTAGGTCAACACTATAATCAATAATAGGATTAGATAGGATAATAATATGATGAGGAACAATAGATAATAATAACAATTCAACTAACAATACTTTAATCCATGAAAATAGGTTTTCAGCCTTTAGAGTGACTTGAATGACACCATTTTTCCATGCAATCATACTCTATATTGTAGCTTACTTTGACCACCATATGATCGATAATCTCCTTAAGAATATTCTTATACATGTGTTTCTAGTAGTCACTCAACTTTCTTTGAATTAAAAGTGGAGTAGGAGGTCTATCCATTGAGGTGATCTTTTGTGCATTCTATTTAGGTAACTATAAGCTATGCAAAGTCTACTTAAAGTGGAGGCTACAATTTGGGCATAATCAAGCTTTAGGTCATATAAGCCCAACATATCAATCCAGATATACAATCTCTTATTAATCCAAGGTATGAAGAATTGGATTTTCAATCATCTGTACTTACACAACAATAATTAATGCAATACAATAAGTGTGAGTCAAATAAAAATATTACAATTAAAACCTACTTGATGGCTATAGTGGTTACTCGTGACAGTTGCACATAGACTATATCTACTAAAGACAGCTAAGAAATGTCCCTCCTTAGGCCCAATACCATCAAAGTCTCGAGACCCACATGACAATCACGTGATGTTACACGTGATTAGAGTCGTCCTAGAGATGCTACAAAATTTTTCATAAAATAATTTTTCAAAATATAAATCATAAAATGTGAAAGACTTTTCAATAATAATAGCTAATAACCCATAATATCCAAAATAGTTAAACATCCATAAGCTCACAACTCTAAAAGTGTAGAATAATAAAACAATATAACACTAGCAGACTCAATCTAGAGTCAACACTATGCCATGTGCAATCACTATCTATCATTTGAATCCATAGAGCCATCATCTACCATCGACTCACCTGCATGGATCCATATGCAGCAAATTAATGAGTACAAAAATACTCAGTACTTAGGGTCTAACAATAATCAATAATACTCAATTGAAAAATGATAGAATCAATAAGAGAACAATTGAATAATACAATAATCAATTTATCAATATAAATGATATATCAGGCTAATGTCAAGAGACCACAATAAATCAATAACAATTTTCAATTAACAATGATGATTATTTATTTTTATTCAAATTGCAAACTCATTAATGTTTTATTTTGATATTAAAGACATAATATTTTATTTTAACTCTTTCGCCTATATTTTTATGTTGTGGCATGAACTTTAGGGACATTACAATTAGTTTGTAGGTTGACCTTAAATTTTTTGGGTTGATTTGCCTATCATAGGAATATATGTACATATAGTTATCAGCAAAATATGGTTAAGTCTTCATCAACAAAAGGAAAAGAAGCTAAAAATATATATTTTCTTCTTATCCCACTCGGTTGATTAACCATTTCTCTTTTTCGTGCAATCCAAGGTTGTCAGGATCGCTTTCCAAGATGGGATATCGGAAGGGTCCAAAGGATCAAAAGATTCTACCTTATGAATAGAATAATATTTTTTTAAAATAATATAATAAAAATAACAACAACAACAACAACAACAACAATAATAATAATAATAATAATAATAATAATAATAATAATACTCTCATGTTATATTTAATTAGTATTTTTATGGGCTTTATAATCATATAGAAGGTGAGAACTAATAATAATTATGAATAATTAATAATAGTAAATCAATTTCTTCATCTAAATTGTAAAAATTTAGATGACCTTTCTCTTTTAAATGTTATTTTTTTCACATAAGTTTATTAATTTCAATTAAATCATACATAAAATTAATAAAGAAAATGAGAGAATCTTATCTACTTCTTGTCATTTTTTATTTTTAATATTCTATTTTTTAGATTTCTCAATTTTATAATTAATAAAAAGTAAAATCATAGGATTTCTATGATAGTGAGAGAATCTTACCTCTTTCTTACCAACTTTTTTATTTTTAATATTATTTTTTTGTTTTTCAATAAAAAAAAAGTTAACTAAAATTTTTTTAAGAAATAATATCATAGGGTTGGTGGAAACTTATGTTCCTACCAATCTTATGATCCACGTGTGATCCTATGTTTCCGATCTTTAGAATGATATCGAGTTGGGTCGTAGAATCAGGATCTTACCTCACATCACAACCATGGTGTAATCTATGTAGTTGTCAAAGCACTTTTTGCCTTTCTACAATCAATATAAAATGAACTAATAAAACTAGTATTGTGAGACCAAAAGTGGTAAAAAATATTGATACTGAAATTAGAATGAACTAATAAAAAATTTAGAATAAAACTTAAATGACTATGAACATAAAGAATCCAACTATCAAAATGATGTAAAAGAAAATCAAAATTTCTTTATCAATATCGTAGATAGGAAGATAATTAATATTTATATTTTAACTAGATCCCAGAGAGTTCTCTAATTGATAATATCCCATGAAGTTTGATAAAAGATTTTAAAAGGATCTTAAAGATCCCATGAACTAAATAAGATAATAATTAATTAGGAAAATTGTAGAATATATAATAAAAGTTTGAGATGTTAATAACCTTGGTAGGTAGTAAGGAAAAGAAGAGGGAATAGTTAAGACGGTTCAATGGAATATATATTGAGTTTAAGAGTTTGACTTAGAAATCCAATACCACACGAGATTGGATAATGGAATACATATTTGACAATCCCATCTGAGTTTCCACATGATTTTTTGGGAATACATAATCCATAATCATGATTTAACTCATTTTGCTTGCCTCATGAACCGCCACTCAATTTTATATCTTGATTTTTACTTTGACTTTGACCAATCAACTGACTTACATAATCGAAATACTAATTTCACATGCTCTTTTACAATATTGAAAGCATCATATACAATATCCAATAGCCTGCGCCCTACATATGGATAATATATCTATGTGCATGTCACCCGTCAGAGAAGGCGTCAACTGCCTCACCATCATCATCATCTCATCTTGCATGAATCCAAGTACAAGAGCAAAGTCTAATGAGAAATCTCAGCACATAGGGTCAACTATAACAATTATCAATATGAACCATGTAGATAACAATAATTATATGCATAATGATAAGTAATATCGATACTATCATATCAATGAACTTCAATTATCAATACGCATTTCCATTAGTCATATAGATCAATTGACCGGAATCAATAATTCTATCATTCAATATCATCAACCATAAAGACTGACGATAACAATTTCCTTAACTATAGAATCAACCATATAAGCTGCAATCAATTATCTTATCAATCAATAATACTTTACTTTAACTTCAACCATCAAGACTATAATTCATTCATTTTTATTCAATCAATTTTCTCTCTTTATGCTTCAACCATAAAGTGCAATTTCAATTCAATTAATGTTAATATTGTTGTAATTCAATATCTTATCAATCAATATCATTCTTATACTTCAATCGTAAATATTGCAATTAGCATTTTATCCTTAACTTCAACCATAAAGTCTACTTCAACCACAAGGGTTACTATTACTTTTTTTTTAACTTTTTATAACTTCAACCATAATGGTTGCTTCAATTACAAGGGTTGCATTATACTTCAACCGTAAAGGCTGCTTCAACTACAAGGGCTGCTTATTATTTGTTCTTATCTTTGGAGTTATCCTTCAACCATAATGACTATTTCAACCATACTTTGAGAGCTCTCTCAATTTTTAGTACCTTACATCTTTTATTTTGATTAACTTATGATGTCTATCTTTGCTTTCATTTAAACTTTCTTTCCAATCTTTAGATGCACAAGACATCAATCAATATATCATAGTCATAGAATCAATATCATCACAATGCGGTCAATATTATAATAATATGATCAAATATAATTAATAGCATAACATCACGATTAACTATTCTTTAATAACTTAAAATCCACCTTTTTATCTTCAAAATCTGAGCGGGGGGGGTGAAACCCAGGTCGGTTCTTATAGACAATCGTACCCATCTTTCTTATAGAACTTGAGCCGAGTAGGGTGAAACCTAGGCCGGTTTGTCGGGTGTCAACTTTTATTCCAATTCGATCAATGTAACCTTGCCTGGGGGACGAAACCTTGGTCGGATTGCCCGATTCTAATTTGTGATCTTCAACTTTGACGAAATTCGATTCGGATCCTATGAAATCCGAGCCGATTCCATTCAATCCTATAACATATTCTTCACACAACCTGGGTTGAACTATCCGAAATCTGATTCAGATCCTATTCAATTTTCATTTACTCGCATAATGTGTGTATATCGCTAACCACAAAAAAATGTCGAATGAAGTTTTAAAATTTATAAATGCTCTACACTATTACTACAAGAACAACAAATATATGACATGTCATTGTAGTGCTTGAGAGTCGATCCACAGAGACAAAGTCAAAATATTCACACTTAATTAAAACTATTTGAAGGAAAAGCCAAATCTATGAGTGTTATTCAAAATGAGAAAGTGAAATGTTATAAACTAGAAATCACAACAAATAAGACTGCACTAATTTTTATGGGTTTTTAATGCAAACGTAGACAAAGATCAGTGTAGATAAATTCTAGGACTGGGGGTGTCTTTGCTTAGGATTTACATTTTCTCAAATTCTATTTATTGTAAAGATGATAGATTGTCCCTTAACGTGTGTATTAGGATAACTTTATAATAAAGAACACTTGACTTGTCCACGACACTCTCGTGCTCGTAGCGAGTCCAATTAACACATGTGAAGGGATTCAGATGTCCAACACGACTGTCACTCTCGTGTATGATGCTTGAACATATAAATCGACCTTTCCTCTTTGTATTGAGCTAAGCCTTCATGGTGTCCTAGTGCCCAACGTCCTTAAAAAAATAGAGAACAAGACAGTTACGGTCGGCTTGCATTCATCTTAGAGTAATAAGGATAATCCTCCGGGGCAGAACGCAGGAAATTCGGATAGCGCGAAGAGCATTTAGACGATTTAAGAGAGAACCCAATTTCAAAACAACGCGTAGAATTGCTAAGAGTCTTCAAGACGTAACTTAATTGGCGTATGCGCTTTTGGGTCACCAATGACAGAGTAGGAGTAAGCTTTTCCCTCTTGGAAAGAAACTATTACAATAAAAAAGAAACGGGATGCAGCAATGGTGAAGCAAAACAAAAAATAAAAAGGGCCATGCACGCACTTCAAACTCATCTAAGATAGTTTGAGTTCCAACTCACTACGGTTATATATTACCGGACCCTCACAATATGCATGTCCCTCTCGGGCTAAGGGCTTAAGAATGTGTGACGTCTAAACTAATAGCAGACAACAATCATTGCTGGTATAACACGAAAATAAAATAAGGAATCACTTCCCATTCGATCGCGCAGGACCTAAAACATCTTCAAACCCTCATTCAAATCTCAGCTACAAGTAAACAAAAGAAACCGACCAGATTCGCTTCGTCGGCACTCGATGTCTTTGCATTTGGTCGCACAAAGCCTAAAACATCCCTTCGGTCATGTGAAAGGCGAGAGCGATCCAAAACCTCAATCCAAATATAAATCTATCACGATGCTTCAGCACAAGACAAAATAGAGGACAACTTCAATAAAATAGTAGCAAGGTTTGACAATCTTTTAAACCATATGAGATCAAAAGAGATAAGAACAGAAAACGTAAAGTTCCACCTCCCAGCCACTTGATAGTTGTTCAGCTACGCATTAGGGAACAAAAGAAGAAGAAAAGAAAAAAAACAAAGAAAAGAAAAAAAGTAGAGAGGTTGTCACACCCAACTCCGTGACTAAATTCTAATCCCAATTATTATAATCTTAATTATGTTTAGCAATTCTAAAATTAAAATCGGCAAAACCTCCCTCCCTACTTATATTGTGTTATTTCTCAATACATACAAAAGATGCATATATATATTCATCAAAGTTTAAATAAAAGTTATAAGACATCACATTCACATAGTATCATTATTGTTTCACACACCATTTCACATATAACACCCCACAGGATCAAGTTATATACGACCTTACAAAAAGTTCTCCTCAAACTTAATTACAACATCTAAGATTATCTATTATACATGCATGCTTAAAAAAAAACAAAAGTGAGGGGAGATTAAAGTGCTCCAGTGGCTCGACCTTTTCTCTGTATGCAGCAAAAATAAGCTCCGAGTCAACTCAACTCGAGAACCAATTTAAAATGGGTGTTGTGAGCAACAATCATTTGCTCAATGAGTGAAATAAAAGTACAATATATGAGAATAATATGAGTGCATATAACATTAAATAATCACATTTTCCATAAGATAAAACATTTAAAGCATCATACATTAACATAACTTGACAAATCATATGAACTATCACATAAGTAAAAGTAACTCAAGATATTATCATTTTCATAATTAAACTCCACACATGTGTCATCTCACATACTCATCATGGGTCAATACGTATCCCTCCATGATTGTATGTCATACAATTAATCGGAGCTTCACAATCATGGATTCTCATATACGTCGACCAAATCATGGGTCAATACATATTTGAGCTTCACAATTATGACTCTCAGATACGCAGAGCAAATCATGGGTCAATACGTGCAAGCAAAGCAGCCCCCAATGAGAAAAGACATCCGATATACGCTCCAAAGACTTCATGCGGTCCCAAAAACCTTTTTCATTCAACATGGTCAATGTACACATGGAGTTTTATAATAGCAAAATAACATGTCACCATCATATATCAAAATCAAGTAAACTTATTTTAATGTAAAAATATTTTAAATCTTTGAAAAATATCATAAATATCTTTCTTAACTCAAGATATGTTTCAATAACAATACTAATAATAATCTTTGCTTGAGATAATATCATAAATAAAAGAAGTAACATATATCATTTTACTATATTATAAATTTACCCACTCAACTTTATACTCTATCCCTTCAAGGAGGTTTATTAGATGTCCTCCCTTTCACTTGCAACTTGATGTTTTTTACAAGTAATATTGTTTTTTACTCTCCAATTACTAATAAGGTAATATGCAATGCATGATCATGACGCATGAATGCTTATGCACCCTAAAATGCATACAATCTCATCTAATATCAATTTCTAATTTTAGATATTTATATTCATAGGCTATTTCACACTTTGAACTTTTCAATTCTCCAAAGCTTAACTAGGCATTGTCTAGGACTTTCAGGTCAATTAATAATTCATAACTTCTTAATTATATAGTAAATTCTTATTATTTTAGATTAATTATAAACTAGACATATTAAAGTTTCCAACCCCCAAATATCATTAACTAAATACAAGTGAGTAAATCATAACATTCCAAGAAATCTGACCTAGAGTTTGTGTCCTGGCAAACTATGTATCACTGAAAGATTGATTTATATTTTCTTCATACTTGCCTATTTAACTAGGTCATATTTTTTTTGAAAACTAGACTTCCTTAGTATTTTGTTATAAATATTAGAGAATTTAACTCAATGTATGGCCTAATAGAAAAATAGTTAATTCGGGTCATCATATGTCCAAGTTCTGGAATCTGACAAAAGAATCACTATGAAATAAAAAATTCATTTCTCCCTGTAACATGTCCAATAAGATGATTCCACTTCTCAAATCCTACTTCACTCTATTTTAAACGTGCCCTTGAGTTTGTATGAGACTCAGGACAGGATGAGTGACCGGTGAAGTTAAGTTCATAACCTCCTCTAGAAAACTCCTTTTAGGTGATTCCAGGAGCCATGGAAAGCTAACTCCAAATGAATTAATCATACCAATTTTCATAATTTATGGTTTGGTAATAACGAAGGAGGTATTTTCTAAATCAAAAGGTAAATTTTTGGATCAAGAACTCACCTTGAACAACCTATGTGTCTGAATTTCTCCAATCCAATTCGTTCGAGTTCTGACTGATAATATTTAGGCCGTAAAAGGATAAAGGTAAGTGACTTATATATATATATTTTAGAATTTTCTAATGACATAAGGAGATTTGGAAAAATATCCCTTTAAGCAGCTATCACGTTGAAACTTAAGTGATGGTCAATCACATTTTTGTCATAATTAAGTGTTTTAACCCTAATTAGGCTTACTTAGTCATATTTAAGCATATATATTATAATATTTATAAATTATTCCTAATAACCCTATATAATTACTTTGTAAAGTTTATCGACAATTAAGTAATCATTATGCTCTAATCGGAATATTAATTACTATATACAACTATAACTAAATGAACATCCAAAATAAATTAATATATTAATTAAATGCATGATTATGCAAAGATGATGTTTGTAAAGCACGTCCGTGACAGAGGCTCTTGGTCGCAACCTCCTCAACTCCTCCTTCCAGCAACAATGGATTCAAACTCAGCAAAAATTGAAACTCCTTCTTTAATAACTTTCTTGCTCTTTTATAGCCCAAGGGATTGTGCCACAACTTTTTCAGCCACTTTTTCATATTCTTCTTCAACTTTTCCATCCAAAGAAGTTGTCTGTGATCCCTCTGCCTCTTGGTTTGCCACCTATCAAGAATCAGCCAGCAAGAAGAAATATTTATTGTAGTCCTTCATGGTTGTCTCCTTTTAACTTGCCACATGTCCATCTTTTCTAACCAAAAGAAGGTGCTCTTGTCCCTATTAGTTTACCATCTGTCCATTGTCCCAGCAACTGTTTGTTGTCTACATTTGCCCATAAAAGGTGTGGAGGAAGCTTCCTTCCTCTTGTACAATGGAATTTACCAAGTTGATGTGAAAAGGTATGCTTTCGTTATTGTTTGCTACTTTAGACAACTGGACTGCTACATTATTTACCTTCAAATTCATCTAAGTGTCTACATTGGGGGAATACACTTGTATGCCCTTATGAATTATCGATTGGGATTTCTGCATAGAAAATAATCAAAATAAGTAATAATATTGCAGAAATACAATATTTAGAAGAAGAATGTGGAGTAATATTAAAAGTTGCATTTCAATAATAAAGCATGTGTTCAAGCATGAGAATATAATAAAATATGGAAGAAATGTATGTTGAACATAGATGAAAAATATACATAATTTTTCCACATGAAATACCCACCAAACTTAAAGTTTTGTTTGTCCTCAAGCAAAATTAGGAACTTAGGGTCAAAAGTTTGCAGGTTTCCATAACCACATTATTCGTAACACTATATCTCCCTAACCTTAGACTTCACCTATCTGAACACCATTTACACATTTAAGGCTCTTTAACTCCTGACTTAGTAATCACGAAATCAAGTGTTTATGGGTGTCAAATGAAACCACACTACAGGCTAAACATACATATAATCTCACCCAAGAACATGCACATTCACATAACCTGTATTAACACTAAAAAATTATCTGCACATGTAGTGACACTTACCTGTCCCTTTATTAAACAAACTTTATTTTCCATTTGTCTTTATTTTCTCTTTTTTTCTTATTGTTGCAACCTTCTCTCTAATTATATATTGGGAAACTGAAAATAAAAAGAGAGTTTCCACTAAACATTTTCCATGCCTTTCTTTTAAGAATACTCGGCTTTAGTGTTAGTGGTGCCATGCATGGCATACTTTCTCTCTTAAGTGGGAGGACAGAGGAGTAGTTATTCAAGATGAGGAGAAATTGACCACAGCTTTCCAACCTTTTCTTCTTAGAATATTCGGGTGAGGTGCTTGGAACTTTTTTTAAAGAAAGAGCAAAAACATTTTCCAATATACAAAAGAAGAGAAGTGCAAAAATGAAGGCATACAACTATACAATTTATTATTATCACACTGCAGCAAATCATAGTTTAGTGTCATATAAATAGGTGTAAGTGCAAGATCCTAGATGAAATTATGTGGAGGGTCAATCAACATGTCATATGCTTTGATTCCAGGCCAGGGTCATTTATATGATTATATTTTACTTCAAAAATGTTCAAGACGGATTAATCATGAAAGCTATAGGATCAACAATGTCATGCATAATGTTTCCTAATTTGTGATTGATTACATGCAAAAGTCTAAGTGGGGTTTTGAAAGCTACCATAAACATATTTTTAGAAAAAAATTTGTAAAAATTTCATAACTTCAGTAACAATGGCAGATTTCAAAACTTTGACAACAATGGTAAATTTTAGAATTTCAAAAACATCAGAAAAATATATGTTCTATGAAAAATAATGACAGTTAGGTTCATAAAAACATGCCATTGAGCTTCCTCAAACTTAAGCTCAACATTGTCCTCAGTGTTGGTTAAGCTGGAAGAGACTGAATTATGAGATGGGGAAAGGCAAGTGCGTAGAACGTCTGTTTATTCAATTGTTCTTTTGTGGCTTCGGCACTCCTTGAATTGTGCATCAACAAATTACTCTCCTTTTCTGCACAAAAAAAAATACTTGAGTATCGTCAGGTTTCATAATAAGTAATAGTCATTAAAATTGAGTGTGAAATCAGTGGCATCTCTATAGTTGGGAGCAGGTTCTGGTTTGAGCATAAGTGGTGATCTCCTTATTAATTTGTTGGGGCTGCTTGATTCATGCAAAGCAGAGAAGAATAAAATAAACTTATTAAATTAGGTTGCCTCCCAACAAGCGTCATTGTTTAGTCTTAGACTAGAATCAATGACTTTAAACCCATATCTTCAACTTGGTGGGTCTTCAGTTGATGTCCAACAGATTTGAGCATATTTCCTCGTCCATGTTTCACCCTAAATGGTTTGGACTAAACAGGTTTTTTGGAAAACAACTTGAGTTGTTGAGTTTCAATTTCACCTTGACTCTCATTCTTTAAGGTGTTGTGTTCCTACAGAAGTTCTTCCTCCGAATTTGAGAGTTTAGATTCTCTAGGATCTCCATCTTATTTCAACAACCACTTCTTGATTTATTCTTTTTATATGTGTGGTTGTTGTCATCTTCGGAAATACTTGATCCTGCATTATGTATTTAGTGATAGAATTGGTTTCTTCAACTTTAGACTTTTGCATTTCTTTTGTCCAGTCTTTATCTAGCATCTTGATGGGATGGCATCCCTCAGTTGGTGGAGCCTTGTCTTGGCTTGTGCAGAAATTGTTTTCAACATCTGGATAGATGGGGTCAATTTTGAAATTAGTTTCAGGTGCTACTTTTTCCTGATTGATTGTTGTAGATTTAGCTACACACTTTTCATTTGAAATACCTTCTATGTGTAGAGCTGCAACTTTCTTTTCATCCCTCATCACCTCATCATCAACTTTAATCTTTTCACCATCTTCAGTTTGAAATTTAGCAAAAGGTTCAAAAGTAGATATCTCATGTTTTTCAATTTGTCTTCCACTTTCAGGTCACTTTGCTCCTCAGGCCTAGCTTCAAGTGGTTCAGGAAAAGTCTCAAGTGATTGCTGAAATATTTGTTTCTCTAAGATTATGCTTTAAGCTATCAAGCCTTCAACTTTATCAAACAACTCCATAATTAATCCCTCTCATTTCTAGGCGGATTTTTCGACGGCTCTTCGTTTCTTTTGGAACTACACACGGTAGGTTTACTGTCAGCTTTGTCCTTCACTATTACCGATGGATTAGGTACCGTCAATAATTTTGAAGGTTTAATCCGTCTGAATAACGCAACAAAGATATAATCCGCATACAAGCTGATTGGGTCGACCCCTGTACCGACGGTTTTATTACTATCTGTAAAGCCGAAGGCCGTGCACTATCGGTAATTGCTAGCTATATATGTTGCGACATCGTCAAACCCTCACAGGTACTGGCAGAAATCAATCCGTCGGTAGTAGAGAGGGTATCATCCGTCGAAATGTCAGGTGCGTCAATATTGTTGTGACTTTGCAGCTTGCGACGAGTTGTTGCCTTCGAAGGTACTGACGGTTCATTTGCCGCCAATACTAGCAAAGGTGATCTCCCGTTGGAGTCGTGTCGGGGTGCCTTCTGACTGATTGCTAACCACATATGTTGCGACGTCGTCTAGCCCTCACACGTACCGGCGGAAATTAAGCCGTCAGTAATAGCGAGGGTATTGTCCATCGAAATGTTAGGTGCATCAATATTGTTTTGACTTCACAGCTTGCGACGGGTTGTTGCCTTCGAAGGAACCGCTGGTTCTTTTGCCGCTAGTACTATCGAAGGAGATTTTCCATCGGAGTCGTGTCAGGGCACCGACGGATAAGTGACGTCGGTAGTAGACCCGTCGAAAAATGAATCTAATATATTATGAGAAATATATGTTTCGACGGAATTCGATCATTGGTGCATCGATGTATACATATGCCATCACAGCTTGCTTTTTCTTTTTTTTTTTCTCTCGTACTCGCTCGCTTTTTCACCCTCCGGTCCGGCGAAGTGATCCCACATTCCGGCGTTCAGATTACTCCGACGAAGTGTGAGGTATCGCCATTTCTTCTCCTACCTTTTGTCCTCTGTCTCTCTCTTCTTCCGGACGGCGCGGGCAGATGGTTTCTTTGACCGGCCGGATCTGGCGTGTAGCGGCCGGATCTGCCCTTCAGCCGCCGGATCTGACGTTTAGCGGCCGGATCAGTTAATCCTCAGCAGGATCCAGCGTTTAGGGTTCGGGTGCGGCGTTTAGCAGCCGGATCCGGCAGTGATCCGACATGGGCGTCGGCCTGCCGGCCGTCCGCAAAGGCGGCGCCGGCCTCTTGCACGGGCCGGATCGCAGGTCGGCGCCCTCCAGCGTGGCCGGTACCGCGCGTCGCCGCCCTCCTTCCCCGGGCCACCACACGCCACGCCGCCATCCTGCACAGCCCGGCTCCGCGTTCCTGGATGTGCGGCACCAGCTGGCTCCACCCTTCCTGGATGTGCGGCACTGCCCGGCTCCATCTTTCCGTATAGCACAAAGGAGCTTCCGCTAGTTTTCTTAACATTAACCTTCTGTAATTTGTTAAGGAATCCATGTCGACTTTAGCATGTATTGTTAACGTTAACCTTATGTAATTTGATAAAGTAACCATATATCATTATCCGCGTTCGTACATTGTGTTTATAGATTTGGCACATTCAACATAGAACTCTTAGTTAGGACTCATGCTTTAAAGCATTGTTTCCTATATACTGTGCTTTCAGAATCATGGTTTCTTATATACTGTTGAGATTTCATTACCTTTTATTTATCATGTTTCCTTAGTGTAGCATTCATGGCACTTTTAATATTTTCTTTTAATGTACTCGACTTCATGTATTCAGTTCGCAAGATTGGAAAGCACAATTGAAGCTGCCACAACTCGGGTACCTTCATAAGACAGGTAACTATACTATTGGAAAACTTATAATATAGTAGAACTTATTCGGTCACTACGGTTAGGTACTAAAGTTACCTAATCTTAATTCATTTCTGACATTTTTAAGCTAATGTTATATTCTCGTATATTAATTGCAAAGTACCTTTTTAATCTGGTTCATTCTAGCACAATTGACATATGTACTTTAAAAATGCGGCATTTATGGGGATTAGTACACTAAAACTTCAGGGTTATGGGGATTAGTACACTTTTGGTAGCTATTTAAATTGTAGGGTGTGCCCCATGTTTAAAGCTGGTCTGCAACATATGCTAGCATGTTTAAAGCTGGTCTCATGTCACTACAATCAACGAGTATTGATATGTTTAGTATGTTTAGTTTTTGCCGGAAGCATTGTTCATTATAGTTAGTTACTTGCACATAATCTGGTTACATATCGTGGACTCTTTATTCACACAAAGTCATTGTTGCTGCCACACATTGTTTTATGTCGTTGACGACCTCAGGACGCACTTGAGGCAAGATCTGCGATTTTTTTGCTCTGCTGCCGGAATGTCTCAGTGCAGCGTCGGCTAGGAGCCGTCGAGCTCTCCCTGCTCGCACATTGCGGCAGGGAGGTTGGCACAGTTAAATAGTTTTCAATGTGCATACTTATTTAAGTGTGAATTAGGCTTCCAATTTTAAATGCATGTATAGAATGCTTTCACATCTGTTTCGGGTTCACTAGTTAATTTACCAAAAGGCAGATGCTACTTACTACATATCACCACGTAGTCCCATTTTGCCATTTGACAATAGTTCCTAGTGGTCTAAGCTCCCATAGAATTTTTCACATAGTTAACGCAAAATCGATATGTTATCTTGCCTCCTTATAACCATCCTACCAAATCGAATGTCTGACCTCACATGCTGATGCATCATATTTTGTCGTCGGTTGTATATGCAGATATAATGTCTCCTCCAGAACACTGGCGGTGGATGTACAATAGAACTAACCCTAGACGCGTTGGATTTAAAGAAGAATTTGTGGAGGGAGTTGAATATTACACAAATCTAGCACGTCAGTCAACACAATTTTTACGCGAAGGAACTATCAGGTGTCCTTGTTTGAAATGTAATAGTATGAAATTCCAGACTTTGGAGGCGGTTAAAGTTAACTTGTATAGAAAGGGTTTCAAACCTAATTATTGGTGTTGGAGTGAATTTGGAGGACCGTTGCCTAACCCCATAAATGAAAACACCTCACCCGAGCATAACGACGAATTTTCCAATCGATATGAAAATATGATCTACGATGCAGCTACAACTGCATATGGTGATATAAGATGTGAACCGGAGGACGAGGATGAATCACCCAATCCAAATGAGTTAGAGTTCTATGAATTATTACGTATCTCAAGTCAACCGTTGTGGCTCGGTTGCGAAAAACATTCAACATTATCCTTAGCTGTTAGAATGCTAAACTTAAAAGCAGATCATAACATATCACATGCATGCTTCGATGCGTTCATGGAAATATTAAAAGAGGTTACACCACACAACACTCAAATTCCAGAGAGCTATTACAGGACGAGACGACTAATTTCCAAACTTGATCTTGGATCAATCAAAATTGATTGTTGTCCAAATGGCTGCATGTTATTTTATGACACCGACACTACCTTGAGGAGCTGTAAATTTTGTGGTGCTGACCATTACAAAACTGCTACTAAAAGCGATGTTGCCGCGAAGAGAATGCACTATCTCCATCTTATTCCGAGACTTAAGAGATTGCACTCCTCTATCGGGTCAGCGTCAAAGATGAAATGGCATGCAGAACATAAAACAACAGATGGTGTCATGGTCCATCCATCAGATGGTGAAGCATGGAAGTATTTTGATAAAATACATCCAGAGTTCGCATGCGATCCTCAGAATATAAGACTTGGGTTATGCGCCGAGGGTTTCACACCATATGGACAGATCTCAATGCCATATTCTTGCTGGCCGGTAATACTTACGCCATATAACATACCTCCAGCAATATGTATGACTGCTCCATACATGTTTTTGACTTGTATCATTCCTGGTCCTCACAATCCGAAGCATTAAATAGATATATACTTGCAACCTCTGATAGACGAGCTCCAAGAGTTGTGGAATGGTGCCACAGCTTATGATGTGTCGACAAAACAAAATTTCACATTAAAAGCCGCATTAATTTGGACTATCAACGACTTTTCGACATACGAAATGTTATCTGGTTGGATGATCGTAGGAAAGCTAGCTTGTCCATATTGTATGACCAACTCAAAAGCTTTCACTTTGAAACATGGAGGCAAAAATTGTTGGTTCAATTGCCATAGATAATTTTTACCTCCAGGTCACCCATTTCGAAACAACAAAAATGCCTTCCGAAGGCAAAAGGTAGTGCATGAGGCGCCCCCGGTGAGGTTATCAGTGAACAAATTGTGTGATGCACTCAGTTCCCTGATAGTGATATTTGGATTTTCTAGTGATAACTTGCTGAAATTAAGAAAAGGATCAATTTTTTATTTTTTTGGTCTCTCAACTCACTAACTGCAAGTGCACAGGTAAATTGTAGTAGACTCAGGTTGTCGTATCCACAAGAATTTGAAGTCTAAGACACCCTAAAATAATTTAGATTAGTTCTACTCTAATGGCTAAAAATAGATTTTAAGTTGAAACTGAAAATAGATTTATTTAACTAGTGCAGAATGATAACAGGTTTTGGGGTTTTGGAAATTCTTGCAAAACTGAATTATAATTACTAAATTAATGGCTAGAAAGGTTTAACTATCGATGAGGAAGGTTCTCCTAGGAGTTAGGGTTCATCTAAATTAATTATGGATGGATTAGATCGAGTTATCATTGAAAATTCAAATCTGGTTCAACTTGAAATCTAGCTGCTCTCACAGCTCAATTGGTCTTTAACTAAGCAACATATTATCATATAATTGTTAGTTTGAATCAGAAGAGGATCCTCACTGAAAATCAAGTTATCATTGGGCTCAAAGGAAAGTTCAATGCTGATTTTTTTTACAATTCAAGAAAATCTGCAGTGATAACTTGATGGATGCAACCACAAATTAATAAAATCACTTCAATTAGCTAAACAAGAATGAAATCTATCCAGTATTAGTGCTTATGCTCCTTGGTTCATCTCTGAATTTTAAGGGGATTGAAATTCAACCTCTCGGCTGCAAATTAAGAATGGAATCAACACAAACACTAATTAATTGGAATTAAAATGCATCCAATCTTTAATGGGGAATTCAGTGATTATCCAATGCTCCTTGGGTCATCTCTTACTCTCAAGAATGGCCTTAAGACTACCTCTCAGTAGTGGATTAAATGAGGCTTGACAATGGAAATCAGAATTTAATTGAAATGAGAAAACAGAAATCAGCATTTCAGGAAAATCAGCAATGTAGATTGATGGAATTCAGGCTTGCCAAATGCCTCTTGACCCATCTTTGGACTGCAAGAGATTCATAGAGTACACCTCTCAGTGATTTGAATGAAATAGGGATTAACAATTGGCAAGTCAGATTCCAAACAAAATCAGAAAATAGATTTCAGAATTAAAACTCAGAAATCAGATTTTGGAAAAGACAGATTTGAATTCTGAATTGTCAAACATCTTGATTCATTTCTGAATAAGATCAGGGCAAATATTAGCCTCTCAGCTATTCAATTAATCCAATCCTTGATGACAATCAGATCCAAAAGCCCAGGAAATCAGATTCTGAAATTCAGAAATTTCAGATTCAAAATCAGACTTAAAGTAATGTTGAGAATAGATTTGAATCATGGAATGCCCAAATATTCAAAACTCATTTCTGAACAAGATTAGGATGAAGACCAACCTTTCAATTGCTCAATTAGTCAAGTCCAGAATGACAAGTAAATTCAAATAGTTCAGAAATCAGATAACCAGAAAAACCAAGATATCAGAATTTTAGAAATAAGGATTTTCAATCAATTTGGAATTCAGAACTTGACATTGATTCCTAATTCATTTCTGAACTAGGGATAGATCAAATGATAACTTCTCACTTATAGATTACAATAGGATCTACACAATGGCAAGAAACGATTCAAAACAGTGCTGAATTCTGAAAATCAGAAATGATTTCAGTGCAGAAAATTAATTCAATCCATATCCATCCATACTTAACCTAGATTACTACCCTATCCTAGGAGAAATGGATTTTAGCTCCTCATATTTACAAGGCTTGACAGAAAATAGATTGAAGAACAAGTACAATCCATCCTTCTTGAAGTTGTCTCGGCCAGCAGCAGCAAGTCCAGCAGCAGCAGCCCTCAGCAGCAGCTCCCTGGTTGCTCCAAACCCTTCCTCAAACCCTCAATGTCCAGCCCCCTTTCCACCTCCAGAAATTCCACCTTTTATATGACTCCTCTCCACCTTTGGATCAGCATAAGAGTGTTCTAATCCTCCTGATTGCAGCCACCTGTTTCTGGCCTGAAGATTCCTTGCTGCAGTGACAGCTTTTGGTGCAGGAAATCAGTGGTCCCCCCTACCTTTTTCCACTTTTTGGCCACCTTTCTACAAATCCCCAAACAGCAAGCATCAAAGCCCTTGAATGGTGTTTTGACAAATAAAGAATAAGATGATGATAATTGCTAGCTCAGATATCAAATGAGATTAGAAGTTGTGCAGGAGTGATAACTTGTATCGTTATTAATGAATTTAGGGGCTCGAAATGATAATTTGTCACAAATCATAGGGATTATCCAAATGAAAGTGATTCAAAGCATTAGAAACATCAAATGGACTGGAGTAACAAGTGAGTGCATTCAGAAATCAAATATGAATGAGATTTCTTAGAAGTGATAACTTGGGTGCCCAAAAACGATAACTTGTATGACTTAAAAATGATAACTTGTGATAACTTGAGTTGTGGTTATCCAAATGTGATGAAATTTGACCAGCAATGAGTTAGAACAATAATAAGATGATTGCTTAAGGTTCCTGTGCAGAATTAATGGTTTTGAATGTCGAAATGACAGAATTGCCTTTTAATGATAACTTGGCACTTGAAAAATGATAACTTATTCAAATGGGCTTAAAACTTTACACAAGTTGAGATGTGACTATCCAAATATTATTTATATATGATAATGATGGATTTAGGGCAAGAAAACAATTGAAAATTAGTTCACTCAAAATAATGATAACTTGACACTTAGGAATGATAACTTGTCCTCAAAATGATAACTTGGCATATAATTTAAATATTAATGGATTTTGGCATTTCAGAACCTCTATGCAAATGGAAATAAGTATGAAATGAGGAATATCAACTAGTTATCACAATGTATGCATTCCAAGTATAATTGGCCCAAATATAGGCAAAAGTGGGACTCGATATGTGTGAAAAGCATCTAAAATGGGCTAGAAACATATAGTGATCAGCTAGTGATCATTCCCTGTGTAGGATCGTTGGCAATCCGAACTTCAGAGAAAACTGATACGGTGTCACTCATAATTGGACAAAACGGAGTATCTTCTGGGACTTACCGTATTGGAAAGACAACTTGATTGGACACAATTTGAATGTCATGCATATTGAGAAGAATGTCTTCGACAATATATTTAACATTGTGATGGATATCAAGGGAAAGACTAAAGATAACATTAAAGCAAGGATGGACTTAAAAGAATACTGTAGACGACCTGAATTACACATTGTCAATTTGACCAACGGTAAGTTAGGTAAACCGAAATCCAGCTACACTCTTACAAAAAAATAGAGGACAGATGTTTGTCATTGGGTGCAAGAACTACGAATGTCAGATGGCTACACATCGAATTTGCCCAGATGTGTAGACATGAAGCAATTGCGATTGTTTGGCATGAAGAGTCATGATTGTCATGTCTTCATGGAGACCTTGCTTCCAGTTGCATTGTCATCATTGCCAGAGAAAGTGTGGAAGGTGCTTACCGAAATGAGGTGGTATGCCAGAGCAATTGTGATTTTTTTGCAGATGGGACGGTCGCAAATGTGGCGAGTGTTTTGTTGTGAAGCTATTTTATTGTCAAACTTTTGTAACCCTATTGGCAGATGTGACATGCTTGAGAAACTTTTTGTGTCATGAATTGGTACTTTGTATCCTATGCACTAATGTTCTCCTTTTTATGACTTCATAGTGGTACTTCAACCCTATCTATTTATGTTACGTTGAATGCTAAGGATGACTCGTGGCTATGGGTGACGGATACCCAAGTTGTCGCGAGGGCTAATTAAGTGTATAGATTTACTCTTTACCATCAACCCCACCTGGATCGCTATAACTTGGAACAACTTATGTCATATGCCTAGTCCTCCTCAAATCCAAGATGGCAACAGTGGAGGTGGTATGGCAGAGATCGTAGGCATGCTTTAATGAATATACTCGGATATGTTTACCTGAGGCATCTAACCCCCATTATCACTTGCTATCATTTTTGTATTACGATTTTTTAAACTCTCTGCCATCGGCGTGGACAATCTAATCTTGCAGATGCATTCACTTCGACAAATCCGCCGAGGAAAATATAAAAGGCAAGTTGGATCTGCTCAGAATTTCTCTTCCAGCTGTGAGTTCCAACAGTTAGGGTAAATTCCTCTCTTTTGCCATTTTGATCCTTACATATGCAGGCAGCCTCTGATCAAATCTGTTGATCTTGTGAAGGAAAGGTGTGATCAGATCCCTTTGAAGTGCTCAAAACTATTTCCCAGCTCTCATGACAAGATAAGTTGTTGAAGCTTACCGATCTCTCTCTCCTTCCGGTAGCTCCTGACCTTCTCATGGTATTTAACTCAAGACTTTCGTGAGCGCAGTTAATGTGACACAAAATGATTAATTTGTGCCAACTTTATACCCTGGTTACATTTTCTTTTTTAGTGACTTGCATTACTAACCAAATCTCCTGTACTAATAATGCCACTTATTCGAAAGTGCTTCGTAGTATTAAAAAGATAGTGTCAGCTGTGTTATTTTCCTAGAAAGGTTACCATTTGAACCATGATAAAAACTTAAACCATAACTTCTTAGAATGTCATTTTCTGAGTCTTCTTTTCACTCATGATACATGACATCAGTTTGTCCATTTGGGTATTTGTTTGATGTTTCTTGTTGTGTTACTATCTCTCGATTTTTTTTCTTCTTATATACTGTAACATCCTACCTTAGGTGGAAAATAAATATAAAAAAGGAGAGAAAAGCAGAGAAAGGCCCACGCGCCTGCATGGCCCAGAGCCCAACTCACCCATGCTATGCCTTAAACCAATGCCCTAATCTCTTTTCCTCTCCTCCATGTGTGTCACACAGCCGAAAGCATCTCCAAAAAGCAAAAAAAACCCCAAGCTACATTAAGCTAATCTCCTCTCTCCCTCCAAACCTCCATTCCACCACCAGGGAAAGGGAACTCCATTTCTGCTACAGTAAGTCTTCCTTATTACCCTTTGGTCCATAGCAAGCACCCTCACCATCTCTCTCTCTAATCATTGTAGCAGCTCGGGAATAGTAGCTGGGAGGGAGAAAGAGTTGTCAAAGTTAAAGAAAGAAGATTAGAGTTTAAGCTTAGCTAATCAAGGTATGTTTTAGGGGATCCAAATCTCCCAAAACCCACCCTAATGATGTTTGAATGTATGGATTAGGGCATGAAGGACAAACCCTTTGTTCTTAAGCTTAAGGGTTAGGGAATGTGCATTAGTGATTTATGTTCATTTAAATCATGAGTAGAATGTAATATGTTCCATGTTATCATGCTCACTATGCTTTTTCTAATCATGCTTAGAATGCCAAGTGATTCATAACTCAATGCTCTATTGCTCATTATGTTTACAATTAGAATGCTTATTGCTCTTATGTTAATTTATTATGATGTTATGTAAAGCTTATGTACATTTATAAGTGTGATTAGCATGTTGGATGCCTTATGTGAAAACCTCTTTATGTTTCATGATTAGAATGTTAAGAATGTTAAGAAGTGTCCCATATGATGGCTGGAAGTCAATATGTGTTCAAGATGTTAATGTATATAAGATTTGGAAAGAAAACATATAAAATCGGGTGTCTGTCGTCCTAGAACTGGCGACCGATTCCGTATCGATCAACCGTTCAGGAGGGGCAGACACATTCTGTGATTAGCGAATGTCTGAACACCCTGTTTTGATCATCCGAAAGTCAGAAACCGATCGATCGATATTCAAATGGTCGTCCGATATGAGTAGTCAAAAGACTCAAAATATTCTATGATTAGCGGACGTCCGAGCGTCTTGTTTCGGTCGTCCGAAAGCCATGTATCGGTCGACCGATACTTCAGCGGTCGTCCGATTTATGTAGCATTTACATTTTGTGATTAGCAGACGATCCAAATGCTCCTTTCGGACATTCGAAAGACCTATAGCGGTCGACCGATATTTCAGCGATCGTCCGATTTAGAAGAGTGTTACATTCTGTGATTAACGGTCGAATCGAAACTTCTTTTCGGTCATCCGAGATGACCATATCGGTCGACCGATAACCCGATACACAGTCCAGAGGTCAACCGTTAAAGAAACGGTCATCCATTTTGGACAGATGATTTGTTATGATTGAATGACCACACAGTATGATTTGAAGTATGTATGATCTTAAATAGGGTTAAAACAAGCAACATGTGATGAATGAATGTACGTATTGATGATGTAAATAAAGGACGGATTGGCATGAAGGTGTCTTGTTGTAATCGTGAAGGGGAATAAGGTCTTCACATGCTAGCTGATGTGTCGTATTTCTAGGGAAGAATCCTTCCAAGTATGGGGCAATCGTCCTGGCCTAGCTAGCAAAGGTCCCGCGAATCAACATGGTCTTCTCAATCATCAAGATAATAAGCTATCTTAATCAAGATAGAAAATGAAAAGATAAAGTAAAGTGGAAAGTAAAGTCTTATAAACATATATGTAGGGCTGGAAATGAGCCGAGCCGTTCGTGAGCCACCCGTGGCTTGGCCTATTTTTGGCCTGGCTTGGCTCGGCCTATTATAAAAATAAGCCAGGCTAAAAAAATTATAAAGCCTATTTTCTTAAAAAGGCTTAGCCTATTAACAATTAGCCTAGCCTCATAGCCTATTAGTTTAAAATTTATAATTTATTAGATTTTATATAAAATTTTATAAAAAAATAAAAGTGTCTCTTCATATTCTCAATATTGATAAATATTAAAAGTGTTAATATCTTTTCAAATCCACATGTTCAATTTCCTAGACGTGAGCATTTAATATCTTTAGAAATTTGAAACTCTCTCTCCTGTCTGGTTGTCATTCCCAAACCTGGCATTTTATCATAACAAGTTGCAGGTCTCTTATGCCATTTGCTTGTTATTTTTATGTCTACTTTCATTGCAAGAGAACTCAAAATTTTTGGGGGCCAACGAGACCTGCAACTTTTGGTCTCGTATGCTGGTTGAAGAGCTTGGTGGCGACGTCGTTGTCCTCAAAGCCATGGAAGGACAAGATGAAGCTCTTGAAGGAGAAATTTCAAATTTTGTCTGCCCTCCTACTCCTTTGTAAGTGAAATTATACTTCTAATCTATTTGTTTTTTTTTCTTAACTTTGTTTTCACCATATGGTCTCTTTGTTTTTTCTATTATTATGTTCGTGCTCCTTCTATCTGGCAATTGTGGCCGTATTTTTGTCTTCTCCACCTTATTAGCCATGGGAATCACAGAGACATTTTTTCCAAATTATTCTTAGTATCATAGACATTTATTATTTCTTTCCTCCCTCTGGTATGAGTCAATAAGGAACATGTAAAGATACATTCTAGAGTTTTAATTTATTTATCTTCCTTTATAATGTTTTTTTATGAAATTCTCTTTTAAGTAAGTTGACTGTTGGATTGTGGATTGATCATTAACTGACTTGAACAAAAAAACATACTTTTAGTGTAGCAAAAAATATAATATTAGAGACTTGTAATTTTTTTTTGCTGTAAGAATTTTTTTTAGAAAGATTTAATTTTATGAAGTTTGTAGTGTGCCATAATTTTCATTTGAATCTTTTTTCTAGGGTGATCTCCCAAGAGAACAATGATAATGAGGAACAAACAATGGTTTCATTAGAAGAATTTGAGTCAGAACATAACCAAGAGAATGATTGTAATGCCAATAAGCATTCTTTGCCCTTCATTTCAGTAGAAGAAGAAAATAAAGAAAATGAAAATGCATCTCTTATTCTAAGGAAGAGAAAGAAAACATCTAGGATTTGGACAGATTTTAAAGAAATTATTGATTCAAATGGTACTAGGAAGGTTGTTTGCCATCATTGCAAGACTTCATTCTCTATAGGTGGACCAGGAGCTAGCACAAGTGCTCCTCTAAGGCATATGGACAAATGCATAGAAAGAAAGAAATATTTGGCCAAGCAAAAAAGAAAGCAAACAACATTACCATTTCAACCATCTGGAACAGGTATAATAAAACATCCATTTATTATTCCAGGTGCCAAATATGAGCAAGAAAAGATGAGAGAATTGCTTGCTACATTTATTTTAATGCATGAGCATCCATTTAGCAATGTTGAAGAAGATGGTTTCATATTTGCTCTAAAATATTCAAATTCTGAATATGAAAGAGTCTCACGTAAAATAGTGAAAAAGGATTATGTGACAATATATGAGACGGAGAAGAAAAAGTTAAAAGATATATTAAAGAATGTGAGCAAGCTAAGTCTTATTACTGATATGTGGAAATCAAAAGCTCAAACAATTGAGTATATGGTAATCACAGGCCATTATGTTGACATAGAATGGAAACTTCAGAAGCGGGTTCTAAGTTTTGTGAAAGTACCTCCTCCTCGCTGTGGCATTGATGTAGCTGATGCTATTTTCAAATGTTTAAAGGAATGGGGAATTGAGAATAAAGTATATTCAATTTCTGTTGACATGCTCATTATAATGATTCATGTCTTAGGATATTGAAAGACACATTTATAAGAAATAAGAAAGTAGTTCTTGATGGAAAATTATTTCATATTAGATGTGCTGCTCACATACTTAATTTGTTAGTGCAAGATGGTCTTGGTGAGATTAAACACATAACTCATGATATTCGTGAGAGTGTAAAATTTGTTAACCATTCAGATGCAATATTGAAGATATTTTCTGATATTGCTCAACAACTTCAATTAAAAGATAAGAAGTTGATAGTAGATTGTCCCACTCGTTGGAACTCAACTTATGAGATGTTATTTGCTGCTCAAAGGTTCAAAGATGTTTTTCCAATGTTTAAGGAAAGAGAATCTCACTATAACCATTTGCCAGATTATGATGATTGGGAAAAAGTTGAGATAGTTTGTGATATTTTAAAAGTATTTAACACAGCAACTCATATTATTTCTAGTAGTGATTATCCTACTGCTAATTTGTATTTTACTGAAATTTATAGAGTGGAGGAGGTAATAGATAATGCATCAATGAGTGATAAAGACTTTTTGCGCATTATGGCTTTATCAATGAAAAAGAAATTTGATAAATATTGGGGGAATGCAATCTTGTGATGGCTATTGCATGTGTTTTGGATCCAAGGTTTAATTTATTTGGAGTTAAGATGATATTTCCTATGATTTATCATCCAAAGGTTGAGGCTATAAAGAAAGTGGATACCATAAAGGAAGAGTTACATAAGTTATATCTTGAGTATGAAAGTGTACAAAGGCAGGAAATGGCAAATAAAAATGAAGGAAATAATAGTTCAAGCATCAATAACTCATCCACCCTTATTGCTCCAAGTTGTGATTCTGGAATGTCTAAGCTCATAAGCATGATTCGTCAACAAGAGTGTATGCCTTCAGCCAAGTCAGAGTTAGACACTTATCTTGAGGAGGGTTGTGTAAATTGTGATGACAATTCTTTTAATGTTTTACACTGGTGGAAGGAGAATAGCTTAAAGTATAAAATTATGTCTAAAATGGCAAGTCATATATTGGGTCATACCTATTTCAACTGTGGCATCAGAATCTACATTTAGTGCTAGAGGACGAGTTATTGATTCATATCGGGCTTCTCTGGCTCCTGAGACAGTTGAGGCTTTAATGTGTGGTGGAGATTGGCTTCGCAACAAATATGGTGTAAAGAAAAAATGAAAGGTAATGATTTCTTGTTAATTTTTTTAATGTATATTTTACTTTTATGTTGTCTTATCTTTTCATAATTATTCCTTTTATTTTTAATACTTTGTAGGAAGAGCTGCTGCAAAGTGAAGTGATATTGCCTACATCTTGACACATAAGAATTTAGTTCGGTCACTTCCTTTTTCATTCATGTTATTATTTTTTTTCTAAAGTTCAGTTTATTTTCTTTAGTATGGACCATGGTCTATATTTTATATGTTTTTTTGTCACTTGACAGGTCAAGTTGAATGAAAATGAAGCCACACAATTTTTTTTGGAGTGCTACAAGGTGCTGTGATGACAAAGAATGCAATATGTTATGGATGGAGAAATTATGAATTGAGAAGTGCACTATTTTTGGACCCTTTTTTTGTCATGGATTGTTGTTAAGCAAAACTAGAAAGTTGAGTTTATGTTCAGGTTGAATAAAACGAAGCCACACAATTATTTTTTAGTGCTACAGGGTGTTGTGACAAAGAATGCAATGTTTTTTTAGTGCTACAGGGTGCTGTGACAAAGAATGCAATGTGTTATGAATTATGAACTGAGAAGTGAATTATATTTTTACCATTTTTTTGTTATGGAGTGTTGTTAAGCAAAACTAAAAAGTTAAGTTTATGTTCAGGTTGTGTTTTGATATTAAGATTGAATGCTACTATTTTTATTTTATATTCAGAAAACGTAAACTAGTGCTATTATTTAATTCATATTTATTTTTCTTTATTAAATAAAATTTACCATATTTAATATAGTATATTATATAAAAAATATATTTGGCTTGATAGGCTAATAAGCTAGGCCAGACATGAAAAATTAATTAAACAAGCCAGGCCAAGCTTTTATTTTTGGCCTATCATATGCTATAGGCCAGGCTTAAATATGTTTATTTTATAATAGGCTTAGCCTATTTAGATGAAAGCCTGGCTTGGCCTAGCTCGTATCCACCCCTACATGTATGTACTTTCCAAAGATGACTTGGGACATAAAGATGAAGATGTAGTTCCAATCGGATGCTAATGTATGTCCCCATGTCATAAGATGTTATGAAAGAATATGATAAAGTAAAGTAAGATAAATGATGATATGCCTTAGCATAATGATAAGTTATAATATGCTTTGACATAATGATGATGATGTTACATGTTTATCTTATCTTGCCATGATGAAATGTTCATATGTCATATAGTGTGCATAAGTAACTCATAGCATGCATATGATTTATGTTCTATAATGATGATATGCATATGCCATGACATGTAGAGATTATGTCATAGGATCATAGCATGCATGGGCCTCAACATATTCTAACGAGAGAAATTCTCTGCATCCCATGGATCTGTGCAGGTATGGACGAGGCTTAGGTTCGGCCGCAAGGGCCTCATGATGGATACGTTGCACATGGGCTGGTCAGGTTAAGGCCCAAGTTATCTTATATATATTATGATGATGAACCCTTGTAAGGGTTAAGCGTGTATGGCTTATGGCCTTTATTGAGTCATGTACTATATTTGAACTCATTTATGTATGATGAACCCTCTATTGGGTGTTACGTTAGAGCCAATGTGGCCCATGGGCTAGTATTATTATCTTGGGATTTTAACCATTTATGAAGTCTTCCGCTGTTGTTTTATGATTTTATTGTTCATGTTTATTATCATTATGTTTCCGCTGTAAGGTTTTATGAAATTAGGTCAAAGTCAATGTGACGTCGCCTAGGGTTCGAAAAAAATTTAAATTGGGGCCGAATTTTGGGAGCGTTACAGTATGGTATCAGAGCCTAGTTTTGGCTCTTATGTATTAGGTTTAGGATGTGTAAGCCATAGGTTGGCTAGAGTGTCTAAGTGTAAAGTCCATGTGCAATAGTCATGAGGTGCCACTGAACCTAAAGATAAATGTTATCATATGATTAGCTCATGCTAATGATGTTTCTATGTTTGTTTGATTACGAATGTAGATGCCAAGATGGGCAATCGTTGATGAAGATTATGAGAGGAACACATTTCTCGATGGATTAATCCGGACGGCACAAAATGCCCAAAGATCCACTGAACCGGATTATTCCATCGAAAGTTCCTAATGCTGCAACCTCCGAAGTTTGACGGAGTAGGAGATCTCGAACTAGTTGAATGGTGGATCGAAAAGGTAGGGGACATCCTCAAAGACATGGGATGCCCTGATGATCGCAAGATGATGTATGCAACACATTGCCTTTGTGGCCAAGCTAAGGCCCGGTGGAAGGCCCGCTTGAAGACTACCCTCGAGAGTGAAGAACAAGTCGAATGGGAAAGCTTCGTAGAGGCGTTCGAGGCTCGTTTCTTCCCTGACCATGTGAAGGAAAAGAATAGGGACGAGTTCCTCAATCTCGTCCAAGGAAGTATGGCTGTGGGTGAGTATGTGAACATGTTCCTAAGGCTAGAGAAGTATGGGGAGCTCAATGAGAATGAGCTCCGAAGGACAAAGAGGTTTATCAATGGGCTGAATTTTGGACTGCAACCATGGTTAGGAATGGTCGCTACACCACTATGAAAGACGCGGTGGAGCTTGCCGCTGAACTTGAAAGAAAGTGCAATGAAAAGAAAGATGCTAAGGGAAAAGCAATCAAGACGCATGAGGGAAAAAGCTCAAGGAAAGTCTCATACCACTCTCCAAAGAAGGCGGAGCAAGCAAAACCCGTTTGCTCTAATTGTCGAAGGTCCCATTTTGAAGAATGCCATTTCAAGGCTGGAGCATGTCTGCAATGTGGCAAGATGGGCCACTATATAAGGGATTTTCCGAAAAAGAGTGGGGACAACCATAACAAAGGAAAGATGGCTATGGATCCGCCAAGGGCCCCAGCAAGGGTTTTTGTCATGGAAGTTGATGAGGCCATTCAAGAAAATGATGGGAATCAAGGTAATATTCTAATTACCGGTCATTATGCAAATGTTCTCTTCGATTCGGGTGCAACCAATTCTTTTATATCACATGCATTTGCTAGCATGCTAGAAGTAAGACCTCTAGTGACAAATTGTCAACTAGAAGTGGTGACTCCCACCGGCATGGTTGTCACTAGAAGATATATCCCCAATGTATCTATAGAAATAGATAGAAAGAATTTTTCATGTGATATCATATTACTTCCTATGATAGATTATGATGTAATCCTAGGAATGGATTGGTTATCCTATAATGATGCCCATATGTATTGCATGGAAAAGAAAGTTTTTATAGGTGATCATCATGGAAAACCCACATTAATTAGGGGAATACCTTCCAAGGAAGTTAAGGTGCTAATTTCAGCAACTAAGGCAAGTAAAATGATCAAGAAATGAGCAAGAGGATTCTTGGCAAGTGTCATCAAAACGGATTCACAACCCAAGACACTTGAATACTTAGATGTGATGAGAGAATACCCCGACGTCTTTTCGAAAGACATTGTGGGATTGTCGCCAAGAAGGAAAGTTGAGTTCCATATTGAGCTACTTTTGGGTACTGCGCCCATTTCAAAGCCGCCTTACCGAATGGCTCCGGCGGAGATGCATGAATTGAAGATGCAACTGCAAGAACTTTTGGATATAAGGGATTCATTAGGCCAAGCGTCTCACCATAAGGAGCACCGGTGCTGCTTGTCAAGAAGAAGGATGGCTCTTTAAGGTTGTGCATCGATTATCGAACGTTCAACAAGGTAATAGTGAAGAACAAGTATCCCTTGACAAGGATTGATGATCTTTTTGATTAATTAGCATCGGCGTCGGTTTTCTCCAAGATCGACCTAAGGAGTGGCTACCACCAATTAAGGGTAGCCGAGCAAGATGTTCTCAAAACGGCATTTCGCTCAAGGTATGGACATTATGAGTTTTTGTTATGCCTTTTGGACTAACGAATTCGCCTGCCGCATTCATGGATTTGATTTCATCCATATTTGGACAAATTTATGATCATATTTGTGGATGACATCCTCATCTACTCATCAAGCCCGGAAGAGCACCGGGAACACCTCCGCATTGTGTTGGAGACCCTAAGAAGAAATAGACTTTACGCCAAGTTTTCCAAATGCGAATTTTGGCTTGAAGAAGTGATGTTTCTTGGACATATTGTGTCAAGACATTGAGTGGCCGTGGATCCGGCAAAAGTTGAAGCAGTGATGAATTAGAATAGGCCCAAGAATGTGACCGAGATTCGAAGTTTCTTGGGACTTGCTAGATATTATAGAAAGTTTATTCAAGACTTTTCCAAGATTATCGCTCCTATGACAAAGTTGACAAGGAAGGGTGAGAAGTTCATATGGTCACAAGCATGTGAAGCAAGCTTCCAAGAGCTAAAAAGAAGACTCATGACGGCACCAATCTTAGTTATTCTCATGGGAAGTGGAGGCTATGTCATCTATAGTGATGCTTATGGTACCGGATTAGGATGTGTACTTATGCAACATGGCAAAGTGGTCGCATATGCTTCTCGACAATTGAAGAAGCATGAAGTCAACTATCTGACTCATGATTTAGAGTTGGCGGCGGTTGTATTCGCATTGAAGATATGACACTATTACTTGTATGGTGAAAATTTTGAGGTGTACACGGACTACAAGAGCCTAAAGTATGTGTTCTCTCAAAAGGAGTTGAACATGAGACAAAGAAGATGGCTTGAATTCCTTAAGGACTATGAGTTCGCTATCTTGTACCACCCCGGAAAGGCAAACATAGTTGCCGATGCACTAAGTCGCAAATGGGAAGGATCACTTGGATGTTTAAGTGTTCACAAGTAGAACCTTGTGGAAAGCATAGTGCAATGGACCCCAAGCATTTGTGGCTGAAGGATCATATGTATGACCCATCATGTGATCGAATCGAGCTTAGTGAGAAGAATTGTCGAAGCTCAAAGAAGTGATCCGGAATATGCTAGAATGATCAATGTATGCAAAAGGGAAAGAAATCATTTTGAATATGGCCAAGATGGAGCAATTTGGTACAAGAACTGCCTATGAGTTCCAAAGGATAAAGCGTTAAGAAGAGAAATTTTGGATGAATATCACAAGTCCGAATTCTCCATTCATTCCGGAAGCACCAAAATGTTCAAAAACTTGCAAAGGAATTTTTGGTGGGAAAACATAAAGAAAAAGATGGCCAAGTATGTGGCAAAGTACATAGTTTGTCAACAAGTTAAGATTGAGCATCGAAGGCCATGTGGCAAGTTACAATCTCTACCTATTCTGGAATGAAAATGGCAAAGCATCTCTATGGACTTTGTGGTAGGATTACCTCAAACCCGGAAGGGTTATGATGCAATATGGGTTGTAGTTGATCGATTGACGAAGTCGGTTCACTTTATTTCTATGAAAGTGAGTCAAACCATGGAGAGCATGGTAGAATTATATGTGAATGAGATTATCCGTTTGCACGGAATTCATGCATCTAGTATTTCGGATAGAGACCCGAGGTTCACTTCAAGATTTTGGAAAGGTCTCCAAAATGCTTTTGGGACAATGTTAAATTTTAGCACGGCATTTCACCCTCAAACCGACGGTCAAAGTGAAAGAACAATCCAAACTCTTAAGGATATGCTTAGAGCTTGTGCCTTAGATTGGCATGGAAATTGGGATGACCATCTTCCTTTGATGGAATTCATCTATAATAATAGTTATCACTCAAGTGTCAAGATGACTCCATTTGAAGCTTTGTACGGAAGGCCTTGCCATTCTCCAGCATGTTGGAGTGAAACCTTAGATGAAAGATATCTTGGACCAGATTTGGTCCACATGTATGTTGACAAAGTAGATTTGATCAAGCAAAGGATATTAGCGGCTCAAAGTAGGCAAAAGAGCTATGCGGACTTAAAGAGAAGAGAACAACTTTATGAAGTTGGAGATCATATAATGCTCAAGGTCTCATCAACCAAATGTGTTATGAGATTCAGCAAGAAAGGAAAGTTAACGCCAAAATATATCGGACCATTTAAGATCCTAGAGAAAGTCGGAGAAGCGGCGTATAAATTAGCATTACCACCCTCTTATGCTAGACTTCACAATGTTTTCCACATCTCTATGCTCTGGAAGTATGTTCATGATGAAGCTAATGTGATTCAAATCGAGGAGCCAAATATCAAGGAAGACTTGACATATGTGGAACAACCTCTAGAGATCATAGGCTACCGAGTGAAGCATCTCAAGAACAAGACTATACCAATGGTCAAAGTGGCATGGAAGCATCATCGAGGACAAAAAGCTACATGGGAACTTGAAGAGGAAATGCGAGAGAAGTTTTCGAGACTTTTCGTTGAGCAATTTAAAATTTACTAAAATTCGAGGACGAATTTTTATTTAAGGGGGTAGGTTGTAACATCCTACCGTAGGTGGAAAATAAATAAAAAAAAGGAGAGAAAGGCCCACGCGCTTGCATGGCCCAGAGCCCAACTCACCCATGCTATGCCTTAAACCAATGCCCAAATCTCTTTTCCTCTCCTCCATTGTGTCACATGGCTGAAAGCATCTCCAAAGAGCAAAAAAACCCCAAGTTACAGTAAGCTAATCTCCTCTCTCCCTCCAAACCTCCATTCGACAACTAGGGAAAGGGAACTCCATTTCAGCTATAGTAAGTCTTCCTTATTGCCCTTTGGTGCATAGCAAGCACCCTCACCATCTCTCTCTCTCTCTAATCACTGTAGCAGCTCGGAAATAGTAGCTGGGAGGGAGAAAGCGTTGTCAAAGCTAAAGAAAGAATATTAGAGTATAAGCTTAGCTAATCAAGGTATGTTTGAGGGGATTCAAATCTCCCAAAACCCATCCTAACGATGTTTGAATGTATGAATTAGGGCATGAAGGACAAACCCTTTGTTCTTAAGCTTAAGGGTTAGGGAATGTGCATTAGTGATTTATGTTCATTGTTAATCATGAGTAGAATGTAATATGTTCCATGTTATCATGCTCACTATGCTTTTGCTAATCATGCTTAGAATGCCAAGTGATTCATAACTCAATGCTCTATTGCTCATTATGTTTACTATTAGAATGATTATTGCTCTTATGTTAATTTATTATGATGTTATGTAAAGCTTATGTACATTTATAAGTGTGATTAGCATGCTGGATGCCTTATGTAAAAACTTCTTTATGTTTCATGATTAGAATGTTAAGAATGTTAAGAAGTGTCCGATATGATGGCTGGAAGTCAATATGTGTTCAAGATGTTAATGTATGTAAGATTTGGAAAGAAAACACGTAAAATCGGGTGTCTGCCGTCCTAGAACAGGCGATCGATTCCGTATCGATCGACCGTTCTGAAGGGACAGACACATTCTGTGATTAACGGACATTTGAACACTCTGTTTCGGTCGTCCGAAAGTCAGGAACCGATTGACCGATATTCAAACAGTCATCCGATATGAGTAGTCAAAAGACTCGAAACATTCTATGATTAGCGGACGTCCGAGCGCATTATTTCGATCATCCGAAAGTCATGTATCGGTTGATCGATACTTCAGCGATCGTCTGATTTATGTAGCAGTTACATTTTGTGATTAGCGGACGATCTGAATGCTCCTTTCGGGCGTCCGAAAGATCTACAGCAGTCGACCGATATTCCAACGATCGTCTGATTTAGAAGAGTGTTATATTCTGTGATGAGCAGTCGAATCAAAACTTCTTTTCGGTCGACCGATAACCCGACCGGTCGCCCGATACACAGTCTAAAGGTCGATCGTTAAAGAAACGATCGTCCATTTTGGACAAATGATTTGTTATGATTGAATGATCACACAGTATGATTTGAAGCATGTATGACCTTAAATAGGGTTAAAACAAGCAACATGTGATGAATGAATGTATGTGTTGATGAATGTAAGTAAAAGATGGATTGGCATGAAAGTGTATTGTTGTAATCGTGGAGGGGAATAAAATCTTCACATGCTAGCTGATGTGTCGTATTCCTTGGGAAGAATCCTTCTAAGTATGGGGCAATCATCCCGGCCTAGCTAGCCAAGGTCCCACGAATCAACATGGTCTTCCCAATCACCAAGATAATAAGCTATCTTAATCAAGATAGAAGATGAAAAGATAAAGTAAAGTGAAAAGTAAAGTCTTATAAACATGTATGTACTTTCCAAAAATGATTTGGGACATAAAGATGAAGATGAAGATGTAGCTCCAATCGGATGCTAATGTATGTCCCCATGTCATAAGATGTTATGAAAGAAGATGATAAAGTAAAGTAAGATAAATGATGATATGCCTTAGCATAATGATAAGTTATAATATGCTTTGACATAATGATGATTATGTTACATGTTTATCTTATCTTGCCATAATGAAATGTTCATATGACATATAGTGTGCATAAGTAACTCATAGCATGCATATGATTTATGTTCTATGATGATGATATGCATATGCCATGACATGTAGAGATTATGTCATAGGATCTTAGCATGCATGGACCTCAACATACTCTAACGGGAGAAACCCTCTGCACCCCATGGATCCGTGCAGGTATGGACGAGGCTTAGGTTCGGCGGCAAGAGCCTCATGACGGATACGTTGCACATGGGCTGATCGGGCTAAGGTCCAAGTTATCTTATATATATTATGATGATGAACCCTTGTAACGGTTAAGCGTGTATGGCTTATGGGTCTTTATTGAGTCATGTACTATATTTGATCTCATTTATGTATGATGAACTTTCTATTGGGTCTTACGTTAGAGCTTATGTGGCCAATGAGCTAGTATTGTTATCTTGGAATTTTATCTATTTATGAAGTCTTCCTTTGTTTTATGATTTTATTGTTCATATTTATTATAATTATGTTTTCGCTGTAAAGTTTTATAAAATTATGTCAAGGTCAAAGTCAATGTGACGTCGCTTAGTGTTCGACAAAATTTTAAATTAGGGCCGAATTTTGAGGGCGTTACATATACTCCATCCACATATCATCTTTTCCACTCTTCTCGATATTTGATCATGCTTAGTTCCAAATTAAAAATGTATTTTCCCAATGTGAAACTGGGACAAACTAACATTTCGAAGAAAATCCAAATGGCACAAATAAAAGCCAACTTGTCAGCCTTCTATTGTCTAGAAGTCTTCTGAAGTTAAGCCTTCTGTCAGAGTTCTAAATTTCTTCAGTGGGTTGAATTTAAAGCATGGATTGACAAAGAAGAAGTAACACAATCCTGTTGATGAAAGTTCCCTGCTGGTGCTTATTTTCTGCTGGGGATGATAAACAAGTAAAATGTTAGGATCTTGAACAAAATAAGGTATGGTAGACTATTTCGAAGAATGAAAGTTTACTTGCAATTGGTAACATGTTAATCTTCCTTTTCATTTTGCAAGTGGTGTATATTGCTTGGCTGTTCATCGAACAATTATTGTTCTTTTAACGGGAGGTCGAGATTCTGTTTGACAGGTATGTCGATATACCTATGAAGCTATGACTTATAGCTCTTCATTAAACTTTCTTGCTTTTAGAAACTTCCTCTTATATTGGCTATCAAAACTATTATTTCTTTCTGCTAATATTTAATCTGCCAATCATGCCAATATAAATTCACTGTCCATCAGGTTCTTCTATTTTCTGCAACGTTTAACAAAACTATCAAGGAATTTGTATCCAGAGTTGTTAAAGATGGAAATGATTAAATATTTGTAAAGAAAGATGAGCTTACATTGGAAAAAGTAAAGCAATACAATGTCCAAATTCCTGATGAGACTGGCAAAATACAAGTGATAAAGGACAGAATTTTCGAATTTGGCCAAAAGGTGGGGCAGACAATTATATTTGTGCGAAGAAGGGATAGTGCCAGTATGCTACACAAAACTTTGATGAGGGTTATGCCTGCACATCTGTTCAAGGCGCTCTCAAGCAAGAAGACGGATCAAATTATAAATGAATTTAAGGTTGGATTGACCAAGCTCCTCATAACCACTGACCTGCTGGCAAGAGGTTTTGATCAAAGACACGTATCAACAGGCAACAGCATATACTTGCATGCAGATGGACATTGGTTATAAACTATGATCTTCCAATAAAGCGTGAAAATCAAATGGAGCCTGATTGTAAATTGTACCTGCATAGAGTTGGTAGAGCATGGCGCTTTGGTAGCAAAGGTAATACTTCTAAGTGTTATCAGAGAACTGTTGCACTCAAAATCTTCTCTGCCTTAATTCAAGGTGTCATTTCTTTTGAAAATTGGATTTGTTTGACTTCCGCATCTTTCTGGTGATTCTTCAAACAGGTGCGGTCTTCAACTTTGTGTGCGGCAGCCGTGATAAAATGGTGATGGAGAAAACTGAACGTCACTTCCAACATCAAATACCTGAGGTATGTTTAGTCTTAAAGTTTATTCTCTATATAATTTTTTGTGGCAATCTTTCTGGGCATGTGTATATAGAAAACTAACCATAACCTCCATTACAGATCCCTAACTAGATGAGCGAAGAGGATTTTGAGACTGCCCTTAAGGATGCTGGATTGCTGTAGAAGTAGAACAATTTTCCCCCTCCAGTGGGTGGCAAGAATCCTTGTGTATGTCTTTTTTTCTTTTTCGTTCTTATCGATCAGTTTTGTAGTTCTCTAATTTGTGAGCTTTCGAGGACATGTCACTGTTTCATTTTGCAGGGCTCGTTTAACCCAGGGGATGGTGGAGAGAGGTTAATACTTCGTGAGATAGAAACCACATCTAATTCATTCAGGTATATCTCCTAGTTATAATTCTTTTTTTCCCTCTTATTTGTTCTCTCTTTAGCAAATGCAACTCTTTTCACTCTATAAAGGAGTTGGGTGATGAGATTCATAGAATGCTCTAGTTTTTCTTTTATCTAATAAAAATTTTTCACGGAGGGTAGCCCTATACATGGCTCAAGTTTCCATTTTTTGCTCAAGAGTACACAAAAAGGTTATGGTACATGCTGTTCTGGGAGTAGCAACCATGTGAACTTTGTATCATATCTACTTGATGGTCATCTTTCTTTCTTTCTTGTGAACTTTGCATGCAGTGGTGTGTGATTCATCTTCGTGCAGGAAAGAAGATAGGCCTTCTTGTGTGATTCATTTTCGTGTGAATCGTGTATCATAACTTTGCTTGGTACTAAGGCAATGGTTATGGCCTTGTCTGGACATGACGTGTGTATTTTGACTGTGATTCATGTGTATTTTGATTAGTATGTGTGATTCATGTGTATTTGTGATTATAATTTTTTTAAAAAAATTCCACAAGTTTCCGACGGTCATGGCCCGTCGGAAAGATTTTTAAAAAAATTTAATTCATGGTTTCAGATGGATAAATCTGTGGATGCTTTCGAAGAAGATAGGCCCGTCTAAGATTTCGAAGAAGTAGCGCTGTCGAAATGGTCAAAGGCAATTTCACCTTCGAAGTTATTGACGGAAAAATCCATCGAAAACATGGAAGGCCTACCACCCGTCGACAATAGCCGTCGCAGTTTTCATAGGGAAACCCGGGAACCTGGAACCTCTTTAGGATCTTCCGATGGCAAATTTGTCGGAAGAGTCGAAGGAACTTTCTTCCTTCTTAACTTGCGGCGGATATTTCCGTCGAAATGAACGAAGGATATAATTTGACAAAGTTTAAGACAGACAATGGCCGTCGAAAGTTTAGAAGGCTTTCCAGCTGTCACAATAGACCGCCTAAACTTTCGACGGAAACTTATAGGACCGCCATTATTTCTTTCCAACGGTTCACTTTTCGACTGGCACATTACTATTGAAATATCCATCGGAAACCATTATTTGTGATGGATTCTTTGATATTGCGAAGGAAATATCCATCGCAAATTTCACTTTTTCTTGTAGTGTTGATTGTGCATGAAGTCCTTCCACCTTGGTAGATAGCTCGTCCATCATTTCACTTTGCTTCTTCTGTTGGTCCACCATGTTCTGCACCATAATCTTTGGCTGAAATTTTCTCATAGGTGTTGCTAGCTGTTGAAATTCAAGTGGAATGACATTTTTAGATGCAGCGAGAAAAAGTGATTCCATTTGATCATTCAGTTGAGAGTGTCTATCTGGCGTTTGATTTTGATCATAAGCTGCAGGATAATGGTGGTGGCCATTGTAAAAGATATTGTCTTAGTAATTCCATGGATCCAGATCTTGGCATAGGAATCAGAAATCTGGTTACTCCATTGGCTGTTGTGATTTTCCATGTGAAATTACCCATATGGTTCATGCTGAATGTAGGAATGCACTTGGCTGCAATAGGCTTTGGAAGTTGTGGGAGGTTTCAGCTTGAACTCTACTATGTTTTCAACTCTAGAAGCTAAACTATCCCAACTTTCAAACTTTAGCACTTCAGTTGAATGATATGAATTATGCTCATCTTGTGATTAGCTTTGAAAATTTCAATACATCTCAATTTCAGTTGTGCTTAAATGGTTGCTAAGTTCGTACTAATCAACACTATTGAAATCTGAAATGTTTCCTACACAATGGAAACTCAAGAGAAAGTTGATAGAGCAAGTGTTGAAATTCGAAATCTGAAATCTAAAATTTGAAATCTGAGATCAAATTGAAAATTTGAAAACTGAAATGTTGAAATTTGAAATATGGAACTTGAAATCTTAAAGTCTAATTTTTTTTTTAAGTTTGAAATCTAAAATCTGAATTTTGAAATGTCAAATTTGATATGAGCATTCAAGGATCAAAATCAAATATGTTTCAGCACAAAATTGAAACTAAAACTTGAAATTTGAAATTCGCAATATGATATCTGAAATATGAAATCAAAAATGAGAAATCTAAAACTAAGAATCAAAGATCTAATATGACTGTTCAAATATCACAAAGCAAGTATGTTCAGCAGTGCTTATGCACAATAGAAGCTCAGATTAAAGTGCATAGAATTGAAATCTTAAAAATAATACCTAAAATATAAAATCAAATATCAGAAATATGAAATCTGAAATGCTTAAGCCCAATGGAGAGCTAGAATGCAACTTAGGTCAGAAATTTGAAAATTGACATCAGAGATATGTAATCAGAAATGTGATCATAGCATAGAAGGGGATCAAGAAATTGTCAAGTTCAGCAATGTTTATAAGAATGTATGTCAACAATTTCATGATACAATTGTTCAGCAATTTCAGCAATCAAAAATCAACAATTTCATAATATAAATTTTCAGCAATTTTAGCAATTAGAAATAAAAAATCTAGAAATAGCTAGCATATTCAGCAAGGTGTATTCAACAATGTTCAGCAAGATTTCTGCACTATGAAAACATAGTAGACACTTTGTAGCATAAGTGCATAACATAAAATTCAAAATCTGAAGTATAAAGTCATGATTCAAGCATGCAAAATATGAACTTTGAGAATTGATAATCTGAAAGGCAAGAATAGAATATTGAAGAGGACAACTACAGGATCTAAGTGAAGTCTTCTACAAGTAAAAAAAAGAAAATTGCAGAAAGCTAATGACTACTTTAAGTAGAAAAAAACCTACTAAACTACAAGCAAGCAAGATATACACAACATGATGAAATATAAATAGTGACTATAAACAAGACTTATTTAGATCAAAACAAAAAATCAAACGTGACAATTTAAGACTTAGTCTCCGGCAACGACGCCAAAAACTTGACTCGCATAAAGTGTGTATCTCGCTAACCACAAAAAATGTCAAATGAAATTTTAAAATTTATAAGTCATTTACACTATTACTACGAGAACCGCAAGTATACGGCATTTCATTATAGTGCTTGAGGGTCGATTCACAGAGACAAAGTCGAAATGTTCACACTAAACTAAAATTATTTGAAAGTTGTTCAAAATGAGAAAGTGAAATGCTATAAACTAGAAATCACAACAAATAAGACCACTAATTTTTATAGATTTTACATCCAAAAGTAGACAAAGATCAGTGTAGATAAATGCTAGGACTGAGGAGGTGTCTTTGCTTAGGATTTATGTTTCTAAACTTCAGTTTAGGGTCAAGATGAAAGATTGCCCCTTAACGTGTGTATTAGGGTAACTTCGTGATAAAGAACACTCGACTTGTCTGCGATACTCTCGTGCTCATTGTGAGTTCAATTAACACACGTGAAGGGATTCACATGTCCAATGCAACCGTCACTCTCATGCACGATGCTTGAACATATAAATCGATCTTTCCTCTTTGAATTGAGCTAAGCATTCATGGTGTCCTAGTGCCCAACGTCCTTAAAAAAGTAAACAAAGAATAGGACATCGGCTTGCATTCGTCTTAGAGTAATAAGGATAACCCTTCCGAGTAGAATGCAAGAAATCAGGATATCGCAAAGAGCGTTTAGACGATTTAAGAGAGAACCCAATTTGAAAATAAAGCACAAGGTTGCTAAGAGTCTTCAAGACATAACTCAATCATCGTATACCCTCTCGGATTGCCAATGACGAAGGAGGAGTAAGATTTTTCATCTCGGGCAGAAAGTCTTAGAATCAAAAGGAAATCGGATGCGACAATGATGAAGCAAAATGAAAAATAAAAAGGGTCCTACACGCACTTCAAAACCATCTAATATAGTTTGAGTTCCAACTCACTATGGTCATATATTACTAGAGCCTCAGAATACGTGCATACCTCTAGGGCTTTGGGCTTAAAATGTGTGATGTCTAAACTGAAGAGCAGACAACAACCGCTGCCAGTATAACATGAAAACCAAACAAGTAATCACTTCGTCGGAGCTCGATGTCTCTACGTTCAATTGCGGAGAGCCTAAAACATCCCTTCAGTCGGGGGGCGAGGCTAGAGTGATTCAAAACCTTATTCAAATCTTAGCTGCAAGGAAACAAAAGAAACCAAGTAGAGAATTACTTTGTCGGCGCTTGATGTCTTTGTGTTCTGTCGCACAGAGCCTAAAACATCCCTTCGGTCAGGGGGCGAGGTGAGAGCGATTCAAAATCTCAATCCAAATATAAATCTATCACGATGCTTCAGCACAAGACAAAATAGAGGACAACTTCAATAAAACAGCAATAGAGTTCGACAATCTTTTAAACAATATGATATCATAAGAGATAAGAACAAAAAATGCAAAGTTCCATCACAAAACACCTCCCAGCCACTAGCTAGTTGTTCAACTACGTATCAAGGATACAAAAGAAGAAGAAAAGAATAAAAACAAAGAAAAGAAAAGGAGAGTGGCTAATGTAGCCTCCTCCTCAGCTCCTCTGGATTCAAACTCAATCAAAATTGGAACTTCTTCTTCAACATCCTTCTTGCTCTTTTATTGTCCAAGGGACTGTGCCACTTGCCCACTACTTTTTTCATATTCTTCTTCAACTTTTTCTGTCAAAGAAGATGCATGTGATTCCTCCTCCCTCTTGATTTGCCACCTGTCCAGAATCAACCAGCAATAAAGAATCTCTGTTGTGGTTCTTCATGGTTGTCTCCTTTTGTCTTGCTACATGTCCATCTTTTCTAGCCAAAAGAAGGTGCTCTTGTGGTCCTTCATGGCTGGCTCCTTTCTCCTGACCACATGTTCATTTGTCCCAGCAATAAGGAATCTCTCTTGTGGTCCTTGGCTCCCTATTTGTTTACCACCTATCCACTATCACAGCAACCATTTTGTTGTCCACATCTGCCCATAAAAACGTGGAGGAAGTTTTCTTCCTCTTGTGCAATGGAATCTACCAAGTTGATATGGAAAGGCATATTTTTTTTACTATTTGCTGCTTTGGACAGTTGGGCTAGTGAATTGCATCATTTGCCTTCAAATTCTATGCCCTTATGAATTGTCGATTGGGATTTTTACATGGAAATAATCAAAATAAATAATAATATCCCAGAAATACAATATTTAGAAGATGGATGGGAAAAAATAATAAAAGTTGCATTTCAATAATAAAGCATGTGATCAAGCATGAGAATATAGTAAAATATGAAATAAATGCATGTTGAATATAGATGAAAAGTATGCATAATTTCTCCACATCATTTATACATCCATTAACATCTACATAACCTGGGTCGAGCTAGTCGAAACTCGATCTGGATTTTTCACAATTCTATCACGTTGCTCTCATGTTACTCAACCCTGGCCGCGTATCTTTAAACCCAGGCCGAGTTCTTAATTATGGACCAAATCTTATCTATCCATGCCTTGCCCGGATTCTATCAAACTCGGGTTAGGTTCGATCTCATTTCAATAAAATTATGCAATTATATCCACAATTCATCCATACAATAGTCAATACTTAAGACGGGTCCTGAGGGTCTATACCGATGAAAACCATCATTACAAGGACCACCCCCCCCCCCCCCTTATTTGCTAAAAAATCAACTAAGTTTCCCTAGTCTGCTTGTTGTACAAACGTCGAACTTTGGCCGTTGACTCCCCTTTGTTGAAGTTCCAAAACTCTTGGCCAACACTATCTCCTATTAGGGGTGTTCACGAGTTGAGTTGGACATGACCTTTGAACAAATCCGACCCGATCAAATTTGGCCGGATCGGATCGGGTCAAGCTATCTTTGGGAGCTAAATCTGACCCAATCCAAATTGATCGGGTCAAGTGGTCGAGTTACCCGACCACCCAATTTTTTAAAAAAAATCTTACTATTTTATATTTTATTTAATATAAAAAAATATTATTTAATATTTATTTTAAAAACATAAAATAAATTTTATAACTATTTAATATTATTTCTGCACTTAAAATATTTCATTTCATTTTTTAAAAGGTTTAATAAAATATAAGCTTAAGTGTAAATAAAAAATAAAAAAATAAAACAATCGAGTTGATCGGATCAGGCTGACTCGAGTTGAAAAAATCCAAGCGTACCGACCTGACCCATGGTCAGGTCAAGTTAGGTCATTGGGTTCATGGGTCGACCCGACCTGATGAACATGCTTCGAAATGCCCCATTATTTGCGATGTGAGATGCCTCGATTCGTGCACAGAGGTGAAGAGAAGGAGAGAGCTTTGTGCAGAAACTTCGCCTTGGGATGTGGGGAGGGCTCAACACCTTTTGAGTCTTATTTACATCTTTTTGGGTGGAGTTTGATTCCAATTGATCCCCAAATCAATTCTAACCATGGTTATTAAAACTGGACCGGACCAGCCAGTTCAACCATGAACCGGTTGCTAGTCCGGTCCGAAATAATTTAAAAAATAAAATTGAAACTGGTTCAATCACTAAACCGGAAAAACCGGTTCAACATTTAAAGTGAAAAAATAGAAAATAAAAGTAAAAGTAGGAAATAAAAAGTTAGAAAGGAAGGTAAAAAATGAGAAAGTATTTGAATTAAGAATTGGTAAAAATTAAATAGGAAATAAATGTGGGAAATCAATATGGGAGAGGAATTAATGGAAATAAAAAAGGAAGTAAGAGTGATGTATGGAAAATTAAATTAATTTATTATCATCATAAAATAGTATAAAAGAATTAATATAGTACATAAATAATAGTAACTTAATTTATTTTATGAATATTAAAAATTTTAATAAATTTTTATTATAAAAAAGTAAATAGATATGGGAATTAATGGGGAAAGAGGAATTAATGGAAATAGAAAAATAAAAATATTAAAATGAAAGTAAAGAAAAAAATAAACAAGAGAGTTATATATGTCAAAATTAATTAATATATTATCACCTAAAATAGTATTGAAGAATAAAATAAAAGAATTAATATACTATATTAATAACAAAAATTCAAACTCTTTTTATGAATATTAATATTTAATTAACTATTTTTTATTATATTTTATCATGAATTATAAGCATTATATAATATTTATTATATATAATTATTTTAAATAATATTAATTTAATAAAATCCGATTGAACTCGGTTGACTCTGAACCAGTCCAACTACGACCCAATTGGTCGTTCGGTCAGGTGGTCGGTTCGATTTTACTAACATTGATTCTAACTTAATCTTTATTTTTCTACCTTAATTAACCTCTCATAATAATTCTTCATTAAATAATTACGAATTTATTCTTTAATCCTCCTCTTAATCTCAATCTGAATCAAACTCTACCTTTATCCAATGCCATTCAAATTCCTTCTCAATTTCTCATCAATAACTTATCCTACTCAAACTATATCCCCTCTTATTTCTTCCTTTTCTTCGATTTTCAAAATTATTTAATTCCATAATATTTTTTCATTTAATTTTTTGATTAAAATAATATTTATTATTTTAATGGTTGAAATATTTATAAGTCATAAGACTTTCAATCCTATCCTATTCGAAAGTCCTATATTCATTAGGTTTTTATTTAGATCTCAAATCAAATCAAAATTTCTAATTTTAATCTAATTATAATTCCTACTCCTAATAGGATTTATTTTTTTTCCTTTTTAACCATACATTTAATTCTACTCTAACTCTAATTTCTTCTCCCAGTAGGATTATTCTTTTCTTTTATTCATATTCCTTCACAAATTATATTCCTATTCCTTATCAAATTATCCTTTAATCTTATTTAACCAATTAAAACATGAATATAATTTGATAAATTACTTTATTGTCTTTTGTAAAATTATGGAGTGTTACACTTAGCCGTCCAATTGAATTCATTAGTTCATTTGTGATAAGTGGAAAGAGAAAGAAGAGGGCAGATGCAAAGAAAACAATAATTGGTAGACAGCAAAAGTGTAACGCATGGCCCAGAACATAAAAAAATATTAAAGTTAAATTAAAGGATGAAATCAGATTTATGTTGGGAAATTAAATCAAAGGAGGAATCCCAATGGAAAGTTATAACCAACGTTATCTTTTGACTTTTACCTATATAAACTTTCCTTTCAATCAAAACCTCCTTAAACCCTAGTTGTTGTGCCTCTCATCCTCCTCCACCTGCACGAATTCCTAAGAAATCAGGAGCCCGAACCCAGTGCTAGCCACAGGAAATACATTGAAACACTAGGAGGAAACTAAGGTGACAGTTGTTATACTAGAATTTTTGTAGCATTTTTAGGTTGTTTTCTTAAACCTTTTCCCCCTGTTTCCTTCATCCAATGCAACCAGAAGGTACAAGGCACCAAGGAAGACGGTTGGTCAAAGTCTGAGAGCCTTCAGGGATGACCGGCATGGAGAACAAAGAAGAGGAAGAGAACCGAACAATAATGAATTCACATAGAGGTAGGTGGATCGTTAGATCAAACTATAGATCAGTTTTAACAATAGATTTATATGTTGTTAGGGTAAAAATAGAATCATAGCATCATCTCCTATCACCATGATTCGTCCCATATGATTACTTTGGTCACAAGAGGTTTATTCCGGTGAAATTACATCAAAAATCGAGCAGTCAACGCCACCGTCCTCGCTGGAATCACAAAACCTGGCCGAGTTTGTAGAACCCAACCCAAGTGCACACAACGAAGGGCAAATTAGGCATTGAACTCAACCCGGTTTCAACGCTGCCCACCTCGCTCTCGTTGACGCGCACAGACGCTGAAATTCAGTTTGAGCTTCATCAAACCCGATCCGAGCTCTGTATACCAGAAGTAACCAATGATCAGCAAGGACCGAGTTCTGGTTACACTTGGCTCGCATTGGGCCGAGACACCTTTTATAGAACCCAACTCGAGTTTGACCCAATCCGGCCCGAATTCTGCTAAAGTTATGTTAGGTTTATATTTTTAAATGATTATTATTTGCTTCTTGATTCATGAATTAGGATCCATCTGAGTGCATTGACTTCTTATAGAGTGTATTATGTGTGACTTGTTGTTGTGATCCATGATTTGTTACTCATCTAATTCTATCAAAAACATAGTAATCATCTAATTCTATCAGTGATTTCATCATTTGATCATTGTATTGTTGATTATTCCTGAGTGGTCAATGATATGACCCTATTGATATCATGACCCAGAGTAGTGTCATCGTAGTGAATGATTAATCATATTTTATTATTAATTACCAATTTATGAGTCAAGATTTGAAAGTCCTTGTTATTTTACATTGCCATGAGATCCAGAACTATATTCATCTTATCTCATTGTCGCATTGCATATATTAAATCAGGTTTAACCTCTCTTTGATTCTAGTGATTTCATGATCTTTTATGTTAATTACCATCATTACATTATTATGATTAAGTCACAATATGGGCGAAGATGATAACCTAACTAATTAAAGATAAAAGTTTGGATGCTCATGTTACGAATTGATGGGAGCTCATGGTATTACATTGCAGCTAGTGTTGGGCATAATTTGTCCCCGTTGCACGATTTCTCCCCATCATGTAACGAAAGATAATACCCTCCCTTAGAGAGGATGATCGTCGTGATATGCACAATCACTGGCCACTCATGAAGTACATGACATCTCATTGCAATGAATACGTTAACTAGTGATATTGCATAGAAATATCAAAGATAAATAAGTTGATTACAAGTTTCAGTTAGAGCATTGAAAATCCATTCAAAATATGGTACAAGAAATTGATCCAAAGCATGACATATGACATTAAAATACAAAGTAATCCAGAGCATTGATCTAATTTATTCCAGTGATCAGAATCCCTATCTTATATTATGATTATTTTCACCCAATGATTTATTACACTGTTCCTACTCAACTTGATTCTACCTATATCAGAGTATTGATTTCTTTCGTTGGATCCCAGTGGTCTTTATCATGAATTTTGATGTTACTCATAGACATTGTATTGGTGAACTTACCAGAGCATACACTCGTAGCATAGCCTTGATTCTCTTATTGATTTTATTCAAGGCATATATTTGATTTATTCTATTGATCCTACCCAGAGTATAATATTGATCTTTTCCCTTGAATTGTTCTATTGATCTTATTTAGTGCATAGTATTATTTTATTTCACTTATATTATTTATCATTCATTTGATTATGCTCAAAGAATGGCATTGATATTCCTTTGAATTCTTTTTATTGATTATTTTAATGATGATTATGATTATGTTTACACAAACTCCATGCTTCTTTATTGTTATTATTTATCCATTGATTTATTATCCACCTATTGAGCTATGAAGTTCATGGTTTATTGTTTCCCCTACATTGATCCTCAGGTAAGATCAAGCGACTGATGATATTTGTGGTGATGATGTGCACATGGAGTTGTCTTAAGATATTGTCTACATTACGGTTTATTTATTATATCATTGATATTCCTTTACTTTGAACTTCCGCATTTATTGTTATATTTAGCGATATTTTTTATTAAGTCTTCCACTTATATGGTATATTGATCAAAGAATCAGTCAAAGTCAATATTTTAGTTAAAGCATAGCATTGTAATCATAGTAATGAAGGACAAGATCAAGCGACTGACAATATTCATAATGATGATGTGCACATAGAGTTGTCTTAAGATATTGTCTACATTACGGTGATCATTGATATCCCTTTACTTTGGACTTCTGCATTTATTGTTATATTTAGCGATATTTATTAAGTCTTCCACTTGTATGGTATACTGATTTTATTCTGATTTTGCAAGTAATCAGAGTAATGAAGGATAAGATCAAGCTACTGACGATATTCGTGATGATGATGTGCACATAGAATTGTTTTAAGATATTGTCTATATTACGGTTTAGTTATTATATCATTGATATTTCTTTACTTTGGACTTCTGCATTTATTGTTATATTTAGCGATAATTTTTATTAAGTCTTCCACTTATATAGTATACTGATCAAAGAATCAGTCAAAGTCAATATTTTAGTTAAAGCATAACATTGTTAGTAGCAACCATCAAATCGGATCTTTCACACGACAAGGATGATTTGGGGACGTTACAAAAAAAATGATAATAAACTAATGACAAGACATGTTCACCTTAGTCATTGTAAGACAAGAAGGAATATGTTAAAAATTTACCGTGGATAAATAGTACAATAAGCCTTTGTTCTCTTTTATTCATCCAAACAAGTCATTTATCCAACAAAAAGGCTAAAGAATAGATTTGTTATTTTTTAAAGAAAATATGATCCGGTCAAAAGTGTACTATTTAGAGGTAAATTATTCCAATAAAAGGGTGAAATAAGGTTATTCTTGGCTCAAAATTTTAAGAAGAAGTTATTAAAGTACAAAGAATAAGTACCTTTATTTATGAGATTAACATTCATCAATCAAACAAGGCCTAAATGGAGAATAATTGCTACAAATTATATCGATGAATCTATCTTGAAATTTTACAAATATTAAATGACATCTTAGAGACGACATTGCTGTCTAAGTTATAAAACTCCAAGTTCAGAGTTCTTAAGCTCCTCACGTCTGTGAGGAATTCTACAAGAGAAACTACACCCTGTGCTACAAGTTGCACAATGGAAAGCACAGAAAGAGATCGCCTCAAATTCCACATCAGGAATACCTGCATCTCCCAAAAATCCATTAGTACTGGCAATAGCAAGGGGAAGAAATATATGTGGAACAAAAGACAGCACTATAATCAAACGTGGTTGGCACAATTGGACAGGGAGGAGGTTGTGTCCTAATCATTAGATGTTAGTAGCCTCATAATCATCACATCGATGGGTCACGACTGAAATTCGATCGTCAGAGTCGCCACATTGGTCAAACTTATTCTCTTATCACTTTCCGTCTGAATATCAGATTACATCTCAGATGCTAGTAATAAAAAGAACAGCACTATATATGATGGCAGGGATTGAATTTTGCAATGAAGTTTTGCGCAGGTTGTACTAATTGTAGCACCAACAAACTCACGCCACTTTTTATTTTCCATCTTTTATTTTCTTTTTTTTTAGCATCTAAAATATTATTAAATTTAAAATTCTTATTAAAAGATATAGCAAAACAATGGGATTATTATTTTTACAAATAAACTTTGTAAATCATATTTAACTATAAATAAATTAATTATTGTATGAAAACAAAGAATTAATCTCAACTATATACAGTAAAGAATTTTCTTGCATAATACCTAGTCTGTGTCATCTTATATTTATTGGTTAATTTAATCTCCATTATCATTTTTTCTATTCGTATTTTAGTACATTGGAACCCTTATCGGAAAAAACTGTTAAAAATCGGATTCGTTATTATTTTTCATTACTTAGATGTTAACTACTAAGTTTGAATTACTATCCACTAATTATATTTTAGAAGGATGTGTTACGTGTAGATATGATTTCATCATGGTCTAAAAATAAAAATATATATATTATAGTATTTTTAGTTTAGAAATCAAATTTCTCCATTTCATTATTGTTCATAATTTTTCGGCATACGTCAAATTATAAACGTTTTTTTTTTTGCATAAGCGTGCGTCTTTTGAATCTTTTTTTTAAAACACTGTTCTAACATAATTGAGAAATCCAAGATAATAGATGTAAAACTTGGAGCGAGTATTTTTTTTAATTTAATGTTTGTACTATCCCAAGTAGTACCTTCGTCATCGATACTTACTAATTGCCATTTAATTTATGATGTATGAAAAATTTATTAGTTAAATAATTATTATGATTCGTGATCGTGAATCACACATTTTAATAATAATAATAGTGTTAGGATTTCTATAAATTATGTACCGTAAAAAATTTGAAAAATTTAAGATAACGCATAATTTTATTAGATGAAAATAGAAGAATATTATCATTCATGTTGCTATCTGATTAGACTCTAGAAAGTTTACATAAGTACTAATAGAAATTTTATACAGATTAAAATTTTGAATTAATTTTTAAAAATAAAATATGATAAGAAAATAAATTAATTCTACGTAAAGAATAACTCAAAAATTTTCACCATGGACCTTGCCCCCCACACCCTCCAGCAGGTCCCGTGATCCTCACATGTTCGCTGACCGAGTGAGACCTCCATCGTAACTAGACCCCGTCGTGTGAAGTCGTTTTTTATTTCGGAATGTTTTGATGCAAAGCCAAATTTTTACTTGGGTATGATAAATATTATTTTCTTTTCTTAAATAGCATTATGTAATATGTATCTGACAAAAAATGTAATATCAGTATCGTAATTCGTAAATTAACTACCGCGTATATCAAAGTGAACACGCCACACAGCGTTATTTATTTATGCATCGTAAAAACAGCCTGCCAAATAAATAAGTAATAACCACGAGAAGCTCGCGACGACGCTCGGACGCGGAAAACTGGTCGTCTTCTTCCGGCGATGGAGCACTACCAGGCGGCCACCGCTGCGCAGGACGCCGACTCCGCGTCCTCGTTCACCTTCCCTCCGACCATGTTCAACCTCCGGAGGTAGCAGGTCTTCTTGTCCCGGAACTTGTACAAGGACTTGGTGTCGCCCTTCCCCCACATGGGCGCCCCGTCCTGCATCAGAACGGAGCCCTCGGACTCCTGCCGGTTGGCCATGGCGCTGAACTCCACGGCCTTTCCTTCGGCAGCGCGCCTCAGCACTTCCAGCTTGTGCGCCAGCTTGGTCCTCCGGAACCTCGTGCCGCCCCCGCCACCATCGGAGACCATGGTCATCATATGCAGCGGTGCGTCCGTCTCCACCAGCAGCCTCGACAGTACATCGTCGTCCCTCTCCACTCGCATCGTGAAGCGCGACTTGCTCTCCAGCTCGGCAGTCCTCGACTCTCCCTTCTCTTCCACCTCGATGCGGCTCCTGAACTTGACCCGGTGCCTCGTACTCGTCGTCAGGTTGCCCTTCGAGGAGCTCACCCAACCGGAGAACCGGATGATGACCTCCCCAGCCATGTCCGACTTGCCCTCGTTCTCCTCCCAATCGGCCCGACGGCTTAGTCTCAGAGGAGGCGCTTTGTACCGGATTAACTTGGCCTCCACTCTGTCCGACCACGCGTCCAGCCACAGGTGCAGGTTGCCGGAGACGAGCCAATATGGCTGGCTGTCCTTCACTTGCAGCCCGAACTCGTGAGCGTTGCCGTCCAGGAGGAGGCCGAGGAAGGGCGTGAGCTCCAAGTCGTAAGACGGGTGGTCGTATGCTCCAATGGCCGCCACCGGGGCCCAAAAGAATGGATTCACAGAGCTCGGATATATGACCGGGAAAGGTACGGCCGAACCGGCGAAGCGGCCGTCGATCAACGCGATAACTTGCCTGAACCCACCGTTGGCCTTCGCCGACTGGAGGCCGTCGGGATTTGGTGAGAGGCCATTGGAGCCGAGGGGGTTGGCGTACCAGTACTCATCGTCCCCATGATGCGATGCGTACACTTCCAGCACGGCGCGGTAAGCATTGCGGGGCAGAACGATCGCCTTGGACTTGACGTCAGTACCATTCTGGAGTCGGAACCAGAAACCAGTCGCGCTGTTGCCGGCGCTCGATATCGGTATGATGAGATCCGCCGGTTCGGCAAAGGATGTCCTACGGACAGGACCAAGGCTTGGTCTAGCTTCTGTGATGACGCCGGAAGTCGTCCCAGTGCCCATATCACGGAGCGGGCCGCGGTAGAAGAGGAGGGTGATGTTGACACTGTAAACACCGGGGAAGTCTTCGATGGAGTTCTCAAGCATCATGGATAAGAAGCTCTGCTGGTGGAGGATTGAGCTGTACCGTGTAACATCCTTGTGAACCCGCCAGAACACGCCCGGAGCCATGGCGACCGGGGTAGTAGTGCGGAGGACCTCTGCCCCGTCGATCCACACGGCGGCCGTGCGGTCCTTCTGGCGGTTCGAAGCTGAGGCAGAAAGCTCGAGCAAGACGCGAGTCCACGGAGCGGGGCAGTCTGCCGGCGGCGCGTACTTGACGAACACGGGCGCCGTTCCAAGGGTGTTCCCGAAATCGTGCTTGAGTACCTGGACGGTGCACTTGGGATTACCGGACCGGACGATAGGCGGGTGGGAGGGGTCCATGTACTCTATTGGCGCCATTCGAGAGGTGGGCGGCGGCGGGGTAGTTGTCAGCTCCGGCAGTGACGTTGGAGAGAAGGCAAAGTCCTCAGGGTCGGCGGGTGCATTCTGTGCCAGTGCAACGCTGTCCCTCGCGACGAGAACAAGGGAACAGAGCAAAGAGGACAGAACCAACCATTGGCATTGGATGTTAGGATGCATATTTGACAAAGGTCTGGAATGCATTTGTGCATGCATTCTTACTGGTTTAGGTGGTGAGAAGTATGAACCATGGAGAACGTGGAGAGTTTGCACAGTTGCATGTCTTTTTCGGCCAAACAATGGCCTCTGAGAGTATATATAGCGTTCCAGCCCTCTGGCAAAGGCACGACAGGAGCATGTGTAGCTCTGTGTGTTTAAAATGTGATATAGCATGTACTTACTGCACTGTTTCTTTTAAATTCACAGAAGAGTGATGTTAACATCGAGATGCCCTCAGGTCCTTTCTTAATCCCGATTGCTGTTTATCGTTCTTTATTGTGCCATAATTAATTTCTGATCGTTTATACATACGAGTTACTTGAGAAAACGTAGCAATGATTGAGAAAGCACGGTCGCCAGTGCAATCCTCATTTTACTTCTGATACAGACTGGATGCACTTGTGCCAATGTCCACTCAGAACAGGGCTTCAATCCCGAATCAAAATGCCCTTTGAAGAAGCATTTTGAGAACGGGACGAACGGTGGTGGTCTCTGCACGGTCCGCGCACACACCATACAAATTATGTGGCGCCTCACAAGTTAAGCAAAATAATAGCATATAATGCCTATTATATTTAATCCGAAAAATAATGTATATAGAGGAAATTTTGAAACGAATTGAAAATGTGATGAGAGAAGAGATATAAAAAAAAGAATAAAACATAAATATTACTTGGAATAGGAATTATAATTATATTAAAAATTAGAAAACTGAGTTTGAACTGATATTCAAATATATATATATATATATATACATATATATATATATATATATATATATATGTATATGTATATGTATGTATTTGTAAAGGACTCTCAATGACATTAAGATTTCTAAGCTTAAAAAAATTCAAAAAATAATAATAATTAATTATTTAAATTAAAAATTAGGACATAAAATAATACTATATTATTTGATTCACTACAAGAAAATAGCCTATTATAGACGGTTCGAACCGTCAGAAATGACGTTCTCCAACGATTCTTCTGACGGATAACGTTCGTGCGAAAATGAGGCGTCGCAAACTATTTGCGAAGGTTATCTTTGAACCGTCGATATCTTCGACGGTCCAGCTGGCGGGCGCGGCCGTCGAACGTTGAGTATCGACGGCTAGAGCCGTCGATATTATCGGCGGTTCAAGCCGTCGTTCGCCCATAATATCGGCGGTTAAAGCCGTTGATATGTGTCGACGGCTAGAACCGTCGATACTATCGACGGTTTAAACTGTCGGAAAGCTCATATCGACAGTTTAACCCATCGACTCCACAGCTGATTTTCGACGGTTTAAGCCGTCAAAAAGTTTGCACGGACGGTTAGAACCGTCGATAAGTATCGAAAAAATCCGTTGTCAATAATTAATTTTCAGCTATTTCCGACGGTTCTGACCATCGAAAATAAAAAATATTAAAAAAATGCTGAAATTTAATGTCCGAACAATACAACAAAATGTTTGGATCACAACATTTGCATAACCATCACATACATCACAATATTTGCATAGTGTCCAAACACAATACTATCCAAACATATCCAAACATGACTTAACACCATTCCAAACACCATTACAAACATTTTAATGTTTAAACACCATTACAAAGAAGTCTTGGTCACCATTACAAAGAAGCCTTTCTCGTCGGATTTGAAGAGCTTTTCGTAAGACAATTCGAACATCACTGCACAACACAAAGAGAATTGAGAAAGTTAGTACCTTATTGAAAAAAACATAAATAAGGATTCGACATCTGGAACAATAACTCAAATACATCATAGTCCTTTTTTTAGCATCCATAAAGTTACAAGCAATTAAAGTTCAATAACCTAAATATCGATTTTCTTGCATTCATAAAGTTACAAGCAATTGAAGATAGTTTCATAAAGTTACAAGCAATTAACGCTATGTAGCCACTCATGAGTTTTGATAAATAGGCTTTTCTTCTTTTTTTTTTCACCTACGTGAATCAGTTATTGATGCAATCTGGGGGGACTATCCACATGCTATCTGGGGGACTGTCTGATTGACCCCATGAGTTCATTGTACCTCTGAATTTTTCAACACAAAAGAAATTCCAATATTCAACTTTGTTGTATCTTACACCTATATACTGTGTATTTATAGTGCCTGAATTCACATGGATATGTATATGTATAGAAAATAATATTTATTCACAGCAGTCATACTAGTAATTTAAACACCCAAGGTTTTGAAAAATATGACCTTATCCACAACTAGTTTTAATTGTAAGGGGATGAGGCGAGGCATAAATTGAAGGGAAGGTTCTCTAGTGGTGTGACAACCAAAAAGATAGTATTAATATATGTATACGTGCACATTCAAATTCTTTTCCCATCATCTTATTTCTGTAGGTCATATAATAATAATTGCAAGCATAATGATGTCAAAGTGCATGCTGATCTAATGAGGAGTAAAATTTTATCCAAAATATTAATGCATCTTCTACATCACAAATTCCAAAAGAAAACATAAGTATAATGAATCTACCTTAGCGTCCTCGTCGTTGAATTCGCCACGCATGATGGCATGCACCATTTTCTTCATTTCAGTCTTGGTACGACGTTCACATTCTTCGAACTCCTTTCTGAGCTCTTGTGTAACCTCTTGTCTGACCTCTTCCCTAATCGAATGTCTCATCTGATCCATAATTTGTTGCATACCTTGACCTGAGGAAACTGAACCTAAATTAGATTTACGATCATAGCCAATATTTGTAATACTCACAGAAGATCCGAGGCTGTAAATGAGACCATTATTCATCCCGACGTGGTCCGTTCAAAGTTGTCTTCTTCGGTGGATCCCTCTACAAAAAATCCAAATTATTTTGTGTACTAGACTCGACTTCTTTTGTTTTGTAAGACTCCTAAAATTAACGATACTAAAAACTAATTAAGTATAAATGACGATTTTACTATCTTATAGATTTACTTGAAATTTAGAAAAAAAGTGACACATAAATTTACATACATATGTCTCCCGAGCATAATTCGAAACTCATTCTTTGTTCTTCTTCTGAAGAGTTCAGAGAAATACTTCGTCCTAAGTAGGTGGCCTACCCGTCTCTTTCTCCTGCAATAGGATAATATTTTGTCGAATAAAGTATAATATTTTGTCAACACAATATTGAAAGACCTTACCATTTTCTTAGCAATCGTACTCGTGGATACACATCCGCCCGAATGCAAGCATGCTCCTTGGTCGGACTTTCGACTTATTTTTGCTTTTTTGCATTTCAATTTGTACTCCTCGGTGGACCACTTTCGTAGCAATTCTATCCAAATGGCCTCGGAGATCCATTTGGGCCATTCTCCAGCAGCTCGAGCTTTCGAAAGCATCGCGGACAATCTCTTCGAGCACCGAGAATTAAAAGCCTTCCACATTTGTTCCATATTTTCGGGCTCCCACCAAACATCAGCCTGCATGTATATAATAATAATTAAAGTATTACGAAGATAAATTTTAATGACCATGTTGGCTTCTAAGGATACCTGAAATTCATTAAATAGCATCTGACTCGTGGCATAAGGAACTTCCCTCCATGTAAGCCACGCTTCAGTATACCTATGTCGCAACACTTTAGTAACTATCCCAGCCGCGGGTTTCGATGGTACAAACCTGGAAGAATACAAAATTATAAAATGCGATGGGTGAATCACAAAATGAATAAGGATTCGAAATACATAAAATAACACTTACCCTAAATTTCCATCTAGTTGTAAGTATGCTTTGTGCACACGATTTGACGAAGCCTGGTCTACGCCTTCCACGAAACATGGAGCTCTAACGGGTTCTTCCGGCAATTGTATCTCCAGGTCCGCAATATCAGCGTGAGGAAGGAGCCGGCAGAGGAGAAGAACGTTCTATTATGTGAATGCTCGTGACTGATCTAGGAGCCGAGGAGTAAAATTAGCTCTAGGGACGACCGGCTCCTTTCCCTTATTTTTTCCTTTACCAAAATGAAATATCTGCATGATACAAAATTTAATCCAAATCAAATTTACAATTGATACAAAACTCTAATGTCACAAACGTCTCGACCTGACTATGTTCGGTTACGTTTTGTGTCGCATCTTCAGGAACGGAATTGTACGTATAACTCGAGAACAAATTCCTAATATTCGGAGGCGCTTATAAAAGAAAATAAATTATTTCGATGAACTTTATGCGTAAAATTGTGATCATTATTTCAAACACTCACGAGATGAAATATGAAAATGCACCGTCCTCGTCAGGCATCCGTCATCCCGATTGATTGTCAACATGTATCGCTAACGCATCAAACAATATGGCGAGAGATGATAATTTGAATAAACCATTATGATACAACATCAATATCAGTCGTAAACGAACAATCCATAAGGTAACAACAGTCATAATACAAGATCCCGATAGTCGTAAGATAAAAATACAACATGAGCGTGACACTAGGTAATAATAATATTAGTCATCATCTGAGTTACCACAAGACTGGTACTCATCATCATCATCATTTGAAGATGACGTAGTTTTAAATTCATCTTCGTTCGAATCATTTTCATCATTTTGTATGTCGGCATTATCGAAGTCTTCAAATACTTGTTCTGAATCTTGTAGATCGTCGACTAATTCGGTGTCTACAATAGGGACCACGGAAGTATGCGAGTTATCTTGATATGCACATTGCAACGCACCATCAACTTCTATCCTACTTCTTGCCTTCGTCTTTATTACAACCCACCATTGTGCTTTGTCCCTGGTCTTCTCTGAATATGGCACATAATATACCTGTCTTGTAGAAGGCGGAATAATAAAAGGATCAAAAGGATCATAACACCTATTGTGACGTATTTCATCTATTTTGAAATCTTTGTGAACTCGCATCCCTCTCCTTTCCTTCGGATCAAACCAATTACACTCGAACAATGCGACTTTATTACCTCCAGTGTATTCCAGTCGAATTACGTCTTTGAGAATACCGTAGTAGTCACGCTCATTTTCTTCGTCCGTGGATCCTACGACACATACTCCACTGTTCACGGTCTTCTTCCCGATCGACCAAGTTTTCGTGTGAAACTTATAACTGTTCACAAAATACACCGACCAACTTTTCACCTCTCGAGCCGGTCCCCATGCCAAATTATGGAGACCAGACGTCGTGTCGGTGCTGAGAACCTAAATTGGAAATGAATGTCAAGAGTAGATGCTGAAGACTTCAAATTGATTTTAACATCGTAGGAGTTACCTGATCTTAAACCACGGTGCGAAGTCATTCTCCATTCTATCTTGAACAAGTTCTTCAGGGACATTGTAGTACTGCAAGAAAGCACTACATACAAAGTGATGGCTAAATCAAAATATTGTTTGGGAAGACAAAAAAGAAAAGAACGCATGGAGAATAAATTTACTTAATGTAGCCTTACACCTCCGACGTGTTTAGAAGGACATGATTCGTGGCAAACTTGAATTCTGCATCACTCAACCATCTACTTCTTGGCTTTCCAAAATGTTGTCCTAACTGATTGGAGATCGACAAAGACGCCACAGTAGACTATTCTTTTGGAACTTCATCATTTCGATGAACTCTGATCCTCGCACACTTAACATAGGACTCAAAGTAGTAAGAACAGAAGTACAAAATCTCTTGAGTCGTATACGCTTCACATATGGATCCTTCAATACGTGCTTTGTTCTTAATCATCCTTTTAATTTGATTAAGATATCTTTCAAATGGATACATCCACCTATATTGTACTGGTCCACCTACACTTGCTTCATATGGCAGAAGAATAGGTAAGTGCTCCATGGAATCAAAGAATCCCGCTGAAAATATTCGTTCCAACTTACATAATATTATCGGAATATTACGTTCCAATTGGGTCATATTTTCCATCGTTAATGTTGTAGAACATAGTTCTATAGTTCTTTGAAGAATTGGCTCAATTTCGTTATCGGCTTCCAAATCTTGTCCGTAGTGAAGAAAATGCAGTAGGAAACAAAATTTCCATGAATATGTGGCAGTCGTGACTTTTCATGGCAAACAAACGCAAGTTATTTATGTCCACAAATCGGGTCAGATTTGATGCATAGCCATCCGGCATTCTCAACTCTTAGATCCATCGACACACTTGAGTCTTCTGCTCTTTAGTGAGAACATAACTTGCCTTTAGCTTAGATAATCTACCGTTAGGTAAAGTAGCTTCAAATCTAGTCTCACCTTTAGGTTGTCCTTTGTTTTACCCTTAATGACCATTACGGTGTTGAATACATTTTCAAATATATTTTTCTCAATGTGCATGACGCCCAAATTGTGATGTATCAAACAATCCAATAAGGTAAGTCTCAGAATATACTTTATTTGGTCCAGTAATGACAAACATCATACTCATTATATGTGACATTTGAGTCGTCGACAATTTTGCATAAAGCATTGACAATGCGGCATAATTGAGCTCCTGAGCGTTTGACCGGAGCCATGTCTTCTACAACCCTATTCCGTCTAAATGCATTTCGATTATTTTTGTACGGATGATCAGCTATAAGAAATCGTCTATGGCAATCAAACCAACTATTTTTACTCCCATTTCTCAAAGTGAACGCATCTGAGTGTTCCATGCAACATGGACAAGCCAGTTTGCCTGCGATCATCCAACTAGACAACATCCCATAGGCAGGAAAATCATTAATGGTCCACAATAAGACAGCTTTCAAGGTGAAGTTTTATTTGGTCGACACATCATAAGCGACGACACCATCCCACAGTTCTTTTAACTCGTCTATTAGAGGCTGTAAATACACGTCTATCCTCTGTTTAGGACTGTTAGGACCAGGAATAATGCATATCAAAAACATATACGGTGCGGACATACAGATACCAGGTGGCAAATTATAAGGTATTACTATGACCGGCCAACATGAATAAGGAACTGTAGTCTAACCATATGGTGTAAAATCATCCGCACATAATTCGAGCCTTATGTTACTTTCGTCCTTAGCAAAATCAGGATGCTTACGATCAAAATATTTTCACGCTTCACCATCCGATGGGTGAAGCATGACACATTCAGAAGTATTATGATGTGCATGCCACTTCATTTGCGACGCTGACCCAATAGACGAGTATAGTCTTTTAAGCCTCGGAATAAAAGGCAAATAATGCATTCTTTTCACAGCCACTTGAGTCTTATTAGTCACTCTATATCGTTCGGCGCCACAAAATTTGCATTCATTTAAATTGATGTCATCGTCGTAATATAACATACAACCATCACGACAATAATCTATTTTAGTTGATCCAAGACCAAGTTTACTAACCAATCTTTTTGTTCTATAAAAATTTTTAAAAATGCGAGCCTCACTTGGTGTGGCCTCTTTTAAAATATCTAGAAATGCATCAAAACATGATTGTGAGATATTGTGGTCGACTTTCAGATTCAACAATCTAACAGCAAGTGATAGTTCCGAATGACTTTCACACCTGGGCCATAAGGGTTGGCTCGATGCGTTTAGCAAGTCATAAAAATCTCTAGCTTCCAGATTTGGTGCCTCTTCATCCTGCTCAAATCTAATATTGTCATACTCAGTTGCAGTTGCGTCATAAACTAATTGTTCATATTGTGAAGTAAATCATGCTTCAGTATCGACAAAATGGAGACCTGAATTTGGGATGCTTGTCGAAGGCGCTTCTTCACCTAAATCATCCAATTGCCAATAATTGGATTTGAAACCCTTTCTATATAAGTGTACCTTAACTGTCTCTAACGTTTGTAATTTTGTGCTAGCACATTTTAAACAAGGATACATAATTGTTCCCTCCCGCTGATATTGGAAAGACTGACAAGCCACACTAACATAATAGTCAACGCCATCTATGAATTCTTGTGTCAAACCTTTACGACCAGGATTATTTTTATTATACATCCACCGATGATCGTCCAAGTATGACATAATGCTTGCATTATTTGCAAGTTATAGTAATTATAAAATTTGTAATAAAATTGGTCAAAAATTGTTGTTATGAAGAGATAATTCATGCCAAGTTTTTTCTTTCTACGATATGAAAGGAACTAAAAAGAAATGATATTAGATATACAAGAATTATGCATAAATCAAGTTAATAAGAAAAGACGAGTACTGTATTTAGCAAGATGAACAAGAATTGGTCAAGGTCCCAATTGAACTAGGAAAGAATGAACTACTTCCACAAGCTTGGATCTAAATCGCAACATCAGAATGAATGTAATCAATGTATTACTTCAACAAAGTTAATATCTAAGGAGTCGTATGGCACATTCCCAAGGTAATTCACTGACAATTTGAATCACCATTAAGATAAATTACCAGTTTTCAAACATAGATAAACATCACATGATTGAAGACATTTAATAAATACACCAAAAGTTAATTTTAAAGTATATCAAAATAAAAATATAAAAGCGAGAATGAATAAAATCTGAGGAATTTAAACTGCCCATTGTTCATGCATGATTCCAATAAGAGAATATGAAATTGAACGAGTTTATTTTCTTATAAAATAAAAGATTTGAAAGTATAAACAAATGATCATTTTTTGTCAAAATAGAAACCTCTTCTGTGAGCAGTAACTTAGTTTACTAAAGAAATTAGAATTTTGGTTAATCTTGTGCAATAAAAATAGACTTCAAATTGATTTTAACCCAAAGTGACAGATGATAAAGCAATCCGACTCCATTCAACTATAAAGCACAAAAGGGAAAGAGCACCACTAGTCTCGCTACTTTTAATCAAATAGACTATCAAAACAACCGGAAGCTTTCCTCTGAATTTCCAAACGATTTTTGAAACTACAGTGGATTTTTTGAATTTAACTTCAAACAAGATACCCCCAATCTGAATCCACCACCAAATCCCTGAATTTCAACAAGAAACACATCCATAGCAAGCTCAAACTTAGAGCTCGCTATCTCTTAAGTTTATGTTCCTACCTATTATCTAGACATACCAAATGAGACATACGGTCTAATGAGTACGTAGTCAACATTGAGGATGCATTAGATGACAACAAGCATCAGCAAAAATACATAGTTAATTAACCTTTAGATGGATTCAAAAGAGTGAAACAAAACACAACACCAAATGAAGTAGCATAATAAGGCAAAAATGAAGTATCCGTGAGCTTTAATTCCACAAACACAAAGGGTGAAGAATATATATATATATATATATATATATATATTGGAGGGCGGCCGGATCTGGTCGCCGCGCAGAGGGCGGCCGGGTCTGGCCGCCGTGCGCGGAGGGCGGCCAGATCTGGCCACCACACGTGGAGGGCGGCCGGATCTGGGAGGGCGGAGAGAGCACGGAGGGCGGGGATCGAAGCCTACCTGCGCCGGAGATTGCAGACGCGGCGGCAAGCTGGCGGCGGACAATCGAGACCTTCAGGCAGCGGACGAGACCTTCAGGCGGCGGACGAGACCTTCAGGCGAAGAGGGATGGCAATGCAGGTGTCGAAGGTCACCGCTGGACGCAATATTGGCGGGCGTTCGACTGTAGAAGAGAGCGAGAGATCGAAATGGAGAAAGTGATAGTGGGGTCGAGTATTTATATAGCGAGTTTCCAATGATCGTAACCGTCGAAAAATAGGTAAATATAATATAATATTAATTCCAATTAAGACGGTCAAACCCGCTGGAGGAACCGTCGAAACATTTGACGGTTCTCCAAACCGTCGAAAAATTTTGACGATTTTAGCCGTCGAAATATTTAATAATATATGTCATATGAAGAGAATTATATAAATTATAAATATCCATTTTCGACGGTCAACACCATTGAAAACAATTAAAGCAGAATATTTTAATTAATTAAAATCAGTTACCATTCCGACGGGTCTGACCGCCAAAATATCGAAGGTTCGGTGAAACGTCGCAACTTTCGATGGTCAAAACTGTCAAAAAATAAAATAATAATACCCGACCAACGTTCAAATATTTCGACGGCTAAGACCGCTGGAAGTTTCGACGAATAGGTGAGCCGTCGAAAATTACGATGGCCCGAATCGTCGAAAAATAAACATGGAAATTGATCAGCCGGTTTTAACATCATCGACGGTTACGATCATCGAAAGTTTAGACGGCTAGAACCGTCAAAAATTATCTGTCGATAATTTCGACGGTTTGTTCGATCCGACGAAAAATCCATCGGTATTTCAGATGGATTTCTGCCCGTCGAAAACAAACCGTCGGAAATCAGGCTTTTTCTTGTAGTGATTCTAAAAATTGAACACCATAAATAAATAAAGGATAAAATAGAACATAAATTGAATAGAAATAGAGGATGATTAGGAAAAGATATTAGAATTCTAATCAAAATTTAAATTGAATTAGAGAATGGTTATGATGGACTTTCAACCCTACAAATAGACCTTCGGAGGTGTCATACACACCCAGGGTTTTCTTTAAGCACAAAGATCTTTTCCTCTTGTGTGCATGCAAATTAAGGCATAAATAGACAGTGTTTGGACCTACATGAAGCACTAACATCAAAGAACATCTCGGCGATAGTTTTCGTAGTTCATGCAAAAAAATTTCGTAGTTTCGTAGTTCAATTTTTGATCAACTTGTGGTGCATAGCGAAATTCTATCGATATATGACTCTTACATTTTTGTCCTATGTATTGTGTATCGTACCATTCATTATGGATAGAATCATTCATAGTCTTGATAATAGGGAAAATTTGTGTAAAAAATATATAAAAATATTGAAGGGATCGGGTTCTATAATACTCAACCCCAATTTTGATTAGTTCAGACGAGGTTAAAAGAAATTCAGACCGAGTTCAAAGAAACTGAGCTTAGGGGGACACCATCACACGGTCCAGCTTCTAGCAATTTGCATTAGACAAAATTGGACATTGAAGATCCGGGCTAGATTATGATTTGACAGACTCAAGTTTCATATTTCTCAACAAAGAATTTGCGAAAGAGAAAATAGGGCTGATCTAACTTGGGTTTCGAACATGCCTAAATTGGATTTCATTGGTCAAAGACTGAATAAGCAATAGATAGGACATGTCCCAATTTCTATTAGACTTGACTCAAACTTTGATGATAAAATAAATAATATACATTAAATTATATTTAATTATGATTATTATTATATTTACTATTCCTAATCATATTATTATTATTAATTTCTAATTGAAATATGATAGGTGTGGCATGATGATCTATCTTCTCATAATTGTAGACCGAAATAAAACGACACAAAAATGAATAAATGACAAAAACAAATGACAGATAAACAATATAAAGTACCAAACTTTGGATTATTGCCCTTGGGGATAATAGATAATTATTATTATTGAATTGTATTATAGCTAATTAGAAGATTGAGATATCACCCTCTAGTGAAAATTATGCTTATCATATTGTGCAGTCCATCATTCCCCATTGTATAACAAATTTATTTGAATTGTTAACTATTTTATCTCATATTGAAATCACCGTGACATTGATCCCCATCTTAAATTATAATCTGATGGTTGATGGATAACTCGTAGGACAATAGATAATTAATTATAGCATTTATTGTTGATGGATATAAAATAATTGAATTACAATTTTTGATTGATAATTAATTTCAGCATTTAGAATTGATGCATAATTGAATATTGATATTTTCAACCAATTGATAATTGTGATTGATGGATAATTAAAAATTACAAATCAATTGATAATTCTAATTAATTGATCATTATGCATGATGTAAATAAATGATTAAACTTATAATTGTTAAATAGAGCTGTAAATTAAGTTTGGTCGATGTTGATTGATCATAACTAAATTATTTATCATTAATTTATACTTGTAATAATTATAATTAATTGTAATTTTCTTATTGATAATTATATAAGTTATATTATGCATGTTGATATAAAACTTATTAATAGTGCACATGTTGAAAGCCTATGCAAAATTCATGTGTTATCATTAGATTACCTACGTGTATGCTCATTATAATTTTTTTTTGTACTTGAATTTATGTAACGGGTACATGATGTTGGTGAGACAATTGATGACTATTCTTGTCATTGTCATACACATAAACGTAGTCTAGAGCAACATTATTAAGATGATCTTGATCGAAGATCCACAATCCAATCTTAAATTTAGGATCGGTTTTGTACAATCATTAGGATCATAAGATCTAAATCATAGTATCGGTAAGATCCTATCAATTCAAATTTTCATTTTCTTTTTATTTTCCCCAAATGCAATGTGATTTCTTGAGAAATAAAATTAAGAGAAATATGAATGGTTATAATTAAAATTTAAATATATTTTCTTAAAAAATAAGTTTAATATTAATGTATATTAAAAGTTATTGATAGGATGATACTCCATACTAATCATATTTTTGTCATTTTTTGTCGTCATATTAAATTACTATTGTATAAGCAATATATATGCATTTATAGAAACTCTCAATATGATAGTATTTAAGCTAATATTATTTATACTTTATTATAGTTTTGTTTAAAAATTATTTTTATATAATTTTATATATTTAAATTATTTTTTAATATATAGGCAAGGTGTAATAAACCTTGTACGATTTCCAATTTTACGGACCTCTAAGATTTTGATCTTGACTACCTTTAGATACATAATAGTTAGTACATGTTGGTCCACAATTTATGCATCACTAAAATATAGTATGATTTATTCGGCTTATTTAAGTTAATATGTTCAAAGTAAAAAAAAAAGAACTCAAGTTATAGAATTGTGTAACATCTCTACGACCTACTAATGACATATTTTGAGTGGACGACTCTTAATCATGTGTTTGGAATATGTAGTGTTACAAATTGTGTTTCCCATGATGGCGTAGAACTGTAGTTCTTTTGAATTATACGTGAATGATTAAATTGACATATTAGTTCAGAATGCATTTAGATGTAGTGGAATGTAGCAATGAGAAACTAAAAATTTGACATGATATAAAAAAATTGATATGATAAATTAATTTTAATGAGTGTTTGAATAAAATATAGGTATTATAAATATAAGATATAATTTTATTAATTAATAAAAATAACAGTAAAAATATGTTTTATTGAAAATTTTTTGTTAACAAATATATTATTTAGATATAAATCATATTTAATAAAATATTAAAATCTTTTTATCAAATGATAAGTAATAAATAGTATTAAATTAATATTTTTTATAATGCATTTATTATATTTAATAAATATAAATATTTTATGAGAAAGGCAAGAGAGAGAAAATTCTAAAAGAAAAAAATTTGGTTTGAAAAAAAAGCGTTGAAGAGTGGCATGGTTCTACAAAAAAGGTGATCACATGATCTCTGGTTTCGGTTGCATCTCGAGAATAAGGACGAGTCTTTACATTTGGTGGTCCCTTTAAATGCAGCCTATGAGGTCATTTGGCAATCGAAATCGTGATTCTTCGAGTTTTTCGTAAATAATTGAATTGATCGATTAATTTGGAATGTGTTTGAATGGAGTGGAACATAATTATGAGGAATGAGGTATATAATGTGGTAGAAAAAAGTAAATATGATAAATTAATTTTATTGGCTATTTGAATAAAAAAATAGGTATTGTAAATATAAAATACAATTTTGTTAAAAAAAATAAAAAAACAAAGTATAAATTAATTTTTTTGTTAAAAAATATATTATTTAAATCTAAAAATATGTTTTTTAATAAATTATATTTAATGAAAACTATAAAAAAAGATCAATATACTATCATTGGCCCATCATTATAGGTCATTAATGTTATTTTGGTTGATTTTCTTTTTGTTATGTGTTTCTATCACCTGAAAAAATATTTGAATACATAATGAACAGCATAGACGATAATCTAATCAACGAGCTAGTGAACCAATAAGCTACTCACAATTTGTTAGGTTTATCATATGCATGTTTTATTAAAATTTAACTGTTTTACAACACTAACACACTATCGATACATGTTTTCTATTTTTTAGTTGAAGGACATTATTTTCTATCTACTTCTCATTTCAACAATGGATGAGCTAGTTGAAAGCGCTAACTTTTGGCTTCTAATTATTTATAGTGTTAACACCACTATATTTGTCATACACCTTGAAACTTCAGTGGGAAAACCACTTGAAAGCATTAACTTTTGACTCTAATTGTATTGTTAAGAGCACTATATTTTTCATACACTTTGGAATTTCGACAGTGGACAAGCTAGTTGGAAGATTTAACTTTTGACTTCGAATTATATTGCTAACAACAGTACATTTTATGATACGCATTGGAACTTCAGATTGTGATTATTAGCAAACTTATTTTTTGATATTTCAATTTTTTTTTCTTGTATTGTATTTGAACCTACAATGATGGGTGCTATTTTGTGTTCATTCTTATATGTTTGCATATTACCTCTTGAATTGAAGCTGTGCAAATGTGCAAAAGTAGCCAACAAAAAGGGCAAAGAAGCAAACTCATGACTAATACAAATGACAACACATAAACACGATTCATGTGCAGGATCATGTTAACTTGGAACAGGGTAAGAATTGTTATGTTAGTAATCTTGGAAAGATTGAAAGGTGAAACTAAGACGAATGACAACACATGTAAATAGGTTATCAAAACAATAAAGTACAAAGTAATACAATTGAAAGAACCATATGCAATTAAATTAACAAATGTGGTGAAGAGACAAAAGTTGTCACCCTAACATTGGAACACAAGATTTAGAACACAGACTCAAAACTTGAAATTGACAAAATAAAAAAAAGTTTATTTAATGAATAACACAAGATAAAGTATACAAGGTAAAAGCCTAAAAATTTATAAAGACAAAAGACATACATTATTGATTACAAATTACATAAATTTCATTTTAGCTAATACAAGTGACACTATCATTACAAAAATAAAATACATTATTTAATTTTTTTTTCTAGTCACATCTTCATATGTTGCAATTCATTGAGCAATCCTATAAAAAAAGATCCTATGTATCTCTTTTGTGTTTTTTTGAACTTCATCATCATTTAGCAAACTTATTACAATACTTCTATGCCGATGTTCAACAATTGGATCTGACCATTGAAAAAACTACAATCTTGAAATGGACGCTTAACCTACATTAAAAACAAAATGAATCACAAATAAAATATTTATTACCCTTAAAACTAGAATACTTATTTTAAGAAAAAGAATATTTATTTACCAGAAAATAAGGGAATCCCTACAATCGTCTTTTAAGATTTTTATTTGTCCATGAAATATTTAACATTGCTTTATCCCGATGAGCACAGTAAAGAGTATCTCAGGGATAAGAAGAATGTAGCATGAATGAATTAGAATATGACATCTTAAGTGTTCTTGTGAAACAAAAATAAAGATATAATTGGTTCTATGTGTTACTTAAATCTATTAAACATCTTTCTAACAAATCCTATTATAACAACTTTTACTTTTAGTTATAATAACTGAAGAAATTAGTACAAATAAATAAAGGATATTATCGAAATACCTCGCAGCGAAAGACGAATTACCAGAGACTTTTCTACGTTGTTTCGAACTCGTCATCATCCTAAACACGTACGAAAAAGGAACACGTATCCACAATACAAGTACTTCCGGAACCGCATGAGAATCACATGAACACTTAGCCTTAGTGACAATTTGTTGAACTACTGATCAACCGAGGAGATCGAAGGGACAACATATAGTATGCTTTTAGGGACTGCTCGAACATTCAAAATGCTATCATTCACTACTATTTATAGGAGTGATATATAGCAGTTTTTCAAACTGCTTGTAAGCAATCTTGCCAACTGCTTGCAGCCAAGTTGGGCTAGCCCATTCTGGGTGTTATATCCAACATTCTTTCATTCACACATAATGGGCTCTTGTCCACATCAGATGCAAATAAATGTCCATTATGGTAAATGGAACTCACGAGTACATCCATAACCTAGGGAGAACTATGACCTATTAAGGATGTATAGTCACTCAACTACTTGAGAGCCTATATTATGACCTCTTAGGTATACATATTTGCTTGATCAATTTGAGAGCAAAAGTTATGATCACATAACTGTTCAATCAATGTGTGAGCGCTATAACGTGTTATCATTGTATAGCTATTCAACTATCATGTGAGTCAATATTATGATTTATCAATAATACACATAGTCACTCAAATATTCATGTTACTCACTTTGTCTTAGAAATACTTTTGCTTGTACACTCCAGACGACATACGTCTTATCAATCATGATTTCAATTTATTTGTATTCGTATGATTACATATTTGGCCAATTACATTTACAATTATCATGCAACATCAGTGAATCTTCCTCTCGCTCTCATATTTTGCAATTCTAAGTAGCTGCTTTTATAGTTGTGGCTCGATGGGCCACATATACTTTTATTCTTTGAATGTCTTGCTAAAGTAGCAACACTAACCCATTACCTTGAAATATAGTTAAGAGTTTAAAGGCAATCTCCGAACTTGTTCAGTCCTTAAAAAGACTCACTCTGACGAAAAATTATAAAGTATTTGTCAAATCTTAGAGTCGACTTAGCATATAAGGTACATAACTAAGTACTGTAGTGGAGACTCCACTGAAGGAGTGTATGTCATAAACTCATAACATCGCACATACTAAAGTCCAAACATCTACCCATGATGTCTGACTTGAGTCCTCCCACAAGTCGTCCAAATATTTGGCGTCATGAGATCTTACATCTGACTTCTCTTATCATGCTACACATAGTTATATATAATCTCGTGCCTAATGGACATACTCTACATGATTTATCAAATTCATTAACTAACTTTAGAATAACATTTAACGTAATTTTATTCAACACAAGAAGATATACATCATCGCATAAGCTTTGCGCATATATAAGCATCAATCAAACATGCTTAGTAAGTATCACATACTTACATGTGTATTCATCAATATTATCTTCTTCACATCATCAAGTCATACTAGACATCAATGTGATTTCCCTTATAAGGGTACCAGTGAGTATACATTTTTTCGTAAAATGTTCAATTCGTCTTGATGATAGATGAATTTTTCTACAAAGTAATAAATTTACTTGAACAATGTAAATTTCACACCCAATGTGAATAACTATCTCACCCACGTAATTTTAATAGGAAGACATTAATTTCTTCATTAATAGAAGAAATCCCTTATTGCTTCTAGTTAAACAAATATTTATCCATAAAAATGGATATACACATAATGATATTTATATCATTATCTAGAAGAATACTAAATTCATAAATTGATCGTCACAAATTATATATTGTGCTCAATATTTTTACATTTAAGCATTTAAATAACTTTATGTAAGTTTCATCTAGTACATATGTGAATCACTAGACTTTTAATGAATGAGAGAAAAAACATAATAATTTCTCTACAGTTAGTATTTCTTTTTGCGACTATTGCTTTTCATTACTTTTAAATCTTTTATCATTCATATTGATTTATTTTGAACGCTCACCTTTCGACAAGACAGATGATTTAACAAGTCCTTAACTTGATTTTTTTCTTTAAACTCTAACTCTCTACATTAATCCATTTTCTTTATCTAGGCCGATAGAACTTTCATTACTTATTTTAAGCTCAACTGGACTGACAATGGCCCAAACTTGCAGTGGGCCTTAGACTTGCGTCTTTTGACTCTAGTGCGCCTGTGCGACCGTGTCACACAGCGGGCTGCCACCCGTGCACATGCACACGTCTTGCACCAGCAGCGCGCAGCAGGCCGAGGCCTGTGCGTGCGCGCGCCAATGCCATAGGCCTGCACTCACACTTTAGCACCAATTTTTGTCTTTTTTTAATAGTGGCACTTTTCCTTTTTTTTTGAAAATTCGGAAAAATAATAACAATGAGTGTAGAATAATTTGGATTGAATTTTGTACAAAAAATGATAACAAAAAATATTTTGTTCTTCAGTTATGGTCATATAACAAAGGCATAAAAAGAATTACGCAATCCAAAAATTACAACGAGAAAAGTCATTTTGCTCTGATACCAATTGAAGGAATTAGTACAAATAAATAAAGGATATTATCAGAATACGTCGCAGCAAAAGACGGATCGCCGAAGACCTTTTCTACATTATTTCGGACTTGTCATCGAGTTCCTAATCATGTACGAAAAAGGAACACGTATCCACAATCTAAGTACTTTTGGAACCGCATCAGAATCACATGAACACTTAGCTTACTGACAATTTGTTGAACTAAAATCAACGAGATGGAAGGGACAACATACAATATGCTTTTTTATTGGACTGCTCGAACATTCAAAATGTTATTTATAGGAATGATATGTAGTGGTTTTCCAAACTGCTTGCAGCCAAGTTGGGCCTAGCTATTCTGGGCGTTATATTCAACAGAGACTAAATTTGAATAGAGATAATGTTGCAAGTAAGTTCTTTGTTAAAGTTTATGATAACTACATTACCTTTTCGAGCAAAAGAATATATTACAACTATGGAAAGATTAATAAATGAATAAGATGATAACAAAAGTATGGACTAAAAAATATCAAATTAACATGTTCTTTTATTGTGAAAAAAAACATGAATGAGGTAAGAAAATGCACAAATCAAAGAGGAACCTCCGCAACCGAGGCTTTCTTGTTGTGAGCACTTTGGAGCCAAGGCCAAAGGTCCTTCATCTAGATCAAGAAATCCAGAACACATGAATATTGAGGCCAGGAGATAGGATGTTTGCCATTGGTCGACGAAGGACGATCAGGAAGAACTTACAAATCTTCTCGGTGACTTTCCTGCGACGGCGGCTACAAGAGAAAAGAGGCGCATCAAGGAGAGAATGGGAGAAGGCTCGATTGATGGTGCCTTGAGACTGAAATATTAGACCGTGTTGGAAGTATTGCCATGTTCACTGATCGTTACCAGCTCCAATTCATCGTACATGGAGAGTTGCTGTAGAACTTATCCTGTTATGTTTCTGTGTTTTCTTTTTGTAACAGTAGTTAATATTGGTTAACCCGATTTAGTTACTTCATATATCAGATTTCTTTTAGTATAAATAGACATGGGATCAGTTGTAATGTGGTGACATTTTCGAAAAGAAGATTACTTTTAGGTGCCTTCTCTTTCTTCCTTCCCTTTGCACTTTTTCCTCTTCTTCTTCTACTGGTTCTCTTCCGCTTCAACTTCTCTCTCTCGATCTACCTCCGGCTGATGAGAGTTGGTGCTCGAGCTCAGTTTTGACATGGTATCAGAGCTTAGTTACATGCGATCCAGCTGAGCTCCTCCGTCACCGTGCCTGCTTCACCACTATCAGCTGCCGAGAGCTCGTCGCCGATCTTCTTTGCGTCGATCATCGCCTACTGAAGCTTCACCAACATAGATGGCGCCCATGAGCCCAGGCGCTTCAAGATCGGAGGCAGATCGAAGCTGCTCGTGACCAGGCGCATCTTGCAGGCATCTTTATCTAGTCAGATCGGGTCCTCATTTGATATCTCTGGTTATATCTCTGGTTTTCCATTCGATGCCCTTCGTTCTCTACTAATGATCACAGTTTCTTCCTGAGTTCTTCTTTGATTATTCCTCTATGTTTCTACCTCCCTATTTCTCCGACGCCCAACAAATGTTCGACAAAATGTTTTTGGTTTAGTTCTCTCTTCTGGTTGTCGTTTCTTTTTCCATCTTACTTTCCTACCCTTCATTGTTTCTTGTCGATGGATCCTTTGTTCTTCCATTTCGCTTTCTCTGGTTTTCGAAGATTGGGAGTCATCACAATATTCGATCATCTTCACTTTTTTCGATTATCTTAGCTTCTCCGATCGTGATTCTGATCATTGTTTCTTGTCTCTAGTTTGTAGTTTGTTCCTATTCGTCTTCTTTGTTTCCATTTTTCATAGTAGATCAGTGATGCTACTCATAGCTTGCAACCTCTCTGTTCGGCGATTTTATGACCGAGCACAAACGAGCAGAGCTCTTGTTTCTCCTAGTTTCCAATTACAGGGCTCTGTGCTAGCATCTTAGAATATTCAACTTCTATGTTCTCCATGTGTTTCTTTGTTATCTCTGTTTCTTTGATGAATCTCGGCTGTGTTTTTTTTTTGCTTCTTCTACGTGTCTGTTCTTATTTCATCTTGGGTTGAGGATGGGAGAAATGTTGTCTTTGATGTCCAAGATAAGCAAAGGTGGGAGGAAGGAGGAGATGGTGTCGAGAGAGTACACCATCAGATGAAGTGGTGTCGAGTACACCATCAGAGGAACCTCTAGAAATGCCTTCATTGATGCATCTTCAAGATTGCATGGTGTCGAGCAAAGGTGGGAGGAAGGAGGAAGTGGTGTCGAGAGTGTAATCAGAGAAGGTGGTGTCGAGAGGGTACACCATTAGAGAAATGCCTCCATTGATGCACCTTCAAGAAGATGACACCTAAGGATATCAAGGAGATAAGGAAGTAGATGTCTTCCTGTGAGGATTACTTGCAAGAAGAATGATGAGGAAGATGCCATAGAAAGGAAGATGAAGAAGATGCCAGAGAAGCTTTATTCTTCGCCGAGGTCATTTGTGGATTTCCTGCGAACAATGCAGCTGGTGAATCGAGCATTGTATGACGAATTGTCTTCGGGCCGATCATTGTAATCAGTGGATGATTTCAGGTCAGCAAGTAGTTGATTCTTCAGATGTTCAACTTCATATCATTGTAATCAGTGGATGATTTCAGATCAGCAAGTAGTTGATTCTTCAGATGTTCAACTTCATATTTTTGTCAATTGTTCTACCTCTGCTATGGAAGATCAGATATTCAGCTTAAGAGGGCATCTGTGAATGTATTCATGATAGCAAATTATTGTCTGCAATGGCTTCTTCTGCGATGTCTTCAATTGCCGTGGGTTGCAGCATATTGTCAAATGTCACACAGCTTCTATTATTGCTGAGTTACAGATACTCGACCACGAAGGAGATGGTCTATTGAAGATAATTGTTCTGCCATCGTAGAAATGGCACTGCCACTGTAGATTATCAGTTGAAGTTTCCGTTGCAAAATATTAGTTGAGTTCAAGTTTTTTCATAATTGCCGAGTTCAAATTATTAGTATTCTAGTAGATAATTGGCATCAAGTTTCAGTGATGAGTTCTACTACCATCACCTAGTATATGGATTCTTGTTACGAGAAAGAAGATTTTAGGGAATACCAGAAACAGGGGTACGCTTCAATTTCTAGTTCAAGTGATCGAAGAGGCTGTCATAAATGGTGTTCGACAGGCACAAATGGTGTTCGACAGGGTCAAAGTATTTGATGATTTACAACTGCATTCAAAGTGTTTGGCAAATTGTTTTTGCCGACGACGAGCTAGTCTTCAAGTTGCCGCCGTCGAGCTTCTTTCCGACGACAACTTGAGGGGGCTATTGGAATATGTCGTTGTCATCTCCGGCAGTGCAGGGTCATCCGAGGAGTTGGTGCCAGGTGCCAAACTTGAAGAGTTATTAATGTAGCATTAATACGTATATTGTATCCGTTTTAGTCTTCTTTGTAGCAGTTTTACTTTAGTATAAATAGGACATTAATTCTTTAAGATGTCTAATAGAAACTTTCTCTCTTCTACCGTAACTTTCCCCTTTTATTCCTCTATTTTCTTCTTCTTCCCCACTTTCGGCAACATCCATTTCATCCGGCAAGAGCTCGTGTTCAGTTTCTAACATTGTCAAAACTGAGCTCGAGCACCAACTCTCACCTGCCGGAGGTAGATCGGAGAGAGAGAAGTTGAAGTGGAAGAGAACCAATAGAAGAAGAAGAGGAAAAAGTGCAGAGGGAAGGAAGAAAGAGAAGGCACCTAAAAGTAATCTTCTATTCGAAAATGTCACCACATTACAACTGATGCCATGTCTATTTATACTAAAAGAAATCTAATATATGAAGTAACTAAATCGGATTAACCGATATTAACAACTGTTACAAAAAGGAAACACAGAAACATAACAAGATAACAGGATAAGTACTGCAACTTTCTATGTGCGATGAACTGGAGCTGGTAACGATCAGTGAACATGGCAATATTTCCAACACTCCCTCGCAAGTTGACGACGGGAAGAAACTTTGACATCGACAACTTGAAGACACACACGTCATCGGCAATGAAGCATAAACCAGGAACCATTTCATCGAACATATTAGTTAGGTTAGCACAGCTGCAACACCAATTGTCATCCAATGAGCCAGGAACCCCAATTGTGAATTTAGCTCATCGTTATGAATGAAGCACGTCAACTTGAAGATCTGGCATGGCAATGGAAAATGATTCTGTCGAGGACCAGACAGAGTAAGGAAAACAAAGAACATGAGAGATGATGAATATAATAGGAGAATTGAACAAAAGATGAAGCTAATGATGAACAGAGTAGCTGAAGAACATGATAGGAAATTAAGCAACTGAAGAATACGAAGGCGGAGAAGAACACACTAGAGAAGAAAAGAAAGCTCAGAAAAGAAAACAAAGAGGATTGATCGGAGGCAATACATCTCCATATCTCAACAACTCATCGAGAACGTCGGAAAAACATCGACGAACTGGGAAAATTTTCAATACAGTCGAGGCGTCGAAAAAACATCGATGAACCAAGACATTCCATTCCGATCGTTGACAACAACATCGGTTAAAGGCCGATAACGGCAACACACCCTCCGACGATAACATCGAGAAATCAACTGATGATCACCACCGGGAAATGGAGATGGATGTCCGACGAGACAACTCATTCGACGAAAGAGACTGAGAGAACACATAGAAGTGGAAAGAGACTCGATCGGAGAAACATTCGATAGGAAAAAAGGAAAAACAGAGAACACAAGAAAATGACAATAGAGAGCAATGAACGAAGAACGATCTACGACTGAAGATAATGAAATATCTGAAACTCAATTTCAAGAAACAGAGAAGAAAAGAAACTTTTGATCGGTGATTGATCCGATCGTGAACAAGAAAGGAACAAGGAACCAAGAACACAATCATAAAGTAAGAAGAAACTCGATTAACCAGATCCAACGACGAGAGCAGCGTCTGCACTCAGATCCGCCAGATCTACGTCAACCACGGCCAGATGGACATCGCCTGAACTCACAGGCGCCATATGGCTTGAGATCACCCGAAAAACGGTGAGCTTCGATGCTGTAGGCAAGCTTCCGACAGGTTGCGACGTCGACCGGCGATGGGGAAGGAGCTTGCTCTGAAACCTATGTCAGAAATTGAACACGAGCTCTTGCCGGACAAAATGGATGTTGCCAGAAGTAGGGAAGAAGAAAAAAATAGAGGAATAAAAGGGAAAAGTTACGATAGAAGAGAAAAAGTTTCTATTAGACATATTAAAGAATACAACTGATATGTCCTATTTATACTAAAGTAAAACTGCTACGAAAAAGACTAAAATGGATACAATATACGTATCGATGCTACATTAATAACTTTTCAAGTTTGACACCTGGCACCAACTCCTCGGATGACCCTGCACTGCCGGAGATGACGACATAATATTCCAACAGACCGTTCTGCATTTAAGTGATCAACCCATCCTTATTAACTCACAAAAACAGTTCAATCGGTTTTGAACCACGCCTCCATCACCTCGTTGGACGGCACAAATAAATAATTGTCTTTTACAGCTTAAAAAGCGCGCTGCACATCCATTTAAACAAAATGAAAAATGTTTAGCGTACCGCGCAACGGCCCATTAAATTAATAAAAGACGGCCCAATTTTCTCTCCCGTCCAATGACACGAGGCCTCTTCAGTCATCACATTTCTTCTCCCGTCACCAACCTGCAGCATTCCCGAAGGGCTCTCGGCGCTGCTCGCTGTTACTCCTCTTTCCGATCCTCGAAAGGTACGGAGGTAACAAGTTCGAAACCTCTAAACCCTGTTCCTGTCCTGGCTTCGGCCTCCAGGCTCCTCATCCGTCATTTTTGCAGGGATGTCGAGCGCTGTCGACGCGGCTGGGGAGCCGATCCCGACTTCGGCCGTCCTCATGGCGGCCGCGAAGCACATCGCCGCGCGGTGCCGCGCGGAGAATGTCGCCTTCATCAATTGCAAGAAGAAGGACCCGAACCCGGAGAAGTGCCTCGAGAAAGGCCGCCAGGTCACCAGTTGCGTCCTGAATCTGTAAGCCAAGCGTCCCACATTTGCGATCCATGTCTCTTTCTCATTTTTTTTTCTTTTTCTTGCATGCCGCCCATGTAATCCAATTCCACTCGGTCATTAGTTCCTTTCCACTATAAGATAATTGTGAAATTGTTGATTTGATAATTTATTATGTCAAATTCATACTTTTGATCCTTCACACTGCGAATATTAATTAAATGATGCAATTTATAACAAATGAAGATATATCTTGAAGATGGGTTTAGGGTATTTGGAGCTATGAGAACGAGTAGCTGAGTTCTTCTTTTAAGGTATACCTTGATCCATGAACTGTCCCAAAGTTCTCAATATATATGAGTTAAAATGAAGCGAGAATATGTCAAGTTGTAGGGTAACAGAAGGCAGAATCTTGCATTGTACGGTTAAGCGACACTCTAGCATCACGACATTATTTCTCATAAGGTGTACTCTTTAAACCATTGTTTTAAACTTCTTGGGTCTTGGCATTCTGGTACTTTCTTTTTGGCATGACTTATCTCCTTCTTTATGTATAAGCGTATAATATGCTTGCTGAACATAAGTACAGTAATGTAATGCTTTATTTATATCCCAACCGGTTCAGAGCTCTTTACAACTTGCATAAGTTTGTTGTTAGCAAGTTCATTCCATTGTGCTTTTGCTCTCCTGAAGGAAAAGAGTTATATTTGGTGTTTGACACAGTTCTTCATCCTTCTTGAAAAAAAAACTTTTCTTTTGCAACATTTAACTAATCTCACGAGTATGCAATGGTAGAGGCATTATCAGAACAAATATGATTTAACTCCGCCTATATTTTATAGCTGGTCCCAAGCCCGGATAAAGGAGGAGAGTTGTGTTAGGCCCCGACAGCCAGCGTAAAACCCTGTCGAATCGCATGAACATGGATCAACGAATAGCGTCGTATGATCCATGTAGCCGACCCCACCTAGTGGGATAAGGCTTTGTTGTTGTTGTGATCAGAAGATGCTTTTCAAGGATGTGGACGTCGAATCATACCAGTGTACAAAATTGGTTGTGCACCATTCTGGCTGCCCTGTAACTTGAGCTGTCATATGATCCCAGTTCCTATTCAGATTTGTTTGTATATATAATCATTCGAGGAACATATTTAGGAGCATTTTCTTTTGCTCTGATGCTGAATGGTATATGGTATATAATTATTCATGTAGTTCAACTAAATGGAAAAAAAAATATGTGGATGACTATCTTTCTCAGTCATCTTTCACATCCTCAAAAAATGGGTAGATCTTTAAAGTTATATTCTCTTATGCAGATTTCGAGGAACATATTTAGGAGCATTTTCTTTTGCTCTGATGCTGAATGGTATATGGTATATAATTATTCATGTAGTTCAACTAAATGGAAAAAAAAATATGTGGATGACTATCTTTCTCAGTCATCTTTCACATCCTCAAAAAATGGGTAGATCTTTATAGTTATATTCTCTTATGCAGATTGCGATATAATGTAATTCCTCAATACCCATTTTGTTTCTGTATATATTTTATCTCTTCATATGTAATTCAATTAAATGATAGAACAAAACTTGTTTTCTGGCTATACAATATTTCAAGTTTTCAAATGGTAGTAGGTAGATCATTAACTTCTCCTATCATTGAATGTGAAAATATCTACTATCACATTTTGTTTTGGATGTCATGTTTTCATTTTATAAGTTCATTTTCCGAGCATTTTATGAGGATTTTCTTATTTCTGGTGTTGATGTCCTTTTATATTGAATTGATGGGGAAAATAATTACTAGGCATTCTATAAGGTTGATGCCTATTTGAACACATTTATAAGTCATAGAAGTCCTTGAATGATTTTGCAGACAAACAAGTTCATACTTTTATTTGCTGGAAAAAATTCAAGTTATATTTAAGAGAACATAGCAAGGACAAGGAAATATGATCTATGTATGAAAGTAGGTCAAGTGCTGAGAAAGAATTTTACAAGAAAATATGAAATATTTTAACATGATAGAATGAGATATGAGAAGTTTTGTTGCAACTCGAGAGCTAAATGTGGTCAATGCTTTGTTGCCTCCTTTATTCAACTTTTATTTTGCATTATAATGATTCTGCCAGTGTGTGCATTTGTTGCTATCCCAGTCGGTCATGGTGGATTTTGAGTAGTTCATGCAATTTAAGCTGTGTAATTAAACTTCCCACTGATCACCTTATACGTATATGCTTCACATAAGCTTACCAATTCAACTATTTTTTTGTTGAAGCTTCCATGTCATGAGTTTGTGGAATAACTTTTCATCTTGTGCAGACTAAAGGAGCTTCATCAGAAGTGCCCTAAAGAGATGGATGCATATGCTGGCTGCATGTATTATTATACCAATGAGTTTGACTTATGCCGCAAAGAGCAACAAGAGTTTGAGAAAGCATGCCCAATATCAGAATGAATCCATGAAAGTGGAAAATGGCCATATGACAAACTTCTTTTCTAATAAAGAAACTTAGACCTCTGTTTCTGTTTTGCCATATTGGAGATTTCTACATGGCAAAACGCTTTCTTTTTATTTAGTACAATTTCTTTACTTCCAGCGAAGGAGGTGAATTCAATGGTAACTGCACTTGGTCTTGTGTTGTAATTGCATTTCTAACTTGACTTTTGCTGCTTCAATATGTCCACTTTGCAGTGATGCCATGAATAAATATACACAATGAGGCAGTTTTGTTGGTCTTTAAACAAGTGGCCACATCTTCGTTCAATTGTAATTTTGCAGAAGCGTTTTTTATTAATATATTATTGAAAAGTTTACTGGGCTCTTCAAAGTAATTTTTCAGTAATTTGACTGTCATCTTCACTTATCATTATGGTCCACTTGTTGGTTAAATGATAATTTAACAACTTCAGCAATCAACAGATATTCTTATAATCGCGGGTGTGTTTATTTTCTTCTGGTCTTACTCCCGGACTTTGCTAAGATTTGTTATGGCATTAGATTGTTGTATATTTTTTTATTGTTGTATATTTTGAGAGTCGATGAATGTCTGCAAAATCCATACTCAAATTGATGTCCCATAAATCTAGGGATCTAGCGAGTTGAACAAATCAAATAGAATCAATACCTTTTTTGGCTCTGCATCCACTTATGTTTATTTGCAATATCTGTGGGAAGCAGCCCGGGAAGAAACTATTTATTGTAAGTTGTAAAATGCCTGAATAAATTTAAAAGGAATATATGCTAGAATGTCAATTTTTTTAAAAAAAATAGATATATTCCTATTTTATGTTGTACTTGTATACAAAATGAAAAAGGAAAAAAAAATTAGAATATGATATTTAATTATAATTAACCGATGATCGACATTTATTATAATGACAAGACCAACCAAAGGACAAGGCTGATTATATTATTTTGTAAAGTAAGAAAGCAAGATGGCAAATAATAAAAAAATTAAAATTATTTTCATAAATCTTTCATAAACTATCACGAATTTTCGCCTTCGTATACTTCTGATATGTTCTTTTTGTTACTTTTGATTTTTCCATTTATGAAAATACTAAATTACCCCTCTCTTCATAAGACATCAAATAATAAATACAAAAAAAAATTGAGAGGAGGGTAATTTAGTCTTTTTCATAGATGACAAATTTTTTTATTTACCACTTTAACCTTTCCAAGAATTTTTTTTATTTTTTATATTTGTTATTTCATATTTTTTTAAGGAAGGAGTAATTTAGTCTTTTCATAAATGAAAGAAGTAAAAATAATATAAAACGTAATAAAAGTGGACGGAATGACTAAAATAAAAAAGTCGTGATAGTTTAGGAATGAAAAAAAATAAGTTCATAGTTTGATATTAAATGTGAAAATCGTGATAATTTAGAGAAGGTTTATAAAAATAATATAAAAAACTAAACTAAAAGATAAAATCACAAGTATAACGAATCCAACTCGAATATACTAATATCAGCTAGAGACCGTATACCATATTTTATTCCTCCATTAGTGTAATAATTTCTTTATTCATATTAATATTATTAAATTATTAATAGTCAATTTACGGTACTTATTTTTTCATTTCTAAACTAATTTTATTCTCAATTTTCTCATGAATTATGAAATTGTCTTTTTATTTACCGACTTTTAAATTAGCTCAATTTGAAACTTTAATTAGAATATACAAATATAACATATATTTTAAATCTCGGGTCTAGGGGCATGGGTCGGGTCGAACAAACACAGACTCGACTAGGTCAGGTCAAATGGTCGGATCATTCGATCACTTTTTTCTTTTCTTTTAAATTTTTTCTCACTTTTCTTATTATTTAATACAAAAATATTTTTTATTATTCATTTTAAGAAAAAAATTAAAATATATAATTTATTTTCATTTTAAAAAAAATTTAAATCAAATATAAAATTAAAACTAATTAAAAATAAAAAAATAGTAGAGTTGAATTGGAATATTCCAACTTGTACTTGAACCTAGGTTGAGATCGAATCGGGTCAGCACCAATGTAAACCGACTCGAACAAGGTCGAGTCAGCTCAAATTCACACCCCTACTCAGTCTCTATACACCTATATGAAAATAAATAATAATGTGGTTGAAAAAAAAGTGAAATATGGTTAAAGAAGGGGAAAAAGAATTTGAATATAGAACTTTACGAAGTGTTGAGTAGATTACTCCATGTTGTCATATGTGTTTGATCATTTCGAAAATATTATTATCACTCCATTTTATTAAATAAAGTAAAAATGTTCATTATTCAAATGAAAAAATGATAATAATATTTTTAAGAACGATAATAATTTACTCATGTTTTCTTAACGAGAGAAATAACCTCCCATTTGAAAGAAGAATTAAAAAAATAGTAGTAGAACGACCAAAAGACAACATTTTTTAGAAAAAGAACAAACCCCGAGAATTGGCAAGGAAGCGAGACTGCGACCTCTCTCTCTCTCCCTCCCTCCCTTCCTCTCTCTCTCTCTTTCCGCGTCCGCCTCCGAATTGAAAGCAGGGGGAAAGAGTTCGAAAGACGACGCGTTCTCCGCCCTGTTCCAATGACCCTTCCGCCAGCTACATGGTCCGTCACTGGCAAACGCGGCCGCCGCCGGAGGGCTGCTCACGACAGACAGGTGAAGCCGCGGGATGAGGATCGCGACGCCGCCCTCTTCCTTCTCTCGCTCGCCTCCTCCGCCGCGGCGGCCTCCGTCTCCGCCTCGAGCGGATCTCTCCGGCACCAGCCGCCGAGATAGGGGAGCGACGACGGCTGAGGTGGAGGAGAAAGGACAAGAGGAAGCGAAAGAAGTTGGTGGCGGAGACGACGACGTGGCGACCGCTGGTGTACGAGTGCGAGTTCTGCTTTGGCCAGTTCCGGACGGCGCAGGCGCTTGGCGGCCACACGAGGAACCACTTGGAGAAAGACGTCCGTGGTCGGCTCGTCAAGAGGAAGATGAGAAAGATCAGCTCGTTGGCCTTCGATTCGGGTTTCTTATCGTCGTACTTTGAACCCCTTGGCATCGTCCTCCTTAGGAGAAAAGGAGGCAGCTGAACAGGTGGAGGGTCACGCCGGTGGGAAGCACCCTTCACCGTCTCTGTTCTGCTAGAGTTAAGATAAATAGGTGAATGTGTGTCTGTGTGTCTGTGTGTGCGAGAGAGAGAGAGAGAGAGAGAGAGAGAGCTTAACTGTGTTTTACTGTACAGATAACAATAGAATGTGAGGTTTGAAGGGAAGTAGAATGATCGCATGCGGCGTTCTTGGTATGTTGACAGTTTCTTGTACTTGATGTTTCTAGATGAAGGAAAAACATATCATATGTAGTTTCTGAGTTCAGTGCCTCTTGCTCAATCTGCGAGTAATTTGCCTGTTGCAGAAACATAGATATTTCAATCCCACTTTGCAGACTTGTTAGCTAAATTTATAAGAAGTGTTCTAAAGATCACAAACAACAACTAAATATACTTTTCCAGACTTTTAATAACAGAGGCAGAACAATCTTGCAAAGTGCTAGTGGCCTAGGTATCGATCCATTGATACATTGGAATATGAAAGCTTCCAACTTTATCTATCATGAAAGAAAATAGTGTGGAACGCCAAGTTAAAATTTGTGAAAGGATCTGAACATTTCTACTCCATTACACATGGTATCTGTATCAGGTGCAATATTTACTCAATCGAGTAAGATCTGCTTAGTATCTGACTGCAACCTTAATAGTGCTGCTCCTGTACCAGCAGCACTCTTGTGTGCTGCCCACATCCAAGGTGTCCCTTCTTTTTTTGTCGCTTTTGTAATCAAAATTTTGATACCTAATTTAATTCTTCCAAGATTCTTTCATCTCCCCTTAGATTTTATACGAGGTGGATTATGAATAGTAACATCCATTCGCAATGAATTGTTATTTTCTATTGTTGAGGTATCGGTTGAAATTATTTAAACATATTGAACATTTGATAATTTTTCAATAAAGTTATCTACAACTACAAGTAGTGTTGCAATATCAAGATGATGAATGCAATCCCATTTATGTAGCCATCCGCATATTATTCTTGAAATTCCAATTTTGAAGTGCTATTATCCATTCTCCAACAGAAGTGGATGCATCATAATGAATTTTGTCTTTTGTTGAAAATCAAATATTCATTGTCTAATGGTAAAGAATATAATTCTCTTGTATCTTTGAAACATCCTCAACATTGGGAACATATAATGCATAGGAACAAAAGATGTCAACAACAACAACAACAAAGTTTTATCCCACTAGGCATGACATTTTTTGTTTGGAAACAAAAGATGTCATGCCTATCAATTTTTTTGCAGGAGCATTTAATCTAAATAATAGACTAATTATGAAACTCCATAATATAAGTCTTCTTATCATGGACATCCCTCTACTATTCTTCCTTTCACATCACCATTGCCACCATAAAGAACCGGGACAGCACCAACAACACATTGCCTCTAAAATCAAGCAATAATGACAATGTGTAAATTAATCTTTTCTTAGTACCTGTTGGTGCTAGAGATAGCGAGGGTCATCCTCCTTCTCAAGACCCTCCACACGACAATGACATGAATGTGAAGTGACGTAGAAAGATAATGGAGATACGTAAAAAGATAACATCCTGTGATGGAGAGATAATGGGGATCCGACGAGAAAGATCTCACTTGTAATCTCTTGGTAGCGTCTTATGTGGCTTGTTAACAGAGGCAATGGAGAGAGTTTTGGGGTAATCATGACATATTGGGAGCAAATGTGAGATGTGTATTTTAGATAGGTTAGAGTTTCTTTTTAGTTAGATTGGCCAAATATTTGAGACAAACCTGTCCTGATTAACTCATCAAAGCAATTCAATTAGCTTTGAACCATGCCTTCATCTACATCGTCCAAACGAAATCCAACTGTGACTTATACATGTGGATCAAGTTTTGCTCCATATATTCCTTATCCTCAAAATGAAAGGAATAAAACATATTCTAAAAAAATAAATATTTTTATTCTATCTACTGTTTAATTCCAAGAGAATAAATTTCAAAATATATTTTTTATAACTAAAATATTTTATTATAGGGAGTTGATGTTCAATATTATAATAATAGTAAAGATATCAAAATAATAATATATTATTAAAATTTAAAAAATATGATTAAAAAAGTTGAAAAAAACGAGAATGTAAGTGTTCTTATATTTTAGAATAATATTTTTAATTTTTTTAATTGAAAATGATGATTTTATCATCTTTTTATGTGATTTCAATTTTTTTATCAAAATAATATAATTCTAACGGACGTTTGTTTATATCATATTCTGATATTTATCCACTAAACAAATGGTTCAAAAGTACGGTTTTATTTATTTATTGACATTGTTACTTTCATTCTCTTCATCTTGTGGTCATTAACAATTTTCGAGTTCTCCTCTCCATGTGATCGATTGGTCGTGCGAGCAAAATTAGAGCGATCAATGGTCAAGGATCAGAGGCGAGCAAAGAGGCGATACAATTGATTTGACCTAAAAGTTACAATCTAGCATGATCTCTTTTTTGACTATTGATCAATCCGAAGAAGCTTATCCCATTTGGTGTATGTTTCTTTGCATCAAATTTAACTGATTATGATTTCCAAGATTTTGAATACCATTTCATTTTTCAATGTAAAGATCTTGAATATGACTTCTTACTTCAGTTGTATAATTACAGTTACAACTCAATCATTATCCTAATGGTGCATCAAAATTCCTATTATTGGAATCCTGGTCAGCAATGGACAAGCAATAAAATGCTCATTGGTTGCTAGGATGGATTCATTGATTCTATATGGAATTGTGATGTCATGATACTGCCCCATTTTTTTTGTGTCGACTCATATTTTTAAATATAAAATATTATTTATTTAATTTATTCCAAAAATTAAATTAAGAAAAAAGAGATAAATCAAGAGATTAAAGGGAGAGAAAGATAAATAAACAAATAAAGGGAACTTTGGATTAGGAATTTGATTTTGAGAATTAAATTTAAGTTAAGAAATAAATTTTGTGCTTTTAAAAGAATTTATTTAAAATTTTTCATTGAAAATTAGTTAAGGTTAACCATAATTAAATCTTCCATAAATAGATCTCAAACCTATTAATCAATCTCTCTTGCTCATGCAAATTCCTCTGTTAATCAAACTTAATAACATCCATAAACTAACGTCTGCTGTTACCTATATATTCAAAGATAATCAAATAATGGATGGTCAAAGAAAAGCTAATCAAACTTAATGATCCATGAATCTTTTTTTAAGATGACATTACACGTTGAGAGAAGGAACAACATGTCAATGAATCATTCTCACATGAGAACCCAATAATTATATTTTCATATAGCACATAAATCAAGGTGAATCAATATTACATTCATGGCAACAAGGTTTAATGATGTGATATAATGTTATTTGCTAAACCTTCGTTATATTATTACTACTAATCATACACAAATTATATACACAATATGCATTAACATAAAAGGATATAAATTATTGATAATCAATCACATATAATGAATATATGGATTTGAGATCTCACATTTAAATTTCATATGTTAAATCATTCATAATAAATCTGAAAACAATTGTCAATTTTTTATTAAAAAATTGAACCCCACCATTTTGGCATTCATTTCTTCTTAGAGTTTGTCATATTTCTTCTTCCTTTCGATTGTCTCCTCTTGAATGGACATCTACTTCTTTTTCTTCAGTCTCATATTGCATGTTTTCAGCATTCAGCGAGGATGAAGCCAAAGGAAAGAAAGGACTTACAGTCACTTGGTAAATTTGAGAGACAAATGGAAAAGAAAATATGAGAGAAAAAGAGACTTTTATCCAATGGAGGAAGTGTTGGGCCTGAGAAGGGCTCCATCTTGACTCATTTATAATAGGGGATTCATATATCAAATGATTTTGACACATATAGACCTTTGGGCTCTTATCTATATATTGTGCTTTTTTGTGGATGATTTTTAGATAGTTTCTAGAAATTTATTGTCTTCAAAATAAGCCCACAAGTCATTTCATAAAATATGACTTTGAGATGTTTTAGAGTCCCCTATCCCATTCTCAACTATCTAGTATGGGTTCCTTGAAACTCAACCTGAGTTCAAAGAAACTCGCTTGAGGTCACAAGGTGTGGCCCGAATTCATGGAACTCATAGCACATGAGATGAAGGCTTGGACTCTGGTTGACTCGGTTTGGGTTATGTCATTGGAGATTGAGAATTCAAATATGGAACATGGTTTGGATTTCTCATAGCATGAGTCAAATTTCAACAACTTTCAAGATATTTTAAAGTTGTAATTTGTATTCAATTATTATAATCATTATATAAATCATTTTTTTAGTTTGTTATTATAGTGATCATGCTTTCTTACGCCACATAAAAATGACAAAAATAGACATCTTAAACAAGATGAAAGTCGTAAGTTATGATATCGAGTCAATCAACGGTATTATCATTGATTGATAATTGATATGGTAATGAAATTGATAATAGAAATTATCAATAATTAGGCTCCATCGATAATCATTAATTGATAATGTAACGTCTTGAAAAAAAAGGAAAAAGGTGTCAATACTTTTAAAAATTGGGGCACTTTAGACAATGTGCAAGATGGGACAGCTATAAAAAAAGGGTGTCGTCTCCTTCCCCATTCCCGACCTGCTACAGTGCCGCGCGCACTGTAGCACGTCTCCGGCCGCCACTCCTTCCGGTCGTCTGATCTCCGTCATCCGACCTTCATTTTTCACGTGTGAGGTATCGTTGGAAAGAGCGCGAGGAGACGAACATTTTGACATATGGTATGAGATGATCGGTCCACTGTGCGCGATGCAGCGAGGAAAAAACCTGAGGAGGTTGAAAAATCCGCCGACGATGATTCGCACCGATCCTTCTCCTGGTGAGTTGTACATCATTCTCAGGTCGATTAGGATCATTTTGAGAGGTTTTAATCATATTTTTGTTACAAATCACATAGGAGGCCGAAATTAGGGCTTTCCGACGAACTTTTCCAGCGAGTTAATGGAGGGCTCTGACTGACCTTACCATGACGTCCTTGTAGGTGTACACACGAGAGAGAAACATATTGGGTTGCTGTCCGTCAAAATTTTAATCACAAATTACTTGTAGGTTCGTCTATTTCGGGTTCCGATCGTCGGGCGATATTTTCGATGACTTATTCTCAATGTGTATTGGTAAGCGAACGAAAATGCACAATAAATTTGATTTTAGATATGAAACTGATTTTTAATTAATTTTATTATGCTACTAATGAAGAAGGCGACGTTCGACGGGTATGATTTCAATTTAGAGAGCGGGAGGGCCTCGTTTATTATGGTAAGGATATGATTGGTGACCGAAACTATTTATATGATTTATTTTCATAATTGATTAGAATTGGTTATATGATCTAATCCGAATTATTATATGCTTAATTGAACATGATAGGTGGTTGTCCGATGAGCTTTGAGTAGGGTGCTATTAGTTGGCGATTTATTTTCCCCTATCGATAAGAATGCTGAAAATCTATAGTGATGATCGATTTATGAAAATTAATTTATTTGATAGTTATAGTTCATTAATTATGAAATTAGGCAAGAAAATTATAATTATAACTCTAGGTACCAAGATGTCGTTAGAAAGGATTATTATGAAGTGATTAATGAATTAAAAGGTAAATGATATCTAGAAGTTATGCATGCCTTAAATGATAAGATTATGTTCTTAAATAAAGATTAAATGGATGTAATAAGTATTTATCCCCTTTGAACATATTCGGATGGAAGTTAGTTGAGATTTAATGAATCCTAGGTGAGGGAACTTATCTCAAATGATATAAATTACTAAACTCTTCAGAGTGGTAATATTGTCCCATCCGATGTGGGGCGGAATTTTGAAATCATTTTTATTCATGCATAATCATACTTATTTGTGTGCTTCATATGTGTGCCATCATATGGATTGTGATGTTTAATTATGAATTTTAGAAGCCTATCGATTTTGACAAAAGTTTCTATTATTTTCTTGAATAAAATATTCAGTTTTGAAATGAAATATTTTAGCGTGATGACTTCAACTCCAAACCTTCGCCTTGAATATGCATTCATGCATCATGTGCACTTCATATAAAAACTCGCATAAGGCGGAGTATTTTCACTTTAGAGGATTGGTCAACTCCGGGTAGACCGATTGGGGTTCGATTTCCTATGTGTCGATATAGTGACATGAGAAACAGGTTCAACACCCTGTGTCGATACAGTGACACGAAGGATGAAATTAGAACAACCATTCTGTGTCAATGGGATACGAGGGATGGAATGAAAAAGAAAAAAATAACAAGCTCCGTGTCAATGGGATACGAGGAGCGGTTCAACGTCCTGTGTCAATGGGATACGAGGGACGGAATTAGAACAACCACCATGTATTAATGGGATACGAGGGGTGTGATTGAATACTCCATTGAGAAAATCAGATATCCATATTTGATGATGATTTCCCAACTTATATATCATATATGTATGATTTCACCATGCATGTGCATACATGACATTCACTTTGCATGATCATTATGTGAATGAGTTATTTTTTAAGAAGAGTGGATTTTAAATATTTTCTAAAAATAAAATATTGACTTTCGCAACGGTTTTCATACTTGAGATAGTCATTTTAACTCACTGAGTTTAATCCATTCTCACCCCTTTATCTTTTAATGTTTACAGGAAAGAAATACATATACTGCATGATTGTTTGGAAATAGGTATTGATTCAAAAGGGATAGTGTGTGAGATTCCGCGAAGAGCGTATCTGGCAATGTTGTTCTTTGATACTTATTATTCTTTTAAACTAATTATTATGATTTTATTTATCTTGACGCCGTCTGATTTTGGATTGTGACCCATGATTTCTTGTGGATTTAAATTGATCAATGGGAGCGGTGGCTCCATGGTTTATAAATGGGATGATATGGGCGAGTCCCTATCATTGAATTGGATAAGGGCTTGAGTCTTGGGAATACCTGAAGCAAGAGGAAACACAAGAGTACAGGGAACTAATACCTCCTAAACCTGACTGCCATTTTCAGATCATCGGCAAATAATTGTGGGGTAACTGGATTTTTCTCTCTTTGGAACATCAGGACCATCTTGGTCATGGTTTCAACTATATTGGCCCAATTGGATCCCATCTTTCAAGGAATCAATTCCTTTTTGAATGTACAAAAAATTTGTGGAGCTCAGCAACCAATACCGTTGGGTATTTTGAGCTAAGCTTGAAACCACTGAACCTCCATAATATCTAGCAAGTCGAGTCTTATGCCTACTTCTTGTGCGTACCAATTGAAGTATTTTGAAATGAACTGAAAAAAAAAAGAAATGGATCCTGAAAGAGGAAAAAACAGAGTCTTTGTCTAAATAAATGCATTGAGAAACGACATATGTATTGAACCTTTCAACAGGAAGGAGTGTCCAGGCATGCATGGAACTAGACCTTTGAAAGGACCACGAAAGTGGGGTTTTTAGCCCTATTGCTGCCCTATCTAATTAAGTGCTTCGAAAAAGCTCCTCTTTTCAGACTCCTAAACCTGACTGCCATTTCCTGCTCCTGAGATCGGTGCTTGCGCTTGAAGGAAGACAAGATTGTTTAGGGGACGCCCCAAACCGATTCTCCAAAACCACCTACTGGATAGAGCGCTCAACTACTAAATGATGCCTGAAGCAGTTGATGAGCAAGGCTTTTCCCGCTTCCTAGTTGCCTCATGCATCAAGCGCAGACAAGGATCCAAGTGATTGATGTCCTACGTCTAGTCCGTGAGCTCGCGAATTCCGCGGTTGAACCTGCATTTTTTAAGACAGAGTCCGCTTACTCAGTGGCTAGAGGTGATGTATATCTCGTGTGAGATTCCATCTTTTTTTTATGGGGAGCTCTTTTTTGACAGAAAACTCTCGACGATCAGGGGTTCTGAAAGAGCGGTCTTTCCCTTCTTTGGCCCCAGCCTCTCTTCCTCCCTCCCTATATCGTGAAAATTGGCTTTCTAGGAAATGCACGAATCAACATTCTGGAGTTGAGTTGAATGGACAACATTAAACTTAATGGATTTGACAGACATTCGATATGTTTTGTTTGCGTAAAAGTTTTATGACGAAACTCGTATGTTGTTATAGTTTGAAAATTTTGGGCTTGAGTCCCATATTATTTGGTAATTATAAACCGCCGGTGTTGTACATATTAAATTTTATAAATTGCCTGTGATGTGAATAATTATAGATAAATATTGTATTTGACGCATGAACGAATTTACGCATACTTCATGCCAAAATTTTTGGAAATTTCCAGTGTAAGTTGATTTTTGAAACGTTGGTTTTCGTTGAAGTTTTGAATTTGAATTTAAACGATTGAATTTCCAATTTCACCCCTTATGGCGCCAAAGAAGTCGAAGGACGTCACATATAATACTGCTCTATTAATTAACATTTATTTCTTTTTAATTGAACATTCGTTATGTCTATTATACCCTATGTACTGAATATTTTCCGCCAATCAAAATTTCCATAACTGAATCCATGAAGATGAGCGAATAATGGGCAGTGTTATTTTCTAATATTAAAGTTATAGTATTCTTAGTATTCCACTTATATGTTCCGAATGATGATTAGACAAACAAAAGAAAAAAAAAAGAATCATCAAGTTGGATAGCGCTCTAAAGTGACTTCTTGGGGTGTATGGAGCATGCATTATAATTTTTTCTTTTCATTTCATTGTTATGTTATTGACCTTAATATCGAGTTCCTCTTCATTTTATTTAGATCAATACACATCAAATTTTTTATTGCTGAAAATTTGTAGATCGAGTTTTGATGTCAATCACTTAAATAGTCCCTCCCCCATCACTGCTTGCTATGAAGGTCAATCTCTTCACTGTTGGGTTTCTCCTGATCAGTTGTCGATTTGTGTGTGGAGGTTGCATCACATGAGGTTGATAGCCACCACGTTCCCCCACTAGGTTGGAGATGTTTAGACAAATCAATGATGGCTTAATGAACAACTAATATATGAAGCCATAAGCAACACAAACATTTTTGTATTATAATTTTTGAAAGAATTATCATTGTCATTCATTATACTAAATGTAAATACTTTTTTTATTTTTATCTAATAAGAACAATGAGGCGATGATAACATTTGTTCGAGTAGTAAAAAATTAACAATGTTAACTTTCTTTTTAATGATGGAGCAATGTTGTTCGGATATGATTCGAATTGTCATGTTTTCAAACTGTTGCACATATACGTCCATTGTAATGCCTCAGAACTCACCCCACGACACATGTCGCGAGTGAGTCCTAATGCATCACGTGATGGAGAATATGATAGACTATATAATGATAAGAAAACATGGCTATACATGGCACGAAAATGATATAAACTATAAAACGCAATCCATAAGCATATAATAGAAGCATGATATAATATAATAATAGCATGGCAACATCAAGGCGACAGGCCCAATTACATAAGATGACTCAAAATTTACAATGACCCATCTGTCCCTCATAGATGAAGACAATAGCAACAAGAATAGTTCATAACTAAAAGCCCGTGGGCTAATGCATGACATACTCGACTATGGCATACAAGACCCAACATAAGGGATCATCATGTGCAACACCTTGTCATGAGCTCACCACTAGCCCATATTACTCCATACCTGCACGAATTCAGATGTAGGGAAGGTCCACCTTCTGTTAGTTATATGTAAGAGCCATAAATAAAAGTGATAACTTAAGATGAAATGTTAAAATGTGATATAACAACATAATGAATCATACCAATAAAACATTAATGACCAATTCAATTTCATTCGATAACAATAAATCCTATTGCATTATTCATGATTAATGTCCAATATTCAATATCAATCAATGGCCAACTAATAAATTATTATATTAAAATGCTCATAAGCGATAATAATAACAATTTGTAACCATTTTAATGATTCAAGTGATCTTCTTACCGATTTTAGGATTACCAAATATTTATGATTAGTGAGTCATTAGATGCATTGTGGTACTTGGTAGTCCCCGTCGCTATAATGGCTAGACAAGCCTAGGTCACACTTGCACCTAATTGACACCCGAAGGTGTGCCAATCCGCTTACCCACATCTGAATCTGATAATAATAAAAAATAATCGATTCACCGAAGGCCAAATTTAAACAAATAATGAGTCTAATTCAATACAATATTTCATTTTAACCTTTTGATTTACCATGTAATTCAAATTCTATGTGTATCAAGCAATCATGACATAAGTCATTCATATATAGCATGACATAATATAACATGACATAGTCCAAAAATAGTAACAATATCACCGATAGATGACATAACAATTGATGTAACGAAATTCAAACATAACATACTTCAATTGACCACAATTATCTTTTATAAAAATAATTTTTAAAAAAAATCTAGCTTTCATGCCATTACGGTTTGGGGGGGGGCATGAAAACGATTTAGATATCTAGAAAATGGGTTAGCTAACAAGAATACGAATTGCCAATGTTTTCGCAGTGTTGCACTATGATTTAGACTGATGAACTACATGTTGGATGACAAATATGTTTTGCTCATAGAAAATAGACAGAACACATTCTTGACTTTGAGCGCCATGGTTTACACTATCGAGCTATGATTTGCCCCTGCTACGACTTGTGATAACGAAGTGACAGAACAAACATTTTTGCCCGCTTTCCCCTAATTTCCTTTCCACACTTTTTACATCATCTCATTTCACTTCCATTCTAAGAGTTTACAAGATATATTTCTACCACATTGCCCTTAATTTGATGACAAACAAGCTCACTACATATAGGGCTCATAACTTAGAGAAAAAGTAGGGAAAACGAGCCACATTTTATATGAGCTAATCCATTGTTAGAGTTCTAGCATTCTTCACAAGAATCTGTAACTATAAACATATGAATGAATCCAAAATGATTCAAATCCAATCAAGAAGATCAATCCAAATAATGAAACAATCAATCTCTTTATTCTAAGATTGTTTAGGATGAGATTAAGTTTGGGTTCACCCTATTCACATACCTCAATCCCCAAATGATTTTAGGGATCTATTTTGCTTCTCCTAACTCTTCTTCTTCCCCAATGAAGCTCCCCTTCCCTAGCTGGCTCTTGCTCTTCCCTTTCTCCTCTTGAGCTCCTAATGCACCATGAGATGAAGCCCTACGGTGAGAAGAGAGTGCCCATTCGGGAAAGAAAAATGGCGAAGAGAAGAGGATTTTAGGAATTTTTAGGGTGTTTAATTGTACTTTTCACCAAATGACCCATATGCCCCAACCACTCCTCCTTTTTAAATCTATTTTGATCCATTTGCATACTTACCTATATAAGGCAAGGGTCGACCACCTTTTGTTTGTGTATCTAGAGGCTGTTCGACATTGCTGTGTTGTCCAATGTGGCAGTCGCTCCATGAGGATTCTGACATAGTTTGGGTATTTTGGATTGTGAACAAGTGTTTTCTTTCATCGTGACCAAGTTACTGACAATGAGTCCAAACACAATGTGAAAAAGTCTATGACAACTGCGAGATTTTGACAATCTGATCACGTTCTATTGTGCAGTACTAGACGAAGGCACGTGGGCTGATGGCTCGCTACGCAGTGTGGTCGGAATGCGCGGGCCTACAGTCCACTACACAACCTGCCCAATATGAGCAATATGCTTTTAAAAAAATAGAAACAACATTGTAGAAAACTTGGAAAAATGATAAAAAATGAGAAAAAAATATATTTTTGGACTAATTTTTTAATTTTTTTTGGATAATGTGTGATATATGTGTGCATTTTATTTTATTATGCATTTTAAATGTATTTTATGCCATACTAAACATATGATGAGAAATTAGAATATTTTTACATGTATTGTGTGCTTATGTTATAATTATAAAAGTGTGACAAATAATATTCATTTACATACATCATTTTATTATGCATTTTAAATGTATTTTATGTCATATTAAATAGATTACAAGAAATTACAATATTTTTAAATGTATTGTATGCTTTTGTTATAATTATAAGGGTGTGACAACAAAAATATCCATTTTATATACAAATGGATTGTATGATTATTTGTGTTCCTACTATACATTCATGATGATTTATGCTATGTTTATTTTGGATGTATAAATATTTGTGAATTATGAATGTAATATGTTTCATAAAATTTGTAGTAAAAGAATTTATGATGAAATAATTATGTGATATATGGAGTCCAAGCAGGACTAAAACATCCTAATTATAGGAGAATCATAATAGCATTTTGTATTGAATGGTGCATGGCAAAAGTGTTTTAGCATTATCTTTGAAATTTATCAAATAACTTTTGATCAAGTGTTTTGCATTAATTAAATAGACTTTTCAAAATCAAATAAGCTAAATCAAGATCAAATATGAACAAACCCTCATCACTCATGGGACATGAAATTACTTCATGGACCATGACATCAGTCATATTGGTTGGCGATTTTTGAGGAATCTTGAAAATAATGTCATGAGCTGTGAAGCGGCTCTTTGTGATGATTGTCAATTTCATGGGTCATGAAATAAGAGTCATGGGTCCGGAAAAAAAAATCGTGAAACATATTCAAATTTTGTGCTTGCTATGAACATGTGCTAGGATTCCAATGAGTTCACGCATATTTTTATGTTTCTTCGGTGAAACAACGAGCAATAAGTACGAATTCATATTGAATTGTCTCCAAGTCTTGTGGAATTCTAGGCCAATCAAATGAACTATTTCGAATTTCATTAGGAACTTGAGTCGGAGTTGTCTCTAATTTAGAATTGGAATTAGGAAGAATGTATCACGATAATTTTCGGTGATATTATTAAATGTTCTCAAATTGTATGTACTGTTCATAAGTTTTGGATAATTGAATTAGAAAATTCAAAGGCGTGCATTCGAATGTAACTAAATATTTTAACATGCTTTATATTAGTAAGAAGTTCATATTCCAAATGGGCTTAATTTTCATATTTCCCTCGTCGTCTTGCTGCTGCCATCGGCACCTCCAAGAGAGAGAGAGAATAATAAATAATAAATAATAAATCAAACTGGGCCAAGCAAAAAGCCCAGCCAAGTCGGATTGCCAGCCTGTTCTCTCCCGACCTCTCCTCCCCTGTCGTCAAACAATTCCCTCCTCGTCCTTCTCCTCTCTTCTCTCTCTCCCACTCAATTCCAAGGGTTCCGTTCGGCGGCGGCGTCGACGGCGACGACGGCGACGACGAGCGCCCGCCCCAAATCTCGACGGACATTGGATCCACACTTCCAACACCTAAGAATTCCCGCCGTCAAGGGGAGCTGATTATCGATCGTTTTTCCCAACTAGATCTTGCCGGATTTCGAGATCCGGTGGCCTCCGGGAGCCCTAGAAATGGGGGACTTCAACCTGGCTCTGGTGATCGTCGCGGTGGTGGTGTGCGTGCTGGTGCTTCTGGTGAATGTCTACCTCCTCGTCAACTACCAGCATCCGGACGATGTCAATCAGGCGTACTTCCCCAAGCTCGTCGTCGTTCTCGGTCTCTCTGTCGCAGCCATCTCCATCCTCATGCTCCCAGCCGACGTTGCCAATCGAGCAGCGTGCCGGCATGCCATCTATAATGGCGCTTGCAATCTCACCCTCCCCATGAAGGACCTCTGGCTCGCCATTTACATCGCTGACGCTGTTCTCGTTTTCTTCATCATACCCTTCGCTATGTTCTACTATGAGGGGGACCAGGACAAGTACATTCCTTCATTGGATCCTTTGTTTTTTCCAATTAGTTGCTTTGAATGGATGAGTGCCTGAAACGGGATTCTCCATTGTAGGTCCGTCGCTAAGAGGTTGCGGAGCGCGCTGCTGTGGGTGGTGACATCGGCTGTGGTCTGCGCCCTTGTGCTTGGCATTCTCTATGGTTAGACAATTTTCATCGATGTCTGTTCTTTGGTCAAGGCTGTTTGCCTACGAGAGGGGAAAGGGCGGTAATTGGCATGTTACAAATGATGTTCTTGCTGCTATAGTATTATGTATTCTATTCTGTTAACTTTGATAAATTTCATAGTTTCTGCTAGTTTGTTAATTCATGATTGGTGAAAAAAACGAAACAAGATGCTATTAACATGCTAGAAATGATTTGGGGTATACTATTTCAACCACACTGTAACTTAAATTGTCCATATACTACTTGCTAAGAATGAGATTTTTGGTCGGAAATATTCTGTTTCTGAATGTGAAGGAAGGGCTTCTTCTGAAGCTGAACATCCAACACTTATCTGAATGTGAAAGTTTTTTTATGTACTCAGGAGACAGTTTTTTTTTTGCATTATTCTTGAGGCATTTCAAGTATTTTTCAGAATAAAATTGTTTGCTTGGAGCGAGCTTGATGTAGAATAGTCATGTTACTACTTGCTTAAAATCAGACGTAATAGAAGTTGAACCCTTGTTGATAGATTGGGCAAATTCATGGTACATTGTCAGATGTATGATCTGATGCTTGATACATCAATTAGTGGGGCTTCTTTGTCAAAGTGATCATGAGCATTTATTTGACCATTTTTATGCATGTCTTCTTCTTTGACTGTCATTCTTCTCATGGACAGGGCTAGTTGGCAAGGTGGACTTCACTGTTAGGCATCTCTCTTCCTCAGCCGAAAGCTTTCCTAATTCTTGGACCGGATTCTCAAATTCTCAACCTTGTATAGGCTCAAGTTCTTTGGTGAGATTGTCCTGCAAATAATGTTTCTGTTATAGTGTTGAGCTAATTTTAAAGAAATGGATTTTCACACTGAAATGTCTTTTGTGCTCAGTGTGCTGCATACAGGGCACCTGCTTCTTCAGAAACTACTTGGACAATGCGAACAAGCTTTCCAGAATATATAGTTGCCCTTGCAACAATTGTTGGATCAGTTCTTTTTGCAGTATGATGCTTCATCTTTAAACACATCTACGCTGGTCTTGAATGTGTTTTTGTTAAAGCTCATAGATAAGATTTTAGCACCAAATTTATTCTACATGCTTGGAGTTCTGTGAATTTGTGGTTCCGTTCAATTTGTAAATCCATATTCTCTTATTATTTTGTAAGAAAAGTTTTAATACATTTGTAATGTACTATATTGCTGTCCTTTCCCTAACATGGAAAGCAAATTCGATGATATATGAGAAAAAACCATGTTTTGAAAGTTAACTGCTTTTGAAGCTTACCAATCAGTTCCTCTCAAAAAAAAAAAAAAAAAAAAAAAAGAAAACCTTACCAATCAGGTCATTCAATAATGTATTTACCTCATATTTTTTTTTACTTTATAAGCTTCTCATTCTACCATTTCTTCCAGATATTTGGAGGTGTTGGCATTGCTTATCTTCCATTGAGTCTCATATTTTCATTCATAAGGCGACCAAAGGCTGTCATTACTCGCTCACAGTATATAAAGGTCTGTTGCTTTGTTTTTCTATTAGGTTAGATATTCATGCATGTAATTGGATATTGATCTGTCTTTTACACTGGCTTTTCATGCATGTTTTGTTTAAAATGCCACAGGGAGCAACTGAACTAGCAAAGAAAGCTAAAGAATTGAAGAAAACAATGGAAGCACTCCATCAGGAGGAGAGAAGTGGGTCTAAAGGAAGAAAATGGCGGAAAAATGTGAAGACTGCTGAAAAGGTTCAGTTTCTTTCGATCATCATCATGCATTTCAACAGAATTATGTGTCAAACAACATGCTCGATGTTCTTGACAGTGAATTCTACTAGGAAAAAGGAGTTTCTCTAATAGGTCTTAGCTTTCTATATATAGTTGGTGACAGTGGATTCTACTAGAAAGGAGTATTTTTGAAAGCAGAAAGGATGACTATAGTTTGGTAGACATCTAAATTTATTAGTGGTCAAAAGAGGTTACACCATAATTACATAAAAAATCAACTGTATGTTGTCTTTTTCCTGTCACCATTAATCAAAAGGTTCAGTAGCTCTAGCGTCTGTGTTGCAATATTATCCATATAGCCAATGTTGTCAAACACCTAAAACGGACACGACACGGAGAGCCGGAGAAATACGTAAATCGTGAACACGTAACACGACACGGCCGATTCTACCAGATTTTTTTTAAATATTACATGTATATATTAGTGTATAAAATATATATATAAACCCATGATATTAGTGGTGAGATGAAACCTTTTTGAACTTATAAGTACAAAATGCAATATGCAAATTTCTAATTTTAATATCAATTCATGATATTACCTATTTAATTATATACACATATATGTAGGAAAAATAGTAATTCATGCAAAATTAATACCTTAATAAATCGTAATAATAACAGAATAACAGCAAACTCATCAAATATAGTTATTTCAAAAAGAAATTAAACATCAATAAATTTATAACAATAACAGCAATTAAAATATCAATAAATAATTTTCATTATTCATCTATAAAAAAATAAGACAATAATAAATTTTGAATAATAGCAGCAATGTATAAATCCACTTTATTAAACAAATAATAACTACTAGAATTATAAAAAATGTTTTAACATGATAAAAAAAAGTAGCCTAGTCCCCCTGTGGCTCTGTGCTTGAGCAGAGAGAAGATTGGAAATAGAATCGTGAAAAAAAAGAAGAGAACGAGCGGGAACCTGCTCCTAAGCACAAAGAGAGAAAGGGGGAGGGAGAGAGAAAGTGCCAGAGAGGGAGAGAAAGAGAAAGGGAGAAAGGGAGAGAAACAGAAGGGGTGAGAGAAGGACAGGGGAGAGATAGAAAGGGAGAGAGTGTGGGAAGAGAAAGGGCGAGACAGAGAGAGGGAGAGAAAGAGAAAGCGCGAGACAGGGAGAGGGAGAAAGAGAAAGGATGAGTCAGGGAGAGAGAGGGAGAGAGAGAACCTGTTAGGTCGGCGGCGGCGGCGGCGGCAGTCAGCAACAGCATCAGATGAGCAGGACGGCGGCGGCAGTAGAGCAGCAGGGCACAGCGACGGACAGAAAACAAAAGGAGAGATGAGTTCCTATCGTTTATAAAAGGTAAAAGAAACAGGATTATGGGATCGGTGGACTACGGGCCAGCACGCGATCCTACGGCGTGCTGGCCAAAAATGTTTCCAGGTGGGATCGAGCACGAAATGCAGACGTGGAGTCGTAAAATCGGACGTTTTTACGTGTCAGCACGCGTTTTTGACGACATTGCATATATCATCGCACATTCCTGAAGATAACCACATTCCTTTGTGTCCAAATCACCGATAAGGTAGATATGGTTAGCACTATGCAGTATGCTCCGCCTCGAGACATACATCCTTTGATTCCCTAACCCATCACTACTTTGAAAGGAGATCCTAGATGCCTCTACAGATGATACATTAAGCCACTGACTACTTGTGACTGCCCATACTTTTCTTGCCATCTCACACCCCAAAAAACAGGTGTTTAATATCCTCCACAACGCTATTGGTCGACCTCAGGTTGCCAATGAGATCTATACGATTATGAAAAAGAGTTAGTTTTCTCTATTACCACTCCCCTTTATTTCCCCTTTTTTGGCTAATAAAAGCCTCTTCAACTCCCAAATTGACCTTTACCCTATAAAAGCTTGAGGTCCTCTCCCCACCACTGGTCATCCTTGCCTCATTGCCAGCCACTGCTGCCCTCATCCTTCTTCCCTTGAATAATTTGAAATAATCGTAATTTGTATTTTATACAAATAAGAATCCCCTTCCTTTCAGATGATTTAATTATAACAAAGATACTAAAGTCACTTGTAGTTATATCTTATATATTTGATTTGGAAGTTGCTTTTTTTTAAGTTTCAATGCTATATTTGTTTTTTTTTTCTAGAAAAGAAGCGTTGTGCAGATAAAATTTGATGACCGATTCTGGTAGAATCATACTTGTGTTACTACTTCTAAGTGTTTTTCCTCCCTTCCAAGCCGAACCTGATTTATGATTTTACAACATTGGATTAATATATTCCTGCAGTGGAAAATATGGTTCTGGCTAAGGTTGACTTAATACTTTATTCTGATATTTTTGTTTTGTTACTCAGTACTATTGTATGTCAACATTTTAGAATGATCTTTTTGTTCATCCTTTTGATTCTCTTAACAAGTTCTTTCTTCATTCCCCTCTCAAAAAGAAAAAAAGTTCTTTCTTCATATTCTTTCTGAAGTCCATGTTCTTGTTTTTTTTTTTTCTATATGCTGAAATCGTTCTTGTTCCATTTGTTGTAGGAATTATTGTTACTGGAAGATGATATGCAAGCTTTAGAGGAAATGTATCCTCAAGGAGAGAAGGTTAGGAAATCAAAGATTGATGCTTCAGTAGTCATCTTGACTGAAATAAATCTAACATTAGTAGCTTTTATGTCATGTTTGTGCAGGCAGAGGCTATGTGGGCCTTGACTGTCCTGGCTTATCTCGGAAAACTTATACTAGGAATTGTTGGGTAAGTTTTGCTCTACTTTTAAAATAAAAAGAGAAAAGTATTATATCATTACTCAATTTTTAATCCATCCATCTCATTTTACCGTTCCTGCATTAGTGGGCTGTGGTGAACATGTTTCAGCATCATGTACAATATGTCTACTTCGGCATGTTTGTGCAGCTTGATCTTTTTGTTTGTGTTCAATAGTATATTTGTTTCTGGAATACATTTGTTCTGGAAAAAAATGTTTACGGGTTTCTAGTGAAATATAAAGTGGTATGATGCTTAGCAGAAAATAGTGTTTTTAGTTTCCTAGTAAAGTTTCAATCTGGTTGCATTCTAGAGAGACATGAGCTACCTTTTTGAACTGTATTCTTGAATTTGAAGCACTGTGCATTCTATTTCACTGTAACCCTCTGTCCATTCCCCTTTTTGGGCAAGATGTCTTTCTATTATCTTGAACTTTGAGGATATTTTGTTACTGTGTTCTAATGATTTCTTTTCCCTTAACACTTGTGTGTTGGTTGTATCTGCATATTTGAGGGAGATACATTAATCTGTTTCATATTGAAACTTGTTTATAAATCTGGTATTAATATATGCGTGACAACTCCTTTCAGGTTTATCATTTCGGTGGCTTGGGTTGCACATATTGTTATATACCTGTTGATTGATCCTCCTATATCTCCTTTCCTAAATGAGGTTTTTATCAAATTGGATAACGTGTGGGGTATGTTGTTGTCGAATAAATATAACTCTTATAATTTTCCTCTTCTGCCTCGATCCATTATCTAAACCATTGTCTCCATGATTTTGATCAGGCCTTCTAGGTACTGCAGCTTTTGCATTTTTCTGCTTCTACCTTCTCCTTGCTGTGATTGCTGGAGAAATGATGCTTGGCTTGAAGTTGGTATTTATTACCATCCATCCAATGAAGTAAGTAATTTGTCACTTTCCATATCTTTTGTGGAATGGTTTCTTTTCTAATGCCTGACCATTCAACTTTTAACCTATAACAGGTGGGGTGGAACACTTATGAATTCCTTTCTCTTTAATGTTGGACTCATCCTACTGTGCTCCATCAGGTTTGTGTTCTAATAATCTTCTCAAACTTACTCATTGAACAAATATAAATAATGGGGTTCCTAAGGCTTTCAAGTCAATGTTTACCTTGAAGGGGGGTGGGGGACCTGCTATTTTTGCTTGTCTCTTACAATATGTTTATGCATTCTTGAATCAGAATTGTTATATCAGAATTGTCAATGTTTTGTCAATACTTCTTAAAAGCTAAAAGAAAAGTTTTAAAAACAAATCCTTTATCCCTCTTTTGCAGTGTGATTCAATTCTGTGCCACAGCTTTTGCTTACTATTCACAAGCAACTGCTGCAGAGGAAATATTCGGCCATACGTTACAGTCTCTGCGCGGAATCAAATACCTTTATAAGTAAGATAAATCTACCTTTTTCCCCAGATTTCTGTGTGCTTAGATATTTTGGATATTCAACAGGTTTTAATTTTTTTTTGCTGCAGGTATAATGTTTTCCAATATGTGTTTGTTGGTCTGGCAGTACTAACCCTCATCTATTATGCAGCATTTGTAAGTTAGCTTCCTTTCTCGTTCAATAATCAGGCATTTTACCTTTTAAAAGTATTTAATTATTCAATCAATTCAGGGATGGGGAAAGAGAAAAATAAGCGGCAGATTCCAATTTACTAGTTGATCTCTGCTACTCTCAAGTGGTGTGCTAGCTCTCCGTTCAGTCCTAAGTCATTTATTTATTTGAGAGGAACGCGAATACGATCTCTACTGCCAACTGAAGTTGCAGGTTCATGTTCAATGTAAGATATTGAAGGCGGGTTTCAAAGTTTCAAGAAGCGACCAATTCAACCTTTCTTATGATACTGCCTTCCAAAATCATGTAACATATTTCAATGATAGTTCTGTGTTGTGTTATCAATATTCCTTTGGTCACGTCCTCTTGATATCTTTTTTTTATGTAAAGTTTCCTGTCTGACAAGATATTTTACTTTGTATGCCTATCAAAAGAAGAGTGAACAACATTTGTACGAAAGTTCTGTCTCAATATTATGTTAGTTTTCTTGACGGTTTGACATTTATTACCGTTATCATTACTCGACATATAGTCTGTATCCCTTGGAATTAGGATAAGTAATCTGAACAATTTCACATCCTTGATCTTGTTGAGTTTAATGCATATCCAGCCCCTTCCGTGCTTGATATTTGAGCAAACCTGCAGTTAACTACAGGAACTTATCCGTGCTTGCTTGGAGAATTTGTTGCCCACCAAATTTAAATAATAAATCCCAAAATCATATGATTCAACATATTTATATCTGTAATGTTTTCAAAATTAGTTCTTCTGTCAAGTAGACAGTCAGGATCTAGACGTTATACAACATACTATATTTTTAATCATATTATGATCTTGATCATTCAATAAATGTAATAAGTGGGAACGAAAATAATAATAAAATAAATGAGAACTTTTTTGCGGAAGAGGAAAACATCGGAATATCAAAGATATCAACATTTAATGCAATCCATAAGGAAGACGAAAATGATCACAATCTCCAACAAGTTCGAGCATTTGACCAGATGTGCAATTTCAAAAGAGATAACCATAATGTTTTTTTTTTCTAATGCAAGGATCAATCATTCAACTAATGCAGTAAAAGACTTGGATGCTATGAGTTCGAATAGTCATGTGTAGCAATTTTCAAACCCTGCGTCCTCCATCACCTCTCTAAGTAGAATTCTCACATGCAAAATTCCAATGCAGAGAAATAAAATATCCGTGAGTAAAAACGCTCAGTACAATAGAATCATAGACTATAAAATGATATCAGATGATGTTTAAATCAATGATGGATAAGCAATGAAACAACATGCTTTAACAAATAATCTCAATCCTTTGGTTGCAATAGGCAATGGATCATACTTCATCATATCGATGCATTGTTCTTTACCATATTCGTGCTCTATTTTTTACTGAGACGATATTTTGTCTTTACTATACCATGTTCTGTACTTTACCTTATCATACTTTACTATACTTTACATTACCATGAGTTGTACTACATCTTTTATATTACTATGCAGTCATTGCAATTCGTTGTCGTATAGGAGCTCGACTTTATTAAGTTGGAAAGTCAAGGGTGTCTCTATACATTTGTGAAGTCAGGGATACCAAAATTTGGGAAAAGTGTAATGCCAATGCATTCCCTTTTTGAAATACATGTGGGAGAGGGCCTGTACCCTAGGAACAGTCATTATTAAAGACTTGTAGGTTCGTTGTCTCCTTAGTTAAGCTACCCGTCTCTCTGGCGCTATAACATATAATCCATATGATGTCCTCTTTGGGCAAGGAGAGATGTCGATGCATCATTCTTTTCGGAACATAAGTGGAAGATGACCTATATTTTAGGAACAATGGTCATTAAAGACCTGTAGGTTCACTGTCTTCTCAGCTCAACTACCTGTCCCTTCTTTGTACTATATCCATGGTCTTTACTCTGTACTTTGGGCAGCACATGGCAATCCCATAGTTTCATCTTTTCTTTTCTTATAGTATTTATCCTCTATGGAGTCTAGAGAATCATAGATTAGAAAGGTCAAAGTCAGATCCCTTTTCTCCGTGATAATGAAATTATACACTATGGTTATGTCCTTATGACCAGTCTCAACCTATCCTATAAGATAGGAAAGCTCGTTCGACTTGGGCCGGATCAGCGTTATGTAGGATCCCAAAGGGCATCAAGAGAGGAGGGAGGGGGGGGGGGGGGGGGGGGTGAATTGGTGTCCAATTCAAAAATATCGATTTCATAAAAATCATCGCGGAAGTTTAAAATCGATTATTAAAATCTTTGCAATTCAGATTATAGATACAATATGAGAGGGGGAGAGAGTGAGAGAAATCAAACACAATGAACACGAGTAGTTGTTGACGAGGTTTGACCACACCTTGGCCTACATCTCTGCTCCGACTTTTTGACCTCGAGATCGTCGGAGATTCCACTAAGCACTTCCTTTTGTTCTAAATGGGGCAAGGAAGAAAGCCCTTTACACGACTACTTTTTCTCCGCTTTGAGAGGCAAGGCAACATCTTCTCCTAAGAAGCTAATCTTTTCTCTCGCTCAAAAGGTAAAATTTAAAACATCTTTTACACATAAGCTCTCACAATCTTTCTGAAAAATAGTTTCTCTTTTACAATAGAACACTCACAAGAAGAGAAGAGAAAAAGAAAAAAAAAAGATTTAAATGATAACTTCAAGAAAAATTATCTTCTTTTGATTTCTTGAAGTTTTGCTTCAATGCTTGGATGAGTGTCTTTGCTTCTGATTTTGACACTCCTTTCATAGGCTATAGCATGTGAAAAATTCGTTCAGAATTAATTCCACATTTTTCTCATTCAAAACTAGCGGTTACTATTCATTTGACCAGTGGACTAGTCGATCACATTTATGGACTGATCGACCGATCTATATGACCATTGCGCTGATTTTTCCAGTTATCGCACTTGGTCGGTCGATCGGACTATCGACCAGTCAGTCGACCGGTATAGTCTCATCATTTTGCTTTATAGTCGTTGAGCTAATCGGTCAATCGGTATAATCTCAACGTGGATTTAGATAACTCATACATTTTATCGGTCGATCGACATCTTGGATCGGTTGACTAGTATATCTTCAACCGACCTTCTTTGCTTCGACCGACAAGTTGACCGATCTACACTTTTTTATCATAACTTTCTACACAATTATCCAAATTAGATAATCTTGGATTCTATGGATAGCTAATAGAATTCTCTAAAATTTTGATATTTATGATTCATTCAGAGTCTAATCAGATCATGGTTAATTATTTAATCAAAGTATAGTGCATAAAATTATCCATTTTATTTAAATTTTTTAAGAATTTTACTTTAATCTTTTGTGGTTTGTATCATCAAAATATAATTTTATATGACATTAAAACTTTGACCCAACAATCTCCCCCTTTTTTATGGAGACAAACTGAGAAATATAAAAAATATATAAGTTACGAAAAAGTTTTAAAATGCTTGTAAAATCAATTTTACTCCTCCTAACACACAGCTTTCCTTACAATGGTGGATAACTACATAAATATTAATTGTAAGATACTCTTCATATAACATGATATTCAGATTATATTTCTCTTATATTTCTCCCCCTTTTTGTTTCATGAAAAAGAATAATTTGCATATGAAACATATAAGATCATATTCAACTCCTCCTTAATCATATTTTCAAAAATTTGTTCTTCCCCTTTTTGACATATATTGGACATGTAAAGTATTGCATCCTAAATATTTTAAAATATAACTCCCTCTAAATTTATGATTATTTTATAATGGTGAAATGGAGACAATTTGATGAAATCTAAAAATATATATTTATGAATCAAAATATGGCATAGAACTTTGATACAACAATGATATTCATGATATGTCAAAAATAAAGTTGAAAAGTTTTAACATGCTCCCCCTATCACTATGACCAATTTTCTTTTGTTCCTTTCTTTTCTTTCAAGAAATAATCTTTTTTGAAATTTTTGAGTGAAATCAAAAGAATAGGTTTAACACAAAAAAATGCAAGAATATACCCAATGATAGTTTTACCTTAACCTTTGTGCATTCACATTTCCATTCATCCTTTGCTTTACATGTGAGGCACACCTAAAAAACAATTAAGTGACTTTTGGTACCCAAATTTTTTTGGATCCTATTTTGTTAGACAATGTTCCTTTCGGAACCCATCTCATTCCATATTGATATTTTTTAACTTTGCATTGATATGCATAATGACCGTAAAATCCACATGTAAAACATTTGAGATGTGATTTTCTACCATATGAATGATTGAATTTTCAATAAGAATTTTCATGTACAAAATTATTTCTAAGATTGTTTTTTGTTATAGAAATAGTCTTATCACTATTTTGTGTATTTTTTAAAGAGGCATTTTATTATTTTACTTTTTCTAATGAGCGTGCTAGTTTTACAATTTCACATGCATGTGTAATTTCTAAAGTTTTAATTTTATTTTTGAGGTTTTCATTTTTCATAAAACATGTGTCATTTTCTTCTTTTAATTTTTTAATCTCATGTATTAATTTTTCATTTTCCTTTTTAATTGGAAATTATCTTTTTTATAAGAGAGGAGAGTTCTTTGTTTATGTCTAAAGAAAGGCTTTCTTCGAAAGAGATAGATGAGTCATAATTTGAATTTGAAGTGTTAAAAGTTATCTCATCGTTATGAGCCATTAAGCATAGGTATGCTTCATCAGTGGAGGAGTTTGATGAGTCACTTGACTCTTCTTACTTTTTCTTCTTACCTTTTCGAAATGTCTCTTATTTATGATTTTTGTATGAACTTCGGGTAGGCTTCTCATTCTTCTCTTTCTTTTTCACCAACTTGAGATATTTATCAAGCCTTCTTGTATAGCGGGCGAGTCTCTTTTCGTCCATTTCTTTTTCACTTGAGTTATCTTCATTTTCGCTTGTTTTCAAAGCCAATCTCTCCTTTTTGGGAGCATTGAATTCTTCTTCTTCTTGGATTCCGATCTTATAGGTTAGAAGTGAACCAATAAGATCATTAAAATCCAATTTGTTCAGCTCTTTTTCTTCGATCATCATCATTTTTGTATGCCACTGGGAGGAGAGAAACCTGAGAATCTTTTTCACCTTTTGGGAGTTAATTCTCGGCTCGCCCAAAAATGCTAAGCCATTCACAATATCATTAAATTGAGTAACCATATCATTCGTGGATTCATGTTCAAGCATTTTGAAAAAAATCATATTGATGATTCAAAATATTTAATCTAGATTCTTTGACTTTATCTGTTTCTTCATAAGTATAATAAGTTTCTTCCAAATATCAGTTGCACTTTCACAATTTAAAATCTGATTAAAATCTATTGAATCCAAAATACAATAAAAAATATTCTTTGCTTTCCAATCCAATTTCGAAAAAATTTTCTATCCTTCGTCATGTTCGGAAGGTAATTTTTTACGTAAATAATAGCCTTTTTCAACAATATCCCACATGTTTATATCAATAGAGCATATGTAGGCTTGAATCATAATTTTCCAATATGCAAAATTTGATGCATTTAAAAGGGAAGGACGACTAATTAATTGTCCTTCGGCAAAAATAACTCAATTTCATGCCATGGCTCTAAATATTGTTAAATGTTAAGACAAGTCGATCAAATCTTAAAGACAATAAATCTTTAAAATGATTTGATCTTAAAATAAGAGCAATCCGCTCTGATACCAATTGTAGGATCCCAAAGGACACCAAGAGGGGAGGGGTGAATTGGTGTTCAATCCAAAAATATCGATTTCACAAAAATCGTCACAGAAGTTTAAAACCGATTCTTAAAACTTTTGCAATTTAGATTATAAACACAATATGAGAGGGAGAGAGAGTGAGAGAAATCAAACACAATGAACACGGGTGATTGTTGACGAGGTTTGGCCACAACCTAGTGTTGGGTCAAAGTTTCAATGACATATGAAATTATATTTTGATAAAACAAACCTCAAAAGATTAAAATGCTGAAAAAGTTCAAGAAAAAGAGATAACTTTATGCACAAACTTTGATTGCATAATTGACTCTGAAATGATTAGATTTTGGATGAATATTAGCAAAGTTGTAGAGAATTCTGTTAGCTTTTCATAGACTCCAAAATCATCTAATTTGGATAACCGTGCAGAAAGTTATGATCAAAATAGTGCAGGTCGGTCAACCTGCCGGTCGACGCAAAGAAGGCCGATCGAGACGTATCGGTCGACCGAATAGAAGATGCCGGTCGACCGATAACTACTGAGGCCTACTCCGGATGATGTCGAGACTGTACTGGTCGACAGTCCGGTCGAAGCACCGGACGACCGATCAGCTCAACGACTATAAATCAAAATTGCGAGACTGTACCGGTCGAGACACCGGTCGATAGTTCGGTCGATCGACCAGCTGCGGTAACTGGAGAAATGGCGCAACGGTCACATAGACCGGTCGACCAGTCCAGAATTTTGGTCGACCGGTCTCCGAGTCAAATGAACAGTAACGGTCAAATTTGAAGGAGAAATTTGTGGAATGATTTCTAGACGAATTTTCCACACATTGAAGGCTATAAAAGGAGTGCCAAAGCCAGAGGCAAAAGCATCAATTCACTCATTGAAGAAAAAACTTCAAGTTGTCAAAGAGATCATTTCTTGAAGTTTTCACTTTATAGCTTTCTCATTCTTTCTCTCTTCTTCTTTTGTGAGCTTAGCTTTGCAAAAGAGAGAAACACTTTTGTTTAGAAAAATTAGAGAGAGCTTCTGCGTAAAAGAGGTTCAAAATCTTACCTCTTGGGCGAGAGAAATAGATTAGCTTCCTAGGAGCAGAGGTTGCCTTGCCTCTCGAAGCGGAGAAAAAGGCGGTGGTGTAAAGGGCTTTCTTCCTTTGCCCCATTTGGAACAAAAGAAGTGCTAGTGGAATCTCCGACGGTCTCGAGGTCGAGAAGTCGGAGCGGGGACGTAGGCCAAGGTATGGCCGAACCTCGTCAACAAATCACCGTGTCCATTTGAGTTTGATTTTCTCTCTCTCTCTCCCCATTCATGTTGAATTTATGATCTGAATTATAAAGGATTTAAGAATCGGTTTTATGCTTCCGCGATGATTTTTTTTGTGAAATTAATATTTTCAATTGAACACCAATTCACCCCCCTTCTTGGTGCCCTTTAGGATCCTACACTTGGCCTACGTCTCCATTCCGACTTCTCGACCTCGAGATCGTCAGAGATTCTACTAAGCACTTCCTTTCTTCCAAATATGGCAAGGAAAAAAGCCCTTTACACAACTACTTTTTCTCCGCTTCGAGAGGCAAGACAACCTCTTCTCCTAAGAAGTTAATATTTTTTCTCGCTCAAGAGGTAAGATTTAGAACCTCTTTTACACATGAGTTATCACAATCTTTCTGAAAAATAGTTTCTCTCTTTTACAACAGAACACTCATAAGAAGAGAAGAGAGAAAGAAAGAAATCTCAAAATGATAACTTTAAGAGAAATGATCTTATTTTGATTTCTTAAAGTTTTGTTTCTAGCTTTGGCACTCCTTTTATAGGCTCTAGCATGTGAAAAATTCTTCCAGAATTAATTTTACATTTTTCTCATTCAAAACTAGTCGTTACTATTCATTTGACCAGTGGACCAGTCGACTGCATTTATGGACCGGCCTATATGATCATTGCGCTGATTTCTCCAGTTACCGCACTTGGTCGGTCGACTGGACTAACGACCGGTCACTACAAGAAAATTGGCGATTAGCGACGCAATGTAGCGCCTCCAAACACAATGACGCTATAAAGACGCCACTAGCGCCTCCATTGCATCTACTTAGCGTCACAAGAATCAGACACCACTTGCCTCTGATAGCGTCTTATTCACGTCTTCTTAGCTATTTAGTGAGTTGACGTTAAATGTAGCGCAATCGAGATGCTACGTAGACGCTATGATTTCGCGCGACGAACCACAAATGCGCGACAGCACCTAGCGCCGTTCTGGCGTCGACAACGTTAGACGCGAAACTAGCGTCTCACCTCTGAAGACTCTAAAAGACGCTATATGGCGTCTCAAAGGATGGAGACGATAATGAGACGCTACCTTATATATTTACACACTATATTATATGTACTATATGTCAATCAATAAATTCATTAAATATTATATTAGTATTAATTACACGATTATTAACATATTATCAATAGCATAATATCAACATATATATGTATTAATTACACGATTATAAATATATATATGTATTTTTACATGATAAGAGTGTTCCTAAATATATAATTTGTTACCTATATTATTTATGTTATCTATACATATAATATATATATTATCTTAATTATGCATATATCTTAATTATGCGTCTTCTTAGCTATTCAGTGGGTTGACGTTAAGCGCAATCGAGATGCTACGTAGACGCTATTATTTCGCGCTATGAACCGCAAATGCGCGGCAGCACCTAGCGCCGTTCTGTCGTCGACCACTAGCATCTCATGTCTGAAGACTCTAAAGTACTTTAGACGCGACACTAGCGTCTCATGTCTGAAGACTCTAAAGCGACGCTTTATATATGGCGTCTCAAACAAAGGAGATGCTAATGAGACGCTACTGTATATATATTTAAACACTATATTATATATACTATAAATTCATTAAATATTATATTAGTATTAATTACACGATTATCAACATATTATCAATAGCATAATATCAACATATATATATGTATTAATTACATAGCATCACAGTAAACACTCAATAGCGTCTACCTAGCGTTTAACGAGAGTCGCAGATTTTGTCGACGCTATAGTGACACTATGGCCGTCTCTCTAGCGTCGCATGTTCGAGATGCCATGTGATTTTAGACACTAGTTCGGCGCTACGGTGTCGCTAAATGAAACTAGCGACTCAATGGCATCTATAGTGTGCTTCATAAGCCGACTTTTTACCCCTAGCTCAATCGGGCACATATAGACATATAAATACGCGTATATGCTGATACTTATATATAATAAGTGCATATATACATATTATTATAACCTAATCTGACACATATAAACAAATACACATATATATATTCACTTCGAATACGTATACATATACTTGTTATCTATATATATATGACTCGCACATGTATGGACATATACATACGCATATATATTTATAATACATATAGACGAAACACATTATTGTAACTTAATCTCTCACACGTAGACATATATATACGTACGCATATATTACATATGTATATATAATTTACACACACAATTGTGTTATATACACATATACATACATATTTATAATTTTGTATACATACATGATAGATTATCAGAAGAAAATAAAATAATTGGAACGGAGCATAATGCGATGAGACATTACATTGATAAATAAAATTATGTACATACTAAAAAAATTTGAAAAAACTTTTATTGAGCGTCTTAATGGCATCGTGATAATGAGACGCTACACAATTGAGACGCCCCGATGATGCGATGGTGTCGCTACGTTGTCTTAGCGATATATTAGCTTCTCTAAAGTGCCGCGCTAGCCGAATTGTGATAGTGTCGGCGCCTACATGGTGTCTACATAGCGTCTCGTTATTTTGCGACGCTAACAATTACTTAAATTACTAACCCCTCTTATTCGTTTTACTATTTACCATCGCCCGACGCTCGACGCGCAACGACGCCCGACCTCCGACGCGCCCCGACACCCGACCTCCAGTGCCCGTCGTCCAACGCCCGACCTTCAACGCCCTCCACTGCCGCCTCCGACCTTCGCCCGACATCCGACGACCGCCTCCGCCGCCGCCGCCGCCCATCGCCTCCGCCGCCATTCGCCTCCGCCGCCCTCCGCATTCGACAGCCTCCCCGACGCCCTTGGCATTCGACCGCCATTCGCCTCCGCCGCCCTTAGACCGCCATTCGCCTTCGCCGCCCTTAGACCGCCATTCGCCTCCGCCGCCCTTGGACCGCCATTCGCCATTCGCCCTTCGCCCTTGGCATTCGACCGGCATTCGCCATTCGCCTCCATTGCGGGTCGCCTCCGCCGCTGCGTCGTCCGCCTCCCCGACGCCCGCCCTCCACCGCGGGTTGCCTCCGCTGCCGCGTCGTCCGCCTCCCCGACACCCGCCCTCCACTGCGGGTTGCCTCCGCCGCCGCGTCGTCCGCCTCCCCGACGCCCGCCCTCCACCGCGGGTCGCCTTCGCCGCCGCGTCGTCCGCCTCCACAGCCGCCCTTGGCGTCCACCACCGCCGCATCGTCCTCCTTCGCCGCCGCATCGTCCGCCTTCGCCGCCGTGTCGTCCGCCTCCCCGACGCCCGCCCTCGACCGTGGGTCGCCTCCACCGCTGCCTCGTCCGCCCTCCGCCGCGGGTCGCCTCCTCCGCGGGTCGCCTCCGCCGCCGCGTCGTCCGCCTCCACCGCCGCGTCGTTCACCTCCCCGGCGCCCGTCCTCGACTGTGGGTCACCTCCACCGCCGCCTCGTCCGCCTTCCGCCGCATCCTCCCTCTACCACCGCCGACGTCCGCCTCCGCCGCCACTGCCCACCACCTCCACCGCCGTCTCGGCCGCCCTCCGCCCTTCGCCGTCCTCCGGTTAAGAAGGTACTAGCCCGCCACCATGTAAATTAAGTTAATTATTAATGCATGAAATTAAATTAAGTTAATTATTCACGTTATTATTCATGTTAAGTTAAGTATTACTTATTCATGTTATTATCATGTTAAATTAAGTAGTACTTAAGTTAATTATAATCTCTTTGGATCAAGTTAGTATTACTTATTAAGAATAATATTAAGTATAATATCTTAGGAATTAAGTTAAGTATTACTTATTCATGTTATGAATTAAGTTAAGTAGTACTTAACTTAATTTAACTTATGTTAATTGTTAAGTTAACTTATGAATAAATTCATGTACTTCCACATTCTTGGTGATAAAATGAGATTACGATTTGACGATGAAGTACTTGAAACATGTGATTTTGGACTTAATTCGTAAGTTCAAAATCACACGTTTCAAGTACACGAATTTATTGACATATGGTTTAATGTTTTCCGTTACATAAATGACAAAGCTAGATCGTAGTTGGATTCGTCATTGGAAGGATAAACATGGCGTCATAACTGAAGAATATAAGGATGGTGTTGATGAATTCATTAATGTGGCATATCAAAATGAAGGTGTTGCTTCTTCATATGGCGAAATCTTATGTCCATGCCGGAAGTGCAAATGTTATCAGTGGAAAGTAAGATATGATATGCAAAAGGATTTATATTACAACGGTTTCTTACTTACATACACCAATTGGTTCTTTCATGGCGAAGAAAGATGGGCTAAAGAAACAAGTAATGTAGATACCATTGTGGGCGACTCGAGCAATCCGTACAGGGACATGATACGAGATGCAATGTTAGGAGAAAATGTTGGCGAAACATCGATTGAAGAAGACCCGAATCCTTCGGCTTCTAAGTTTTATAATCTTCTCGAAGAGACAGATGAACCTTTATGGGATGGATGTGTGAAGCAAACTACACTTTCTGCAGTGGCACAACTAATGAACTTAAAATCAAAATTTAATATGAGCGAAAGTTGTTTTGAACGGATGCTTGCCATTATTAAGAGTATGTTTCCACTTTTTGAAAAATTACCGAAAAATTTTTACAAGTGCAAACGGTTGATGAGGGATTTAGAGTTGGAATATCAAAAGATTGATGCATGCTGCAATCATTGCATGTTGTACTACAAGGAAAACAATTCACTTATGAGTTGTTCTATTTGTGGCGAGCCCAGATTCAAGCCGAAAAAGAATTCTCAAAGTTCGAAAAAATGTGGCAAATGCAATATTTAGATACTTTCCGATTGTTCCAAGATTACAACGACTATTTCTTTCTGAAAAAATTGCATCATTTATGAGGTGACACAGAGAAGGGGCACGCGAAGATCCAAATTCAATTACACATCCTTCGGATGCAGAGGCATGGAGACGATTTGATGCACTTCATTCGGATTATTCTGCAGAATCACACAATGTTAGATTAGGACTTTGCACCGATGGCTTCAACCCATTTGGCTCATCGAGTACAACTTATTCATGTTGGCCTATTTTTGTAACACCGTATAATTTACCTCCAAGCATGTGTATGAGACGAGAGAATATATTGCTTACCTGTATCATCCCGGATCCTCGATCTCCTGGTAAAAGTTTAGATGTTTACTTAAGACCTTTGATTGACGAACTCAAGATGTTGTGGGAAGATGGCGTGGTTACCTATGACAAATCTAAAAAGCAAAATTTCATTATGAGAGCTACATTAATGTGGACCATAAGTAATTTGCCGGCATATGGAATGTTGAGTGGTTGGAGTACAAAAGGAAAACTTACTTGTTCCATATGTGGAAAGAATACGAAATCCTTTTATTTGAAAAATTATAGGAAAGTTTGCTGGTTTGATTGTCATAGGATGTTTCTGCCATTGGAGAATTCGATGCGCCGTGATCGAAACTCATTTAAAAAGAATACATCCGAGAACACTTTGTGTCCAACTCATTTGACAGGAGAAGAATTGCTAGAGCAAGTAAACAAGCTTACTGAAGTCTCATTCCGACTGAAGGTCGGTAGTTATAAGCAAATTGAGTTTGGAAGTGAACATAATTGGGAGAAAAGAAGTATTTTTTGGGAGTTGCCTTATTGATCTTTAAACTTGGTATGTCATGCATGTGGAGAAGAACGTATTTGACAACATCTTCAATACTATTATGGATGTTAAAGGAAGAACAAAAGATAGCATACAAGCTCGCGAAGACATGAAATTAATATGCAAAAGACAAAAGTTAGATATCATTCATCTTCAAAATGGTAAATGCAAAACGCCAAAAGCTACTTATGTCTTGAGCAATGATCAAAGAAAAGTGGTTTTCGAATGAGTAAAGCAATTGAAATTCTCCGACGGATATGTATCAAACATATCTCATTGTTTTAACTTGGACGATGGGAAGATACACGGGATGAAGAGTCATGATTGTCATATTTTTATGCAAAGGCAACTTCCAATTGCCTTTAAAGAACTTTTGTCAAAGGCCATCTGGGAGGTTTTAACAAAATTGTCTATGTTCTTTAAAGAGTTTTGTGCATCCATCGTTCGGAAAGAAGACATATCTCGGTTAGAGGCTTCTATTGTGATTATCGTGTGCAAGGCTGAGAAGATATTTCCACATTCTTTCTTTGATGTGATGGAACATTTGATTGTACATCTTTCATATGAAACAAAAATTGCTGGTCCGATTCAGTATCGATGGATGTATCCTTTCGAAAGGTGCATGTTATATTTAAAAAGGAAGGCGAAGAATAAGGCAAAAATTGAAGGCTCCATATTTGAAGCATATTTCATTGAGGAGGTGTCAAACTTCACTTCAAAATACTTTGAGTCACACATACAATCATGACACACCCAAGTTCCAAGAAACGATAATGGTGGTGAAGGAGAAGTTGACATGAATATTCTATTCATCTTCAAGTACCCATGTCGACTTCTTGGTGCAGGACGCAAAGTTATCTTGAATGACAAAGATCTCACCGCTGTTGAGAACTATGTTATTGCAAATTGTAGCGAAGTGACGCCGTATCTTGAGTAAGTCAATTTGTTCTAATTTGTTATATAATTTAAAGCTAATTGTTGCTATATGATTGTATTAATTAAAAACTATGAATTCAGGAAATTCGAAGAATTACAGCGAGAAATCAATCCGTTAGTTTCAAACGATGAGTTTTGAAACTACGAGATGAACATTTTGCCGATTGATTGAGATGTGAAGTGAGAAATCTTTCTGCTTGTTCTTAATTGTTATAAGTTCGTAACTTTTGATAAAGTTTTTAGTTATTTTTCTTGTAGGTTATTAATGGCTCAGTCATAGAGAACAAAATACGAGATCTCGGTCATGGCCTGAAAAAATAAGTTCTTAGCTACTGCGGCGTCATAGTCAATGGATATCGGTTCCATACAGAAGAATATAGCTGACAACGTTCAACTATTAATAGCGGCATATGTGTTCTAGGAAGCATGTACGGGGACGACGACTTTGATTACTACGGTGTTATAGAAGATATCCTAGAATTATCTTATTTGGAAAAATCTAACAAAGTCATAGTGCTAAAATGTCGTTGGTTCGATCCAGAGAAAGGAGTTCGGATCGATCAAAAGTTTAAATTAGTGGATATTAACCCTCGATCGAGACTTCAATCATATGATCCATTCGTATTGGTGGAACAAGCACAACAAGTGTACTACACTAAGTATCAATCGAAAAGAACCAAGGATGAATGGTGGGCGTCATGCAAGGTGAGGAGTAGACTATTCTTAGCAGAAACAATGGTAGAGGAGAATGAAACATCATCCGTACACAACGATGTGCCCATGGATGATTACTATAAAAAAGATAGAGTGAATGAGACGATTGATGTGGCCGATGGAGTTGAGAATTTTCAATTGGCCAATGACGCTGAGCCAATGGAAGAGTTCAATTCAAATGACCTCTTGGATGTGAACTTCGATAATTTCGATGATGATGACTCGAACCAAGATCATAGCGACGATGATGAAGATGATGAATATGAATCAGAATACGAAACAAGCAAATGAATTCCGTAGTTATTCTAATGACATAAGCTTTTTACTTTTTTTTAAAGTTATATATGGTTATCGATAATAAGAAAAATTTCATTCTTTTCTTTCAGTCATGGTTACTAAGAGTCGAGCATCTGGGTCATCTCGCTCTTTCAGGCGTTCACTCCAGATGAGTCAGCCATCACATCCACCAAGTAATATTTTTATTGTGAGCTGCTTATTTATAGTTGATTTAATAGTTAAATTCCTTTTTTAATAATATCAGTTCCTCCGCCGCCGACGAGGCACGTAGCCGGATCATCACATAGTAGGCGATCCATTGGTGGGCCTGCTCAACGTATCACTCCAGGTACGTGACACATTGTAGGCAATAGACAGTAGGAGATAGAGTTTTTTAATTATTTTACTTTTGTGATAGTTGCTCCACCGTCGACGGAGAACATAGTCGGTACGTCTCGATCGCACGACCACGATCGTCATGTCACACCAGGTTATTTTTTGTATATTACTTAATTTTCTGTAGGAGCCAAATTTTATGTATTTTCTTGTGATGGCAGTTGCTACCCCACCGCCACTGCCGAGAATACCAGACGCTTCACCACATTCTAGTGTTGGCGATGACCTCTTACGCCAGGTGATATATTTATTGTTATTGATATTTCTCAATTAATTATATTAATTATTTTTTAATAATGTCAATTGCTACGCCGCCGATAGCACAAGCACCTGACTCAATTCATTCAGACGAGCAGACTACTACTGATCATGCGATACACATCAATCGAGGTGAGAACATTACTGTACATCTATCAATTATCACAATCTTAATTTGGTATGACACTAATGATTTATTATGTATTAGGGCCCATAGCTGATGTCGGACCTTCACAGCCTACTCCAACTGTACCAAATGATGATTCCTCTTCGAGTGATGAAGAGGGGTTACACGATAATGGGGTGGTCACTGTGAATAATATTGCTCGACCGTAAGTTAAATAAGTTGTACAAATTTTGTTATAGTTTTGCTTATCATTGAAAATTAATTCTTCTTTGTAATTGGCAGGACCACTTTCATACCCGCTAGTACCGTGCGGGATGTCAGTGCTCTCGTTCTTTTCCACTTGCCGGAAGGGCGGGATCCTGGAAAGATGTCCCGATTCATGTGCGAGATGACATGTTTCGAGCCTTTACGGTACGATCTTCTATTTGTGTTATATAATTCGATTTATATTTATTTTAAAATTACTAAGTTTTAATGTTCTATTTGTAGGAGGCAAATCAGTTTCATCCGGATCTTAGTTTAGGGATGATCCGGAGAGCTTTTGAGGAGGTCGCTGCGAAACGTCTTCGAAATCGATTATACAAGTTTCGCAAGGTCATCACGTCTGCCGGCCTCACTTTGGAGCAGGGCATACAAAGATGCCCAAGACATATTAGGCGCTCGATTTGGGAGTCCCTCTGTAGGAAGTGGTAAGTATGTATACTTTTACATTATTTTTATGAAAATTATATTTTTATGTATACTTCACAAAAGGACGGATGAATGATGGAAAAGAAAGTCGGAAAATGCAAGAGTTAACCGTCTTTCGAAGCCCGAGGCCCACATCCACACAGGGGATCGATGCGATTTGACGAGCATCGATGGCGCATGGTAATTTACATATAAATTCAATTTATCAAACTTTTGACTTATACTTATGCTATCAAATTTGAAACTTTATTGTAGGAGGAGAAAGAAGGCGGTCCCGTAGACTTTCGTGTGGTCTATGAGGCCACACATAAGAGCCGAAAGACGAATGACTTAGTCACGCCCACTGCTCGTAGGCTTCCGGTAAGTCTTATGATATGGTCATTTGGTTGTTGCACTATTTTTTAAATACATAATGTTTAAATTTTATAGGATGAGTATAATGCGAAAATGACTGAAAAGTATGGAGATGATCCGAGTACTCAGCCACCAGGTAATATTTCTTCGTTGGTTTAGTCATGTTTTTAATTTATGTGTTTCTTGATATATAATTTATATATTATATGATTGTATAATTTTTCTATTTCGTAGATGACCCTGCTATTTGGGAGGAGGTGGCCGGCACGACACGGGGGGATACTTGCATGGCCTCGGCATAACCACTCAGATACCTAGGAGGATCGGAGGATATGCAGGAGGTGCATCTGCTCCGAGCTCATCCGCTGCACCTGATATGACGCAGCTATCACAGGAGCTATCACAGTAGTTATCGGCGCAGATATCGCAGCAGGTGTCGCAGTAATTGTCGCAGCAGTTGACTCCTCTATTGCAGGCGATTCAGGGATTGATCCCGACACAGAATCCATCCCCGTGAGGCTATGGACCGAGCACGTCTGGGTCGAACGTCCGAAATGATAACAATAACTCTCAAACCTAGGATAGAAAACAAACTATGCATTTGTTACTTATAGACTTACACATACATATAGTTTGTTAGTTTGGTTTAGTAGTTTTCATATTATTATGTTATATATTATGCCTTTGATGGTTTTATATTGCATGTGATGCTTTTATATTGCTTATGATGAATATCAATGCATTTTGAGATGCATTATAAATTGTATGGGTGTGGGAAGGGAAAAAATGAGGCTGGGATCGGTAAAAAAAATGTGCAAGTAGCGTCTCCATTGCGTCTAATTGGCGTCGCAATACAGGTCGACGCGACTATAAATATATCACACAGCGCCCTCTGAGCGTCTCATTGATGACGCGTGCACGATAATATTTGCGTCAATTTGGCGCCCTCCTAGCGCCTACACACTACAAGAAAATCGCGGTTTTCCGACGGATAATTTTCGACGGTTCTAAATCCGTCGCTATTTGCGACGGATTTTTCGACGGTTCCATTTCCGACGGATTTTTTGACGGTTATGACCGTCGGAAATAATTTATATTATTATTTAATTTTTCGACGATTAGGAACGTCGATATTTTCGACGGATAACCATCCGTCGTAATTTTTGACGACTTTTCCGACGGTTATGACCGTCGGAAATAAAAAAAATTAAATTATGTATTTTTAATATTATTATTAAATTTTTTCGACGGATTTTCTGACGGTTTTGACCGTCGGAAATAAAAAATTAATTATATAATTGGTTATATTATTATTTAATTTTTCGACGATTAGGAACGTCGATATTTTTGACGGATATACATCCGTCGCAAAATCCGCCGCAATTTCCGAAGGTCAGAACCGTCGGTAAATCCGCCGCAATTTCTGACGATATCCAAACCGTCTCAATTACCGACGGTTTTGACCGTCGGAAATAAAAAAATTAATTATATAATTGGTTATATTATTATTTAATTTTTCGACGGTTAGGAACGTCGATATTTTCGACGGATTTCCATCCGTCGCAAAATTCGCCGCAATTTCCGAAGGTCATAACCGTCGGTAAATCCGCCGCAATTTCCGACGGATATCCAAACCGTCGCAATTACCTACGGCTTTGACCGTCGGAAATAAAAAAATTAATTATATAATTGGTTATATTATTATTTAATTTTTTGACGGTTAGGAACGTCGATATTTTTGACGGATATCCATCCGTCGCAAAATCCGTCGCAATTTCCGAAGGTCAAAACCGTCGGTAAATCTGCCGCAATTTCCGACGGATATCCAAACCGTCGCAATTACTGATGGTTTTGACCGTCGGTTCAAACCGTCGGTAAAATAAAAAATAAATATTATATATAACTAAATAAAATAAAATTTTTTTATTATTTATATTTTCGACGGCCAAAATCGTCGGTAATTAAAATTTCGTTATCCCTCGCTTTTTTCCCTTTTTCCCGCTTTCTTTCCAAATTTTTTCTTTTATATATTTTCCCTCCTCCCTCCACTCCTCTCTCTCTCCCTCCTCTCCCGGCCGCGAGCACGGACGCCGGACGCCGGTTACGCCACGAGATAGGCCTCTCCCGCGCGCCGGACGCCGGCGACCCTCCCACGCCAGACGCCGGTGACCCTCTCCCGCGCCGGCGTATCTCTCTCTCTCCCGTGCCGGCGTATCTCTCTCTCTCCCGCTCCGCGCCGGCATCTCTCTCTCTCTCCTGTCGGCCGGATCCGGCCGTGGCCGTTCGGATCCGGCCGCCAGGCGGCCAGATCCGGCCTCCAGCGGGCGGATCAGCCGCCAGGAGGGCCGGATCCGGCTGCCTAGCGCCGGATCGGCCGCCTGGCGTCGGATCGGCCGACAGGCGGGCAGGATCCGGCTGCCTGGCGCCGGATCGGCCGCCTGGCATTGGATCGGCCGCCAGGCGGGCCGGATCCGGCCGCCTGGCGCCGGATCGGCCGCCAGGCGGGCCGGATCCGGCCGCCTGGCGCCGGATCGGCCGCCTGGCGTCGGATCGGCCGCCAGGCGGGCCGGATCCGGCCGCCTGGCGTCGGATCCGGCCTCCTGGCGGCGGATCCGGCCGCCTGGCGCCGGATCGGCCGCCAGGCGGGCCGGATCCGGCCTCCTGGCGGCGGATCCGGCCGCCTGGCGCCGGATCCGGCCGCTAATTTTTTTTATATTTAAAAAATTATTTGCGATGGTCGCGACCGTCAAAAGATCGACGGTTGCGACAACCGTCTAGAGTTTCGACAGTTGGGACCGTCGAAAAGTTGCGACGGCTCGGACCGCCGGCCTTTTCTGGCGGTGGAACCGTCAGAAATTTTGACGTCTCGGACCGCAGCGGTTGGAACCGTCGGAAATATCGACGGTTAGAACCGTCGGGGACTTTTCCGACGGTTGCAACCGTCAGAAATATTGACGGCTCGGACCGTCGGCCTTTTTCGGCGGTTGCAACCTTCGGAAATATCGACGGTTCGAACCGTCGGGGACTTTTCCGACGGTTGCAACCGTCGGAAAATTTCGACGGTTCGAATCGTCGGGGACTGTTCCGACGGCCAGAACCGTCGATATTTTCGATGAATTTTTTTCAACCGTCGCAAATCCGTTTGCGACGAGCATTTTTCGGACGGATCGATTCCGACTGAAAAACCGTCGGTAATTGCGTTACCGACGGTTTTCGGGCTGATTATCGTCGGTTCGAACCATCGGTAATCCGCATTTTTCTTGTAGTGACAATAGCAACACGTGGGCGCCGGAATAGCGCGCCAGGATGAGCGCCCCTTGCGCGTCGACTGAGCGACACATCTCTGCTTCGCACAGCCCCAAAGGTAGCGTCTTAGTCGATATAGCATCAACAAGGGGCGCTAGTTGCGTCTCAGTTTCTTTGAATCTAGTGTGACGCCACTAGCCATCGATTTTCAGCATCGCAATATTGAGACGCTAGGTAGACGTTAAAGAGACGCGCTTCGCAACAGAGACGTAATAGCGCCTCCCTAGCGTCTCCTATGTTGAGTCGTTAATCCCCAATTTTCTTGTAGTGGGTATAGTCTTGTCATTTTTCTTTGTAGCCATTGAGCTAATCGGTCGATCGGTGCTTCGACCGATATAGTCTCGACGTGTATTTGGGTAGCTCATGTATTTTATCGATCGACCGATATATCTTCAACCGGCCTTCTTTGCTTCGACTGGTAGGTTAACCGACCTGCACTATTTTGATCATAACTTTCTGTACAACTATCCAAATTATTAGATTGTATGAATAGCTAACAGAATTCTCTATAACTTTGATATTTATGATTCATCTAGAATCTAATCAGATCATTGTTAATTATTTAATCAAAGTATAGTGCATAAAGTTATCCATTTTATTTAAACTTTTTCAGCATTTTACTTTAATCTTTCGAGATTTGTATCATCCAAATATAATTTTATATTACATTAAAACTTTGACCTAACACATTCGTACGTGAAATCAGTCCAGAACCTCATTGTCACAGTCATGCCATTGTCTGGAACGCCCGTGACAACCAGGTCACGGTCGTGTCTACGTATGACACGCCCGTGTCTTAACCTTGGACCGGTCGAGCCCGTGTCAACCTTGGACCGCTCGACCACTCCCATTGGACTAGTCGAGCTCGTGTCAACCTTGGACTGGTCGACCGTTCCTATTGAACCAGTGATCGCTCTCATTGGACCGGTCGACCGCTCCCATTGAATCTGTCGACCACTTCCATTGGACCGGTCGACCGCTCTCATTGGACCAGTCGACCATTCTCCAGCCGGAGACGCCCTCGAGTCGGTCGACTGTCCTCATAGAACCGGTCGACCACTATTGACCGGCACGCATGTGCCTTACCGGGTCGGTCGACCATTCTCGTTGAACCGATCGACCGCTCCTGCCAAATCGGTCGACCGTTCTTATTAAATCGGTCGACCGATCCTGCGGCCAAAATAGGGTGCGGCCTGCGCCCGTCGTCTTCTCCTTCTTCGATCGATTTCCGGCCTTCAGATCACGGTGATTACAATACGAAAAATGAAGTTCATCTACTCAAGATCGATAAGGAACTATCACATGTATCACATGATCAATGTTTCATAGTCTATGGGGATTAGAATATTTAAGGTACCTTTCAATCATCCTTCGGTTCTCACGATCGTCTTCTCCAGTTCTGATCATTCTTGACCGGTGAGAGGGTGCAGTCGACTTCACGCGTGTGTCGAAGGAGGAGTTGCTGTGCACTCGGTGTCGGCTGATCGTTCATTTGTCCATCGCCTGCGCGTGCGTTGATCGCCGGAGCGGAAGGAGAACAGAGGTGAGGCGGCGGCTAGTGGAATGAAGTCGAAAGGGAGCACGAGGGCTTCTTTTCATCCCTCTTATAGCCTCCCTACCAGCCGACTCAGAGGAGCAGTCGGAGGAGGCAAATCGGGGGAGGAGATCTTTCCCCCGATTTGGCATTTTATGTTTCTTTTTTTTTTTTTGAATGTGAATTTGCGTTTGAATTCTTTCCATTTTGTTTGTTGATTCTTGCCGGGCTTTATAATATCAACGGCTTGTCTACTTGTCTACCGTGAGGGGCCTTAGTTGCGAGTTCAAATCTCATGAGATGTACAGAGATATATTTCTTAAGGACTACAACGCGTCTTTTTAAATCTCGGTATTGCATCATCCCTTGACATTTATTTTAATGCTAAACAAATTTATGAATATATATAAAAAATCTCGGCCAATAAATATGTTTGCCCTGAAAAAAGAAAAAAAATTGCACCAGGAAAGGACAAAAACACAAGGAACATCTATGCCGAATAAACTAGTGTCATCCTTTCACCCATTGAGTAAGATTTAACATTTTTTTAATACTGCAGTGGTTACCATGATGCTCTACTAGTTAGTTTGCTAACTGAGCAACATCCATAAAACTAGAAATGCTTCATCATGGAAACTAATCACGTCTTGCATATGTAGTCAATTTTTCAGACGAAGCACATGAATCATGTTTTTTTTTTCATATGAAGAACATAGAATTAACTCTCTAAATCCTCCCTACAAAGCTAAATTTAGCCCACCATGAGTTCCATAACCACGCCACAAAAGTTAGCGTTCTCTTCTCCTCGCCTAAACTTAGTATTGTCCAACTTGAAGCAAAAGCTTTTGTGCGGAACCAAAAGAAGAAAACTCCTTACCGAAAGAAAAAAAGAAGAAAACTCCAAGCAAAAGTAACCAAAGGGAAATATAAATGGTCTCCTCTTTTCCGCTCATTCCTTCCAAACTCCCTCGATCGGCACCATCATCATCGTCATCATTCCTCCTCTCCTCTCCTCTCCTCCCTTTTCTTTTCTCGTCTTTCTTGTCGTGGACGTGCCCTTGTGTTCATGTGGCCGCCGTGGGGAAAGGCCAAGGTCAAGGCTACGTCTAAGCTGCCTCGCGCCAAAGCCGCCTCCCCGGCTCCCAGTCCCGCTGCCTCCTCGACCCCGTCCCCCCTGCGCCCTTCCTCATCTTACTCCCCCGGCCTCACCGACGACGAGCTCGATCCGCCGTGCTCGAGATGGTGCTTTTCCCCCTCCACGTCGGCCTCCCGGTCGCCGTCTCCATCACCCAAGCCGGTCCCCGCTCCCGTCCTCCACCGCGTCCAGTCCGCCTCCTCCGCGACTCGGACGTGGCGCTCCACTCCAGAGTTCCCTTTCAAGCTCCCTTCAGGGGAGGAGAAGCGGGTCGTGCTCTACTACACGTCGCTGCGCGTTGTGCGCAAGACGTTCGAGGACTGTCGCGCCGTGCGGTTCATCCTGCGCGGCCTCCGCGTGGCCGTCGACGAGCGGGACATCGGGATGGACGCCGGTTTCCTGGAGGAGCTCCGGAGGATGATGCTGGGGATCAGGCCGCGGGCGCAACGGCAGGTGGCGGTACCACAGCTGTTCATCGGGGGCCGGCACTTGGGCGGGGCGGAGGAGGTCCGGCGACTGCACGAGGCTGGGGAGCTGAAGCGGTACCTGCACGGGGTAGCACCCGCCGCAGACGGGGGCGAGTGCGACGCCTGCTGTGGCGTCCGCTTCTTGCCATGCAGCAGGTGCGGGGGGAGCCATAAATGCTACGTCGAGAAGGGTGGCGGGTTCCGCAGTTGCCATGCATGCAACGAGAACGGACTCGTCCGCTGCCCCCGATGCTGCGCCTTCTGATCGCAATCTGAGGGACAGCAGCGCAAGTAAAATGAGGATGCTTTTTTTTCTCTTAAATTTTCTGGGGAATTCAAATGTGATGGGAGTTCTCTGTTATTTTGATTTGGATTATTTTTTTTTGTTGGATTTTTCCATGTGTCACACATAAAAGATTGTAACAATGACAAATTTGTAGATGAAGAGGGAGTGAGATTAAGCCCATAGAAATGGTACAACATAGACATAGTTTTTTCTTCTCATTTTGCTGGTTAATTTAATTTTTTTTTCTGAAATTACTCTGGAGAAAGAGAAAGTGAATGAATTTCAAATGTCAATTTCAATGTGAATGTTAAACGTAAATTTCAAAAGAATATTCATACACATGCACCGTATATTTATTATGTTTATATATACTTGTAAAATTTTATTTTGTACCAGATTAATTGTGAAATTACATCTACTAATTACTTTTTTTGTTCATTTAGACGTTACGGACAAACATTCCCAAAATCTGTGGTGAGACAGAGGTCATGGTAGCATGTCAGAATTTTCTATAATAACATGAATGAATCTAAAATCGTCATGCATATATTTATGATAGTGATTTTTAATCACCTTGATTCAGTGTAATGCCCACACGTGATTTGATCTGGCAAATCTATCAACTTGGGTGTTTTTATTTTAACTACAAGAGAGTTAAAACTGATACTCTTTTACTGAAGAACACCTAAAAAAATAAAAGGAGTACATTGCACTTTATATTTTGTTCGAACCTCGGCAAAATAATAGATTGATCGATCTAATATATAAATATTTTTTTGTTATTGTTAGAATGAAGAAGACACGAGAGAAAAAAAAAATGTCAATTGTTAACAATAACCATATAGCTAACTTTAGTGATTAGATTCGTATCATCTTGTAACAATAAGATATTAATTCTGTTGCTTTCATCTTGTATATGTACGCATAACCAATGTACATAATGATTAGAGACAGAACAATCACCATATAGCTAATTTAAATGATTATATTCATCTCATCTTGTAATACTAAGTGGCTTGATGTCGAGAATTAACGTATATATTTATATCACTATTTTGCATATATTTCGCATTTACGACCTATTTATTTCCATTACAAATGCATGCACGATACCAATTGAACATATTTCATATCTTCTCCACATCAAACTTATTCATATATCATTCTTATTTGTTTGCTGCCAAGAATGCGAACTGAGATAAATGTCCACGCAAGAAGCTGATGAAGCTCGGCGAATGGGGTAGAGCAAGCCGAACACCACACACCGGTCTCTATATCAAGAAGGCATTTTTTTCAAGGTTGTGTTGAAGGAAATCGGACCAACAACAAACACCAACCTACACTTGGGGATCAGCTCCTCGAGCCTGGAGTAAGAAAGCTTCCTAGACAGAGGGGACCACAACGACAACAAAGAGGTAAAAGCTACAACGATAGCAAGAGCGGACGAAAAGAAGAGGAATATATGAAGAGGAGGGAGAGAGGGGGAGATATTTTCGGAATATATGAGAGCAGCGAGAGAGGGGGAGATACTTCGAATTCTGGAGAATTCCACCATCAAAGGAAAGCAGAGAGTTAGGAGAATTGTGAGCAAAGATGTCTTCTTTGATTACAAATTTGCGGGATGTCTACAGTTCATTCCGGATGAACTGTAACTAATAGTTCAGTCGGGAGGTGTCTTACGTGCTTGGACTCATGTTTTTCTGTTCATATTTTATCTTGCTATTTTCATAGTCTGAACTGAATGATGAGCTTCACTTTCGCCTAGATGAAATTTATCTTTGATCCTAGTTTTATCGTATATCTTTAACCTCTTGAATTTATGTATGGATTGAGCTTTTGAATTGTCTTCATCTCGCCCCCCATTGTAGGGACACTCTAGGCTCTGCGTAATCATACATAGAGATATCTAGCATCGATGGTTTCTTCGACTTCCTTGTAGCTAGAGTTGGAGGAGGTTTCGAATCACTATCGCCTTGCACCCTCGATCGTAGGGACATTATAAGCTCTGCGCAATCGTACGTAGAAGCATCGAGCACTGGCGATAGTGATTCTTCAGATTTTGTGTCTCGTTAGCAGACGATTTTCTGTTATCTGATTTAGACATCGTGCATCCTCAAGTTGAGGCCCAAGAGGGACATGTGCACTCTGAGGCTCTGAGAATAAACGATCGTAGCTGGGACTCAGATTATCCTAAATGGGCTCGAAGTGTGTGCGTGATTTTTCTCATCATTTATTCACCCCATCATTGTGTATTTCCAATTTTCTTCTGATTTTAAGAGTTTCTACCCGAGAAGGAAAGTCTTTAATCCTCCTTCGTCGTCGGCGACCTGAGAGGGTGGATGGAAAATGATAAGAACTCTTAGTATTCCCAACATGTATTTTCGAATCGGATTCTCCACCCCCTCCTTAAACCATCTAAATGCTCTTTGTGACATCTCTGTCCTCTGTGTTCTACTCGAGAGAGTTATATTTATCTCTGAGGTGGATGCAAGTCGATCGTAGCTGCATCACCCTCGGTTTATTTCTTTGGAACACTTAGGTACTCAGTTGTCATGAAGTCTTAGCTCAATCCAGAAAGAGATGCTCGTTTTATAAACCAGAGCACCGTGCACGAGAGTGATGACTGCACCAGTTCTATAAACTCCCTTCACGTGTATAACACGAACTTCCTGCAAGCACGAGAGTGTCGCAGGTGAGTCGAGTGTCTTTCCCATCGGGTTGACTATTTACACTTGTGAAGGGGCATTCAGTCATTTTTACCTGCATCGAACTGAACTAAAGAACCTAAGTCCTACAATGAAAGCACCTCCTATAAGTGCTCAACTCACATTTTTAATTGATTGATTTACCCTCTAGATCTACCCATCATCTCTACGTTATTTTTACATTTTGAAAATAGCAAAAACATTTAGTTTTTCTTTACTTTATCGTGCATCCTTTTATTCCCGTTTTCAACATTTCATTTTGTTACCGAGCTAGTTCCAAAGTACCTTTTGAAGATTTCACAAACATTGTTCCATGTGGATCGAACCTCAAGCACTACTATGATGTTCCGTAGACTTGCAGAACGCATTTCGATAGTGTAGAGAGATTATAAATCTTAAAACTTCATTCGACATTTTTTAATGTTTAAGAGCAACACGCTAGTGTAAAGGGTAAACATACATCTTGGAGGCTTACGCCTCTCATACGTGCCCCTATTATGCCTAGCACGTCAGTTTCATTTTACGAAGCATTATCTATATACACACTTGATGCGAGTCCTAGATGTTTAGTGCATTCCCTCTTAAAAATATCAATAATTTAAATTACTACTTATTAAATTACCTATAATTTTATATTATAGTGTTTGACAAGCATTAGTAATATAAATGTACCATGTTTGTTATAAAGGAATAATTATTAGACAATATAGATCTTTTACTAAAATATCCTCAATATATATATTTCAAACTTTAGTCCTATATTAAGTTCGATAAATATATATATATATATATATATATATATATATATATAACGTAAGAAAAAAATATGTTCATACAATTCTACTTCTCCATAGCTGGACACGTCGGGAGGCCTTCTTTCTTCAAACCAACCAATGCAAATTATTTTTCAAGTATATATATATATGTATATATGTGTGTGTGTGTAGGATAGACTTTGGGATTGATATTTACAAGGCAGTGCTCATCGTGTATATCAAATCAAGGTGGATTTTCATCTAGTCTGCAAGAAGGGATGACTGTTGTTGCATATTATACTAAATTCAAAGAACTGTAAGATGAGTTTGATAACTTTTTTCCAATTTGAGACTGCAAGTGTAATGTTGCTGCATAATATGTTTCCCAACATGATGAAGAGAAACTACATCAATTCTTTATGGGTTTGGATTTTGAAACATTTGGTATGGTTCGGTCATAGATTCTCAACATTGAACTACTATCGCTAGGCAAAGCTTTTTCTATGATCATTCGTGAAGAAACACAATTGAAAAAAATGCTCGAGGTCAAGACTCTCGAGTTGAAGCCACAACCTCCTTTGCCAATAAAGGCTCCTCTTATAGTCTGCTAAAATGGCACCCTCATTGCTATCATTGCGACAAACTAGGTCATCTCAAAGTCACATGCTACAAGTTTTATGTATATTCAGTAGATCGCGATTTTGAGCACCCCAACAAAGACAAAAAAAGTGGTCAAAATGCTGCTATAGCATATGTTGTGCAACTTTATCTAACTGACTTATCTTCTAGCGACCATCAGTTTCCAATCTCCCATGTTCATATCTAAACAACTCAAACTGCACAACCAGCTCTTGGAACCAACTCCAAGTGTAACCAATATATCATAACAGCAACTATAAGTTGTTATACCAATTGTATATATATCAATCATGATATCAAAGAGATATTGAGTGAGTTTGTATTACATGATATCAGAGCCATTTTTTTCTCATGGCCACTCTAGTTGGATGCTATGGTAACTCTGTTCTACCATCTCTGCCTTCATTTAACCAAGTTCACCACTCCATCTCCATCAAACTCACAAGTACAAATTACTTATTATGGAAGACCTAATTTCTTCCACTCCTGTGCTGCTTCAACCTTGAGGACCTCATCAACGGTACCACTCCGTGTCCACCTGTGACAGTGTCTTCCAATAATACCATGACGTCTGCTACCTCAGAAAATTTCTCATTGATGCCCAACCCGGCTTATGTTGAGTGGATTCGTCGTGATCAGCTTCTTCTTAGTTGGATTTGGTCCTCTCTGTTGGAAGAGGTTCTACCGCATGTTGTTGGTCTTTCCACCTCTGTTAAGGTTTGGAACCCTCTTCATCTTGCACTTGGCACGCTATCTCACACGCGCATACCACAACTTCATATTCAACTCCGCAATATGAAACATGGTGACATGTCCATTGCCACGTTACTGAAACAAGCCAAGTTTCTATCTAACGAACTGGCTGCCGCTGGGCACCCGCTCTCATCATCATCAACTTTCAATGCATTCCTTTTTAACAATCTAGGATCAGAGTACAATGACATAGTGGTTTCATTAGCCGCTCGTCCTGAACCTATAAGTTATGCTGAGCTACACAACATTCTTCTCAGTCATGAGATTCACCTTGCTGCTATTCATTCTGCAATGTAGCCCTCCATCAACTACTCTGACTCTATTGTTCCACCAATTGCTCATGGACATGGCTCTAGACATTCAAGTGGTCGTGGTAGGCTCAGACATAGTCCATATAAGTGTTCATATCATCATCCAAATACTATTCGACAAGCAGCACCGACACCTTACCACCTCAGGCTCATGTTGGGGCATTGTCGTCCCCAAATTTCTATACTATGCCCTTAGCATCTCTCACAGGATCTATTCCAGCCTTGGGATCTTATGCAGAGTGGCTCAATGATACAAGTGCAACACACCATTCCACACCGGATCTACAATTGCTATTTGTTGCTGAGCCTTACACCGTACATGTCGGCAATGGTATGGGTCTACAAATAACTCATGTTGGTGCTACACCTTCTGCCTCCTGCTCTCGTCCGTTTTCTCTTAATCACATTCTTCGTGTTCCTTGTCTATCTCTATTATCTATTAAATGCTTTACTACTGATAATGATTGTGTTTTTTAATTTCACCCATCTCATTTCTTGGTTAAGGATCGTCGCACCAACAGAATTCTATTTCATGGTCCCGCTAGGAATGGATTATACTCCCTGCGTTTGCCTCGTCCACCATCGACATCTCTCACCCGCATCTCCATTGATCACTTGCATCAGCGGCTGGGTCATTGTATAGCTCCAATTGTACGACGTGTTGCCTCTCGGCATCACCTTGCACTCTCTACTACCTCTCCTACCTCGCCATGTATTGCATATCTTCAAGGAAAGTCCACATGCATCCCTCTTCCTCCTACGGGTTCTTGTTGCATGGAACCACTTCAACTCCTCTCTGTCGATGTATGGGGGCCTACTCCAATGGCGTCCACTTTTGGATATTGTTATTTTCTAGTCATTGTAGATGATTTTTCAAAGTATTCTTGATTGTTTCCTCTTTCAAATAAATCTAATGTCCTTAAAGTTTTTCCTATTTTTATTTCCTTTATAGAGCATCAATTAAATAAAAGAATTAAATCACTCCAAATAGATGGTGGTGGTAAATTTCGTGGCTTGTCCTCTATTCTCATCTCATATGGCATCCATCATCGTATTTCATGTGCTCATACACACCAACAAAATGGTGGTGCCGAGCATAAAATTCGCCATATCGTAGACATGCCTCTCACTCCTAGCAGGTGCTCATATTCCATTTCGTCATTGGCATTATGCTTGTGATACTACAATTAATTGTTCTCAATCACGTATCACCATATGAGATTTTGTTCTCCCAACCACTAGGTATCACTTGCTAAAAATTTTGGGATGTGCCGCTTACCCGCTACTTTGTCCTTACAATTCACATAAATTTTCCTTTCGCACTTTTGAATGTGTCTTTCTTGGTTATCCAAGTAACTATCTTGGATATCGATGCCTTCACATACTGAATGCATATATATATATATATAGATATATATATATCACGTCATGTTCATTTTGATGAATCTAAATTTACATTTGTTGCCATTCCTACCCTCTCCAACACAACTTCATCCTCATTCCCATGACTCACCATCTCCACCTTACACTCCTCACAATCACCTTCTCAACTACAACCATGCATCTATCTTTCCACAACTTGCTGCCACTTCCCTATCATCTACCCATCAATCTCACTCAATGCAATTGCGCCAATGTCAACCTGTGAATTCTAGACACCTTGCAGGCCTAACATCGAGACTTCCTTCAGTCCCTCAAGCTCACAATGCTTCATGCAATGATCATGGCTCCACCTCACGTGATCCGACTTGTTTCACTATGGCTAACAAGGACGTCCGGTGGCGTAATGCTATGTTTGAAGAATTTCATGCTTTAGTTTCAAATGGCACCTGACAACTTGTTCATCAGTCCATGCATGTTATTGGCTGCAAATGGCTCTTTCATATAAAACTCAAAGCTGATGGATCACTAGATCAGTATAAAACTCGGTTTGTCGTGAAGGGGTTCAATCAACAACTCGGTGTTGGATTCGTTGAAACATTCAATCATGTTGTCAAGGCTACAACATTCGTGTAGTATTGTCAATTGTTGTATCTCATGGATGACACATGCGTCGGCTTGATATCAGTAATGCCTTTCTTCATGGAACGTTGCATGAAGATGTCTACGTGGAACAACCATTGGGATTCATTGATAAGGATCAGCCATATTTGTTTCCAAGCTTCAAAAGTCTTATATGGTCTCAAATAGGCCCCTTGCAGTTGGTTTCATACACTACATGCTATGTTGGTCACATTTGGGTTCAATGCTTCCAAAACGGATCCCTCATTATTCATTTACAATGGACAATCTATTATCTTATATGCTCTATTTTATGTGGATGACATTATTGTTACAGGTTCTTCCCTAGAGCTTATTGACAAGTTAGTTAGCAGCCTTCAATAGAAATTTGCACTGAAAGATCTCGGACATCTTCATTATTTTTTGGGCATGGAGGTCTTAACTAGAAGCAGTGGCATTCTTCTCTCTCAACGAAAATACATTCTCTCACTTCTTCAAAGAACCAACACGTCTAATTCCAAAGGCGTGTTCTTGCCAATGTCGCCTCTAGACAAATCTGGATCATGCACTTCGGCTCTTTTATCTGATCCGCAACTATATCGCCAACTAGCGGGTGCTCTACAGTATGTCACTCACATGACTAGACATTAGTTTTTCAATGAACTTTGTGTGCCAACATATGCATGCTCCACTCGAAAATCATTGGATGGTCCTCAAACGCATTCTTCGTTATATGAAACTTAACGCACAATCTTGGTCTTCTTATTGCTAAATCCACACTATCACATATTCAAGCCTTTAGTGATGCAAATTGGGCAGGTGCGGTAGATGATCGTGTGCAATCTGGTCTCTTGGCGATCTATTGCTGACACCACGACTGAGAGTATTTGGCTTTGATCATTACTCGATGAACTTCACCATCCAATACCAATAGATATTCTTTGGTGTGACAATATTGGCGTTACATATCTCACTGCCAATCCAATATTTCATGCAAGAACAAAGCATATTGAGGTCGATTATCACTTTATTCGGGAAGAGGTGGCTGTGAAGAAACTACTTGTTTGTTATATCTCGACGAAAGATCAAATTGTTGATTTCTTTACCAAACCTATAGTTGGCTTTCGATTTCAATTTTGTGTGACAAGCTTTGTGATAGTGGTATTTGGGATTGAGTAGTGATAACTTGCTGAAATTAAAGAAAAGAGTCAATTTTTCAATTTTTTGGTCTCCCAACTCACTAGCTGCAAGTGCACAGGTAAGTTGTAGTAGACTCAGGTTGTCATATCCACAAAGATTTAAAGTCCTAGACTACCTACAAATAGTTTAGATTAATCCTAATTAAGATAGCAAAAAATAGATTTTTGATTAGTAGTGGAAACAGATTTTTTTTAACTAGTGCAGAATGATAACAGGTTTGGGATTTTGAAAACTTTTGCAAAACTGAATTATAAATGCAAAATTAATGGCTAAAAAGGTTTAACTATCAATGAGGAAGGTTTTTCTAGGATTTGGGGTTCATCTAAACTAGTTAAGGATGGAATGGATCAAGTTATCATTAAATGTCCAACATTGATTCAATCATGAAAATGGTTCTTCCCACAGCTCAATTGGCATCTAACTAAGCAACATATTGTCATATAGTTGTTAGCTAGATTGAATCAATATAGGGTCCTCACTGAAAATCAAGTTATCATTCAGCTCAATGGGAAGTTCAATGCTGATTTTTGTAATTCAAGGAAGTTTTGGAATGATAACTTGCAATTGCAATCATAAAAAGATGGAATCATTTCAATCAACCAAACCAGGATGAAATATACCCAATAATAGTACTTGTGTTCCATGATTCATCTATGAATTCAAGGGGGATTTAAAATCAACCTCTCGGTTGCAAGGAAAAGTGAAATCCACACAAAGTTCTAATTGATTGGGGTTAAAAGACATCCAACCTTAAATGGGGAATTCAGTGATTATCCAATGCTCCTTGGGTCATCTCTGACTCAAGAATGACCTTAAGACTATCTCTCAGTAGTGGATTGAAATGAGGCTTAACAATGGAAATCAGAATTCAAATGAAATTAGAAAACAGAATTCTGCAATTCAGAAAAAATCAGCAACAAAACCTTTAGAATTCAGGCTTGCCAAATGCCTCTTGATCCATCTCTGGACTGCAAGAGATTCCCAGAGTACACCTCTCGATGATTTAATGAAGTAAGGATGCTCACTTGGCAAATCAGATTCTAACCAGAAAAAGAAATCAGAAGAACAAATTTCTAAATAAATTCAGAAATTAGATTTTGAGAAAATAGAATTGAATCTTAAGTTGTCAAACCTCTTAATACATTCCTGAATAAGATTAGGGTAAATACTAGCCTCTCAGCTATTCACTTAATCCAATCCTTAATGACAAACAGATTCAAGGAAATCAAATAAATCAGATTCAGGAAGTTCAGAAAAATAGAAACTAGAAAATCAAAATTTCAGAAATCAAAACTTCAATTAAATTGAAATTCAGAACTTGACATTGATTTCTAATCCATTTCTGGACTAGGGATAGATCAAATGATAACTTCTCAGTTATAGATTACAATGGGATCCAACAATGGCAAGAACTAACTCTAAATAATTCTGAAATCTGAAAATCAGCAATGATTCAGTGCAGGAATTAATTCAATCCATTTTCTTCCAAAACTAATCTAAACTACTACCCTATCCTAGAAGAAATGAGTTTAGCTCCTTATGTTTACAAAGCTTGTCATCAAATGGAATGAGAAACAAATACAAATCATTGTTCTTTGAAGCTTATCGGCAGCAGCTTGAGCTCTTTCAGCAGCAGCTCCAGCAGCCCTCTAGCCTTCTCAAAACCCTGAATGACCAACCCCCCTTTCTCTCATCCAGAAATTCCCCTTTTATCTGACTCCTATCCATCCTTGAATCAGCATCAGAATGTTCTTTATTCTTTGATTGCAGCCATGTGTCCTGATCCTGGAAGAATCTGCAGTGACAGCTTTTTGGGCAGCCAAAAAGTAAGTGATCCCCCCTCCTTTTTCTCCCTTTTTTAGTCATATTCCACCTGCTAGAAGGCACATAACAGCAAGTATCAATGTCTTCTAATAAGAAATAGACAAATAAGGGTAAGAACAACAAGTAGGCTCAGCTCAGTGATCAAAAGGGATTTTATATTGTGCAGGATTGGAAATCTATATGAAAATTTGATGGTTTAGGGCCCGAAAATGATAACTTGTAACAAATCATAGAAATTATCCAAATGCAAGTGATTCAAAGAATTAGAAGCATCAAATTGACTAGGATAACAGTGAGTGCAGTCAGAAATCAAATATGAATGAGATTTTTAAGAAGTGATAACTTGGGTTCCCAAATATGATAACTTATATGACTTAAAAACGATAACTTGTGATAACTTGAGTTGTGATTTTTCAAATGTGATAAAATTTGACCAGAAATGAGTTAGAACAATAACAAAATGATTGCTTAAGGTCCCTGTGCAGAATTAATGGTTTTGCATGTCGAAATGACAGAATTGCCCTTTAACGATAACTTGGCACTTGAAAAATGATAACTTGTTCAAATGGACTTAAAACTTTGCACAAGTTGAGATGTGACTATCCAAATATGATTTATACATGATAATGATGGATTTAGGGCAAGAAAACCATTGAAAATCAGTTCATTCAAAATAATGATAACTTGACATATAAGAATGATAACTTGTCCTCAAAATGATAACTTGGCATAGAATTTAAATATTAATGAATTTTGACATTTCAGAACCTCTATGCACATGGAATTAAGTATGAAATGAGAAATATCAACTAGTTATCACAATGTATGCATTCCAAGTATAATTGGCCCAAATACAGGCAAAAGTGGGACTCGATATGTATAAAATGCATCTAAAATGGGCTAGAAACATATAGTGATCAGCAAGTGATCAAACTCCCCCAAGCTTAGTCTTTTGCTTGTCCTCAAGCAAAACATTCAGAAATTAAGGATGCATTTGAATTTACCATCCACAAATGAATAGAAAGATCAGCTGAATAAGACCTAAATGAATTTTCCACTTGGCTAACATTCCATCCCATTCTTTCCAATCCCAAATTCTAGCTGAGGAGTCACAAAGGTTAATGCAAATTTAAGCCATGATAGAAGTACAAACATTAACTGATTTGGATTGTAAGGATTGCCAACTTTACTAAAAAGTTTGAAACATTAATCTCTTCATGAACAGATTTTTCTTCCTTTCCATAAACAGGTTTGAAAACTGAATTTTATTCATGAGGATGCAATAAACAGGTTTGAACCTGATTTTTATTCATGCTGGTCACAGGATAAAAATCCTGGCTTTATTCAGGAGAGGTTCCTTTTTAGAATTTTCACTCTCTTTATTCATGTATGCATGCAATGCAAAATGCAACTTTTCATTTTCTTTTTTTCTTTCTTTTTCATTTTGTTCATGAAGTGAGCAATGGTTCAAACTCAAGTGTATGTTAGATCCTTAAATGCAAATAGTCAAGAATTCCTATTTAACATGGCAGCAAGATCCTTGACTCCTTTCTAGACATCTTCTACTTTCCAATTAATCCATGAATGTAGCTAGTGTTAATCTACAGAAAAGAAAAATTTCAGCAGAAAATTCATTCAAATGCATCTGAATTTAAAATGCCAATTAAAGCAAGAAGGCTAATGGCCAACTTGGCCACTTGGTATTGGAGTGCACCCACTGTCATAATGAAGTATTCTACCCATTTCAGAGTTAAAATAAATTTAGAATTGAGTTGAGCTCAAAAATTGATAACCGAGTGATAACTAGTGATAACTTGTGAAAACCAATGATAACCTGGTATGAATTATGATATGAACATTAAAATCAATTGAAAACATGGTGTAAAGGTTAGAAAAGCACCAGGTTTCCTCCCCCAAGCTTATTCTCAACACTGTCTCCAGGGTTGAAAATCAAAGGCAAGGGAGAGGGGTGGGTGGGAGTGAAATGCATGGAATTGGCCATTTGAATCCTCTTGGCCTTTCAACCAGAAGCTTTGGGTGATCTAATCTTCATTAGTTGCAACTAATCCTGCAGAGAAACAAAGGATATCAGTGGAATGGAAGATTTGCAACTAATCATATTTTTTAGTGCAGATTTCAACAATGCATTGGGAATTTCTGAAATACACTGAAATTAGGCTATAATAGATTGGGATAACTGAAATGAATGTTAATTCAAATGATGATATGATCAATGTAGCATAATGAGAAAGATATTATCAGTTATCATTAAGTTTTCAGTGGAGAAATCAAGATTAAGGGGTATGGGTACTCCTTGAATTTGAGACTTGTGAATTGAACTTGTTCCTCACCACTTACTCCTGCAAAAATAGAAAGATTAGGTTGATAATGGCTTGGGTTACCTCCCAAGAAGTGTCTTTCTTTAATGTCTTTGTCTAGACATTGTTACAATGAGAAATCAACTAAGTGATAGTGGCAAATCAGCTAGAATCAACTCCTCATTTGCAGAATCTTTGGCTGTGGGATTGTAAAGCTTCAATCTCTGTCCATTCACCTTGAATACACCATCCTTGTCATTCAGAAGGTCCACAGCACCAAATGGATATACTTTGTGAATTTTGAATGGTCCACTCCACATTGACTTCAACTTTTCTGGAAAAATCTTTAATCTTGAGTTGAAGAGTAATACAAGGTCTTCAACCTTGAAATCCCTTTTCAGAATCCTTCCATCATGCCATCTTTTAGTCATTTCTTTGTAGAATTCTGAATTGTGGTAGGCATTTAGCCTAATTTCATCAAGTTCATCAATTTGCAAGAGCCTCTTTTGCCCAAATGCATGCATATCATAATTGAGTGCCTTGACTGCCCAATATGCCTTATGCTTCAACTCAATTGGCAAATGGCAAGTTTTTCCATAAACAAGCTTGTAGGGAGAAGTACCAATTGGAGTCTTGTATGCTGTCCTATATGCCCAAAGAGCTTCATTCAACTTCAAACTCCAATCTTTTCTTGTCAATGAAACTATTTTCTCCAATATGGCCTTTACCTCCCTATTTGATGCTTCTGCTTGGCCATTTGTTTGAGGGTGATATGAAGTAGAAACTTTGTGCCTCAGTCCATACTTAATTAGGAGGTTCTCAAAACACCTTTCAATAAAGTGGCTACCCCCATCACTTATGACCACTCTACGAATTCTAAACCTTAGAAAGATAACTTCCTTGAACAACTTGATTACTGCCCTGGAATCAGCTGCAATGGTGGGAATGGCCTCAATCCATTTGGACACATAGTCCACAGCTAGAAGAATAAACTTGTAACCACATGAATTAGAGAAAGGCCCCATGTAGTCAATGCCCCATACATCAAATATTTTCACTTATAAAATTCTTTGTTGTGGCATTTCATTCCTTCTTGAGATGGAACCAGCTCTTTGGCATTGATCACAGCCCTTCACAAAGATATGTGCATCCTTTAATAAACTTGGCTAATAAAATCCAGATTGAAGGACTTTGGCAGCAGTCTTGTGTGTGGCTCGATGGCCTCCATAAGGGGATGAATGGCATGCCTCCAAGATTTCCTAAAATTCAGATTGGGATACACATCTTCTATATATACCATCAGGAGATTTTCTGAATAGAAAGGGGTCATCCCAATAATAATCTTTCAAGTCATGAAAGAATTTCTTTCATTGCTGATATGTGTAGTCAGGAGGGATAATTCCACATGCAAGGTAATTGACCAAGTCAGCATACCAGGGAACTTGATTAATTGCCACAGCCATCAAACTATCATCAGGAAATGCATCATTGATAGGAAGTGTAGATGATTCATGTACTCCTTCCATTCTTGATAGGTGGTCAGCTACAAGATTTTCACTACCCCTTTTGTCTTTGATTTCAACATCAAATTCTTGAAGCAATAAGATCCACCTGATTAGCCTTGGCTTAGATTCCTTCTTGTTGATCAAGTGCCTCACAGCTTGGTGATCTGTGAATACAATGACTTTGGATCCCACCAAATAGGGCCTGGATTTGTCAAATGCATACACAACAGAAAGAAGTTCTTTCTCAGTAGTTGCATAATTGATTTGGACTTCATCTAGAGTCTTGCTTGCATAGCATATGGCATGGTGCCTTCTGTCCTTGGTCTGTCCCAAGACTGCCCCTACAGCCTGGTCTGAAGCATCACACATGATTTCAAAAGGAAGGGTCCAATCAGGTGGCTGCACTATAGGAGCTGAGGTGAGGGCTTCCTTCAACTTCTTGAATGACTTCATACACTCTTCATCAAAATGAAACTCAACATCCTTGTCAGCTACAAGATTTTCACTACCCCTTTTGTCTTTGATTTCAACATCAAATTCTTGAAGCAATAAAATCCACCTGATTAGCCTTGGCTTAGATTCCTTCTTGTTGATCAAGTGCCTCACAGCTTGGTGGTCTGTGAATACAATGACTTTGGATCCCACCAAATAGGGCCTGAATTTGTCAAATGCATACACCACAGCAAGAAGTTCTTTCTCAGTAGTTGCATAATTGATTTGGGCTTCATCTAGAGTCTTGCTTGCATAGCATATGGCATGGTGTCTTCTGTCCTTGGTCTGTCCCAAGACTGCCCCTACAGCCTAGTCTGAAGCATCACACATGATTTCAAAAGGAAGGGTCCAATCAGGTGGATGCACTATAGGGGCTGAGGTGAGGGCTTCCTTCAACTTCTTGAATGCCTTCATACACTCTTCATCAAAATGAAACTCAACATTCTTGACCAGCAACTTGGTGAGGGGCCTAGTTATCATGAAGAAATCTTTAATAAACCTTCTGTAGAAGCATGCATGCCCAAAAAGCTCCTAATTGCCTTGACATTTGTGGGTGGTGGTAGCCTTTCAATCACCTCAATTTTTGCCTTGTCCAATTCAATGCATTTGCTTGAGACCACATGTCCTAAGACAACCCCTTCTTGGACCATAAAATGACACTTCTCCCAATTTAGAATCAAGTTGGACTCTCTACATCTTTGTAGCGCCTTGGTCAAGTTTTCTAGGCAAGCATCAAATGAGTCTCCATATACTGAAAAGTCATCCATGAAGACCTCCATAATTTCTTCAATGAAGTCTGAAAATATAAACATCATATACCTTTGGAAGGTGGCAGGAGCATTGCATAAGCCAAAGGGCATTCTCCTATAGGCAAAAGTCTCATATGGACAAGTGAATGTAGTCTTGTGTTGATCTTGAGGGTGAATTGAAATTTGCAAGAAACCTGAGTACCCATCAAGATAACAAAAATGTGAATGCCTAGCCAACCTCTCCAACATCTGATCAATGAATGGCAAAGGAAAATGGTTCTTTCTTGTGGCCTTGTTTAACTTCCTGAAGTCAATGCACATCCTCCAACATGTAATGGTCCTTGTGGATATCAATTCATCAGAATCTGACTTCACCACTGTGATTCCTCCCTTCTTTGGCACCACCTGCACTGGACCGACCCATTCACTATCTGAAATGGAGTATATGATTCCTGCATTTAGCAACTTCAATACTTCTTTATTTACCACTTCTTTCATGGTTGGGTTGAGTCTCCTTTGACATTCAATGGAGGGCTTGTAGCTGTCCTCCATAGGGATCCTATGCATGCAAATGGAGGGATTAATACCCTTGATGTCTTCAATTGAATAGTCTATCACCTCCCTATACAGTTTCAACCTCTTCAGCAGCTCTTCAACCTGGTCCTGTGGTAAATTAGCATTAATTATAACAGGAAAAGTTGAATTCTCCCTCAAAAATTCATACTTCAGATTTCTAGGAAGAGGCTTGAGTTCCAACATGGAATTGGCTTGAGCTGGATTGCCTTGGCATTCAGCAATGATAACATGTTGTACCTCACCCTGAATTGCTGGATTTTCTACTGATTTTGAAGATTTTAGCACTGATTTGTATGCCATAGCCTCTGGATCTTTCAATTCCTTCAAATGGTCAAACATTAGACACATTTGCAATGGATCTTCAATAGGAATTATAGCTGAAACTTGCTCCACCACTTGATCCAATTGCCCATCTTCAAAATCATTTTCTAGAAAACTTGGCCTACTAATAACTTGTGCCAAATTAAATTCAATCTTCTCTTCTCCAATTTGGAAGGTCAATCTCCCTTCCTTAACATTAATTACAGCCCCTGCAGTGGCTAGAAAGGGCCTCCCAAGGAGAATGGGGGTGTTCACATCTTCATCCATATCCAATACAACAAAATCAACTGGAATATAGATTTTACCAACTTTGAGGGGTATGTCCTCAATAATCCCATGTGAATATTTGATGGATCTATCTGCCAGCTGAAGGAACATATTTGTTGGCTTCAAATTTGCACCTTCAAATTTTCTGCACAATGATAAGGGTATGACACTCACAGAAGCTCCCAAGTCACACATGTCTCTTTGAATTTTCCTATTGCCTATCTCACATGGAATTGAGAAGCTTCCTGGATCCTTGAGCTTAGGAGGCAACTTGTTTTGGATAATTGCAGAAGTCTCTTCAGTCAATGCTATAGTCTCATGCTCCAACACTCTTCTCTTCTTGGTTAGAATTTCTTTGAGGAACTTTGTATATGATGGCATCTCCTGGATGGCTTCAACAAAAGGAACATTTATGTATAGCTTCTTCAAGATTTCCAAAAATTTTCCATATTGTTGGTCTTGTCTTGCCTTGATTAGCCTTTGAGGGAAGGGTACTTTGTCAAAAACCCTTGTATTTGCTTCAATTTGAGGACCTGAATTCCTGATTTTCTCACTTGGCTGTTCACTTGGCTTTTCAGCAACTCTTGAGTCTGAATTGGCTTGATTATCATCCACTTTCTTCATTGGTTCCTCCACCATCTTTCCGCTCCTAAGCTGGATGGCCTTTGCTTGCTCCTTTGGATTCATCTCTAGCTGTCCAAGAAAGAATAAAGGAGATCTAGCTGAGGTGCTAGATTGTTGAGCAACTTGGTTCTCAATGGTATCAAGTCTAGAATTCATTTTCAGAATTGCCTCCTCCTGATTGCCTTGCTTCTTCAGAATTTGTTGCAGCATCTCCTCTATTTTTGAAAATTGAGAAGGTTGAGTTGGTGGTGGTTGCTCAAAAGGAGGTCTTTGTACTTGAACACCTTGGGACTGATTTGGATATGGAAATTGTTGGTTTCTAGGCAAAATCCTTGGCTGCCAACTAGGATTCTGCATGGGAGCTCCTTGATAGTTGTTGCTCTTGTAAGAAAAGTATGGATGATTCCTATTTTCTGGAGTGTAGAATTCAGCAGGAGGTTTAATTCCATAATTTTCCACAACATTGATTTGATCCACTGTTTGCTCCATTTGTTGCATAATCAAATTGCAATTTTTTGACACATGCCTTGATTCCCACATACACAGTACATTGTTTCAGGATTAGAGGCCCTATTGCCATTGGGAGTCAAGTTCAATCTCTCCAAAGTCTTGTACAGCACCTCTTCAAATTGGGATGACAATTGGTTCATTGAATTATCCATATGAGGCCTTCTGGTCCTATCATGTGTGAGGAAGTGATGGTTCTTTGCAATGTTCTCTATCAGTTGGTAAGCCTCATCTATATTTTTGGATGCAAAGATACCTCCTGCTGCAGTGTCCAAGGCTACCTTGCTAGGGTAGTTCAATCCCTTATGAAAATAGTTGACTAATTGTCACTTTTCAAATCCATGGTGGGGACATGCCCTTAACAACCCTTGAAGCCTTTGCCATGCCTCACAAATGTTTTCTTGATCCAACTGGTAGAATCTGACTATTTGATCCCTGAAGTTATCAGTTTTTGAAGGAGGAAAGAATTCTGAAAGGAACAATTGAATAATTGATTCCCAAATGGCTACCTCTTCAGAATTCAATCCTTTATACCATGTCTTGGCCTTGTCCTTGAGTGAGAAGGGAAACAATCTCATATATACTGCATTCATGGGGATATTATTGAAGTTCACAGTGCTGCATATCTCCTTGAAATTGTCCAAATGACAAGCTGGATATTCATCCCAAGTCCAGAAAATTGACTTTGCCTAATCATTGAAATCAAGGCTGGATTAACTTCAAAGTTTGCCACATGTGCTAAGGCTCCTCCCCCTGGTTGATTCCTTGCATTGCTTGGTGAATAACAATCCTAAGAGTTCTAGGAGCTGCCATATTCTGATTCACACCTCTTTCCATTTCAGGGTTGTGTGCCTCTTCCCCAAAAATTCTTCTACTAGCCTCTTCTCTTTGGATTCTTCTTCTTCTGTTAAAGGCTCTCTCTGGTTTAGGTTCTGATAGGTATAGAACCTCTTGATGGTCCAAGTCCTGCATAAAGAGAGTCAGAAGTATCAAATTCAAGAAAGAAATGAAAACTAGACAAAAATGAAAAGTAAGAAATGATAACTTGCAAAAACTGAAAATTGGCCTAACAAATAAACTAAAATCTAATCTAAACTATCTAAGTTAGCCTAATTGACCTCAAATCCTCGGCAACGGCGCCAAAAACTTGTTAGTGGTATTTGGGATTGAGTAGTGATAACTTGTTGAAATTAAAGAAAAGAGTCAATTTTTCAATTTTTTGGTCTTCCAACTCACTAGCTGCAAGTGCACAGGTAAGTTGTAGTAGACTCAGGTTGTTGTATCCACAAAGATTTAAAGTCCTAGACTACCTACAAATAGTTTAGATTAATCCTAATTAAGATAGCAAAAAAATAGATTTTTGATTAGTAGTGGAAACAGATTTTTTTTAACTAGTGCAGAATGATAACAGGTTTGGGATTTTGAAAACTTTTGCAAAACTGAATTATAAATGCAAAATTAATGGCTAGAAAGGTTTAACTATAAATGAGGAAGGTTCTTCTAGGATTTGGGGTTCATCTAAATTAGTTAAGGATGGAATGGATCAAGTTATCATTAAATGTCCAACTTTGATTCAATCATGAAAATGGTTGTTCCCACAGCTCAATTGACATCTAACTAAGCAACATATTGTCATATAGTTGTTAGCTAGATTGAATCAATAGAGGGTCCTCACTGAAAATCAAGTTATCATTCAGCTCAATGGGAAGTTCAATGTTGATTTTTGCAATTCAAGGAAGTTTTGGAATGATAATTTGCAATTGCAATCATAAAAAGATGGAATCATTTCAATCAACCAAACCAGGATGAAATATACCCAATAATAGTACTTGTGTTCCATGATTCATCTATGAATTCAAGGGGGATTTAAAATCAACCTCTCGGTTGCAAGGAAAAGTGAAATCCATACAAAGTTCTAATTGATTGGGGTTAAAAGACATCCAACCTTAAATGGGGAATTCAGTGATTATCCAATGCTCCTTGGGTCATCTCTGACTCTCAAGAATGACCTTAAGACTACCTCTCAGTAGTGGATTGAAATGAGGCTTAACAATGGAAATCAGAATTCAAATGAAATTAGAAAACAGAATTCTGCAATTCAGAAAAAATCTGCAACAAAAACTTTAGAATTCAGGCTTGCCAAATGCCTCTTGATCCATCTCTGGACTGCAAGAGATTCCCAGAGTACACCTCTCGATGATTTAATGAAGTAAGGATGCTCACTTGGCAAATCAGATTCTAACCAGAAAAAGAAATCAGAAGAACAAATTTCTGAATAAATTCAGAAATCAGATTTTGAGAAAAAGAATTGAATCTTAAGTTGTCAAACCTCTTAATACATTCCTGAATAAGATTAGGGTAAATACTAGCCTCTCAGATATTCAATTAATCCAATCCTTAATGACAAACAGATTCAAGGAAATCAAATAAATCAGATTCAGGAAGTTTAGAAAAACAGAAACTAGAAAATCAAAATTTCAGAAATCAGAACTTCAATTAAATTGAAATTCAGAACTTGACATTGATTTCTAATCCATTTCTGGACTAGGGATAGATCAAATGATAACTTCCCAGTTATAGATTACAATGGGATCCAACAATGGTAAGAACTAACTCTAAATAATTCTGAAATCTGAAAATCAGCAATGATTCAGTGCAGGAATTAATTCAATCCATTTCCATCCAAAACTAATCTAAACTACTATCCTATCCTAGAAGAAATAGAGTTTAGCTCCTCATGTTTACAAAGCTTGATATCAAATGGAATGAGAAATAGATACAAAACATTATTCTTTGAAGCTTCTCGGTAGCAACTTGAGCTCCTTCAGCAGCAGCTCCAGCAGCCCTCTAGCCTTCTCAAAACCTTGAATGACCAGCCCCCCTTTCTCTCCTTCAGAAATTTCCCTTTTATCTGACTCCTATCCATCCTTGGATCAGCATTAGAATGTTCTTTATCCTTTGATTGCAGCCATGTGTCCTGGTCCTGGAAGAATCTGCAGTGATGGCTTTTTGAACAGCCAAAAAGCAAGTGGTCCCCCCTTCTTTTTCTCCCTTTTTCAGTCCTATTCCACATGCTAGAAGGCACATAACAGCAAGTATCAATGTCTTCTAATAAGAAATAGACAAATAAGGGTAAGAACCACAAGTAGGCTCAGCTCAGTGATCAAAAGGAATTTTATGTTGTGCAGGATTGGAAATCTATATGAAAATTTGATGGTTTTGGGCCCGGAAATGATAACTTGTTACAAATCATGGAAATTATCCAAATACAAGTGATTCAAAGCATTAGAAGCATCAAATGGACTAGGATAATAAGTGAGTGCAGTCAGAAATCAAATATGAATGAGATTTTTAAGAAGTGATAATTTGAGTTCCCAAAAATGATAACTTATATGACTTAAAAATGATAACTTGAGTTGTGGTTATTCAAATGTGATGAAATTTGACCAGCAATGAGTTAGAACAATAACAAGATGATTGCTTAAGGTCCCTGTGCAGAATTAATGGTTTTGCATGTCGAAATGACAGAATTGCCCTTTAACGATAACTTAGCACTTGAAAAATGATAACTTGTTCAAATGAACTTAAAACTTTGCACAAATTGAGATGTGACTATCCAAATATGATTTATACATGATAATGATGGATTTAGGGCAAGAAAATCATTGAAAATCAGTTCATTCAAAATAATGATAACTTGACATATAAGAATGATAACTTGTCCTCAAAATGATAACTTGACATAGAATTTAAATATTAATGGATTTTGGCATTTCAGAACCTCTATGCACATGGAATTAAGTATGATATGAGGAATATCAACTAGTTATCATAATGTATGCATTCCAAGTATAATTGGCCCAAATATAGGTAAAAGTGGGACTCAATATGCATAAAATGCATCTAAAATAGGCTAGAAACATATAGTGATCAGCAAGTGATCACTTTGCCTTCGTACACGCGAAGGCTTTGCTTGAGAGGGCATGTTAAGAAGTTAGATAATATCATATCCAAACAACTCAAGCCACACAACAACCAGCTCTTGTAACCAACTTCAAGTGTAACCAATATTCATAACAACTATAAGTTGTTATATCAATTGTACATATATCAATCATGATATCAACGTTGCTCTCTCTATCTCCGTGTTGTACAAGATGGGTTCTTGACATCGGAACAACTACACATGTCTATCATCTCACAACGTTTTCAAATCTTCAAGATTTGCATCTTTTTATTTGAGTTCCCAATGGCGAATGACTGCAAGTTTGCAAGATCTTAATTTCTTCCTTAATAATGTTTTATTTATTTTAGATTGCAACTTAATTTTAATTGACCAATTGAGTAAAGATCTTCGTTCTTATATAACGTTCTTTTCAAATGTGTGCCTTATTTAGGACCTTATCTCGAGGATGGTGATTGGAGAGGGTGAGCTATATCAATGGCGGACCGAGGGGGGGGGCAAAACAATTGAGTAAAAAATTGTCAACGGCAAGACTTGAACTCATGACCTTTAGAAAAATTTTAAGCAACCAACCACTACATAAGAGCAAAAGATATGTCATGATGCGATACTAAATAAAGTTAAGGGGGGTCAAATTCAAGTTTTAATCACAACATTTGTATATTAATATATAAAGTTAAAAAAATTTTAAAATTTTGAGGGGTGCCAAAGGCCCCCTCACCCACAATGTGGGTCCGCCACTGATGGGTATACCGTTTATGCAATGTATTGTACTTTTCAACATCTTGTGTCATAAGAAGAGACATCTCTTTGGCACTTGTGCATGGGACATCCTTCATCTCATGTTCTTTCCTCCATTTTCAACATTTCCTATTCTAGTATTAATAAACATTGTGATACTTCTTATGGGGCCTTTATTTCGAGGATGGTGATTGGAGCGGGTGAGCTATGTCAAGGGATGTACTTTTTGCGCAATGCATTATAGTTTTGAACATCTTTAATCTATCATCACTTTAGAGGAGACAACATCTCTTTGGCAATTGCACGGGCATCCATCATCTCATATTATTTCCTTCGTTTTTAGCATTTCTTATTCTGATATTAATAAACATTATGATACCTATTATCAAGCAAGACAAACACATGGTTGTTTTTATGTTAGTTTAATAATGTAAAGAAGACTTTTGATTTAATTCATGTTGACATTTGAGAACCATATAAATAATCTTTTCTCTCTTTTATCTCTAGTGTGTTTTTTTTAACACTTGTTTATGATCATGATCGTGCAACTTAGTTATTTCTTATGTGTGGGAAGAACTTTTGTCCTCATCTTATAAAGTGGTCCTCACACAATTCGAGTGCCGGATCAATGTTACTTGTGGCAACAATAGTTTAGAATTCACATCACATTTCATGGCATCCTTCTATTCCTAGCATGGACTATTCTCCATCAAATATCTTATGTTTACAAATCTCAATAATCGTTTGTCCGGGTGATTTATTTTTCCCCTTTTTATTTTCAGCAAAATCTGTACAATATCTTGTCTGCTGATTTTAATAATGTTGAGATCATTGTGTCACGGAAATGGCGGAGATGCAACCGGTGCAAATAGGTGGACACGAGCCAATGATGATTCTAGTTAAAGTCGTAGAGCACCCTGCTCTACACCTCCATGTAAAATGCTTATTTCATATTATTTAATTAATTTAATGATTATAATCCATTACTAAATTAATTATATACTTCTTAGATGAAATAATATATATTTATTTGGGTAATTTGATAACAAAAATATATCATGTAAGACTAAATAAATTACAACTATTGAATAGTCATATTTATTAACATGCCTTGATCATGACCATCGGATAATCCGATGATCTTCATTTTAATCACCTTTACTATTTAACATATACTTTAAATTAATATATAATTACTTTATTAATCTATATATATATATATATAAAGCTGATGCATTGAGAGGCTTGACATTGCAGCATGTAGCTTTATCTTGTTTTTCGAGTGTTAGCAAATTTTTTCACATTCTAATGTTAACATTCATCCCCTCCAATTATTTAATCATCCATCTATTGTTTAAAGTCTCGACAACTTTTCAACGTTCCATTTAAGTGTCCAATTCATGAAACTATCTGACGTTACAAAGCTGATTGTCCATTGGCAGTTTCAAAGTTCTATTTTTCTTTTTTGCTATTTTTCTTATTCTATGTGCATTACTCCTCTTATTCTCTCTCCTATTCATAGTCTTGTAAGAAAGATGTATCATAAATCATAAACAGAGGAAGTTATTTGGGGACATCAGTTTATTCTTCATTCCTAACGACATGAGTTTTTTGGAAGAGGAAGCGAACAGTCGATTTTCTCCTCTGTAGCAGTGTATTCGTTACATATCTATAAATATACTCAGATGGTGCGCAGGTGATATGTGCATTAGCGGAGCCCGACAGTTCATCGACTACATCGTCTCATCCTTCTTCAAGCTCTCACCCAGCCACGACAAGCCCCTCCCTTTCTATCTCCCCAAGCTCATGTGTGGCCTCTACCAGTCGCTACCTCCTCTCCCCAAACTTATCCCACTCCCTAATTCAAAGTCTCCTTTATCTTTGATATTACAGTTTTTGGCACAAGAACCCATTATCTTTGTTGTTGTCTTAATTCAGCTAGAGTACACACATATGACACCAGTAGCTGCTCTGGATTATGCGATCAAGAAGGCCTCAAGTTCTTTTGGCACCGTCACAGAGGCAGGTAAGAATATTGGTATTGCTTTCTATGACTTTTGAATTTCTTTTTGCAAAATGTCAACTTTACATGATCGTTCTGAATCTCCTTTCTTTCTATTTTTTCCCTCTTCTTTAAAACTTATAACTTATGGGAGAAAAACATTGAAAAAATTGTGCAATGTGAGCACTGAGTACAAATATTGCTAATGCCTTATCTTTTTTGTTCCTGCAATCCACAACTGGAACTATTTTATCTAGAATAATTTCCAAACTTTTTGTTTGCAGCTTTACATAAAGTTTAATTATCTTGCATCTTATTTTGCAGTCTTTGTTGCATTTTTCTTTATATTTACAATTTACATGATTTGGAGAAATCAGAAGGAATGCATAAATGGCTTCCAAATCATATTTATTTTCTTTAAGATCATTCCAACTCTGTATTTTTTTACTCCAGTTCACTATTTTTTGGTCCTTTTTTTCTTTTTTATGCAAAATTTCTGAGTCTTTTAACTATTCTATTTAGCATGTAAGTTTGACATCTCTGAGTGCACAGGAAAATTAAACAACTTCCACATGTACCCAAGACATTCTTGGTGTTCTAGGATAATTTTTACAACTTTTAGCACAAGTCATATCTACAATGAAGTAATAATAACAGTGAATCTTCAGGCTGTACAGGAATACAATAGGTGTAGGGTGGAGTTCCCTGCGATTCAAAGTTCAACGTTGTCGTATTTACATACAGGTGTAGTAGTAATATCTGAAGCATATCTTGAGGGTTATAATGCATGAGGAGCTGCATAATGATCAGAACATCTGCTCATGTAAATTCTCTGAACATAGAGTCCAACAATCCTTGGTGAAGATGCATTTCTTATAACAGATGCAGACATAGAAAGCTACGACACCTTTGTGAGTGCCAAAGGAAAGGCCGACTCAACAAATATGACTAGACCACTGACATGGAAGCTCTCTTGCCTTTTGGCTTCGTTTGAAGTTTTCTTTAGGTGGCCAGTCATCTCACAGCCAGCTTCACGATATTCATGCATGTTAGATGGTTTTATATATATGATGGGCTCATGGACATCAATTTTTTTGTTGTTTTTTTTTTTTTGGTGAGAGATGGGTATCAGTTATTGTAGATCAAGAAGGAAAAAAGGTCGCAGGTCTCAGTTTTTCTATGGCCACCAATGTGCCATAGACGAGACCAAGCTGAGGGAATACAAGGGGGCCATAGAATGATTTTCCCATTTGTTTGCCTAGATTTTGACTCGATTACAATGTATGTATATTTGTTGTTTTAGTTCGAGTCTTAATAATCCATTGGTTAGCTCACTTTCTTTGATGGTTATAATTAATATACATCGATAGGAGAGTCCTTTTCGTTTTTAGACAAGAAGACATCTCCACTCTTCACGCTGTTGAATATGTTATTATACTCTGGAAATCCACTAGCATTTGTATTTTGCTGTGGAAATTTTTTATATAACTATAGTTGCTAAAATATAATATGACATGGACAATATTTTTATATAACTCTTTGCTAAAAAAATTTAGCATAAGTTTTGACCATTCTTATATCTACTTCATTAATTACTTTTTGTTAATAGTGAAAAATCATAATTATTTTTAATGTAAAAAATCACATATCTTATGTCTACTTAACACCACTAATTATTTTTAATTAATATGAAGAGTCATAATTACTTTTGAATTTGAAAGATTAAATATGTTAACCATATCATATTTAATTATGTATCTTATAATATAATTATAATCATCAAGAACCTCAATCCTTTCTCCATTTTTATTTTCTCTTTTCTCCTTTTTTGAATTATTTTATTCTATTGTTTGACTTCATGCATACACTTATTTAATGAAAAATTATGATAACTTAAGTTTATTAGATTTTTTAGTTAATGATGCCAAATAATATTTTTTAAAAAAATTTAAAAGGTCACATATCTTATATTTATTTAACTCCACTAATTACTTGTAATTACTATGAATATTTGTAATTATTTTTAAAATTGAAAGAACACATATGTTAATCATGTCACCTTTATTATTATTTAGACTAGGATTTCAAAGAAAAACTTATAAATATTTTAGATAATATATTTAACAAATTGTCAGTAGCAAAATTCTAATGCATTTTTCGGTAGCAAAATTGTCAGTAACATTTGTCTTACTAAGATATTTATAGATATGTTGCATACTAAAAAAAAGTATTTATATATTATAAATCATAATAAAAATATAAATTTATGTTTTAATTATATATTTAAATGTATATTTTAAAATATAATTAAATTGTGCAAAGCGCAAATAAATTACATAATTTAATAAGTAAAATTAATGCTCTACACCAGCTCTCCATCAAATATTCTAGATATGCTTTACATATGCATTTTTCTCTAATTTTAAACATAAAAAATAACGGACATTAAAAAAAAAAAAAGTGGACATGGGAAAGGCGCAATTGCAGAAAGCATTTATGACTGGTACAATTTCACGTGGATCATCATTTTGCTTCTGTATTGTATTCCCATCTGAATAAGGTTTATTTACCCTGCCTTCCCAAAACGATCAAAACTAGAAGCAGCTTGTGAATATTTTAGCAACATTATTGGATCATTGTCAAGAGGTGTTGAGCCGTTCTATCTACAGCACTTAAATCATCAAAAGAGCGTTCAGAGCAGTCCGAGTGTCAATTTAGAGAGAAGGTACGCTCATTCAATGGATCAGAAAAAATGTTCTGCTATGCTACAGCATTGAAACCTTCCTACTACATAACATTCATGCGTTTCCGCCACTTGGAATTGGTTATACTTTCCGGTCACAGTATTGTCCGCGGTAAACAATCCAAAATTTAGAGAGAAGGTGCCAACCGAATTTAAAATATCTATCCTTTCAATTACCTTCCAATCATCTGGAGCTGTCAACGTGTTGACACGAGAAAGTCATACCATATTGACGCATCATAATGTTATACTGACACGCTTGAGTTAACGTGTTCAATTAGTACAAAAGATCTCTCAAAGTCTCAGTATTCTGAATACATGTACAAATAATCATATTCTTCAGGCTATAGACTTGTTCGTTAAATACTTTGAATTGCAATTCCTTTGGTGACAAAATCAGTAATATCTAACGAATACAGGTGGAGTAGACTATGTAAACATAAGTATGCATTCTGCTACCCTTCTCAAAGTAGGATGTCAGTAAATCCGCCTAATACAGAATGTCCCTTAGTCCTTTTTATGAACTTCATATGTTTTCGAAGCTATATTCACACTTTGATCAATTGCGTAAATGCAACATCAATTTAATTGCTTGCAATTTGCTAGCTCTTCAAGTTGAAAGCTATAACATCTTCCCTGTACAATACCAGAGAGACGATAATGAATTAAGACGAGATAATCTAAAACATAAGTTGTGAAGAATAATCTTTTTATCAAATGAAATCAGCAAATATGACAAAAACTGATAAAAGAGAAACATCATTTTACAAATCAATGAAATCGCCAAATATGTAGATACCAGGTCCAAAATATCTGCACGTTTCAGTCAATCCTAGGATAAAATTAACATAGATGTCAAAACTTGCTCCAGGTTTCTGTCGAGCAATGGACTTTTGGTCTATTTTCTGAAGTGGATAATAGTAACTCTTTAACTCCGCCTATGTTTTATAACCGGTCCCAAGCCCGGATAAAGGAGGAGGGTTGTGTTAGGCCCCGACAGCCAACGTAAAACTTTGTCGAATCTCATGAACATGGATCAACGAATAGAGCGGAATGGCGTCGTATGATCCATGTAGCCGACCCCACCTAGTGGGATAAGACTTTGTTGTTGTTGTTGTTATTTGGATAATAGTATCTCTTTATGGTGCGAGCACATATTGTATATCACTAACATAATTTCACCTTCAATAGATAAGGTGACAGTTCACTAGACCTCTTATTATAGATAATTTATTTTGAAAAGGAAAAGGACGACCACCATAGTAGTGGTTGTCATCCATCTATATATATATGAAGTCAAAAAAGTGTACAGAAGTAATGGCTCAAAAGGATCATATAGAGAAAGTAACCAGACTAGCAAAAACCCCACCCCACCCCTTGATAAGAAAGGAGATGTGGTGTACAACACGCTCAGGCTGAGCGCTCTCCGCACAAAAAACAAATTTCGACAACAATTATATTCCTCTAAAGAATAAAAAAATTTCAAACATACTGCTGTCGTCTGCCACAAATAAATACCATAAAATCTCTGTATCCTTAGTTTGTTATCCCAGATGTTATTGTGCGACAAAGTACTTATAACCATAGGTCAAGGCCCACAACAGAGTGCATGGTAATTGCACTAAAAAGATGAGCATTTAGGAGTCCCTACATAAGTATATGAAGAAATTGACAATAGTGAAACAACCTTTTGAATCCACCCTACAAAGATCTTCTGCATCACTCAATTTAAATACACCATGTGAAAAAACCTTATGAATCCACCCTAAAGAGAACTTTGAATCCGGGTTAAGCTATCACCAGGTTTCTCATTCATTTTGTTAAATAATATTATAATAAGTTGTACAATCAATAGTTTGAGTAGATTGAAGAGCTCAAAGCCAATATTCTATAATGATTCCCATCATCTCAATGGCCATCACTGGAATCTAACTGATGTAGGACATTTTTTAATGGTTCAAAAAGGGGAGAAATTCTGCTAATCAACAGCATTAACAACCTTTTTGTTCTTTGCCTTCCCTGAAATTATGAAGGAGAGTTGCCAGATATGGCAAAACCCTTAAAGATCTTAAACCCCCATCTTAAGCAATAAAGCTTGCAGATGTGGGTATATGTGAACATGGCATGACACTACAGTTGAGGCAAGTTGGAATGCCTTTCAAACAATTATCAGACTAAGTCCTAATGGGGATCAAGATTTAGAGTAGAAATACTTGCTCAATTTAGAAAATTACAGCTTAGATGTCTTGAAAGAAATTTACGAGAAAGCATTTGTCATGCTAAATGAAATTATTAGTGTTTTCTCTTAAAATGTGCATATTGTTCACGTGAATTTTCTCACTGATTTCAATATCAGCAAGTCTTCAACATGCTTCAATAAAGAAAACTTAATGCTTCAATGAAGCCTATATTGATCAAGTGTATATTCAGAAAGAACACCCCCGCTTCAACATGCTTCAATAAAGCCTACATCCTATGCTGAGACTTTCTAAATTAAGCAAAATGGCAGAATCTAGGAAAAATGACATGTATAGCAGGAATGTTCTCTAAATTCAGGCACCATATATGGTACCACTTTCACATGTACAAGCGCGGCGAAATCTCTCAGAATATGTTTTCCCACTAAGAATGATTTTGTAAATAAAATTGTTAACAGGAACATACTTTTGACAGTGCAAACAAGAAGGCAAAATAAATCACATTTTCTTATGCTCAAACTGATAGTTTTCATGTTTAGATGTGCAAAGCTATATATATATATATATATATATATATATATATATATATATATATAGGACCTTAAGTAGTCTGTAGCTACTAGCCAATGTCAGAAAACCAATTAGCCAAAATGAAAATTTCAAGTGTTTTATTTAACACTCAACAGATGCAAACTTAACAATGAAAATAATGCAGATATTATCCATTGCGCCTATGATGTTAAAAAAGTATCAAAAGGTTGAATGCAAAGGTAAGCTGCCAGGGGCTGACCGGTGCCTGAGTGATTCTTGGGCCGCTTCACCTTCTCCACTTCAAGCTGAGCATCCATGAACATCTTCATCCTTTGGAACTCAAGGTCCTTTGTGAATTCCATACGCTGCCTCTCCAACTGTAGCATCTGTTGCTGCTTTGAGATCTCAACCTTTTCGTAGATGTCTGCAAGCTTCATAATCGCCCCTGCTAACTCTGTAAAAGCCCCGTCCTTCCGGCCACCATTACCACCAGCCAACACTGTGAAAGGCCGGCCATTTCCACCGGCAACAACGCCTTCGCTGCCACCTCCACCGAAATTATCACGATTCCTCGGTCGCTTCGCACCTACAACACCGTCCAAGAACGCATTCTTCCCAAGTCCCAGATCACGGCTGTGGCGAACATCAACCTCGTCCTCGTCCTCCCCATCATCATGATCGCCCCAACCATCATCAAACTCATCGCGGGAACTCTCTGATGATCCTGAGGAGTTCACCGGCGGTCTCAACCATGAACCCGAGTGCACGGCCGCGCCACCATTAGGGCTCCGGCGCTTGGCCACAAAAGCAGTCGGAGGGGTTTGCCGTGGCCGGGATTGGAGATAACCCAACGTCACCGGCGGCACCGTCAGCGAAGAGGGCTTCCCCGACTCCACCGCAGCGGCGCCGCCGATGAGGAAGTCGAGGTCATTGAAGAACGGCCAGAGCGACCGCCCAAGCTTCGTTTTCTCGATCTTGTACTTCTTCTTGAGGGTGTCGACCCGGTTTTTGCACTGGACGTCGCTCTTGGGCGGCCTCCCTGCCGCCGCCCGCGCCTCGTTCACAGCGATTGCCACCTCCCTCCAATCACCCTGTCGGAGGCTCCCGCGGTTGAGCCGGATGTAACGCTCGCCCCACGCCTCGACGAGGGCTGCCGTCTCCGACTCGCTCCAGAGCTCCTCACGCCCCCCGCCTCCGCTTAATCCGGTGGAGAAGGGCATCGGAGAGCGCCGGACGCCGGAATCCATGGATCGATTTGGGATCTAAAGGTCTGAGGGCTTGAGGCGGAGATCCGAGGAAGGGGAAAAGTTGGGGGGAGGAGGAAGACAAGGGAGCCGTCGGCGGAGGAAAAAAAGGGATCAGTTTTGGGAGGGTTCCCATGGTTGGCTGGAAAGACGGTAACGTCACCGCAGCGGTCGGGTGCGACCACGTTGGAAGGAGCGATGTGGGCGACCGTGGACGGAGTCCAATTCGTGCGGCGGTGACCGGACTCACATCTCGGAGAAACCCGAAAACTTTTTTGGCCCCCTCCTAAAAAAACAAGAAATGCGATGGAATTAAAACGCGGGGAGGTGGCGAGCGCTGCGCGACGAGGGGAAAGAGCAGAAAGACGCGTATCGTGCTCCAACGGTGTCGGCACGTGGGAACTTATTAGTGGACTAGTGGTCGAGCGTGGGTTCACACTAGCGAAGGCCCCGTTAAAAGTGTCTCGCGGGAGTACTCGAATAGACAAAACGCAGCACGGTGGGCGGGACCGGGAGTACGATGTACATGTAATTATTTGCAGCATTTTCCTCGAATTTTTTTACGTGTGGATGCTCATAAAAATTAGTGCAAATTCTAATTTGCTTATTTACGAAAATCGATCGAATTGACATTAAAATATAATAATCTTATTTTGCTGAAGTTTTTTTTTGTGGAAAATGATATTTTCAACTTCATATATATATTTCATGTAGGGTCTAATTCACAATTGGTAGCATGCTATCACGAGCTGGGCCATCGGATCTTTGATCCACGGTCTAAATCTGAATATCATTCTCGATCGTTCGATCCTTGATCGACGGTCGAGATTTTTTTTACTTGAATTACTCACTCATTTGTCCGATCTCTCTCTTCTTCCCCTCTTCGTCTCGACTCGCAGCGGCGCCTCTGACGACTCGAAGCGGCACTTCCCGATCGACCGACCAGGTCTGGATCGGCGCGCTTGTCACGAGGCATTTTCTAGTGTCACGAAGCGTGAAGCCTCGTGGCACCAGTGTCGTTCAACTTATACCTCTCGGCCGCTCAGCGCCGAAACCATGGAACACATGCAGTCGTCTCGCACTGCGTAATATTGCGGAGTACCAAGTTATTCGCCCTTAGGGCATTTATCTTGTAAGGCCATCCTTATGAATGGTCAAGTAGGTGACGTTCCCGTAGGGTACGTCTTTTGCATTTTTAATATGTAATAAGACTCATATACCTCCGGTACACTGAGAGGAGTTCACTAGTACCTTCCGAGGCTCAATTGTATGTTATGTTTCATCATATTTAATACAAGTAAGCTTCCCTTTAATTCTATTGTCATGATCTTGAGCGTGGGGTGGCAACCCACATCGGTGTCCCTTTGTGGCGTCTCATGGTCCCTTAGTCGCTCCTTCGGACTTTAAACGTCCAAGTGCCTGCATTAGTGCCGCAACGCGCTAATGCCACGGTCCCATGACGAGTAGTCCAACACTCTAGTCATGTCCGTGATTGAATGCCTATAAGAGCGACTCTCAGCATAGTCGTCTCGACCATAAAACTTTCGCTGTAAATTCAAAACAGGCTTGGCTAGGTGCCTAGTCGTCGCACGTGGTCTAGTGTCCGAGAATGATCCCGTGACAAATGATATCAGAGCAGTGCTTCCTGCTCGGATTACCTAGCGACGATGACTCGCTTGTGTCGTCGCAACGTGTCCTGGCGTAGGAAAAGTGCTTCCGCTCAAATACCGGTACCAAGGTCTTTGATCGTGGACGCCAACGAGGAATGCGTGGCAAGCTTCCTCGCCGCATTCCCAGTCGTGCCCCGCAACATGTTCATCATACACTCGTGTCGTGTCAAGAAACGTCTGTCATGCACCATGATAGCGGACTAATCGCCCCGCCTAACCGAGATGGTCATGCGTCACTCACTCGAGTAGATCAACCACCCCAAGTATACAGTCGGGAATCTTGAAGTGTCGCGTTGCGTCAAGAGTGACCATATGCTCGGCATGATGGTCTTACGCTACTCATACCATGAGATCGCTTACACAAACATTGTGTAACTCCAAGGACACGTGTCGCATTCAGGGACTGTCGGTCATGCACTATCGTGACGACCTGGTGCTGCTCGGTATTTCGTGACGTCGCATTGCATGCCCAGTCATGCAACGTGAAGTGCACAACCGCTTCACGGGAGAAATTGGCTCAAGTTTAAGTATCAAGGTTCATGGTCCTTTTTCGGCTAAGGAATAGCATCCTTTCGGCTAAGGAGCATCAATCACAAATATCTTGTCGTGCCGCAGCACCGCCTGCCACACCACGATGACTTTCAAGAATGGAGCAAAACGTTGATTACTTACAAACACTTGCGGACGAGCTGTCAGCCTTGTCTGCCTCGTCAAGTGTCGCCCCGCAAGCGGCGTGATATCATCCATCAACACAAATCGACGCCTCAATTTAACGACCAATTTGGCAAAGGGTTTGAGCATTGAGCATCGACGAATCTTGGCATGCTGTTGTCAAGCATTCCGCCGCCAACCGAAGAAAGAAATAACCTTTCCTTTCGGATAACGCCTCGAGCAATCGAAGCAGCCTCCAAGGATCAGAATCCAAATGTTTTGAAGGACACACTGGCGATGTCGTCCCTTCGAATGGAGATGGATGTGACGTTGGGAGCTCATGCCATAAGTTCACCAACCACAATCCGCTTGCTCAAGTGGAGCATCTTCACGAACATCCCCATGGTTCGTTGAAGACCCAGAACGGCTATTCTTTCACAAGAGTCAACCGTCCGGTGGACAAGTATGTCAAAGGCACATGATCCTTGCCAACAAGCACAATGGCATTACTTTGTCCAAGTTACGAATGAACGAGCATCTAAGGTGCATCCTCTTCGTGAATGAACACAACGATCTCGCCCCGTCCATACCCCAAAGGTGTTGCCTAAACTTCAAAGGAGGTCCTGGGATCGGAAGAAGGTATATCCCAAGAACCCTACAAGATAGGGCAAACTCAGGATGGTGTTGCCATTATGACGATGTGAAATGTGGCAAACATGGATCCCATCGAGACGTGGGACAAAGGAAGTGACAGCTCATCAACTATGCAAGTCCTAACAAGTTGGGACTGGAGGTCAAGTCGCTTTGTTCAGTATCGGCCAGATGGGCATGTTGAAGGAGGATGTGAAAGATATCACCGAGCTCCGCCTACCGTATTCATAGGAGGATGAAGACACAACGCTGGTGTTCTTCAAGCAGAGGGGGTTGAAGCTTTGGACTAGGACGGAGTTGGAACGACAGGATCGCCCAACCTCCGCTCGCTAGTCGTCGTTGCCAAGGCATTCATGCCAATACAACTGCCATACCACCAAAGCTCTTAGGAAAAGGCAATGGTGGGGGAGAGAAGTGCAAGTCGCACAGAGGAAGCTATCATGCCAGAGACAAAGATAGCCCATCGAAATAGGAGGATCGAGTTGAACTACAGGAATGTGGGGAGACTCCCGTCGCTCACTATAGCGACTTGAAGTGGACAAGGTAGAGAATGTCATATCCGAGAACCTTGCTCTACTTCAAACCTTCGAGACATTAGACGACCGCCAAGGGTAAAGTAGTCTCGCACTCCACACTCGACGGATGAAGGACTCCACGTTGCAGCCATCTATAACTTGGAGACAGTGAGTTGAACCACAAGGAAACGTGGGGAGACTCTCGTCGTCCACTATGGTGACTTAGAATGGACAAGGCATGGATTGTTACATCAAAGAACCTTGTCTCGCCTCAAGACCGCCGAAACATCAAGTGATCACAAAGGAGGAGGTGGTTCTGCGCTCTACACTCGGCGGAGGAATGGAAGACTCTATGTTGCAACCACTTGCAACATAGAGACGTTGAGTCAAGCCCATAAAGAGACCTGAAGCATCCTGAAGCATCCGTGGGAGGACTGTTGTCGCTCATCATAGCGACTCAAGGCACCCGAAGCAGACAAGCTGCAAGCGTCGACATCGAAGAGCTTGTGCTATTTCAAACCGTCGAAATTCAAGAGCGATCATAGAGGGTGAGATGGTCCCGTACTTCGCATGACGAAGGAAGACTTTATGTTATGGCCATCTGCAACATGAAGGCATCGAGTCAAGTCATGCAGGTCGAATGACGAGACTCTTCATCGTGTTCTGCACGACCCTAAAGCAACTCTTTCCCGAGCTATTCTTGAAGGCATACAAGAGTTGTTTCACCCCAAAGAAGCCAAACCACACAAGTTGATGCTGCGCAAGTCGAAGAGAAGTGAAGCCAACAGAGGCTTGATGGATGGATAGTTGCTTGATGAAGTCAGACCGCTCATGGCGGACTCCACTGGCGCTGCACAAGTGATGACCCCGGATCGGACGAAGGATCAGTAAGCGAAGCAGGCCTGAGGGAGGAGTCCTCAGTGAGACCCCAAGGAGCGGGCATTCCTGGCGCTGCGCGATGCTGGTGAAGCAGAAGTCAAGGCAAAGAAGACAGAATTGAACGAGACAAGCGAAGTCAAGACTGAAGATGAAGGCCCCGAGGAAGCCCGGACAATGGCGTCGGGGGCGTCGCCGACTTTGGTGAGGAAGAATGTCACGGGGCATTTTTTTGTGACACGAAACGTGAAGCCTCGTTGCACCAATGCCACTCAACTTATAGCTCTCGGCCGCTCAGCACCGAAACCATGGAACTCATGCAGCCGCCCCGCACTGTGTAATATTGCAGAGTACCAAGTTATCCGCCCTTAGGGCATTTATCTTGTAAGGTCATCCTTATAAATGGCCAAGTAGGTGACGTTCACGTAGGGTACATCTTTTGCATCTTTAATATGTAATAAGACTCTTATACCTACGGTATACTAGGAGTTCACTAGTGCCTTCCGAGACCCAATTGTATGTTATGTTTCATCATATTTAATACAAGTAAGCTTCCCTTTAATTCTAGTGTCATGGCCTTGAGCGTGGGGTGGCAACTCACATCGGTATCCCTTCGTGACGTCTCGTGGTCCCTTAGTCGCCCCTTCGGACTTTAAGCGCCCAAGCGCCTGCATTAGTGCTGCAATGCGCTAATATCACGGTCCCATGACGAGTAGTCCAAAACTCTAGTCATGTCCGTGATTGAATGCCTATAAGAGCGACTCTCGGCACAGTCGTCTCGACCATAAAACTTCCGCTGTAAATTCAAAATAGGTTTGGCTAGGTGCCTAGTCATCGCACATGGTCTAGTGTCCGAGAATGACCCCGTGACATGCTCTCCTGCCTTCGCCGATCACTCGCCGCCCTAGCGTCGGTCACTCGTCCCCCTCCGCCGCTCCGACGCACGCCCCCGCCGTCCAGATCCGTGATCCGGCTAGATCCGCCCCCGCTCTCGCCCCGCCGCCGTCTAGATCCGCGATCCGGCCCAGATCCGCCCCCGCAATCCGGCCCAGAGCGACGGCGGCGAGGGCGGATCTTGACGGATCACAGAACTGAATGGCGTCGGCGTGCGTCGGAGCGGTGGAGGGGGTGGGAGAGCGGCGGCGGGGCGAGAGTGGCGGTGGCGGGGGCAGATCTGGCCGGAACGAGGATTTGGAGGGCGGCGGGGGCGGATCTGACCGGATTGCAGATCTGGACGGCGACGGCATGCGTTGGAGTAGCGGAGGGGAGCGGGAGATCGGCGGCGGGGCGAGAGCGGCAGTGGCAGGCGAAGATCTGGCCGGATCACGGATTTGGACGGTGACAGGGCGAGAGCGGGAGCGGATCTGGCCGAATCGCGGATCTGGATGGCGGCGGCGTGCATCGGAGCGGCGGAGAGGGGCGAGTGACCGGCGCCCGCTGCGAGTCGTCGGAGGTGCCGTTGTGAGTCGAGACGAAGAGGAGAAGAAGAGAGAGAGAGAGATCGGGCAAAGAAGTGAGTGATTCAAGTAAAAAAAATAATCTCGATCGTCGATCAGGGATCGGACGACTGAGAATGATGTTCAAATCTAGACCGTGGATCGAAGATCCGATGGCCTAGATCGTGGTAGCAACATGCTACCAACTTGATTAAACCCTTTCATGTAGGGCGGGCCCAAATGGCTTGGCCTTCTAAAATTTTAAATTGATGTATATACTAATATATAAATTTTAAAGTTAAAAATTAAATTTGGTCTCTCTTAAATAATTAGAGTATGACATTGTGTCACAAAATATGATTTGCCTTAATAGACATAAAAAATGATTTGCATCAAAATTAATATTTCTATTAGTGTTTAACGATTTAGACATTAATTTTTATAAATAATAAAAATAAATAGCGTCTAATGTTTCATACGAAAATATTGAAAAGTTACTTCTACTGGCATTTAATATTAGATGGTTAGCGGTTGATAACTTTTTTCAATTCTATCCTTATTCAAATACATTATTTCTTTTTCAACTTATGTTATTATTTTCTCATTTTTATTTTATCATCATTTAAAATATTTATTTTTATATTCATGTTGAATTAATTACCAATTATTTATATGTTATCAATGAATAAAAAATTAATTTAATAATTAATATTTTTTATATAATGTGTGCACTATATAAAATTTATTGTCAATATAAATTTCTATATATTTTAACAACAAAAAATAATTGTGAGATCTTGTTTTATTCAATTGAGATATAAAATAAATTATTTATTGCTTTTTAATAGAATTTGTATAATGCTTGAATTAAATAATTTATTATATGTCCAATTATGTCCTTTTATATTTATCAGTTAATTCTACCATTAAATTTATCAAATACTTATTCGTTAGAACTTCTAATCGCTAATCATCATCTACTATCCTTTGGTTAAACTGCTATGTTCTATCAAATTGCTATCCACTTATCAAGCTGCTTCTCAAACTGTTATGTTCCATCATAATGTCAAATAGAGACTTAGCCTAAGTCACACAAGTCCTGAAATTGTCTTTCTAACCTTAGATGATTGCTTTTTGCCTCTTCCTTCATAAGTTAGCATTGAGTCTCTAGTACTTTCAATGGCATCATGCACTACACTCCAAGTCTTCAATGTGCAGTCGCATTTATAGACTTCGCTACAACTTGACACTCGTGGCTCGCCTATCATCAGAGTGCACTTCTCATTGATGTCATTGCCCATTGGTGTTTGCACATAAAATCTATCATGGAGATGTGATCAACCACCAAAGAATAGTCTACTCGATATCTTGGTTGAATGTCATATCTAAACTATAACTATGCATAGAAAATTTTCTTTGTTCTTAGGAAAATAATACTTTTTTTTTAACTTGGCATTTTGTCTTGCCATGTTTTCACCCACCATGCAGTGTGTGGTGATTTTTCCATGGGTACTACAATTTCTTTTTTTCCTATCCAAGTTTGTGTGTTGGTGTGTTCATCAAGTTATCGTTGGAATCTTTCATCTAAGGTTATTAAATCTATAATTAATTGCTTTAATTAGAGCATAAGTTTTATCATCTTACTATTTAATACTTTTCTTTTTTATACATGCTCATTAAAAAATAACTATGGAAAGAGAAATTTTGTCATAAAATACTAGTGGAACTCAAGTTGGAAGTGCTCCTTATCCAACAAGTTTGCCTCAATGGAAGTAGATGGAACATAACTTGCAACTGATCCTCAAACAACATAAGAAATTGATTTGTCGGAACAAATTACTACATATAAAGAGGTACTACTAAAAAGAAAATCATGTAGGCTTCCTTCTAATGCTTGTGTTCATTTTAAGAGAGAAAAATGTTAGAGTTAATTATTTGTAACCATTGTAAAAAATCTTATGCTAGCAATGTTGTCTTTCATGAAACTTCAAATTTATTAAAACATCTAAGGAGTTTATGATAAATCCACATAATAATGTTATTGATAAAAAGAAAAATAAGTGCTATTGGCAAACAATGTGAATATGATCCAAAGAATTATGTTAGTATGAAACTTGTATGCTTTAATAAAAAAGCTCTCATTTAGCACTTGTCAAAATGTTTATTGTTGATGAGCTTCCATTCAGATTTGTCTAGAATCAAGGTCTTAAAGATTTTATCATTGAATCTCAATCAATGTTTTATATTTCTTATCATATAACTATTACTAAATATTGTATGCAATTGTTTAAACTTGAAAAACATAAATTGATTTTTTTTTTAAAATCATCAAATAGTTCCTTTAACGATAGACATTTGAATTCCTATTCAAAATATGAATTATATGTGTGTTATTTCTCTACGTGAGATTTGCACAAGTATGTTATCAATTTTAATTTGATTAGTGATCACAAAGCTAATACTATCGGAAAATCTCTAGAAACATGCTTGAAAGATTTGGAAATTTTACAAATTAATTGTGTTATAGTGGATAATGAGAGTTCTAACAAATCAGATATTATTTATTTAGTTGATGGCATGAGTGATTGGGGTGGTGCAACTTTTTTGACAAGGAGTTAATGCATATGAGATGTGTTGCGCATATTTTAAACTTAATTGTTCAAGAATGAATGTATATAATAAATGCATCTATTAAAATCGTGAGTACTATAGGAAAGTATGTTAAATATTCTTTAACTAGATTGGCTGCTTTTAAAAGGTGCATAGAAATGGCAAATAAAAGTTGTAAAAGACAATTAATACTTGATATAACCACATGGTGGAATTCTATTTATGTTAAAAGCTGTTGAAAATTTTGAGAAAGCATTCAAGAGATATTTGACCATGATGGATCATAGAAATAATTTTTAAAAGATGCTAAGCATTAATTCCCACAAGTGAAGATTGGATCTGTATTCTAGTGTTTGTAAACTTTTTAAAAGTATTCTATGATGCTATTATATCATTTTCAAAATCATTGTATGTTACTTTTGATATTTTTTTTTCATAATATGATGGACATTCAAAAGCAATTAAAAAAGTGGCGACATAATGATGATCCAGTGCTACATATGATGACAATGTAGATGTAATTAAAATTTGATAAATATTGGGAGAATGATAATTTGCTAAATTATCTTTTATTTGTGACTATTTTTCTTAATCTACGTTACAAGTTGAAGCATATCGAGTTTTATTTTATTCAAATGTATAATGTAAATAGAAGTAAGGAAATGTTACAAAAGTTGAAAATCCTCATCCATAAATAATTTGAACAATACAAAATATTGACTCCTCTAAACAAGATTGTATTGCTTGACTTCCATAAAAGTCAATATTCAATACTTCTATAGAAGACATTGACTAGAAGGTTGAATTTAGATTGAAAGTAAGGAGAAAACAATGTGAAGTAAAAAAAAGAATGAATTAGATAGGTACACAGAGAATGATGTTGAGAAAAATATGTTGGATCTAAAATTTTGAAGTGGTAGAAACTAAAAGCATCAAAGTATTATATTCTTTCTCATATGATTAGAGATATATTGATTGTTCTCACTTCATTCATATCATCTAAGAGTACTTTTAGCACAAGAGGGCGAGTTCTTGATCAGTTTCATAGTAGCTTACTTATATCATCGTTGAGGCTTGGATTTGCACTTAGAAATGATTAAGAACTCTACTAAAGCTAAATGATCTTCGATTCGAACTTGACGAAGTAGAGAACACTGAAGAATTAGGTAACACAAATTTATTAATAACTTATTTATTTTTACTTGATTATTCAATTTATTAACTCACATTTATTATGTTGTTTATCATAGGGTTGGAACAAAGGATAATGAATCATGTAGTTAATTAGTTAAATGCATATGTTTTACATATTTTGAAGTGTAAGGAGTAAGTAAAACTAATGTGTGTTTAGAACTCAAAGTTAATGTGTTGTTGAATCTTTTAATATGAAAGATATCATCATCATCATCATCACCATCATCATCATCATCATCATCACCATCATCATCATCATCATCATCATCATCATCATCATCATCATCATCATCATCATCATCATCATCATCATCATCATCATCATCATTATTATTATTATTATTATTATTATTATTATTATTATTATTATTATTATTATTATTATTATTATTATTATTATTATTATTATTATTATTGTTGTTGTTGTTGTTGTTGTTGTTGTTGTTGTTGTTGTTGTTGTTGTTGTTGATGATGTTGTTGTTATTATTACAATTTTGCTTCTAATTAAATCTTGTTTTCTTTCTGCAAGATATAATGAAGTTGATGGTGGCGAAGTGGCTTGATGTTACTTTTTTTAAATGGACAATATATAGTTTTTATTATTTTTCTCATTTTTGGAATAGACAACCTTTAGTCTTTATTACAATTCTCTTTTTGGATTGCATAGAAATATTTTATATTGGACTTACCAACTTAAGTGCTCAATGTTCTTGTGTTGTTATGCACAACTTGTGCTTGCTATTTTATATCTTTCTCCCTGAGGACCGTTACCTCATTCTATAGACTTTGGTGATGAACAAGTTGTATTCATTTTTCATTCATGGTAAAGTAATTTTTTTTAGATTTGCTCTTGACTAAAGAATACAGCTAAAAGTATGTAAATAATACTTTCTTTTATTTGTTCATAACAAATATATATATATATATATATGATGATGATTTGATTTCAAGAAGGCTTAATTCAAGTAATGCTAAAAAAATTTCGTTGATGTAACACTTGACCCAATAAGATAAAATATTATTAAAGTTAATTAAAGGATGAAATCAAAAATTTATATTGGGAATTAAATTAGAGGAGGAGTTCATATGGAAGAAGTCATAGCCAACCTTATCTTTTGACTCCTATTTTTATAAACTTTTCTCTCAATCAAAACCTTCTCTAACCCTAGTCATTGTGCCTCTCCTTTTTTTCCACTTCACTTGCACGAATTTCTAGACAATTAAAAATTCGAGCACGCTATTAACCATTGAAGATGATGTCAGAATATCACCGGAGAACAGATAACTAGCCAAGTTGATGTAGTAGCCGTATTGGATTTTTTGTAACATTTTCAAGATTATTTTCTTAACTTTCCCCTCGGCTTTCCCCCATGCGACATGACCAACAGGGACAAGGCACCACGGATGAGGTGTGGTCGAAGTCCGAGAGCCTTCAAGAATGGCCGGCGTGAAGAACGAACTAGAGGACCGATCAGAGGTAGGTGGATGTGCAAGAAATTTATTTCAACAAAACTACATTGAAAATCGAGCAATCAACGCCACCATTTTCGTAGGAATCGTGGGCAAAACAAGTGCAAACCCCAACCCTAAGTTCAACGTTGCCCAGACCGAGTCTAATGTCATCACATGCGTAGTCTTTAGAACCAAGCCCAAGCACCATTGAACTCGACTCGGGTTCCGACATTGAAACAGTTAGAGCCACCCATGGTCAAGCTTGGGGTATAATCGGCCCGAGCTATGGCTGAGGCAACCGTCATCAATGAACCCGACCTGGGTTCTATCGAAGTATATTATATTTTATCATTTACTAATTGTTGTTATTTTAATGCTGACTAATGGCACTTGATTCGTCTAATCCCATTGATTATTATTTCATCCTTGGTTCATGAACTATGATCCATCTTAGTACATCGATATTATGATGCATAGTATTGTATTGCATAACATGACTTGTTGCCATTGATCCACGATCTAAATATTCATATGATGCCATTGAAACATAGTTTATATTAATATCATCATTTGATCATCTGACCCTACTGATATCATGATTTAGAGCATTGTCATAGTAAAGAATGATTAATCATATTTTATCGTTAACTACTATTTTTATGGGTCATGATGTAGAATCCATTGTTATCCTACACTGTCATTAAATCTAGAACTTTAGTATGATATCATTGTCTCATTGCATGGTACATGTGAGGTTTAACCTCTTTTTGATTCCATCGATTACATGATCCTTTGATCTTCATTATTATCATTGCACCGTTATGACTAAGTTCCAATCTGAGTGCAATGAGAACCTAATTGAATTAAAGATAAAAGATTGGATGCTTATGTTGCGGATTTACGCGAGTTCATAGTATAACATAGTAATCGGTGTATGGACATAATATGCCCTCGTAGCACGATTTCTCTTCATCGTGTAATGAAAGAGGGTACCCTCCATTTTAAAGAGGATGATCACCGTGATGTACGCAATCACTGGCTACTCAGAAAGTACATGATGCCTCATTGCAATGAATACATTAACAAATGACATTACGTAGACATACATATAGAAGTTGATCACAACTTCCAATCAGAGCATTGAAAACATATCCAAAGCATAGTACATAGGATTGAAATCTACTCAATGACTTCAAGCATAGTACAAAGCATTGATTCAAAGCGTAACATACAACATCGAAATACAAAATGATCCAAAGCATCGAACTGATTTATTCCAATGACCAATTATTATTATTCTCCCACAATATTTCCTACTCAACTTGATTTCACATATAGACATCACATTGACCTTTACTCATTGGCATAATATTGATTTCTTCCATTGGATCCCCAGTAGTGTTGATTAGGGATTATGATTTTACTCATGAATATTATATTGAAGAACCATACAGAGCATTGCACTTAATTAGATTGATCCATTCAGAGCTTAGCATTGATTTTCCTATTGATTTTGTTGATTTATTCCAGAGATCTTATTTAGTGCATAGTTGGTTTATCCCATTTGCGTTATTGATTATTCATTTGGTAATACTCAGAGCATGCTATTGATATGTTCCATTGATCGTTAATTGAGCATGGTCTTGATTTTTTTCCATTCATTATTTCAGTGATGATTATGATTATACTAACTCCATGTTTTTTATTATTACTATTTATTAATTGATTTATTATTCATCTGTTAGACTGCGAAGCTCATGGGCTATTGTTTCCCCTGCAGGTAATCATTGACGATGTTTGTGATGGTGATGTGGACATGAAGTTGTCCTATGATATTGTCCATATTATGATTTAGCTATTATGTTATATTGACATCTTGATTCATATTAGTGATTTATTGGACTTCCACATTTATATTTAATAGTACTTCTTTTATGTTTTTCGCTTAACTAGTGTTCTGGTAAAAAAAAATAATTCAAGTCAATATTTTAATCAGAGCATTGCATTGTTGGTAGTGATCTCAAGTTGAATCTTGCCACGTGACAAGGACGATTTGAGAGCATTTACAGTTCAGATGTTTTCTTGATTTTCGACTGTTCTTGCATGGGGTGTTATTTGGTAACTCTTCTACAAACTAAAATTCTTTCAAACATAAATTGTTATCTTCAAATGTTAATTGCTCATGCGCATGCTCAGTTGCTAACCCATTGCAAGGGATTAATATTATTTGCTTTGCCAATATTCATTGCTTAAGGATTTATTAATTTATTTGCATGCAGATTGAATTTATTACACTTCATAGTATAGAAGTTGACATTGTTAAATATTTCATTTGCAGTGGAAAATGTTACTATTTTTAACATATGGGTTGGATCGGGTGACGTAACTTGTGAACAAGCCTAGATGCACATTTTTTAATGAAGACTTCTTACTCCCCGACTGTGATCTTGATGTCTCTTGATGAAGCTGAAAATCATGAACAATTGGCCAGAGGTAACAGTTGCACTCGGCACATAGGAGAGAGAAACATGTGTTCAAAATGAAGAGAAAAAAGCTATCTTCATGAGAGAGAGCCAAATCGAAGGAAGGTTTATTTTATAGGAAAAATCAATTATTGATTGGTATATCATCCAAATTAGATTATAATCATCTCCTCATCCTTATCTTTAACTTCTCATGATTAACTTTAGAGTATAAGGAAAATACAAACCAAGTCGATAAATCTACTCAAATCAAAATGATCGAAGAGAAAAAAAAACTTAAAACTGAAGATCTCAATATGATTTAGGATGATGTTTTAATAGATTGAAATCGATTTCACTCAAATTAAAGCCCCAATTGAAAAAATTATAGCGGCTCTTGAAGCCCATTTTTATTTATTATTTATATAATTAATTCATATATCATCAATTTTTAATTATTATCATAATATTTTTATATATAATTTAATATTTTATATGAGCTCTAATTCCATTGTTTCAAAATTTTACTAAAAAGAGTCACAAAAAAGAAATTTGAAAAATCGTTCACTAGAGGTTTTTTTTTAAAATAATTTTACGATGATTTTTTAATTTAAAAAGTTGACAAAAATAACGAGTGATGTATTAACCGAAAAGTCGACCCATAAAAATATTTAATGTTTGGGCCCAATAATTGTCATTAATTATTTAATTTTATTCATAATTGAATAATCTAATTATTTATTTACTTAATTGTTCTAGAATAATTACGATTGTTACAATAATTTATTTTGAAATTTATTTATATAGGAATGTAAACATTAATTTTTTTCTAAAGTTTCAAATTAATACATCATTCAAAACAGTTATTGTACTTTGACCCAGTATAGTTTTATATTCTATTCATAGTGATATCTTAAAATGTTGCATTTTTTTTAAAAAAATACTTCTATTATTTTGGTCATCGGACCATTTATAAAATAATTTTAAATTTGACGATCATTACAAATTTATGTGGTGCTAATTTATCAAAATATTCCATTTAAATTTTATTAGGAAAGAAGTCTGAAATATAATCCTTCATCTTCTTTTATTTGTCGCTTATCAATTTATAATTATTTCAAAAACTGTAGGAAATAAAAAAATTGCATTATAAGAGAAGGGATATTTCATCTACTTTTATTTGTCTTTTACATAGATAAAGAAATAAAAAGTATATAAGAATATATAAGAAGTGATATTAAGATATAAAAGATGACATAAGCGGCTAACGGCAATTATTGGGCCTAGATATTATGTAGCCACCATCTAGTGGTAGGTCCATATAAAGGAAAAGAGAACACTGCTTTCTCTCTCCATCGATTGGGACTTGGGAAGGTGGAAGAAAGAAACAAAAGCGGCTGTAGGGCTAGCAGCAGGGACCATCAACATGTTTTGTTTTCTCAGTAATTACTCTAATATTTGGAGTGATCACATGAATTTACTATCATCGGATTATTATATAGTCTTGTATTATATATTTATTATGAATGAAATTTTTAACGAAAATATTTTATATAAGATAAATTTTAAATTCAGTACATTCTTAAACGAAGACAAATTTATGGCTTGACGCCAATCCCATTGATGACGAGCCACATGTTGCCGCATGTAACAATGGAAAGAAAAAAAAAATGTGGCGACACGTACTGTAGACAGTGAGGAAGGTGACGCAGAAATGAAAGGGAAGAAAAAAAAAAAGAAAAGATAAAAGAAGAAAACGAAAGAAATGAGGATGCTTGCATCGGAGCAAGAGTAAAAAAGAGAAAGAAATACAGAAAGGATAATAAAATGAGGTTATGTTTGGCTTAAAAGTATTTTTTTTCCATGGATTATAAAATATTACAGAATGTCAAATTTCAAAAAGTGCCATACCATGGTTTACAAAAATTGAAAAAAAATTTCAGATCGATAGAGGTGCTTGGATGCATGACTTAATCATGAAAAAAAAGTAAAAAAAATGACAAGTAATAATTACTTTATGTCTAATCTCACACAAACAAGCCTCCGTCGGAAAAACTACAGTCAGACCGCATAATTATTTTACCATGGTTTTAAATTTATACCATAGATTTAAGTCCAAAATAATCCATCCAAAAAAGTTTGAGTTAGCGTTTAGATGAAAAAATATAACGATAAAAATTTTAAAAAATGTTAATTTGATGGATAAATTTTAATAGGTATTTGGACAAAAAATAAGAACTAAGAATATAATTTATTATTTTATGAGATATAAAATTATAATGAATTAAAATATGTTATTAATATTATAATTTACATAATTCTTTTATATTATTAATATTATATTATAACTTACGTAGATATTTATATTATAAAATCTTTTAAATGTTATTAATATTATAATTTATGCAAATCTTAAGATTCAAATATAATATAATTTTTATAAAAATAATTGAACATTTTAATTAATAAAATATTTCTTATTTATTAGAACTAAATATATTATAATTTTTCATTAATAAAATTTAATATTTGATTTTATAAACTGACTAATAATGTATTAATAAATAATTAAATAATATGTACTTATATTAAAAATAATTAAAAAAGGGAAGAAGTTAGAGAGTTGAAAGAAAAAAGAAAAAAAAGTTTCAGCATCACAGTTGAAAAGACAGATCACAAAGGTGAAAAAATTTAAAAAATATTCTTGCCTTCGACAAGAATTTTTTATCAAAAGTTTTTGGCCAAAAATCACATGAAGAAAATTTTGAAAATTCTCATCATTTAAGATGTTTGATAGAATTCTTTATTCTGCAACTAACATTGGCTTAGAATACTGACAACTAAAGATATTATTGGGAGAAATATTTTTATTCATGATCACGAAAAGGATGCGGTATATGTGGAGATATTTATGACAAATTATAAGCACACGTTGATCCAACAAAACTATGCCAGAAGAATAGGATATACAGATTGACCGATATACAAAAGCCATCTCCATCAATCTACGCTCATTGAGGTTTGACTGCCACAAAATGCTTTTTTCGCAGCTCTAAATGCCGGAGGGAGCAAAATAAAGGGAGAAATCGCTTTTTTAGATTCCAAAAAAAATATGCTGCTACAAGATAGAATTGGATTTCATTTCGTACCTGTCAAAAACGTTTGACTTTGAAGTATGTTTTAAGATTAAATTCATATATCAAGAAAACAAAACTAAGGTAATCATATAATTATAAATGCCCTTCCATATGCCTAACTAATGAAAATAAATTTATCGTAAATTATAGAGATCCACACTCTAGGTGTAAGAAAAATTCGATCACCCCGTTAAATCTACCCATAAAAAAAATTAATGGGAAAAAACAAAAGATAATAAGTCCAAAAACGATAGATTTTTAATAGAACCAAATGGACCCACTCAAATTAATGCTTCACTAAAAAAACTTTAGTGACTTGTGAAGCTTATTTATTCATTTATATTATTAATTTATAACTCGTCAACTTTTTTTTATCATTGGCATAATACTTTTTTTTTATCAATTGTCCATACCGCTTTTCCACTGGGTTGACAATCGGAAAAAGAGCCACTTTATGAAGAACATCGCCAGGAATAAGCAAGTAAAGATTTAAGCAAACACGGGTTAAAGCATTGGTCTTCATAAATTATTACTAAAGCAGGCATTAATTGTACTAAAATAGGCATTAATTGTTCTGAACCCATGATTTAATTTATGAAGAGCCTCTGCCGGAGCTCTTCAATTCATAAGCCTGTGCAAAGTGCATGTACAGGAAGAACGCCAAGGCACTGAGCCCTGCAAGAAGCCAGTAGAAGAAATCGAGATGCCCACGGTTCAGGTTATTGGGGAACCACTCGTTCCCATTCATGGCCGTCACTTTTTCAATAAGCGAAATAAGGATGTTGCTCAAGAAGCTCCCCGCGCCAAATATGCTCAAGTAGATGGCAAGGCCGAGGCTTCTCATTGCATCGGGCACCTGATCATACAAGAACTCTTGCAGGCCGACGAAGGAGAAGAGATGCGACATCCCGAGTAGGATGTACTGAGGGGCCAACCACCATATGCTCATCGGAATCGTCGAATTATGCTGATCCACCATGCCTGAATCTTTGGCCACCTCGAGCCTCTTCTTTTCGACCAGAGCCGCTGTGACCATTGAAAGTAAAGAAAAGAACAGTCCTGTTCCGACCCTTTGAAGCATTGTGATTCCAGAAGGCAATTTGGAAAATGATCTGGCAAAGGGTACAAGGACGTGATCATAGATGGGCATTAAGGCAAGGACCGTGGCACTGACGAAGCAATAAAGTGCTGCTGGCGGCACTTGGATGTTGGATCCCAACCTCCTGTCCAAGGTGCTTCCTTGCTTGTTAAACCAGGTGGAGCTTTGTGCAACTACAATACCATATATCGTGCACGTCGCACATATGGGGAACAATCTAATTATCCCTTGACCAGCTTCTGTGTTTCTGTTTGCATCTTCCGAGCATGATACATCCGGAGGCGAGTTGTCCGAAAACCTACGTGCAGAGAAAATTATACATGAAGCAGTGAATAATGGATTACATCGATCTTCTAGCAATGTACTCATTGATTACCTTATGCCATATTCTGCAGATGAAATTTGAACTATTTTCTTCTTATTTCTTGCAGATGGCACAAGCAATGTCTTTCCTATTTCGACAAGCGAGATCTTTTCATCAACTGGATAGAAGCGATATGTCTTGGTTCCGAACAGGAACAAGGCAAGAGCAAACAACATCATAATGAAGAGGATTCCGAAGCCGAGGCTCCAACCAAAGTTATCCTGAATATAACTCATGACAACGGCAGCCACGATGGTGCCGAAGCACGTCCCGAAATACCACCAGTTGAAGAAGGAACTCCTGGAGAAGCATTCCTTTGGGTCGTCCTGGTCGAATTGATCAGCACCGATTGCTTGAATGCAAGGCTTGTGGCCGCCTTGAGCGAATGCCATCAAATACAAGGAGAAGTAGAAGAATGTCAAGTGCAAAGGAGAAACTCTGCAGGCGTCTCCATCTTCAGAAGGTTGGTAGGAGAGGAGCAGTGAAGAAAGGGTCAGCATCCCGACGCTCTATCAGATCAAAATAAGACTCGTCCAAGTGAGTAAAGTTATAATAATTTTCATATGTTCATAAAGTAAAATCCGCAGATGTGATGAATTCTGATAGCCAAAGACACTTTATTATACGTCGTGTACCGATTCACTACATAGTTATGACTCTTGGAAATAATTATGTATTATTATCCTCCCCGAACTAACTGCAGTAGATGATATCAAGTGAAGCATCGTGTACCAGGACGTAGATCAGGGAAGCCAGAAGGTTCGTCCAATAGCGGCCAAGGTACGTATCGGCGATGAACGCGCCGACGAGCGGCAGCATGAAGGAGGTGCCGAACCAAGCGTTGACCGCGGCAGCCGCCGACGCCGTGGACTGGCAGAGGGGTCCGGTGAGATAGGATATCAGGTTCAGCCATATGCCGTTGAAGGTGATCCGCTCAGTTATCTCCACTCCTTCGATTCGGTTAACGGCAAGAAAGCCATATCAAATCAACCGACAGCAACAGCACAGCCCACTTTTAATAATTGTTCAGGACTCTCGGTAGAGGTACTTTACCTATGAGGAAGAAGGCCGACTTCCACCCGCCGGTGTGCGACCTGGAGGCGGGCCGCCCGAGGTAATCGACGGCGCCGGCAACGGCTTCCGGCGTCGAGGGGTTGACAAGTGGATCGGAATCCATTAATTTGTTCCCCTCGGAAGCGTGTGGAGTGAGTGATGACTCCCTGAGCACAATACTTGCGAACGTTTTTTGACCTTTCGTTCTGACGTCATCAAATCATCATCGTATTAACAATAATTAGAGTCCATACATTGAGTATCGACGCATCTACTCGCATGAAAAATGTGAGGACACAATTCATATAAGCCCCGTCTGAATTGAAAGTCTTCTTCTCTATTTTATTTTTACACTATGGGTCCCACTGCATTTATGAAAATAGTGATATTATATGTTCATATTGTTGTCTTGATCCTTATAAATTAAAATTTTGAGATTATCTGCTGGATGATTGGATTTTTTTTAACAGTCGGAACCAATTTCTAACAACCAGTGTGAGACTCAGCTTGTATGACGCTAACGATTATATACACAATTTATGAAATTAATTCATCATCCAACTAATTCGATAAGATCATGATAGGGAGAGTTAGCGTATCACTCGATAATTCGATAATTCATCATCCAACTCGTATCACTCGAACTCGAGATATTAATTAAATAAGAAAAAAATTATGTACTACCGTATTCTAACTCATGTTAATTGGATGGTCGAATCTTGCTCCTACATCAACATTGATAACCAATCAACCAAATACCTAATTTTAAAGTATGGATATGGGTATGCACTCCTTATTTTTTAATCAATAATAATAATAATTTATCTTATTCAACTGATGAAATTAATAAAACGTAATAAGAAAAATATAATATTATCTATCAGAACTATTCTATTAGTTTTAACTGAAATTTGCTATATTTTCATTTTTGACTTCTAATAATAATAATAATAATAATAATAATAATAATAATAATAATAATAATAATAATAATAATAATTTATATAAATGGACTCCAAATAAGACGTGCTATCTTTTCTCAGTATCCCTTAATGTTTTTCCCATTTTAAATATTCTATTAATAGTTTAATAACATCTATAATTATTTATTATTAAGTACTCCTTTATCTTCAATTACTATAATAATAATTACATTATTTATTATCACGACAAGGACAAAGAGATGTCTTAATTTATATCCACGAATTCTTCCCATGATGGAAGACAAGCTCGGATAGGGCTATGTGAAGATGCTGACGACCCGAAAAATTTACTCGAATCGAAAAACTTGAATAAAAAAAATAAGGGACTAAATATGATTTAGGTCAATTTTTTAATAGAGCAAAATTGATCCGCTAAAATTAAGATGCCATATAAAAAATCTCTAGAGATCCGTGGAACTCATTTTTTCTTATTAATTTTTATTTATATAATTAATCCATAAGTATTTATTTTTTTATTATTGTACGACATTTGTATAATATGTTCTTATCACATTATGAAATACTAATTTAATATTTTAATTTATTATATATTTTTTAAAAATATTGTTCTAAGGTCCAAAAAAATTGACCAGCTAGAGAGTTATTTTTCTTTTTTTTAAATGGTTTTAGGACAATTTTTATAATTTAAAGAACTGACTCAAAAAATGGCAAGTGATTTTTTTAACCGAAAAATCGATTCCGATCCAAATCACAATGGACATGGACAATCAAAGTCCTTAAAAAAATTATTAACAATTGACATGAACATTGACAATGGACAATTTTATACTAGTACTTAAAAAAATTATTAACAATGAACATGGACAATCAAAGTCCTCTCAATTCAATCGGGACTAAGATCAAAATTGGTTTTTAGTAATCAAATGAAACCACGTCGGAACTAAGTTGATCGTTCCTATCTTCGAACCTGATTTTGCTCATGCCTCATTCTCACATGTAAAGAGTAATTTTCCTTCTTATAAAAAGTTAGGTTAGCATGCTCTATAACAAAAATATATACTCTTCAAATTAGTGTTTTAAAAATCAAATCAGACAACCTTGTTCAATTGCAAACCAATCCAATCTAGTGTTAAATTGACTTGGAATTGCAAAAAATTAATTGATCGAGATAAAAGTGATTTTGATTCAACCAGTCCAGTTCAACATTGTTAAACTCTTGAATCAAACTTTAAACTCCTATGAGTTCAAGAGTTTACGTGGGCAATACAAATCAAATCGACATAAACTTTTAAATAATTTAAAAACTTGGTAGAATCATATAAACTCCTGTAGATTCTTTAGGGGGTGTTTGGTATGAGAACATATGTAGGAATAGTAGTCTTGTTCTTATTTTTGCATCCAAACACCCCTAGAACAAATTGTTTTGGTCAACTTTTCAAACTTAAAAAACCACCTCAAAATTTGTAAAAACCACCATCACTTGTTCTTAAAATGAGAACAATATATTCTTACATGTGGCAAGAACATTTTATTCTTAAACTTTCTTGATGCAACCAAACAAAAATATTTTTTATCATAAAAGTATGTTCACTCTTGTTCTCTCTACAAGAACAAAAAAAAAAATTCTTGCTAATTCTTATATATATTATTCTCCTACCAAACACCCCTCACTATAAAAAAATTGGCGAATAGCGACCCAAAGGAGAAGACCCTATTGCGGCGCTATGGAGTCTCTGAAATACTTAGCATCTAAGTAGCGATGACAACATGCGACGCCGGTAATCAGTAGCTAATAGTGTCGCGATAGAGCCAAAGAAGAGGGAGAACGATTAGCGTCAACAGTAGACGTTAGCTCGATGTTAACTTGATGCGTAATGTCTTGCTACAAGCAATCAACATGTGACGCTATCTTGGCGCATATGTTTGAGGTGCTATTTCGACGCTTAAGAGACGCTAAGTTTATGCATTAGTTGATGTTATTTTGATGCTACTGTGACGCTCCGATGATGCGAATGATGATATATTTAATGTAGCCTCGACTATGAGTGCGACGCTACGAAGGCACTAATGTTAGATTTTTTTGCCTCATTACAGTCATATTTTCTTCCCTTCCCACACCATACAATTATATAAGGCACATAAATGCATTGATATCCATCACATGCATAATATGAAAGAGTAATCATCACAGACACAATATCTAAGATAAGAATATAAAAAGTAAAAAACTGAACTAACAAAAGTATAACTACTATACGTCGAGGGGAAGATGAAGTGGCTGCACACGTGGCTGAGGCACTACATGGGAATGATCTGCTTCTTGATGCCGCGGATGAACTTGGTGGCGGCGCCGGTGTAGTTGATCGGTAATGTGATTAGAATGTGTAATTTGAAATGTATATGTAAATTTAATGTATAATGTGTAATGTGTAATTCGATGAATATGATTAGAACGTGCACATGATCGAGTATCGTAGTTAAGCTTGTGTAAAGAAATGTGAAATGTAAATTAAATTGTACAAAGCATGTTATTTTTGTTGGATGAAGATGCCGTAGTTAGTGTCTTCTTAGCGTCACATTAGCATCGCACATTTGATACCCCATTAGCATCCACTTAGCATCACATAACTGCGTCGCCATTTTGCATCGCACTGGCATCTACGTAGCGTGATAGGGATATTTGGGATTGAGTAGTGATAACTTGCTGAAATTAAAGAAAAAGTCAAATTTCTAAATTTTTGGTCTCCCAACTCACTAGCTGCAAGTGCACAGGTAAATTGTAGTAGACTCAGGTTATCGCATCCACAAAGATTTGAAATCCTAAACTACCTAAAATAGTTTAGATTAATCCTAATTAATGCAGCAAAAATAGATTTTTAATTGGAAGTGAAAATAGTTTTTTTACAAGTGCAGAATGATAACAGATTTTGGGATTTTGAAAATGTTTGCAAAACTGAATTCTAAATGCTAAATTAATGGCTAGAAAGGTTTAAGTATCAATGAGGAAGGTTCTTCTAGAATTTGGGGTACATCTAAATTAGTTAAGGATGGAATGGATCAAGTTATCATTAAATGTCCAACTTTGATTCAATCATGAAAATGGTTGTTCCCACAGCTCAATTGGCATCTAACTAAGCAACATATTGTCATATAGTTGTTAGCTAGATTGAATCAATAGAGGTTCCTCACTGAAAATCAAGTTATCATTCAGCTCAATGGGGAGTTCATTGCTGATTTTTTTACAATTCAAAGGAATTCTGCAATGATAACTTGTAATTGCATTCATAAAAAGATGGAATCATTCCAATCAATCAAACCGGGATGAAATCTACTCAATTATGATGCTTGTGCTCCTTGATTCATCTCTGAATTCCAGGGGGATTTAAATTCAACCTCTCGGTTGCAAAATAAAATGAAATCCACACAAACACAACTCAATTGGAAGTGCAAAACATATGACCACATGAATTCACAATTGCCATTGCTCCTTGGCCTATCTCTAGATCTGAAGGATGACCTAATGACTACTTCTCAGCAGTGGATTAAGTTGAGGCTTAACAATGGAAATCAAAATTTAAATAGAAACCAGAAAATAGGATTCTGCAATTCAGAAAATACAGCAATAAGATCCTTAGAATTCAGGCTTGCCAAATGCCTCTTGATCCATCTCTGGACTGCAAGAGATTCCCATAGTACACCTCTCGATGATTTGATGAAATAAGGATGCTCACTTGACAAATCAGATTCTAACCAGAAGAAAAATCAGAAGAACAGATTTCTGAATTTATTCAGAAATCAGATTCTGGAAAAACATAATTGAACCTTAAGTTGTCAAACATCTTAATACATTTCTGAATAAGATTAGGGTAAATACTAGCCTCTCAGCTATTCAATTAATCCAATCCTTAATGACAAACAGATTCAACAGTTCAAAAAAAAAAAATTAGGTTCAGAAAATTCAGAAAACCAGAAACCTGGAAATCAGTATTTCAGAAATCAGAATTTTAAATCAATAGAAATCTAACTTACCAACTGGTTCTTGACCCATCTCTGGACTACAAGACATCCCTAAAGTTCATTTATCAGTGATTGGAAGAATTCAGGGGACTCAATTGGTAAAACAGATTCCAATAAGAAATCAGAAAAATCAGAATTCAGGTTTTCATTTCAGAAATCAGTGGAACAATCTGATTTGAGTCAAATGATTGTCCAAACATCTTGATTCATTCCTGAACAAAATAGGAACAATAGCAACTTCCCAAGGACTCAATTAATCAGATTGTGAGTGAAGAACAGGTTCAAACAGTCATAAAAATCAAAATTAGATCCAGAAATTCAGGAAACTAGGGAATCAGAATTCAGAAATCAAGTTTGCAATAAAATTAACCCTGGAAATATGATATTATCTCTTAATTCATTCCTGAAAGATGTTTAGATCAAATAAGACTTCTCAGTCATCAATTACACATGGATCTAATGACAACATAGCATACATCAATATAGAATATTTCTGAAATATGAAATCAGGATTGTTTTCAGTGCAGGATTATAAACCATTCCATATCCATCCAAAACTAATCTAAAGTACTACCCTATCCTAGAAGAAATGTAGTTTAACTCCTCATGTTTACAAGGCTTGACAGAAAATAGATTGAGAAATAGATACAAATCATTGATGCTTCAAAATGTCTCGGCCAGCAGCAGCAAGTCCAGCAGCAGCCTCACAACAGCCTCCTTTCTTGCTCCAAACCCTGAATGACCAGCCCCCCTTTCTCTCATCCAAAAATTCCAACTTTTATATCACTCCTTTCCATCCTTTGATCAGCATCAAAACATTCTTCCAACCCCTGATTAAGCCACCAGTCCACTGCCAGAATTCCAGCTGCTGCAGGTACTTTTGTGCAGGAAAAAGTAGATGGTCCCCCCTACTTTTTCCACTTTTTGGCCACCTTTTCTCCTTGCTACAAAAACCCAAACAACAAGCATCAAAGCTCTTGAGTAGTATTTTGACAAATAAGGATTAGGATAATGATAGTTACTAGCTCCAACTTCAGATGGGATTAAGTGTTGTGCAAGAGTGATAACATATATCGATTTTAATGATTTTAGGGGCCCGGAATGATAACTTGTCACAAATAATGGAAATTATCCAAATGCAAGTGATTCAAAGCATTAGAAGCATCAAATGGACTAGAGTAATAAGTGAGTGTATTCAGAAATCAAATATGAATGAGATTTCTAAGAAGTGATAACTTGAGTGCCCAAAAATGATAACTTATATGACTTAAGAACGATAACTTGTGATAACTTGAGTTGTGATTATCTAAATGTGATGAAATTTGACCAGCAATGAGTTAGAACAATAACAAGATGATTGCTTAAGGTCCCTGTGCAGAATTAATGGTTTTGCATGTCGAAATGACAGAATTGCCCTTTAACGATAACTTGGCACTTGAAAAATGATAACTTGTTCAAATGGACTTAAAACTTTGCACAAGTTGATATGTGACTATCCAAATATGATTTATACATGATAGTGATGGATTTAGGGCAGAATAATCACTGAAATTCAACTCATTCAAAATAATGATAACTTGACATATAATAATGATAACTTGTCCTCAAAATGATAACTTGGCATAGAATTTAAATATTAATGGATTTTGGCATTTCAGAACCTCTATGCACATAGAATTAAGTATGAAATGAGGAATATCAACTAGTTATTACAATGTGTGCATTCCAAGCCTAATTGATCCAAATATATGCAAATGTGGGACTTGATATGTGTGAAAAACATCTAAAATGGGCTAGAAACATATAGTGATCAACAAGTGATCAAACTCCCCCAAGCTTAGCCTTTTGCTTGTCCTCAAGCAAAACATTTAGAAATTAAGGATGAATTTGAATTTACCATCCACAAATGAATAGAAGAATCAGCTGAATAAGATCCAATGAGTTTCCCACTTTGCCAACACTTCATTCTTTCCAACAACTCAATTTCTAGCTAGGAATCACAGAGGCTAAAGTAAATTTAAGCCATGGAAGAAGTACTAGCAATAACATATTTGAATTGTAAGAATTGTCAACTTTACAAAGGGGTTGAACTACAAATCTCTTCATGAACATATTTTCAATTGATTAAATAGGTTTAACACCTGACTTTTATTCATGAAATGCATGTAAACAGGTTTAGCACCTGATTTTTATTCATGCTTTCTTTAGGAGAGATTCCTTTGGAAGTTTTGCTCTCCTATTTTTTTTTCTTTTTGCATTGAAGAGTGATTCCTTTGGAAGTTTTGCTCTCTTCCTTTTTTCTATGCATGCATGGAACTTTTTACTTTTCCTTTTTCTCATTTTTCTATCCTGTTCATGAAGTGAGCAATAGTTCAAACTCAAGTATAGTTTAGATTCCTTTATCCAAAAAGTCAAGTTTTCCTATTTAGCATGGCAGCAAGAGCCTTGACTCCCTTCTAGACATCTGATATTACTAATTCAATCCATAAGTATCAGCTAGTGTGACCCACAAAAAGGAAAAATTTTCAGCTGAAAATTTCATTCAAATGCATCTGAATTCATAATGTCAATTAAAGCAAGAAGGCTAATGGCCAAGTTGGCCACTTGGTATTGGAGTGCACCTACTGTCAAAATGAAGTATTCTACCCATTTCAGAGTTAAAATGAATTCAGAATTGAGTTGGATCCAAAAAATGATAACCGAGTGATAACTAGTGATAACTTGTGAAAACCAACGATAACTTGCAAAATCTACTGATAACTTGGTGATAACTGATATATGAACATTAAAATCAATTGAAAACATCGTGTAAAGGTTAGAAAAGCACCAGGTTTCCTCCCCCAAGCTTATTCTCAACACTGTCCCTAGTGTTGAAAATAAAAGGCAAGGGAGAGGGGTGGGTGAGATTGAAATGCATTAAATTAGGCATTTGAATTCTCTTGGCACTTCATCCAGAAACTTTGGGTGGTCTAATCTTCATTAGTTGCAACTGATCCTGCAAAGAAACAAAGGATATCAGTTGGTATGGCAGATTTGCAACTAATCAGATTTTTTAGTGCAAAATTCAGTAATGCATAGAATTTACGAAATTCACTGAAATTGGGCTATAGCAGATTTGGATAACTAATACGGGTGTAAATTCAGATGATGATATGATCAATGAAGCATAATGAGAAAGATAATATCAGTTATCATTAAGTTTTCAGTGTGAAAATCAGAAATAAGGGTAAGGGTACTCCCTAAATTTGGAATTATAGATGAATATGATTTCTCTCTTCTTTATTCCTGCATAACAGAAAAGTTAAGTGTAAAATGCCTTGGGTTACCTCCCAAGAAGTGCCATACTTTAATGTCTTAGGCTGGACATTTTTTCTCTTCTTCATGCCAAGGAAATTTGAATAGTATGATATGATCAAGTAGAGATCTCAATTTGTGGACAGCTTCACTAATCAAGTATGGATCTCTTAATTTGCCAATAATTGACCTTTGCTTCTCAGCTTGATTTTCTCCTCCATTGTACAAAAAATTCCCTAGCTTCTCATCCCAAAAATCCTCATGTATGATATATGAATCCCCTGGACTAGGAGGATGTTTTAGCTCAATAGGGCAGACCCATTCACTATCTGAAATGGAATGTATGATCCCAGCATTTAGCAACTTTAATACTTCCTTCTTGACCACTTCCTTCATGGTTGGATTGCGTTTCCTTTGACATTCAATGGAGGACTTGTAGCTGTCCTCCATGGGGATCCTATGCATGCAAATTGAGGGATTGATACCCTTAATATCATCAATAGAATAGCCCATTACCTCCTTGTACAACCTTAGTTTTTTCAGCAACTCTTCAACTTGATTCTTGGGCAAATTTGCATTGATAAGAACAGGGAATGTTGAATTATCTCCCAAGAATGCATACTTCAGGTTGTTGGGGAGAGGCTTGAGTTCCAATTTGGAAGAATTGGCTTGAGTTCCTTGGAGTTCAGCAGTGATAACTTCCTGAACTTGGTGCTGATTTCCTGAGTTTTTCACTGTTTTGGACAGATTCAATGCTGTTTGGAATGCTGCAGCCTCTGGATCCTCTAATTCATTCAAATGATCAAATATTAGGCACTTTTGCACTGGATCTTCAATGGAAATTATGACAGAAACTTGCTGAACAACTTGATCTAGCTGTCCCTCCTCAAAATCATTTTCCTGAAAGTTTGGTCAACTGATAACCTGTGTCAAATTAAATTCTATCTTTTCCTCCCCAATTTGGAAAGTCAATCTGCCCTCCTTGACATCAATGACAGCCTCAGCAATGGCTAAGAAGGGTCTCCCAAGAAGAATGGGGGTATTCAAGTCCTCATCCATGTCAAGTACCACAAAATCTACTGGTATGTAGAATTTGCCAACTTTGAGGGGTATGTCCTCAATGATTCCATGTGGGTACTTGATGGATTTGTCTGCCAGCTGTAGAGACATATTTGTAGGCTTCAAATCTTCAACTTCAAGCTTCCTACAAAGTGAAAGAGGCATGACACTCACTGATGCACCCAAATCACATATTGCCCTTTGAATCTTCCTATTTCCAATTTCACAAGGTATGAAGAAGCTTCCTGGATCTTTCAACTTGGGTGGCAATTTATTTTGGATGATTGCAGAGGCTTCCTCGGTCAAGGTAATAGTTTCATGCTCCATAATCCTCCTTTTCTTGGTTAAGATTTCCTTCAAAAACTTTGCATAGGAGGGCATCTCCTGAATTGCCTCCACAAATGGCACATTGATATTTAACTTCTTCAGGATTTCAATGAACCTTCCATACTGCTGATCCTGCCTTGCCTTGATTAATCTTTGAGGGAAAGGTATCCTATCAAAGACCCTAGTCCTGACTTCATTTTGAGGGCCTTTGTTCTGATTTTCTCCCACAAGTTCAGCTGGTTCTTTAGCAGCTTTGGACTTTGGATTCACTTGGGCTGGATTGTCCTCTACTTTCTTCATTGGTTCTTCAACAATCTTTCCACTTCTGAGCTGGACAGCATGGACTTGTTCTTTAGGGTTCACCTCTGGCTATCCAGGAAAAAATAAAGGAGGTCTAGCTGAGGTGCTAGGTTGCTAAGCAACTTGGTTCTCAATGGTATCAAGTCTAGAATTCATTTTCAGAATTGCCTCCTCCTGATTGTCTTGCTTCTTCAGAATTTGTTGCAGCATCTCCTCTATTTTTGAAATTTGAGAAGGTTGAGTTGGTGGTGGTTGCTCAAAAGGAGGTCTTTGCCCTTGAACAACTTGGGATTGATTTGGATATGGAAATGGTTGGTTTCTAGGAAAAATCCTTGGCTGCCAACTAGGATTCTGCATGGGTGGGGCTTGTTGATAATGGTTTGCTTTGTAGGACAGGTATGTGTGATTCTTGTTCTCTGGAGTGTAGAGTTCAAAAGGGGGTTTAACTCCATAATTACCCACTGCATTTACTGAATCACTTGAGTGGTCACCTTGCTGTACAATCAAATTGCAACTTTCTGTGGCATGCCCATGGTTACCACACACATCACATCTGAATTGAGAGTTGAAAGCTTTGCTAACATTTGGAGTTAGATTCATCTTCTCCAAGGTTCTGTACAACACCTCTTCAAATTGGGATGACAATTGGTTCACTGAATTATCCATAGGTGGCCTCCTGGTCCTATCATGTGTGAGGAAGTGATGGTTCTTTGCAATATTCTCTATCAGTTGGTAGGCCTCATCTATGTTTTTGGATGCAAAGATACCTCCTGATGAAGTGTCCAATGCCACCTTGCTAGGGTAGTTCAATCCCTTATGAAAATAGTTGACTAATTGCCACTTTTTAAATCCATGGTGGGGACATACCCTTAACAACCCTTGAAGCCTTTGTCATGCCTCACAAATGTTTTCTTGATCCAACTGGTAGAACCTCACTATTTGATCCCTGAAGTTATCAGTTTTTGAAGGAGGAAAGAATTTTGAAAGAAACAATTGAACAATTGATTCCCAAGTGGCCACCTCTTCAGGATTCAATCCTTTGTATCATGTCTTGGCCTTGTCTTTGAGTGAGAAGGGAAACAATCTCATATATATTACATTCATGGGAATATTATTGAAGTTCACAGTGCTGCATATCTCCTTGAAATTGTCCAAATGACATGCTGGATCTTCAATCCCAAGTCCAGAAAATTGACTTTGCCTAATCATTGAAATCAAGGCTGGATTAACTTCAAAGTTTGCCATAGGTGCTAAGGCTCCTCCCCCTGGTTGATTCCTTGCATTGCTTGGTGAATAACTGTCCCTAAGAGTTCTAGGAGCTGCCATATTCTGATTCACACCTCTTTCCATTTCAGGGTTGTGTGCCTCTTCCCAAAAAATCCTTCTTCTAGCCTCTTCTCTTTGGATTCTTCTTCTTCTGTTAAAGGCTCTCTCTGGTTCAGGTTCTGATAGGTATAGATCCTCTTGATGGTCCAAGTCCTGCATAAAGAGATTCAGAAGTATCAAATTCAAGAAAGAAATGAAAACTAGACAAAAATGAAAAGTAAGAAATGATAATTTGCAAAAACTAAAAATTGGCCTAACAAATAAACTAAAAACTAATCTAAATTATCTAAGTTAGCCTAATTAACCTCAAATCCCCGGCAACGATGCCAAAAACTTGATAGGGATATTTGAGATTGAGTAGTGATAACTTGCTGAAATCAAAGAAAATGTCAAATTTCTAAATTTTTGGTCTCCCAACTCACTAGCTGCAAGTGCATAGGTAAGTTGTAGTAGACTCAGGTTATCGCATCCACAAAGATTTGAAGTCCTAAACTACCTAAAATAGTTTAGATTAATCCTAATTAATGCAGCAAAAATAGATTTTTAATTGGAAGTGAAAATAGGTTTTTTACAAGTGCAGAATGATAACAGATTTTGAGATTTTGGAAATGTTTGCAAAACTGAATTCTAAATGCTAAATTAATGGCTAGAAAGGTTTAAGTATCAATGAGGAAGGTTCTTCTAGAATTTGGGGTACATCTAAATTAGTTAAGGATGGAATGGATCAAGTTATCATTAAATGTCCAACTTTGATTCAATCATGAAAATGATTGTTCCCACAGCTCAGTTGGCATCTAACTAAGCAACATATTGTCATATAGTTGTTAGCTAGATTGAATCAATAGAGGTTCCTCACTGAAAATCAAGTTATCATTCAGCTCAATGGGGAGTTCATTGCTGATTTTTTTACAATTCAAAGGAATTCTGCAATGATAACTTGTAATTGCATTCATAAAAAGATGGAATCATTCCAATCAATCAAACCAGGATGAAATCTACTCAATTATGATGCTTGTGCTCCTTGATTCATCTCTGAATTCCAGGGGGATTTAAATTCAACCTCTCGGTTGCAAAATAAAATGAAATCCACACAAACACAACTCAATTGGAAGTGCAAAACATATGACCACATGAATTCACAATTGCCATTGCTCCTTGGCCTATCTCTAGATCTCAAGGATGACCTAATGACTACTTCTCAGCAGTGGATTAAGTTGAGGCTTAACAATGGAAATCAAAATTTAAATAGAAACCAGAAAATATGATTCTGCAATTCAGAAAATACAGCAATAAGACCCTTAGAATTCAGGCTTGCCAAATGCCTCTTGATCCATCTCTGGACTGCAAGAGATTCCCATAGTACACCTCTCGATGATTTGATGAAATAAGGATGCTCACTTGACAAATCAGATTCTAACCAGAAGAAAAATCAGAAGAACAGATTTCTGAATTTATTCAGAAATCAGATTCTGGAAAAACATAATTGAACCTTAAGTTGTCAAACATCTTAATAAATTTCTGAATAAGATTAGGGTAAATACTAGCCTCTCAGCTATTCAATTAATCCAATCCTTAATGACAAACAGATTCAACAGTTCAAAAAAAAAATCAGGTTCAGAAAATTCAGAAAACCAGAAACCTGAAAATCAGTATTTCAGAAATCAGAATTTTAAATCAATAGAAATCTAACTTACCAACTGGTTCTTGACCCATCTCTGGACTACAAGACATCCCTAAAGTTCATTTATCAGTGATTGGAAGAATTCAGGGGACTCAATTGGTAAAACAGATTCCAATAAGAAATCAGAAAAATCAGAATTCAGGTTTTCATTTCAGAAATCAGTGGAACAATCTGATTTGAGTCAAATGATTGTCCAAACATCTTGATTCATTCCTGAACAAAATAGGAACAATAGCAACTTCCCAAGGACTCAATTAATCAGATTGTGAGTGAAGAACAGGTTCAAACAGTCATAAAAATCAAAATTAGATCCAGAAATTCAGGAAACTAGGGAATCAGAATTCAGAAATCAAGTTTGCAATAAAATTAACCCTGGAAATATGATATTATCTCTTAATTCATTCCTGAAAGATGTTTAGATCAAATAAGACTTCTCAGTCATCAATTACACATGGATCTAATGACAACATAGCATACATCAATATAGAATATTTCTGAAATATGAAATCAGGATTGTTTTCAGTGCAGGATTATAAACCATTCCATATCCATCCAAAACTAATCTAAAGTACTACCCTATCCTAGAAGAAATGTAGTTTAGCTCCTCATGTTTACAAGGCTTGACAGAAAATAGATTGAGAAATAGATACAAATCATTGATGCTTCAAAATCTCTCGGCCAGCAGCAGCAAGTCCAGCAGCAGCCTCACAGCAGCCTCCTTCCTTGCTCCAAATCCTGAATGACCAGCCCCCCTTTCTCTCATCCAGAAATTCCACCTTTTATATCACTCATTTCCACCCTTTGATCAGCATCAAAACATTCTTCCAACCCCTGATTAAGCCACCTGTCCACTGCCAGAATTCCAGCTGCTGCAGGAACTTTTGTGCAGGAAAAAGTAGATGGTCCTCCCCTACTTTTTTCACTTTTTGGCCACCTTTTCTCCTTGCTACAAAAACCCAAACAACAAGAATCAAAGCTCTTGAGTAGTATTTTGACAAATAAGGATTAGGATAATGATAGTTACTAGCTCCAACTTCAGATGGGATTAAGTGTTGTGCAGGAGTGATAACATATATCGATTTTAATGATTTTAGGGGCCCGGAATGATAACTTATCACAAATCATGGAAATTATCCAAATGCAAGTGATTCAAAGCATTAGAAGCATCAAATGGACTAGAGTAACAAATGAGTGTATTCAGAAATCAAATATGAATGTGATTTCTAAGAAGTGATAACTTGGGTGCCCAAAAATGATAACTTATATGACTTAAGAACGATAACTTGTGATAACTTGAGTTGTGATTATCTAAATGTGATGAAATTTGACCAGAAATGAGTTAGAACAATAACAAGATGATTGCTTATGGTTCCTGTGCAGAATTAATGGTTTTGCATGTCGAAATGACAGAATTGTCCTTTAACGATAACTTGACACTTGAAAAATGATAACTTGTTCAAATGGACTTAAAACTTTGCACAAGTTGAGATGTGACTATCCAAATATGATTTATACAGGATAATGATGGATTTAGGGCAGAATAATCACTGAAATTCAACTCATTCAAAATAATGATAACTTGACATATAATAATGATAACTTGTCCTCCAAATGATAACTTGGCATAGAATTTAAATATTAATGGATTTTGGCATTTCAGAACCTCTATGCACATGGAATTAAGTATGAAATGAGGAATATCAACTAGTTATTACAATGTGTGCATTCCAAGCATAATTGACCCAAATATATGCAAATGTGGGACTCGATATGTGTGAAAAGCATCTAAAATGGGCTAGAAACATATAATGATCAGCAAGTGATCATAGCGCCACACGCCAATGATGATGATAAACTTAAGCATTATTTTAGCATCATACCAGCGTCAAAACAATGTCATATTAGCATCATGTTAGCGTCGATAACTCCGGCGCCTTTTTAGCGTCGAAAAAGAAATGGCGACTTAAATAGCGCCGGACCTTTGGCGTCGCCATGACTGTGATGCATAGGCGGCGCTAATTCGACGTTACATTGTTCAGTGACAAATTAGTGATGCATTAGTGTCAATATACATGTGTCGCTAATTGACTAATTTCTTATAGTGAAAAGACATTCCAAATTAGTTAATGTTATTCCCTTCATACGATCAGCCCGCTGCATGAGTTTGAGAGCCACAGATCATTCCAACGATCTTCCACTCCACCGAGCGGTTATCCATAATACTTATAGAAGTCACTCTCTTCTCGTAGCAGTCATTCATGATTTTATTGATAATCTAATAGATATGCATTTTTTATACATAATTTGTGCATAGTTATTCAAAAGAGATGCTTTTTTAGTCTATTGAAAGTTAAAAAAATAATATACAACTTTCATATTCATCTTCTATAGTCTTGTGTGTTGGATCAAAGTTTCATGCCATATTTTGATTCTTAATACATTTTTGTTTTGACTTTCATAAATTGGTTTTCATTATAAAATAGCCATAAATATAGGGAGAGTTATCTTTCAAAACTTGCAATACTCTACATTACTCTACATATCTATTATATGACAAAAACGGGGAAGAATAATTTTTTACTAAGGGGGAGTTACATATGATTTTTTATATACTTCATATATAAACTATTCTTTTTGATAAAACAAAAGGGGGAGAAGTATAGGAGAAATATGATATGAATATCGCTTTATATGAAAAGTACCTTACAACTAATATTTATGTGAATATCTACCATTGTAAGGAAAGCTACGTGTTAGGAGGAGTAAAATTGCTTGTACAAGAATTTTACAACTTTTTCGCAATTTATATATTTTTCATATTTCTCGGTTTGTCTTCATCATAAAGGGGAAGATTGTTGGGTCGAAGTTTCAATGACATATGAAATTATATTTTGATGAAACAAACCTCAAAAGAGTAAAATGCTGAAAAAGTCCAAGAAAAAGAGATAGCTTTATGCACAAATTTGATTACATAATTGACTATGAAATGATTAGATTTTGGATGAATATTCAATAGTAAAGTTGTAGAGTATTCTGTTAGCTTTCCATAGACTCCAAAATCATCTAATTTGGATAATTGTGCAGAAAGTTATGATCAAAATAGTGCAGGTCGGTCAACCTGCCGGTCGACGCAAAGAAGGCCGGTCGAGACGTACCAGTCGACTGATAACTACTGAGGCCTACTCTGGACGATGTCGAGACTGTATCGGTCGACAGTCCGATCGAAGCACCGGTCAACCGATCAGCTTAACGGCTATAAATCAAAACTGCGAGACTGTACCGGTCGAGACACCGGTCGATAGTCCGGTCGACCGACCAGCTGCGGTAACTGGAGAAATGGCGCAACGGTCACATGGACCGGTCGACCGGTCCAGTATTTTGGTCTACCGGCCTCCAAGTCAAATGAACAGTAATGATCAAATTTGAAGGAGAAATTTGTGGAATGATTTCTGGATGAATTTTTCACACATTGAATGCTATAAAAGGAGTGCCAAAGCCAGAGGCAAAAGCACCCATTCACTCATTGAAGAAAAACTTCAAGTTGTCAAAGAGAGATCATTTCTTGAAGTTTTCACTTTATAGCTTTCTAATTTTTTCTCTTCTTCTTTTGTGACTTAGCTTTGTAAAAGAGAGAAACATTTTTGTTTAGAAAAATTAGAGAGCTCCTGTGTAAAAGAGGTTCAAAATCTTACCTCTTGAGCGAGAGAAATAGATTAGCTTCCTAGGAGGAGAAGTTGCCTTACCTCTCGAAGCGGAGAAAAAGGCGGTGATGTAAAGAGCTTTCTTCCTTGTCCCATTTGGAACAAAGAAAGTTCTAGTGGAATCTTCGGCGGCCTCGAGGTCAAGAAGTCAGAGTGGGGACGTAGGCCAAGGTGTGGCCGAACCTCGTCAACAAACCACCGTGTCCATTTGAGTTTGATTTTCTCTCTCTCTCCCCATTCATATTGAATTTACGATTTGAATTGCAAAGGTTTTAAAAATCAATTATGTGCTTCCACGACGGTTTTTTGTGAAATTGATATTTTCAATTGAACACCAATTCACTCCCCCCACTCTTGGTGCCCTTTGGGATCCTACATTGTGGAACATAGATAAACTTCAATCATAAGTTGAGTATACAGAACTATCCATTTCAAATTAAACATTTTCGGTATGTCAAACATTCGATGTTTATATCATTAAAATATAATTCATTAAGCCATAAGGCCTAGGTTTCAATGATCTCTCCCTTTTTTATGACCACAATTAAAGAAATACAAGAAATATGAAAGTTAGAAAGAAAAATATAATGATGAAAGTTTCACTCCCCTTAAATCTAAACTCCACCTACAATAAAAATATACAAATTAATACTAATCACAAGCTACTTTACATATAGAAAAAATCTATTAAGTCCATTACTAAATGTCTTAAAGAAATATAAGTTTTGGATCATATTTCTCATATACTTCTCTCCCTTTTATCTCAACAAAAATATTTTATAAATTAGACATATGTGAGAGGCAATGGTTTTCTCCTCAACAAAAAATTATACTTATTTTCCTTAGTCCTTCTTTTAAACTTTGGTGGCCATACATAAGAATAAATAACTTGTGGGTTTTTAACGATTTTCCACATCTCCAAGAAAATATGACCGCTTAACTTCATATTTGTCTCAAATTGTTTTCATCATATCATGAGTAATGTAGATTTTTTTTATAAAATTGGACAAGTAATTCTATTTGTTTGCCATAACATAAATAACTTCCCCTAAATTCATGCATGATTCTTACAAACTTGATAACAAATTTTTAAGGACAAAAGCTGACATAAGGCTTAAGAACTTATATAAAATCATAATATGTCATAAAGTCCTAATACAACAATGATATATCAAATCAAATTAAGATTGTGTCAATTTTTTAATATTTATCAACATGGAACCCTTTGATATATGTCAAGATATATCAAATAAATGAGAAGTATACACTTTTGAATATATTACACCTATGATCATGGCCTTTTCCATTCTTATTAAAAATGATAACAAGACAAAGAATTTAGAAGAATACTCAAAATAATGTCATTTGCAATTTTCTTCCATTTTTATTCGCAATAAATGATGAATGAGAAGTTATGACATGAGAAATGACAATCTACAAAATTAAGGACCATGTCAAATTAAATTTTAAGATACCTCATATAATAATAGTATGCTACTACAAAAAGATCTGAAGTATTAATTACCTGCGTTCATGCATGATTGAATAAAGATAATCACTATTCCAACATTGAACCGTATATATATGCATTAAGGAGAACATATACATTTCCTAAGTTAACTAAATAAAATATCCAAAATCACATAAACAACCAATATGATGTATATATCATATGTTTATCACTATATAGCCATTCAGATAGAAAAATGTATCACATTCATATTATTTTCTTAACATCCAAATTGTCTAGATGCATATGACTCTTCTTGTACAAATAAGCATTCATATCAAAATGAAAATAATACATACATACATACATACATATATACATACATACATACATATATGTCCATATTAGTTAAAGTTTCCTTTGAAGCTCACATCATCTTCATGCCAACATTTAAATCTTTTTCTAATTTTACACTCAAATTCATAATGATCAAAAGACAAGTAATAAATGGTTTCTTGAAATGATCATGCACATATTTAAATTTCAAAGTATTATAATGAGAATGTGTAGTTTTAAAGAACGGTCATAAGAACATTTAATTTTTGGGAAAAAGAAATATACAACCCATCTTATTTACTGTAATCTACAGTCCAAATCAAACAAATCTAAATCGCCCAACACTCATGCCCGCATCCTTTGATCTTTGTCTCGATGCTAACAGAGTTGGGTGGCACGAGTTACCCTTCTCTCCAATTGAGTTCTACGGTTACCTTATTGTGAGATAATTTGGATGTTTTCTCTTTCTACTCAAGGCGTAACAAGAAAAAAATGATGGCAAGCTCCAACCTGAATTTTTTTTTTCCTGTGACATGTTTATGTTTTTCTTCTTCTTTCCTTTTTTTTTTTCTAAATCTCTCATCTTTCGTTTACTCTGTCTCATACATTTCGAGTTATCAAGTGCACTAGGGTAAAATTTTGCCCTTCTCATGGAGAAAGTAAGGGGGAGACTTGAAGCAAAAAGAAGAAAAAAGTCTCGGATCTTGGTCGTTCGTATGAATTCCAAAAGAAGCAAAAAGATGAAAGAAAAATTTAAAAGAATGCCAAATGGATCACCCATGTATGGAGAAGGAGTAAAAGATGGAAGTTGCAAAGAAAAGAAGATGACAAAAAAAAACTAAAATGAACGAAATGTGTTATTCTTGATGAATAGAGGAAGAAGACAGATGAGAGAGAGGAAAGAGAGAAAGCAACTAGTGGAGCATAAGATCGAAGGGTTTTGTACAAGTGTAGGAAAGGGGAGGAGGTCAGGATCATGTGCGTGTGTTACGGCAGCTCCTCGACACCGGCCGAGTTCGACAAGCATGACGACGACGAAGACATGGCTCACCCGCTCAGGCACATCGCCGTCAGCCTGTACCTTGTGTAATGTGACTTAGGACTACCCCTCCTCACACAATTGGTCACTTGACTTATGCACACTATAATGGGCCATTGATTTTTAATCTGACGATAGCTCTTGATATGCTGTAAAAATACAACATAAATGACGAGCTCAGTGTCCCCTTAATTTTTATAGGTGACCATGGGTATGTTTAGGTGTCAAAGAATAAGTATATTTGAAATAATGTTCATATAAGTTTTTAAATATTTTCCTTAAATTCTTTTTCTTTTCGTGATGTATGAGGAATAAACTTCATCAGAGTTTTTACATCCGAATAGATCTTTGAACATTCCTATTGCATTTCAAAGATATAACAAAAAATTTCGTCGAATTTCTTTTTGTAAAGTCACAATTTTTTTTTGTAACTCATTATGAAATACAACTAATTCTTAATTTTTAACCTTCAAAGAGTTATATGATATGCAAATGGAATTTAAAAAACCAATTTTCATTTTCAATCACACATGCATCATTTTTTTTACAAAGCTTCAAGTTAAATTGATTATGCATTCTTTTCATTTTTAAAATTATATCTCATAATATTATGCATTTAAAAAAAAATTCTTTTAGAGAGATCTTTTTAGTTAAAGAAAAAAATTCTTTATACACATCAAAATTAATGTCGTCATCATCATTATCACTACTTTTGTTAGAACAATAGGAGGATTTTGAAGCTACCTCATCATCTTTGGTATTTTCCATCAAGTAAAGTTTAAATTAATATTAGATATTATGAATAGAGAATTACATATTCTCTTTGCTCTCATCTGCAATGTTCTCTTCTTTGTTGTCTTCTTATCTACTTTGTTGTCTTCTTATCCAAGTCTCATGAGACCAAATAGAAATGAAATTTATATCACCAGTATTTAAGGAAAAATAAAACCATTCTTAACTTATAATCAAATTTTACAATCAAACTATGTAAATAGTTATATTAAAAAAATGAGTGTTTGATAGAAATACGATTTACAATGGATCATTTTGACTTTTCGAAATCATTTTCAATGATTTCCCAAAATAACAAAACTCAATAGAATACAAATATGTTTTCATTTGAATTTTTCAATGAGAAAACGTTGAGCCATCAGTTAGAAAGATTGAAAATTGATCCGAATGATTGGCAACAATTATATGCTAACAAATGTACTAGACACTCAAGTAATAAAGTGTAAGAGTATCGAGTTGTCGATACCACGAGAAATTAACTTAACTAAATTAATTACAGAGATAATAAGAGACAATATGGTTGCAAGTAAAAGACTTTCAAAAAATAAAGTTACAGAAAAGTAAAGACTAAAATTAAACTAATCTAACATAATGATGTCTAGGGTCCTTAGGATGAGTTGATATGAATAGGAACAAACTAAACTTCCCCTCTGCAATGATGTATATATTTAGTTTCTAGATGAACTTAAAACACCTAAATTATTATCCTTCCTATTTGAGATAGAATCAACAATCCTAAACTCTTGTAAACTAAGAGTACTCCCTTCCAATTCTACTCTAAATTCACTCAAGTTAGGATACAATGAGTTGTTCTCCTAAACCATTGAACAGTTCGTTCTGAAATCTATTCAACAGACTACAAATTCTAATGCTCAGTAATTATATTTTTAGAAATTAGACAATTTATTATCAATAAAAACTAAAAAAAGGTTCACATGTTATCCTAGAAATTAAGTCTATTGCAAAGAACTAAAATAATAAAAAGATGTCAATAATAATGCTTAAATTCTTCCCAACATAAATTAGAATCGAAGGTACCTACAGAAATTCGATGATGAATGACTGTTCGATACTCTTTCTGATTCTATCATGCAGAAATCCTCTCAACGTGCTTCTGAAATTTCACCATGCACTACAAGGAATGGCTAATTTGCGATGGACATTATCCGAAGGACACGAATCCTTCGCATTTTTTGACGACAGTTGTGATGGATAGGAAAATCCTTTGAATTACTAAAGGCCAAAAAGTTCTTCGTTACTACAGACGGAAAATTCTCGTCGATAAATTACCAACGGGTATAATCTTCAAAATGGAAGGATTTAAATCCGTCAGTAATTTCGAAGTCTAGATCGGTCAGTAACGATATTTATAATAATATATATGTAATATAATATAAGTATGCATTGTCTATTCTATTTATTAAATTATTATTTTATTCATCGAAGGATAATTCCTTCGAAATTACCGAAAGATTTAACATCCATCAAAATTCAGTAATTAAAATAATATCATTTATTATAAATATTTACATATATAAAATTATTATTAAACATTAATAATAGTATATGTATTGATATTAATTATATGTATTAATATATATTATTATAATAATTAGTAATATAATATTATATTATAACTATTTTAAGTAAACAGAAGAGAGATATGTATTATATTATAGACATTAATAATAAATTATTATTTTATTTACCGAAGGATAATGCCTTCAAAATTATCGAAGGATTTAACATCCGTCGGTAATTTCAAAGAAAATATAGATCGGTAATTTCAAAGAAAATACCAATCAGTAATTAAAATAATATGATTTATTATCAATATATATAATAGTATTATTAAGCATTAATAATAGTATATGTATTGATGTTAATTATATGTATTAATATATATTATTACAATCATTAGTAATATAATATAATATTATAAATATTTTAAGTAAATGGAAGAGATATATGTATTATATTATCGACATTAATAATATATTATTATTTTATTTAGCAACGATAATTCCTTTGAAATTACCGAAGGATAATATCCGTCGATAATTTCGAAGGAAATACCCATCTTTAATTAAAATAATATAATTTATTATCAATATTTATATAATATTATTATTAAACATTAATAATAGTATATGTATTAAAATATATGATTATAATCATTAGTAATATAATATTATATTATAAATATTTTAAGTAAATGGAAGAGAGATGTGTATTATATTATAGACATTAATAATAAATTATACATTAACATTAATATTATATAACTTTAATTTTATAATGATATACTTAAGATACATGTGTCTTTTTATAATATTTCAATTTTTTACACTTTTAAGATATTATTTGTGACTTATAAAAAAGTTCAAAATTATTTATAAAATGAGTTATAAATTTAATCTATTAAGTTACTTTATAATTAATAATTCTGAAATGTCAATCTAATCTTTATTATCTTATTATAAGAAAATATAGAAAATAATAATCATCCAACTTTAACTTCGAAATGTTACGATCGTCAAACTTAAATTATTATTGCAATAAGGTCATCCAACTTAGGCTTCTAAAGTCCATGGTCATCGAATGTAAATTGTCGTAACTCTAAGATCATCTAACTCACGTTTAATATATTATTATTATAATTTAACACATATTTATTATATTTATAATATTTTAAATATAATATTTATTATCTTACTGCAAGAAATATTTTGTAAAATAAAAAAATGGATAAAATTATTTATAAAAAAACATATTAGGTATTTTATAATATGCCCTTTTATATATTTTTAATCATAAGTCTACAACACATTTTATACACATACTGATTAACATTAATATTATATGTACATTAGCATTATCAAATTAGTTAAATTTACGCCGTAATTATAAATTTAATTTCTTTCAATTAGTTTTATTCAAAATTCTATTAATTTACTTCTTAATAGTTTTATAATGTCTTTAAAGAGTCATATTGCGATTTACAAAAAAATAATCGTTATGTTAAAATTTTAGTCCACATTAATTAAAGATGCTTTTATATATAATTAATGATAACTAATTTTAATCATAAGTCTTCAACACAATTTATATACATATTGATTAACATTAGTATTATATGTACAATAATATTATCAAATAATTTGTCAAATGTGATTGAAGGTGTCTATATATGATATTAAATACATATAATATAACATAATATATATATATATATATATATTGATAAAAGATAATATTATACTATTAATGTTTTTAGTCATATATATTAATACATATAATATTATTAACATTTCATATATAAGCACTAAAAATATATATTATTTTAATTACCGACGGGTACTTCCTTCGATAATTTTGAAGGATATACCCATCACTAACTCTAATATTTTCCCGCATCCCCGTGCTCCCTCTCTCCCTATATCTTTCTCCTCACTTGTTCCCCCCATTTCTCACTCGCTATCTCTCCTCCTCTCCCCTCTCTCCCACGACGACGGTGACTCCCACGACTTCGGCGACGTCTCATGACTCCGGCGATTTCGTCCACCCTCCCCCACTCCCTCTCTCTCGACTTCGGCATTAGGTGGCCGGATCCTACGCACAGTTGTCGGATCGACCACTTGACTGTCGGATTTGGCGCACAAGCAGTCGAATCCGTCGCATGATTGGTGACGGATCCGACGCACTGGCGGCCAGATCGACCGCATGATTGGCGACGGATCTAGCGCACAGGTGGAAAATCCAGTGCACCTAGATCGGCCGCATGATTGGTGGCGGATCCGGCGTACAAATGGCCAGATCGGCCGCATGACTAGTGGTGGATTCAATGCACAGGCGGTCGGATCTAGCCGCATGTGGCGGATCCGACGCGCAGGCCGTGGATCTGGCGCGCAGGCCGGATGGGGGCGCCCGGCGTCATTTTGATCATCTCTTATTTTACTCATGATTATCAATGTTAAATCTGCCACCTTTGCATTAAAACTTCATTGAATTCATAAAAAACAAAGTTATTATCTGATCTTTTTAAACTAGTTTGTGGGTACTAACTACTTTTTGAAATTTGAATTCTAAAAGATGAAAAATGAGGAGATAAAAACTCAGGAGGAGGAACGAAACGAGGGGGGAGAGGATTGATCTGAGGGAAGAAGGACCGGAAGAGGAAGAGAGGAAAATGTCCAAAAACATTCGGATTTCAACAAAGCCTATGTTTGGCTAAACTTTTATTCCCTTTTGTGGTGCAATTGTGTGAATGATGTAGTTTTAATTTCTCTTTAGCCATATTCCTATACTTCTAATTAAGTTTGCTTTTATTTTGATTGCAAGTGCTTTGATTAAGTTTAATTTTCATTTGATCGAGAGATATTTCTCACTTGTATCTTGTCTCATTCGAGAGAAGGGACAGATCATACAATCTCTTGCAGTTTTCTTATCAGCATACTTCCTGTTAACTCTAAATGGCTGAGAAGCCCTTCATAATGCTATTATGAGGCGAGAGTCCATAATAACAATTGGATGTCTTGGATTCATTTTTATTGTCCGGGTTAGAATTGCAGGACTACATTTCATTGATCGAGAGATTAGTTTATTGTTCTAATTAGGGTGAGGGATCAACTAATCAACTATTTCCAATCCATTTATTAACGGCTTACCCCATACTCAAAGATAGATCGAGGAGTAAAAGGAAGGAGTAGTTGATTTTCGATATAAAGATCAAGAGATTGTTTATCTCCTAAGAGAAATTAGAAACCACACGTTGACCAATTCATCACAAGGGAGTCTTTCCTTATGAATTCTAATCCTTCAATTATTCATTTCTCTACTTTACTTTTGTCTTTTTACTTGTGACAACTCAACAATTCTCGAGATATAAACAGATTAACAATTTGACCTAAGTCAATGGGGTTACGACACTCGTGGCTCCTACTCAACCTATATACTTGTAGTAGTGTTGACTCTATAGTATTTTAACTACAATTCGAACAATATTTATCGGTGTGTGATATCACAACTTCTAAAGTTCACATCAAGTTTTTGGCGTCGTTGCTGGGGACTTAGATTATTGTTTCACATTTATATCTTTTGTTTTTTATTTTCTTTAGCATTATTTTACTTTACATTCTTCTTTCACTCCTTTAATTTTAGGAACTTTATATGCACAGGGCTAGCCACAAGCAACTACTTGAATTAGATCATGAAATTGATCGAACATTCAGAAGGAGAGTGCGAGAGCATAGGCACAGAACACCTTCAACTGAAGAAACAAGTCGCACTCAATCAGTCAAATTAAATTATGATTCAGATGGAGAAATGATGGTTCAACAACAAGAATAACAACAACCTCCGGATCCTTCCTTAGAAGAGCTCTATACCCCCACTACAAATAGTTTGGAGTCAACTATTTTGAAGCCAGGTATTCAAGCTGACAATTTTGAATTGAAATCCTCTCTGATTTTGACAATTCAGCAAAACCAATTTGGAGGAACCCTAATGAAGACCCAAATCAACACCTCAAAGATTTCCTAAAAATATGTGAAACAACGAAGCTAAATGGAGTTTCACCTTAAGCACTCAGATTGAGAGTCTTTTCTTTCTCTTTAAGAGGTAAAGCCAAAAAATGGCTACAGTCTCTTGAACCAAGATAATTACCTACTTGGGAATAAGTGGTGAAGATCTTTCTATCTGAATATTTTCCTCCAAGTAAGATAATCAGAATTAGAAATCAAGTTATCAGATTCGTTCAAAAAGATCAAGAGACACTTTACGAAGCATGGCAAAAATTCAAGGCACTACTAAGATCATGTCCTCATCATGGGCTAAGCAAGTGGATTTTAGTTCAGTCCTTTCATAATGAACTTAATTTTACCTCCAAGTTGGCACTCAATAATGCTGTTGATGGTGTATTCATAAAAAAAATGTTAATGATGCATACCGGCTCATTGAAGAAATAACAAGAAATCAACATTTATTAGCTCATTCATGGTCCAATGGGTCTATTGCATTTACTCAGACACGTCTAGATGACGAAGTTTTTTCTTCTAAGGTGGAATATATTGTTCAGAAAGTAATTAGCAGGTTAGGACTCAATGAAGGCACTCAAACTATTAATATGATAGCCATATGATGTAAAATATGTGGTTCACCTGACCATATCTCTGTGCACTGTGAATTATGAAATTAGCAATGTCATCAACATCAAGCGAATGCAGTAGGCTCTTACCCTTAGACCCATATTCTAATACATTCAACCCCAGATGGAAAAACAATCCAAAATTCTTCTATAGAGACTACTATCAGCAAGGTCAAGCTCTTGTCTGGCAAAACATACCCAATCAAAGGGCACAACCTCATAACCCCCCTATTGATTAAGGACAATCCTCTATGAGCAAACTTGAATCAATGATGGAAAAGTACATGTCTAAACAAAATACCCTCATGCACAAAATGTTTGAGAAGATTGAAAGTATTTCGATCCACAACAAGATATTTGAAACACAAATAGCTCAACAAGCAACATCATCCTCAAGACAACAAGGAATTCTGCCAGGACAACTAGAGCAGAACCGAAAGGAGCAAGTCCAAGCCGTAACCCTGAGGAGTGGAAGAATAATCGAAGACACCAAGAGAATAAGAGCAAAAGTTTCAGAGCCAAAAGACGAGGAAGCTTCTAAGCAAGAAGAAGTAGCTCAGTCAGACGTCGAGTCAAAAGAGCAGAAAGAAGCTAAACGATTGAAAACTTCAGATGGCCCTTCCATTTATTCCACATGAGTGTCATTTCCTAAAGGCCTCGAAAGAAGCCATCAGGATCAACAATTTGGCAAGTTCATTGAAATCTTAAAGAAGCTCTATATCAATGTACCTTTTGTCGAAAACATCCAAGAGATGCCTGCTTATGCCAAATTCCTTAAGGAGATTCTATCAAAGAAGAGGAGGATACATGAAAATAAAACAGTAGCACTAACAGCTGAATCCAATGCTATTATTCAAAACAAATTACTCCCGAAACTCAAGGACCCTAAAAGTTTTTCTATACCATGTGAAATTGGCAATAGAAAAATTCAAAGAGCCCTATGTGATCTAGGAGCCTCTGTTAGTGTTATCCTTCTCTAATTATGTAGAAAACTTGAAATGGGCGACATCAAGCCTATTAATATGTCCCTACAATTAGCGGACCGATCCATCAAAATCCCACAAGAAATTTTGAAAGATATACTGATCAAAGTAGGGAATTTCTACATACTAGCGAACTTTGTAGTCCTAAACATGGATGACGATAACCAAACTCCTATCCTTCTAGGAATACTTTTTCTACCATTGTAGGAGCAGTAATTGATGTTAAAAAAAGTTATCTTACCTTTGAAATAGGTGACGATATCATGGAGTTTCGGATAAACCAAATCATCAATTGTCTGAAACTGGAAGATTATCACTTTCAATCTGAGCATATGGATCCTCTAATTCAAAAAGTTGCATCAGTCATTCATATATCTGACCCTTTAGAAGTTTCCCTTGGGGCTCAGGAATCATCATTATGAATAGTAGAAGAAGCTCGACTCCTAATAAGTCACATGCTCCCAGCACTGATGCAAGGTCTTGACAATACACAAGAGAGTCAATCCCTCAAACCCGGAGAAGAATCAATCTTAAGAAAATAACCCAAACCCAAACTGAAGAAGCTACCCCAGAACCTTAAATATAAATTCCTAGGAGAAGACTTTACTTACCTGGTGATTGTCAATGCAAATTTGGAATCAAGCCAACTCCAGATGCTGCTTAACAAGCATGTCATAGGCTGAAGTCTTACAAAAGCTGAAGTCTTACAAGCATGTCATAGGCTACACTCTACATGATCTCAAGGGAATTAATTCCTCCATTTTCATGCATCGTATCCTTATGGAAAAAGATTTCAAACCATCCATTGAAGGACAGAGAAGGCTAAATCCAACAATGAAAGAAGTCATGAAGAAAGAAGTAATTAAGCTTCTGGATGCATGAATCATCTATCCCATCTCAAACAATCAATTGGTAAGTCTTGTGCAAGTTGTGACAAAGAAAAGTGGAATGACCGTGATAAAGATCGACTCAAATAAACTTATCTCCACACGTACTGTCACAGGATGGATAATGTGCATTGACTTCAGGAAGCTAAATAAGGCTACTCGGAAGGATCATTTCCTTCTCTCTTTCATTGATAGAGGCTAGCAAATCACTCTTATTTCTGTTATCTAGACGGATTCTCTAGATTTCTTCAGATTTGCATCCACTCGGATGACGAGGAAAAGACTACTTACATGTCTATATGGGACCTTCGCCTATAGAAGGATATCATTTGGGCTATTCAATGCTCCTGCAAGTTTTCAAATATGCATGATGTCTATTTTTTTAAATTTCATTGAAGAATTCATGGAAGTCTTCGTGGATGACTTCTCAGTTTATGGAACCTCTTTTGAAAGCTGCTTGAATAACCTTTACAAAGATGTGCCAAATCTAACTTAGTATTGAATTGAGAGAAATGTCACTTCATGGTCCAAAAAGGAGTAGTGTTGGGTCATATTGTCTTGACAAAGTTAAGACATAAGTCATAGAGAAGTTGTCTCCACCCTCCAACATCAAAGGAGTTAAGTTTCCTTGGGCATGCTGGATTTTACCGAAGATTTATTAAAGATTTCTCCCTCATCACAAGACCCTTGACAAAACTCTTGTCCAAAGAAGCCAACTTTATATTCGACGAAGACTGTCTAAAAGCATTCAACACATTGAAGAAGGCACTCACGACAGCTCCAATTATCCAATCACCTGATTGGTCACTGCCATTTGAACTCATTTGGATGCTAGTGATCAAGTTATTGGAGTTGTACTTGGACAAAAAGGGCTAAGAAGAAACATGTGATCTATTATGCTAGAAGAACTCTAGATGAAGCACAAATCAACTATGCTACGATAGAAAAGGAGTTTTTAGCTGTATTGTTCGTAATGGATAAATTTAGATCTTACCTAGTGGGGTCTAAAGTCATTGTGTACACTAACCACTAAGCCATCCGACATTTAATCTCTAAGAAAGACACCAAGCCTAGATTAATCAGATGAATTTTCTTATTACAAGAATTCAACTTGGAAATCATAGACAAAAAGGGAGCAGAAAATCAAGTTGTTGATTATTTCTCTCGACCTCAACTATCAGAACAGAAAAATGATCTCGAAGGTTATCAAGCCATTAACGATTCCTTCCCTGATGACCATCTACACTACAAGAAAACAAATTATTAGAGAAGGAAAATCTAGTCGTTAATAATTAAATTCCGGTCGTTATTGGTCATTAGCGATCAGCATTTTCCTTCGTCACCCATCGTTATAAATGACGTCATTGAAAGTCAATAATGACGGCTTAAAGGTGCAGCCGTTAAAAGTCATCAACGACTAGAAATAATCCGGTCGTTAAAACTATATAAGGACCATTTAATTGGTCATCGAATATAATAATGGATAAAAATATCTTTGTCGTTGATAATTTTCAATGGCTAGTAATCCCGTCGTTAAAAGTCATCAACGACTAGAAATAATCCGGTCGTTAAAACTATATAAGGATCATTTAGTTGATCGTCAAATACATTAATGACTAGAAATATCTTTGTCGTTGATAATCTTCAACAACTAGTAATTCTGTCGTTATTGGTCATCAATGACCAGAAATTATCTGATCATTAAAATCAATGTTGTCACGATCGGACCGGACCGGTCACTAAAACCGTCCTGAATCACCCCAAAAATGAGAGTGAAGATTGGACCATTTTGAACCATTTCAAACCGATCAAAACTGAATAGAACCGGCCAAAATCAAACAAAACTGGCCAAAACTGATCTGAGTGAATCGGTTAGGTTAAATTTTTTACTTTTAAATCAAAATTTGTGTTGGCCCATTGCCTACTTCTGAAGCCCATTTTATAGAGGATGTATTACTCTCACCTTCTTAGTATCTTCAATGTGGGACTATTCACTTGTACATATGTTTCTTTTGTTTGCATACCTACTTGATCTTAATTTATAAATAATTAATGATGACAAAATTTAATGGTCATTAATAATCACTTTTGACGATCGGAACTTACTTTTTTGAGATGAGCAATTTTCTCTTTCGCTAATAATGTGTTCAATAATGTCCATATTTTTTTACCACTATTGACTATTTTTAATGACTATTTTTTTGTCTCGACATTAATAGTTGGTCGTTAAAGATCTCTTTTCTTGTAGTGCTATTCTTAATTCAAGCTGAAAAGCTCCGTTGATTTGCAGACTATGCAAACTATCTAATACAAGAATCTTGCAACGAGATCTCTCCTATGAACAAAAAGGAAGTTTTTCTCCGACGTCAAGCATTATTTTTGGAATGAGCCATTCTCTTAAAAAAGTGTGCTGATGGAATGTACCGAAGATGCATTCCAGAAGAAGAGCGACCTACCATACTTTTGGAATGTCAATCATCCCCCTATGGTGGTCACGGAGGGCATCAAAAGACAGCCTCCAAGGTCCTCCAAACAGGGTTTTATTGGCCAACTTTATTCAAGGATGCAATCAATTTCGTAAAATCTTGTGAGGCTTGTCAAAGGATAGGAAAATAGGTCGAAGAAATGAAGCACCTCAACAATCGATATTAGAGGTAGGAATCTTTGACGTGTGGGGAGTCGATTATATGGGTCCATTCCCTTCCTCCTTTGGCTACAAATTTATACTCTTAGCAGTAGATTATGTTTCAAAATGAATTGAAGCAATCCCTAGAGTTGCAGCAGACTTAAAGTCTGTCATCAAGCTCTTCAAAGACACCATCTTTCCAAGATTTGGGGTGCCCAGATTAGTCATCAATCATGGAGGATCACATTCTATCGAAAGAAGATTCAAAAACCTGCTGATCAAATACGGAGTCAAGCACAGAGTCGACTCTACAACATATCATCCTCAGACTAACGGACAAGCCGAGGTTTCCAATTGGGAAATTGAGATGATCTTGGGGAAGACAGTCTTTGTAACAAGAAAAGATTGGAGTAAGAAAATCAATGAAGCGCTATGGGCATACCGTACTGCATAACAAACTCTAATTGGAACGACACCATTCAGCCTGATTTATGACAAACACTACCATTTGCCAGTAGAATTGGAGCATAAAGCATTTTGGGCAATCAAAATGCTCAACTACGACTTCCAAGCAGTTATCGGGAAACGACTATTACAGCTCAATGAATTGGATGAAATCCGGTTAGATGCATATAACAATTCTTGCTTTTGTAAAGAGCGAGCGAAGAAATGGCATGACAGCCACATACTACAGAAGAATTTTAAAGAAGGCGGTCAAGTTTTACTGTTCAATTCCCGCCTACGACTTATTCTAGAAAAGCTTCGGACAAGGTGGTTAGGGCTATTTGCCATCGAGAAAGTTTATCCTCATGGAGCCCTGGACATAAAAAATGGCAACTCGATTTAAAGTTAATGAACAAAGATTGAAACGGTACAACCCCGATAGAAAAGGGTTCAAAGAAGTTTTGTATTTGCGGTTGGATCACTAAAAATCCAGGCACCATGTCGAGCCAACGACCCAAAAAAAAGGCGCTACTGGGAGGCAACCCAACCGAATAAACTATCATTAGCCACGTCAGTGTCCACATAAGCCTTAAGACCCTTAAAACTACCTGAAAAGTGCACTACATAGATTCGGTTGAGAATCCCAACAAGATCTATGAGCATATCTACTCAACTAACCAACTTGCCCACCTCCATACGTCTAAGTCGGCGACGCCTCGAATTTCCACCTCTCCATGATCTACTACATCTCCCAAATCACCCGCTCGTCGACCCCTTTACCCACAAAAATCGCCCCAAATCCCTTTAAACCCTTCTCTTCGCCGACGACCGTTCCCCACCTTCTCTCTGCGAAAGCCAACTGAAGACAATGAAGCGCGCACGGTCATCTTCTGACTCTGACACTTATAGTTCCATGGAGTCCATCTGATGTTGCCTACGCCCTGACGGTCTCCTATGGAAACCCTCGAGAGTCTGAAGACTAGAAGATAGCAATGACACGCTAAGACTAGACAACAGTCGGTGCCGAAAGTATAACTCCATCAGGTTCCTTGATCTCTCTACCCTCAAAACTCTCGAGTTTTTCGATGATGTCTGAACTTTATTACATCGGGTGCACTCTATGCCTTTCTTCATGAAGCGCTGGAACCTCTATGAAGAGGTAGTTGCCGAGTTCATCGGAATAATGATATGTGTGCACCGTGATGATGATGACGTGTGATCACATCGACTTCCTCCTTTTCAACAATAATTTTTCACTGAGTCTCCATACTCTGGCCATAGGACCTTCCTAACGCTGGAACAATAATTTTTGGCTTAATCATCTTTTCAACCTTCCTAACTCTGGCCATAGGACCCCTCCTCCCAATTTTCCTATTTTTGACTTTTGGTACCAGTTGACGAAGATATGTACTAATGATCCTTTCCAGCTTGTAGGCCATAAGCTTAAAAATCCTATTTTTAGGTACCTCCACATTTTGCTCACCAACATGATTCTTGTCCGTCCCAATGAAAATGATATGGACCAAATTTCGACCGACAAACTCTTCATCTTATGGTGTCTATTGACGAACACAGAGGTCAACCTCAGTTCCTTTCTTATGAGACTCTGCTCAAAGAGTCAACCCACGAATGTAACCCAGTTCTGTGCGGCAATTACATCTCAGTGATTGTCGAACATTTCCTATTCCTCGAAGATACCAATCATGTACCAGCCAACAATCTCGACTTAAACTTCCTAAGACAAGAAAGAGTCCTTGTCACAATTGAAGGCCAACACCTCTGGCGACAAACTAACTCTACCGAGCCCATTCCATTACCTGCCCCCTTAGAAGATAGGATCCTGGAGGGTAAGAATTGGTGGATGAACGACCTCATCTAAATCCCAAGACCCCATCGCTCCCTACGTTCCTTTTTGAATTTGTCCAACCAACATGAGAACCTCATGCTCCTAGAACCACTCAAGTAATTCTTTGAGTAGTTGTTGTCTCTTCCTCTTCCTCAGCACCAAATCCACCACGCCCTGTACCAGTCACTCTATTCGATAAATTGAATCTCATTTTAGAGCAGGTGACTAAACTCATAGAAGCCAATGCCCTGCAGCCGAGAAGACATTCAGGCATTGAAAGATCGGCTCAATAACTTGAAACAACAAGGTTTCACCAATGTCAATAAAATTCAAGACATAGAAGTGTAGAATTTGGTCCTCGCTACTCTTAGTGACATACAACAAGTCACTGACCCACCGTTGGAACTTGCACCACCACCACAATGTCCCTCTTCTTGGCATGATCGACACTGAGGGCAATGTCGAATTCAAGCTTGAGGAAGAGGGTAAGATGGTACACTTCTACTCCTTCCTCTGTACTTATTGTTGTCTGCCAACCACTCAGATTTATAAAATTTGATTTATTAGGATGCATGAACATATATCTCTTCATACTACTTTAACCCTTTTTATGATGATTAAAAATCAAATTTTTATTGATATTTGAGAAGTAGGAGATGCTTTCACTCCCCTATAATTTTTTACCCTTTTTCTTCTTTTTAAAGTCATGTTCAAGGACACCTTGCTAAAGTCTGAAGCATGTCATGATTATCATTCATTGCTTTATGTGTTGGGCCATGGTATGCAAAAAGTTGATAAGTGAGTCTTAGATGCTTGACGACTAATCCTATTCATGCTCAATCTTTTTATTCTTATGCTAAGCCTGCTAATAATTATATCTATGTTGAATACTCCAGTGCAGTTGAGCTTAGCAAAAGTGTAAAGAGGTGAAATCAATATAAAGAAAAGAGGGTTGGTAGAGCCCAAGAAGGTACAAAAGGGTGTATTTCGGAACCTAGGCGAATCTGGGTTATTAAATCCGTAGGAGTTCATGCCTGGCAACCTAAGGGCAACTGCCTTGTGATTTGTCAATAAAAAACCCACTACATAGATCACCCAGTGCAATATGGATAATCACATGAGTATCGGATCAATGAAAATGAAATGCAAATAGTGAAAGTACAAGTAATTGAATTAAAGCCCACACTGCACTTGTGTATTCAATACTGCTATCTCCCTTTTCAAGCAACCTTATTTTACTTTTCACAGCTGAATAAGGACGAATTTAAAAATGTCTTGCATCTAAACACTTTCACTAAGCTGGGTTATTTGAAAAAGTGAAGAGGCACTTGAGTAGTGAATGTACAATCTGAATGCTGAGAAAAGTAGTTAGCAAAACAGGGTGGAAATGGAAAGTTTTGTCTTAAACATTGCTTGAGGACAAGCAAACATCTAAGCTTGGAGGTGTTTGATCATCTCTTATTTTACTTATGATTATCAATGTTAAATCTGCCACCTTTGCATTAAAATTTCATTGAATTCATAAAAAACTAAATTATTATTTGACCTTTTTGAATTAGTCTATGGGAACTAACTACTTTTTGAATTTTGAATTCTAACAGGAGAAAAAGGAGGAGATGAAAACTTGATAGTGATATTGAGGAGTAATGTGATAACTTGCTGAATTTTATGTAAAAAGTGCAATTTTTCAATATTTAGTCTAACTCCCCAACTCACTTTCTGCAAGTGCACAGGTAAGTTGTAGTAGACCCAAGTTATCGTATCCACAGAGATTTGAAGCCTAAGACTCCCTAAAAATAATTTAGACTAGTCCTACTTAAAGTGGCAAAAATAGGAAATTAAAGGGAAGTGAAACAGATTTTTAAAGAAAGGCAAAATGATAACTATTTTTGTGTTTTTGAAGAGTTATCTAAACTGAATTATAAATGCTAGATTAGAGGTTAAAAGAGTTTAACTATCAATGAAGAATGTTCTCCTAGGAATTGGGGTTCATCTAACTTAATTATGGATGGAATGGAACAAGTTATCAGTTTTTAGTCAAATCTGATTCAACCTTAAGTATGACTGCTCTCACAGTGATAGTGATATTTGGGATTGAGTAGTGATAACTTGCTGAAATTAAAGGAAAGAGTCAATTTTTTAATTTTTAGTCTCCCAACTCACTAGCTGCAAGTGCACAGGTAAGTTATAGTAGACTCAGGTTGTCGTATCCACAAAGATTTAAAGTCTTAAACTACCTAAAAATAGTTTAGATTAATCCTAAGTAAGGTGGCAAAAATAGATTTTTAATTGGAAATGAAAACAAATTTTTTAACTAGTGCAGAATGATAACAGGTTTGGGATTTTGGAAACTTTTGCAAAACTGAATTATAAATGCTAAATTAATGGTTAGAAAGGTTTAACTATCAATGAGGAAGGTCCTCCTAGGAGTTGGGGTTCATCTAATTTAATTATGGATGGAAATGGACAAGTTATCACTTTTTAGTAAAATCTAATTCAACTTGTAAAATGGCTGTTTTCACAGCTCAATTAGACCAGAACTAAACATTATATTGTCATATGATTGTTAGCCAAGATGAATTAGAAATAGATCCTCACTGAAAACCAAGTTATCATTAGGTACAAATCAAGGCACTTGCTGATTTTTTAGAAATTTCACTAAAATCTGAAATGATAACTTCAAGGTATGATTATAAAATAATGAAATCACTTCAATTTGCTTGGTAGGAATGAAACTTATCCAATAATAGTGTTAGTGTTCCTTGGTTTATATCTAAACTACAAGAGGACCTTGATTCAACTTCTCAGCTGCAATTAAAAAATGAAGTCCACACTTAACACTAATTAGTTGGAACCAACATGCATAGTTTTACAACTTGGGAAATCATGTCATTGCTCCTTGGCTCATCTCTGAATCTCAAGGAAGGCCTTAAAACCATCTCTCAATGGTGGATTGAAGTGGGGCTTAACAATGGACAATCAGATTTCCTGAATTCAGGGAAATCTGCAATCAGCAATGCATAAAAATCAGAAAACTAATTGCAAGTGCAGAATTGAATCATAGGATTGTCATAGCTTCTCAATCCATTTTTGAACAAGATTGGGATAGATGCTAACCTCTCAGTTGTTCAATTAATTCAATCTCCAATGACAATCAGATTCAGGCAAATCAGAAAATCAGAAATCAAATGGTTCAGAATTCAGAAAAAATCAGAAATCAACAACACATTGAAAACATTTCAGCACATGTTACTTATTGAAATTCAGATTTGCCATTGCTCCTTGGTCCATTTCTGAACAAGGTGGAAGTCAGGAATTAACCTATTAGTTGCATATAAGATTGGGACTCCACAATGACAAGCAAATTCTATAAAAATCAGAACTCAAAATGGAAATCAAATTTGACTACAGCATGTTTTTACAGAATTGATTCAGGGGAGTTGTCATTGCCTCTTATTACATTTCTGAATAAGAAGAACCCACTTAATCTACTTCTCAGGAGCCAATGAAATGAGGGATTTACAATGACATCAGATTTCTCAAATTAGGAATCAGAATTGCAGTTCAGAAACTAAATTAGATGAAAATCAGATTTGGACCTAGAACTTGTCATTGATTCTTGTTTCATTTCTGAATCAAGAACATATCATAAATAGCCTCTCAGTTGTAGATATAAGCAAGATCATAAAATGTCAAGAATAAGGCAGAAATAGATGAGTTCTGAATGCAGAATCAAGAATAAAAAAACCAGAAATTATGAAATCAGTGCATGAAATCAGAATTGTCCACATCCATCCACAATTAACCTAGACTACTACCCTATCCTAGGAGACATGGAGTTTAGCTCCTCATAATTACAGAGTTTGATACAAAATAAAGTGAAGAACAAAAGGAAATCATCTTGGATTGAAGCTAGTCGAGAGGTTTTCCAGCAGCACTTCCACTCCAACTCCAAAACCCTTGCTTCCTTCTCCAAACCCTGCACTGATCAGCCCCCCTCTCTTCTCCAGAAATTTTAGCTTTTATATGACTCCTGTCCACCCTTTGATCCTCATCAAAATGTTCTAATCCTTCTGATTGCAACCACCTGTCCACTGGCCTGAAGATTCCCTGACTGCACAGCTTTCTTTTTGGCAGCAAACCAGTGGTCCCCCCACCTTTTTCTACCTTTTTCCAACTCGTTTTCCTTGCTACAGAACCCAGAACAGCAAGCATCACGATCTTTAAATGAGATTTTAACAAATAAGTACTAGGATAATGATATTAGCCAGCTCAAACATCAGATGGGAATTGGTGTTATGCAAGATTGGAAATCTATATGAAAACTTGATGGTTTTGAACCCGAAAATGATAACTTAGCACTAATCATGAAATTTATCCAAATGCAAGTGATTCAAGGCATTAGAAGCATCAAAAGGACTAGGGTAAGAAATGAGTGCAGTCAGAAATCAAATATGAATAAGATTTCAAAGGAGTGATAACTTGAGTGTCAAAAATGATAACTTATATGACTTAAAAATGATAACTTGTGATAACTTGAGTTGTGGTTGTCCAAATGTGATGAAATTTGACCAGCAATGAGTTAGAACAATAACAAGATGATTGCTTAAGGTCCCCGTGCAGAATTAATGGTTTTGCATGTCAAAATGATAAAATTTCCCTTTAACGATAACTTGGCAAAGGAAAAATGATAACTTGTTCAAATGGGCTTAAAACTTTGCACAAGTTGAGATGTTTTGTCCTCAAGCAAAACATTCACAAATTAAGGACAAATTTGAATTAAAAGTCCACAAATGAAGCAAAAATTAGCTGAATTGAATCCAATGAGTTTCCCACTTTGCCAAACACTTCATTCTTTCCAAAAATTCAATTTCTAGCTAGGGAATCACAGAGGCTAAAGCAAATTTAAGCCATGGAAGAAGTACTAGCAATAACATGGTTGAATTGTAGGAATTGTCAACTTTACAAAGGGGTTGAACTACAAATCTCTTCATGAACAGATTTTCAATTGATTAAACAGATTTAACACCTGACTTTTATTCATGAAATGCATATAAACAGGTTTAGCACCTGATTTTTATTCATGCTTTCTTTAGGAGAGATTCCTTTAGAAGTTTTGCTCTCCTAATTTTTTTTCTTTTTGCATTGAAGAGATATTCCTTTGGAAGTTTTGCTCTTTTCTTTTTTTTTATGCATGCATACAACTTTTTACTTTTCCTTTTTCTCATTTTCTATCCTGTTCACGAAATGAGCAATAGTTCAAACTCAAGTATAGTTTAGATCCCTTTATCCAAAAAGTCAAGTTTTTCTATTTAGCATGACAGCAAGAGCCTTGACTTCCTTCTAAACATCTGATATTACTAATTCAATCCATAAGTATCAGCTAGTGTGACCCTCAAAAAGGTGAAATTTTCAGCTCAAAATTTCATTCAAATGCATCTGAATTCATAATGCCAATTAAAGCAAGAAGGCTAATGACCAAGTTGGCCACTTGGTATTGGAGTGCACCCACTGTCAAAATGAAGTATTCTACCCATTTCAGAGTTAAAATGAATTCAGAATTGAGTTGGGTCCAAAAATTGATAACCGAGTGATAACTAGTGATAACTTGTGAAAACCAATGATAACTTGTAAAATCTACTGATAGCCTAGTATGATTTATGATATGAACATTAAAATCAATTGAAAACATGGTGTAAAGGTTAGAAAAGCATCAGGTTTCCTCCCCCAAGCTTATTCTCAACACTGTCCCTAGTGTTGAAAATAAAAGGCAAGGGAGAGGGGTGGGTGGGAGTGAAATGCATGGAATTGGGCACTTGAATCTTCTTGGCATTTCATCCAGAAGCTTTGGGTGATCCAATCTTCATTAGTTGCAACTAATCCTGCAGAGAAACAAAGGATATCAGTTGGTATGGCAGATTTGCAACTAATCAGATTTTTTAGTGCAGAATTCAGCAATGCATTGGGAATTAGGCTATAATAGATTGGGATAACTGAAATGAATGTTAATTCAGATGATAATATGATCAATGTAGCATAATGAGAAATATATTATTAGTTATCATTAAGTTTTCAGTGAAAAAATAAAAAATAAGGGGGTATGGGTACTCCGGGGTATGGGTACTCTCTGAATTTGAGACTTGTGAATTGAACATGTTCCTCACCACTTATTCCTGCAAAAATAGAAAGATTAGGTTGATAATGGCTTGGGTTACCTCCCAAGAAATGCCTTTTTTAATGTCTTTGGCTAGACATTGTTATAATGGGAAATCAACTAGGTGATAGTGGCAAATCAGCTAGAATCAACTCCTCCTTTGCAGAATCCTTGGCTGTGGGTTTGTAAAGCTTCAACCTCTGCCCATTCACTTTGAATACATCATCATTATCATTCAGAAGGTCCACAACACCAAATGGATATACTTTGTGAATTTTGATTGGTCCACTCCACCTTGACTTCAAGTTTCTTGGAAAAATCTTTAAACTTGAGTTGAAGAGTAATACAAGGTCTCCAACCTTGAAATCCCTTTTTAGAATCCTTCCATCATGCCATCTTTTAGTCCTTTCCTTGTAGAATTCTGAATTGTGGTAGGCATTTAGCCTAATTTCATCAAGTTCATCAATTTGCAAGAGCCTCTTTTGCCCACATGCATGCATATCATAATTGAGTGTCTTGACTGCCCAATATGCCTTATGCTTCAACTCAATTGGCAAATGGCAAGTTTTTCCATAAACAAGCTTGTAGGGAGAAGTACCAATTGGAGTCTTGTATGCTGTCCTATATGCCCAAAGAGCTTCATTCAACTTCAAACTCCAATCTTTTCTTGTCAATGAAATTGTTTTCTCCAATATGGCCTTTACCTCCCTATTTGATACTTCTGCTTGGCCATTTGTTTGAGGGTGATATGAAGTGGAAACTTTGTACCTCACTCCATACTTAATTAGGAGGTTCTCAAAACACCTTTCAATAAAGTGGCTACCCCCATCACTTATGACCACTCTAAGAATTTCAAACCTTGGAAAGATAACTTCCTTAAACAACTTGATTACTGCCCTGGAATCAGTTGCAATGGTGGGAATGGCCTCAATCCATTTGGACACATAGTCCACAGCTAGAAGAATAAACTTGTAACCACATGAACTAGGGAAAGGCCCCATGTAGTCAATGCCCCATACATCAAATATTTCCACTTCTAAAATTTCTTGTTGTGGCATTTCATTCCTTCTTGAGATGGAACCAGCTCTTTGGCATTGATCACAGCCCTTCACAAAGATATGTGCATCCTTGAATAAACTTGGCCAATAAAATTCAGATTGGAGGACTTTGGCAGCATTCTTGTGTGTGGCTCCATGGCCTCCATAAGGGGATGAATGGCATGCCTCCAAGATTTCCTGAAATTCAGATTGGGGTACACATCTTCTATATATGCCATCAAGAGATTTTCTGAATAGAAAGGGGTCATCCCAATAATAATCTTTCAAGTCATGAAAGAATTTCTTTCTTTGCTGATATGTGTAGTCAGGAGGGATAATTCCACATGCAAGGTAATTGACCAAGTCAGCATACCAGGGAACTTGATTAATTGCCACAGCCATCAAACTATCATCAGGAAATACATCATTGATAGGAAGTGTAGATGATTCATGTACTCCTTCCATTCTTGATAGGTGGTCAGCTACAAGATTTTCACTACTCCTTTTGTCTTTGATTTCAACATCAAATTCTTGAAGCAATAAGATCCACCTGATTAGCCTTGGCTTAGATTCCTTCTTGTTGATCAAGTGCCTCATAGCTTGGTGGTCTGTGAATACAATGACTTTGGATCCCACCAAGTAGAGCCTGAATTTGTCAAATGCATACACCACAGCAAGAAGTTCTTTCTCAGTAGTTGCATAATTGATTTGAGCTTCATCTAGAGTCTTGCTTGCATAGTATATGACATGGTGCCTTCTATCTTTGGTCTGTCCCAAGACTGCCCCTACAGCCTGGTCTGAAGCATCACACATGATTTCAAAAGGAAGGGTCCAATCAGGTGGCTGCACTATAGGGGCTGAGGTGAGGGCTTCCTTCAACTTCTTGAATGCCTTCATACACTCTTCATCAAAATGAAACTCAACATCCTTGGCCAGCAACTTGGTGAGGGGCCTAGTTATCATGGAGAAATCTTTAATAAATCTTCTGTAGAAGCCTGCATGCCCCAAAAAGCTCCTAATTGCCTTGACATTTGTGGGTGGTGGTAGCCTTTCAATCACCTCAATTTTTACCTTGTCCACTTCAATGCCTTTGCTTGAGATCACATGTCCTAAGACAACCCCTTCTTGGACCATAAAATGACACTTCTCCCAATTTAGAATCAAGTTGGACTCTCTACATCTTTGTAGCACCTTGGTCAAATTTTCTAGGCAAGCATCAAATGAGTCTCCATATACTGAAAAGTCATCCATAAAGACCTCCATAATTTCTTCAATGAAGTCTGAAAATATAGACATCATACACCTTTGGAAGGTGACAGGAGCATTGCATAAGCCAAAGGGCATTCTCCTATAGGCAAAAGTCCCATATGAACAAGTGAATGTAGTCTTGTGTTGATCTTGAGGATGAATTAGAATTTGCAAGAAACCTGAGTACCCATCAAGATAACAGAAATGTGAATGCCTAACCAACCTCTCCAACATCTGATCAATGAATGGCAATGGGAAATGGTCCTTTCTTGTGGCCTTGTTTAATTTCCTGAAGTCAATGCACATCCTCCAACCTGTAATGGTTCTTGTAGATATCAACTCATCTGAATCTGACTTCACCACTGTGATTCCTCCCTTCTTTGGCACCATCTGCATTGGACTGACCCATTCACTATCTGAAATGGAGTATATGATTCCTGCATTCAGCAACTTCAATATTTTTTCTTTACCACTTCTTTCATGGTTGGGTTGAGTCTCCTTTGACATTCAATGGAGGGCTTGTAGCTGTCCTCCATAGGGATCCTATGCATGAAAATGGAGGGATTAATACCCTTGATGTCTTCAATTGAGTAGCCTATCACCTCCCTATACAGTTTCAACCTCTTCAGCAGCTCTTCAAGCTGATCCTAGGGTAAATTAGCATTAATGATAACAGGAAAAGTTGAATTCTCCCCTAAGAATTCATACTTCAGATTGCTAGGGAGAGGCTTGGGTTCCAAATTGGAATTGACTTGAGCTGATTTGCCTTGGACTTCAGCAGTGATAACTTGTTGTAACTCCCCTTGAATTCCTACATTTTCCACTGATATTAAAGAGTTCAGCACTGATTTATATGCCATAGCCTCTGGACCTTCCAATTCTCTCAAATGGTCAAACATTAGACACTTTTGCAATGGATCTTCAATAGGGATTATAGCTGAAACCTGCTCCACCACATGATCTAGCTGCCCATCTTCAAAGTCATTCTCTAAAAAACTGGGCCTACTGATAACTTGTGCTAAATTGAATTTAATCTTCTCCTCTCCAATTTGGAAGGTCAATCTCCCTTCCTTGTCATTAATTACAACCCCTATAGTGGCTAGGCAGGGATGAAATCAATCCAATAATAGTGCTGATGCTCCTTGGTTTATCTCTAAACTACAAGAGGACCTTAAATCAGCCTCTTGGCTGCAAATGAAACTGAAATCCACACTAACACTTATTAATTGGAAACAATATGCATATAATCACAGGTTGGAAATTCAGCAATTGTCATTGCTTTTTGGTTCATCTGTGAATCTCAAGGAAGGCCATAAGACCACCTCTCAGTGGCAGGTTAAAGTAGGGTTTAACAATGGCAATCATATTTTCCTTAAATTCAAGAAAATAGAAATCAACAACATTAAAAGCAGGGAGTAACCAATGGCAATCATAGATTTGAACCATAGAAATGTCATAGGATCTTAATTCATTTCTGAACAAGATTGGGACCAATAATCAACCTCTTAGTAGCTCAATTAATCAAGTTTCCCAATGACAATCAGATTCAAATAATTCAGGAATCATAAATTAGGAAATCAATAGCAATTACAGATTAGAACCCTAGAAATGTCATTGCATCTTGATCATTTCTGAATAAGAATGGAACCATAAGATAATCTCTCAGTTGTCAAAATAATTAGGGCTCCACAATGACAAAATAAATTCTATGAATTTAGAAATCAGAAAGGCATTTCAGAATCCAGATTTCAGAAAAATCAAATTTTAGAAAGTAAGAAATCAGAATTCTAATTGGGATTGCTTCTAGAACTTGGCATTGGTTCTTAGTCCATTTTTTAACAAAGATTAGATCAAATGACAACTTCTCAGTTGCAATGACAAGAACATGTTCATAACAAAGCAGATTTCAAAAATCAGAATTGAAATCAAAACTTAATTCAGTGCAGGAAATCAGACTTGTCCCTAATCCATCCACAATTAATCTAGACTACTACCCTATGCTAGGAGAGCTAAATCATACTAAACAGATTAGAAAATTGATACAAATCATCCTACAATTAGTTGATATGAAGGCTGTCGACAGGATCAGATTTGCAGCAACTCTTCAGCTCCTTCCCCCTTGCTTCCTGTCCAGCAATCCTTCCAATGGAGGCTCCCCCTTTTTCCTTTGGGTTTTTTTAGCTTTTATATGAGTCTTTACTTATCCTTGGATCAGCATCAGAATGTTCCATCATTCCCTGATTGTGCCATGTGTCCAGACCTGAAATTCCAGTAGAAATCAACAGCTTTTTGAACAACTATGCAATGGTCCCCCCACCTTTTCCAGCCTTTTGTAGCTTTGTTTTCCCTGCTAGAGGAGATAGAACAGCAAACATCAAAGTTCTCAAATAAGAAATAAACAAATATGGATTAGGACAACATATATATCAGCTCAATTTTTGAATGCAGCTTGGTGTTATGCAGGGATAAAAACCAATATAAAAAATAATAGTTTTGAAACCCAGAATGATAACTTTGCATATATCATGGAAAATGTCCAAATATAAGTGGTTCAAAGCATTGAAGGCATCAAAGGGATTATGGTGGTAGATGAATGAGGTCAGAAATCAAATGTGGATAAGATTTCATAAGAATGATAACTTGGGTGCCAAAAATGATAACTTGATGCCATAAAAATGATAACTTGTCATAAGTTTAGTTGTGGTTATCCAAATGTGATCACATCAGAGCAGCAAGAAGTTAAGATAATAATATAATGATTGCCTAATATTTTTATGCAGAATTGATATCCTTGCACATCGAAATGATAGTTTTGCCCTTAAAACGATAACTTAACATTAAAAAATGATAACCAATGAAATGGAATGATGACTTAGCACAAGTTGAAATATGATCATCCAAATATGAATAACTCATGATGGCATGGGATTTAGGGCAAGATAATCATTAGAAATTAGCTAAGCTAGAAAAATAATAACTTGCACTTTTGAAATGATAACTTGCCCTACAAAATGATAACTTGGCATAGAATTGTCATTTTTATGGATTTTAGCAATTCAGAACCTCTATGCACATGGAATTAAGTATAAAATAAGAAAGATCAACTACTTATAACAATCCATGCATTCCAAGCATAATTGGCCAAAAGTTAGGCAATATAGGGGCTCGATATGGGTGAAATGCATTTAAAATGGGATAAAAACCTATAGTGATCAGCGTGATCAAAACTCAGGAGGAGGAACGAAACGAGGGGGGATAGGATTGAACTCAGGGAAGAAGGACTGGGAGGAAGAGAGGAAAATGTCCAAAAACATTCGGATTTCAACAAAGCCTATGTTTGGCCAAACTTTCATTCCCTTTTGTGGTGCAATTGTGTGAATGTTGTGGTTTTAATTTCTCTTTAGCCATACTCCTAGACATCTAATTAAGTTTGCTTTTATTTTGACTACAAGTGCTTTGATTAAGTTTAATTTTTATTTGATCAAGAGATCGGTTTTCTCACTCGTATCTTGTCCCGTTCGAGAGAAGGGACAAATCATACAATCTCTTGCAATTTTCTTATCAGCATACTTCCTGTTAACTCTAAATGACCCATCATAATGCTGTTATGAGGCGAAAGTCCATAATAGCAATTGGATGTCTTGGATTCATTTTTATTGTCCGGGTTAGAATTGCAGGACTACATTTCATTGATTGAGAGATCGATTTATTGTTCTGATTAGGGTGAGGGATCAACTAATCAGCTACTTCCAATCCATTTATTAATGGCTTACCCATCTTATACTCGAATAGAGATCGACGAGTGAAAGGAAGGAGTAGTTGATTTTCAATATAAAGATCAAGAGATCGTTTATCTCCTAAGATAAATTAGAAACCACAACGTTGACCAATTCATCACAAGGGAGTCTTTCCTTCTGAATTCTAGTCCTTCAATTATTCATTTCTCTACTTTACTTTTGTCTTTTTACTTGTGACAACTCAACAATTGTCGAGATATAAATAGATTAAAAATTTGATCTAAGTCAACGGGGTTACGACACTCGTGGTTCCTACTTGACCCGTATACTTGTAGTAGTGTGCACTCTACAGTATTTTAACTACGATTTGAACAATATTTAATCGGTGTGAGAGATCACAACTTCTAAAGTTCACATCACGTTCATGGTCATGGCGGCCGGATCGGGGCTCCCGACATCCATTCACAGTCGTGATGGCCGAATTTGGTTTCCAGGCAGTCGATCGAGGAACCTGGCGACCGTTCATGATCGTGGCGGCCGGATCGGGGTGCCCTATCATTCGTTCACAATTTTGTAGGCCAGATCTAGCTTCCTGGCAGTGGATCACGTCTGTGGCGGCTGGATCAGGGCTCCTGTCATCTGTTGCATCGATGGCGGCCGAATCGGGTCGACCGACATCCGTTCATGGCCGTGGCAGTAGGATCTGGCTGTCTGGCAGCAGTTCACGGCCGTGGCCGCCTAGCTGCCACGATCCAAGGCCGGACGGCCGCCACCACATCCCCCTCTCCCTCTCCCTCTCTTTCTCTATCTTGATTCCGACTGCCTGCTTCGGATCGCCTGCCAGCACTAATCCGGCAGCAGGCGCCCTATTTTTTTTAATATTTTAAAAAACTTTTTGACTGATGTATCCGTCGCTAACTGTATATTCTGAATTTGTCGGTCCCTGCGATGGGTTCTCCCCATCGGAGGCTTCCTGTCAAAACCTCTGACGGGTCGCACCCGTCGAAGCCTCGATGGGTGTCAACCGTCCAAGGCTTCGACAGATGAGCAACCCGTTGAAGGCCTCGACGGATGAGCGACCCGTCGAAGGTTTCGATGGAAAAGCACTCTTCAGAACTATCGATGGGTTCTCTCGTCGAAACCTGTGAAGGGGCCAACACTCCATCCTCCGATTATGACAGAGCAATTATGAGCTTCTGATGACAAAATTCATCAGAAGTTTCGAAGGATGACTTTTCCTTTGAAACTTTTGACGGATTCTACCCATCGAAAATTCTGAAGGCAAGTTATCTGTCACAGACATCTGCTGAAACTTCCGAAGGGGCATTTGAGGATCGTCAATAATTCTTTCCAATGACATAATTTCCAACAAACTACTATCCGTTGAAAAAACTGTCGCAAAGGCATATATCCGTCACAAAATCACAAAATTATTGTAGTGATGTTCTTGGCTTCAAAGCACTCCCTAGCATCCTCTCTCCAAGTGGTAGAAATGATCTTTATAGGTGATTTAGGTTTTCATGTGATTAGAGAAGAAATAAAACTTTTGATATTAAAAATAAGGTCAATTTGGAGTAGAATCAATTTTGAAACTTTAGCTTTGTCAAACTCCAAATTTTCTGTCATAATATATTTACAATTGATCTATGCGACATCTGGTATGAGTTAGGATTCCTTTTGCATAGATAATTCTTTCGAAAACAAATTTTCAAGTTGAATTTGGCCTTTGTCATGCCCCATGAACGGATGGTCACAACACATACAGTATCCTAATCGAACTCGACGTAGTAGGTCACGATCTACGAAGCTTTGGTAATGGTTTACTTAGTGTCTAATTCATAATTGTCATGGGTCATTCCTTTTTAGAAACGACCATGATTTTGTGTGATTTCAAGTCAAACTTGGTAACTTAAAGAAATTACGGTCTTGGTGGGATCGTAAAGGCCCATGAAGTTTCAAATATTCAATTGTAACGTCTACGTGAATAGCATATTACGATCTGTGATATGAAGCTTGTAATATGGAAGGTTAATGGAGCAATTTTTGAAATTTAGCTTGTAATGACTATAATTTCTGAAATTTAGCTTGTAATGGTTGTAATAGCGTATTCAATTCATTGCATCCATGAAATGACACACATAACGGTCATGACATCGTTGGTCATGACTCATGATATTCTTGAATCTTCAATGTGCTTTTACTCTTGAGGTCGTGAACAACATCTAATGGTTCGTGAAATACGATAGTAACAACCTTGACTATCAAGTCATGGCCCGTGAAAAATACAATATTTGAAATTTTAGAAAATAATTTTGACTCTTTTATCGGTGCTTCTTCTTTGACCTTTTTTTCACCTCTTTCACGTAGTTTTCTTAAACTTCTCCCATAGTTGTTGTAGAGTTTGTTGAAAAGTTGGCATAAAATAAGCAATAGAGAAAGCATATTCCACTCCTAGCTACGCCCCTTCTCACTAGCCATTGCACCTGCCAATTTAGGTGTTAGCCTTAACAATGGACATTCTCTTGATGTTGCTAATTGTCCACTTTAGATCAACTGCAACACCAGTGGTCATCTACTCCACTGAGCGGTCATCCACTATACCTTGAATGATTGTCCTCTTCTAATAGTAATTGTCCACTACTTTTGTTGATAGTTTGATAGAATTGAAGTCTTTTTTACATAACTTTTTACATAGTTACTCAAATGATATAATTTTTTAGTTCATGAAAAGATAATAGAATTATCTACAACTTTTATATTTATCCTAATCCAAATATAACAAAAATACTAATAAAAAATTAAGTATACAAAACTATTAGTTCACAATTAAAGTTTTTCAGCACGTCAAATTCATAGCCCAAAATATTCGATATTTATATAGTGCAAATATACTTAATTAAATTATAAAGCCTAGTTTTCTAAAATAAATGCTATTGCTTTAGGATGTTGTCAAAGATTGAGTTAGGATTATGAATTTCTTGCTACTAATTTCTATGTATCTTATTAGCTGATCAACCCAATTAGAGCGAATAATGTTATTCTGAAATCATGAATCATGTACTTGAAGGGATTTTATCAATCATTATTCTAAAAAGACAATTATAAAAAATGACTATCGAAAGAAGATGCAGATTCACTAGATTCTCAAAGACCACATATGACAAGAAAAAATTTCTTAATTTCAGGTGATTTTTCGTATCATGTTAACAACCTGCTGTCAACTAAGAAAGAGATATCCTAAAATTATAACTAGATGATTGACATTAACGAGTTGGAATAGTTCAAACACAACATGACTAAGGGGAAGATCTTGAAATTATTAGATGATGAGGTGAACTAGCTTTTTATTAAGGACTTGAAAATATTATTGGTCATGACTATTCAAAATTTACAAAGATTTAAAATTATACCATCATGAAGAAGACATCATTTGCAAGGCAGGCACTATGACACCATTTGAATCACCTTGAACTCCAAAGGCAATAAGTCTAGTGTAGGAATACCATCAATGGAAATTTATTCGGTGCCAATCGATCCAACTAAATATTAATTTTGTAGTAATCAGCAAGTCAATCTCAATTGTTAAAAAAAACTCACAATTTAGTCTCCAAAAATTTATCCTCGTAGAATAATATAACAATCATCGTCATAACTGTGTTGGCTAACTACCTCTTAACTATTGCAAAAATTGCCCCTTATACAAACTTTCTTGTTTTTTTATTTTTTTAACTGCTTTACTTATTGAGCAAATGTATCAAAATGCTTTGATAGAGATTTTTTTTTTTTGGTGCTGAATGATAAAAAAAGACTAACAAGATTACATTATCCCGATCACATATGATGCTACAATCAATTGAAGAAAAATTGGGAACTTTGTTATAAACACTTTGATCGATGTTATGTGACGTGGAAGCCAATGTTCAAATTTTTTTCACATCCGAACATAATTTCACTTGCAGTACTTACTATTTGATCGTAACTATGGACCAAAATCATATTCTTTTTAACACTTACACTTAGTCTTTAATTAAAAAAAACATTACGAGCATGATGTGAGAATTCACATCCCTACATAAGTGTATGACCCACAATATACAAGTTGTTTATTTTCAAAAGAAGGGCAATAATATTGTTACGGGAAAATCTCTTTTTATTTTCACCATTGAAATCAAGATAGAATGATGCATGCAGATGCAATAAATAAAATTTAAATCAATGATTGATCAAGAATAACAATAAGTTATAAATAGAGACCCTTTTTATTTAAAGGTTTTTTCAAGTTTTTTCATTGTGTTAGAATTCTTGTTCTAAAGATCAGCTGTGACATGAGATGAAGTCTATTTATGACTATATAGATTATCCTGGGCCCAAGTTTTAGTGGTCTCATCTATGAGTGTGCATAGTAAGTGCCCTAAGAAAGTATGAAAAATTTAAAGATTTTAATAATAAGAGTGTGAGTGTGATCAGTTTTGGTTTATATAGCAAGACTAGTTATAAGATTTCAAAATAATCCTATAACAAGTGACTAGGAGGATATTAAGAGGTTTATTAAATTTTTAGAAAACAAAGTTCAACTGAGATTGATATACATAAGCCGAAATATTTATACTATAGACTATTTGAATAGGGATGGTCAAGAATGTGACCCGACCCGACCACAACCTGACCTAAGGTCGGATCAGGTCCGGGTTGGAAAATTTCAACCCGATCTACCTCGACCCAACCCAATGACTTGAGCTTTTTTATTTTTTTAAACTTTTAAAGAAGTTTTAGCTAATATAAATATATAATATCATTTAAAATTAGAAAAATCTGAAATAAAAATATTCTACATGTAGAAAAATATCTAAATATTTAAAACAATAATTTTTTATATATAATAATATATTAAATACATTTTTATATTAAAAATAAAGAGAAAAAAAATAGTGACCGAGTAATTCGACCACCCGACCCAACTCAACCCGGCTGGACCGGGTCAAGTTGGGTCGAGTTTGTTCACAGGTTTGGTCAAACTCGACCCATGACCACCTTATAATTGAATACGGTTTTTTGTATGATATTGATGATAAAAAAATCCATGCTAGATCAATTGGAGAATGCACCATTCTCTTGGGTGTGCTTTTTGTTAACTAGAGTGGCACATCTCGCACAATAATAATATGACCCTCGATGTTATGCATTAATCGAACCTTGTAGTTTCATTATTTTATCTTCACTTACACGACATATCCCTTCTTTAAACATCATTAATTAAGTGTCCAATATATATATATATATATATATATGTATGCAAGGGAAGCTCTCAACGGTAGTACAAATCATTGGACGTCTTGGATATAAAACTTTGAACTAATTTGAATAAGATTCATAGACCAAAAGATTTTTACTCTTTAAAATAACTTAAACTTTTGAAAGCTCAAGAATGAACATCCGAACTTTTTGGATGCCATCTGGAATGGCATCATTTGAATGTTCTTGATTGAAGGTGTTTTGGACATTGGTTGCAAACACTACAATATTTTTAAGGATTTCTAACAACTAAATCTGTCGAAAATCTTGTGAAATCAGTCGACACGAAAATGACGTCGTTAGAAAAACAATCGTTGGTACTAATTTTCCGACGAGCCATGTAAATCGTCAGTATTTTTGGCGGCTGAAGCCATCGCAAAAATGTCCTTTGAAAATTTTGACAGGAAACTCTTGTCAAAAGTTTCGAAGGGCAGATGCCTTCCATAGTTTCGAGGGGAGAGTATCCATCGAAAGTTCTAATAGGTGGATCCTGTCGGAATTTCGAAGCCTGGCTACCTTCAGAAGTTCCGACGAGAGTTTCCCGTTGGAATTTTTGACAGATAACACTCATTGAAAGTTCCAATGAGGGAACTTCCGAAGGAGTTAATTTTCGACGAGAGCACCTGTTGAAAACATCTTTTAAAATATTAAAAAATTTGCCCACCAACTTCTCGGTTCGGCTATAAGTGACCAAATTTGGTGACCAAGCAGCCAGATCTAGCAAATCTTGCTGAGAGAGAGGGATCCGGCAACAGTCGGGGGGTCATCGAAGCTGATTTGGCTGCTTGGCGACCAGATTCGGTGACCTGCTACCAGATTTGGAGAGAGAGAGAGCCAAATCAGCTTCGATGACCACCGAAAGGGAAGAGAAGGAGAGAGGCTGCGATAGATCTGATTGAAGATGGCCGGCTCTGGCTGCAGCAGTCAAATCTGACCTCAGCTGACCATAGTCTGTTGGATTTTATGCTAGCCGGCTGAATCCGGCTGTAGACAAAAGAGTGAAAGAGAGAGAGGGAAAGGGAGAGGGAGAGAGTCAGCGAGAGAGAGAAGGAAGAGAGGGAGAGAGAGAGAGGAATAAGGGGAGAAGGGAAGAGAGAGAGAGGGAAAGGGAAAGGGAGAGGGAGAGAGTCAGTGAGAGAGAGAGGAATAAGGGGGAGAATGGAAGAGAGAGAGGGGGAGAGAGGAAGGAGAGGGGAGAGATGTGAGACAGTGAGAGGGAGAGAGAGTGACAGAGAAAGGGGGAGAGGGGAGGGGAGAGAGTATGCGGCACTGACCTTTGGTATTAATAATGTATTTACACTTAAAAAAATACTAACATATTTACGTCCGTTGTAGTACTTTTAAAAAATACTAATTTATAATATTGATATTTTATTATAAATTTATTTACCGATAGTCCTGATCTTATTCTCAATGGATTTACTTTCTAATATCGAAGGCTAGCATTGTCAGTAACCTTAGTAATAAAATATTAATATTTTGTTATATAATATTATAACATATTTTATTATGAATTCAAATACCGATGGTCCTGAGATATTACCAATGGCTCAATGTCCGTCGATAATACCGATGGTCATAGTCTTTAGTATTATTGATGGATCGTCCATCGGTAATGCCGATGTCACGACTATTGGTAACCTTGATAATAAAATATTAAATATTATTATATATTTTATTATTACCAAAGATCAATAGGTAGATAGATTTAGCCTTCAAAATTATTGTCGAGTGAAATCGGTTAGTAATATCGAAAGTTAGACTAGTTGGAGGCCTTAATATTGAAATATTAAGCGTATGCTTATATTAGATTATATATATTTTTTATAAGTATAATTATTAATAGGTCTAGCCTTCGAAATTATTGACAAATTTTCATCCGTCATAATACCAAAGGCTAGACCCTCGAAAATTTAAAATTCAAATATTAATCATATGTTTATATTATAATATATATTTTATTATACATACAATTATTGACGGTATTAGCTTTCAAAATTTCATCCATCGATAATATTGAAGGCCTATCGAAAATCTTAATATTAAAATATTAACCTTATTCTTATATTATATTATAGATATTTTCTTATAAATAAAATTACCGATGGGTTTATACTTCGGTATTAGCGACGGATAATAATATTGAAGGCCAAACACATCATAAATAATAATATTAAAATATTAATCATATGGTTATATTATATTATATATATTTTATTATAAATAGCATTATTGACATGTCAAGCCTTCGGTATTACCGACGGATGGAAATCCATCAGTACATAATATCGAACGCTAGATCCATAAAAAATAATACTATTAAAATATTAATCTTATGCTTATATTATATTATACATATTTTATTATAAATAAAATTACCGACGGGTATAGCCTTCGCTATTATTAATCCGTTAGTAATACTGAAGGCTTGATTCGTCAAAAATATTAATATTAAATTATTAATCATATGCTTATATTTTATTATAAATAACGTTACCGATGGATAAAGCCTTCGGTATTACCAACGAATTTTCACCTATCAATATTATCGAAGACCAAATCCTTAAAAAATATTAATATTAAAATATTAATTATTTGATTATATTATATTATATATTTTATTATACATAAAATTATTGACCAGTTGCCTTTCGGTGTTATCGATGGATGTTCTATTCATTGGTAATTTCGAATGCGACAACCATCATTAAAATACCGACGATTTGTGTCGTCGGCACTAGCGATGAACTCTTTGCCTATCGATATTTTGTAATGAATTTTCTCATCATTGAAAATACCGTCAAAAATTGTGAAGGATTTTAGTTCGACGAAATTTGTCAAAAAAAATGTGCAATTTTCTTGTAGTAAAAATTTTAGACCTTTCAAATGTGTACACCAGTTGGTCGATCATATGATATTTTAGGTTTATAAGGATTAAAATTGTTTGGATGTCCAATTCAAATGTTTCAAGCGATTGAACTTGTCAACCGAGTCATAGATCGCTAATTATGAAATCATATATTTTCAAATAGATTTTCGAAATTAAAACATCTATGACATAAAAGAAAATAAGTAAAATAATCCTAACATATAACGTAGTCTAGGATCCCAAAAGGTACCAAGAGGATGGTGTTCAGACAAAAATATCGAATTCATAATAATCATTGTGGAAGCTTGAAATCGAATATTAAAATCTTTTATATCAATACAATTCAGATCACATCAAAACCAATATGAGAGGGAGAGGGAGAGAGAAAGCAATCACAAAGCACGTGGTTGTTGTTCCGACTTTTCGACCTCAAGACCGCCGGAGATTCTACTATAATTTATTCCTTTGTTCCAAATGGGACAAGAAAGAAAGCCATTTACATCACCGCCTTTCTTTCGCTTCGCGAGGTAAGGCACACATTTCCTCCTAATAAAGCTAATCTTTTCTTTCGCTCAAGAGGTAAGATTTTAAATCTCTTTTACACAGGATCTCTCTCAGTATTTTTCTAAATAAAATACTTATCTCTTTTACAATGCTAAGCTCACAAGAGGAGAAGAGAAAAGTTAAAATGAAAACTTCAAGAAATGATCTTCTTTTTATAACTTGAAGTTTTTCTTTAAGACTTGATGGATGCTTTTGCTTCTAGCTTTGGTACTCCTTTTATAAGCTCTAGTATGAGGAAAATTCATCCAGTCGACCGGTGTTCCAGTCGTTCGACCGCCCTGCGCTATTTTAAGCATAACTTTTTGCACAGTTATACAAATGAGATAATTTTTTAATTTATGAAAAGCTAACAAAATTCTCTACAATTTTTATATTTATAATTTATCCAAAATCTAATAGGATCGTAGTTAATTATTTAATCAAAGTGTAGTGCATAAAGTTATCCTCCCTTTTAGAATTTTTTAGCATTTTAACTTTAATCTTTCGAGGTTTGTATCATCAAAATATAATTTTTTATGTCATTAAAACATAGATCCAACACGTAGTTGATATTTGATAAGATATTTCTAACCATTTAAGTATCAAATCAACCCTAAGTAACATGCTTCTAAGGTTTAAGACGCTTTTTAACTTTCACTCAATCATATTCATATGAAGCATCATATGATTCTTTTTTAGCTCTAGTAACAGTAGCTACATATATAATCATATCTGACATTCTAGGCAAAAACCAACTTTGTTAATTATGAATAATTATAGTAGCATCATGTTAGTGTGATCTCTAGTTCCCCGTACATATGAAGCATCATATGATTCTTTTTTAGCTCTAGTAACAGTAGCTACATATATAATCATATCTGACATTCTAGGCAAAAACCAACTTTGTTAATTATGAATAATTATAGTAGTATCATGTTAGTGTGATCTCTAGTTCCCCATATTTAAAATACCTAGATTCATTCAGAAACTTGACTGAGTTACGAGCCGTGACCAAATTGTTATGAGCCATGAAAATATAACTTTTACTTCGATTTGGACCTATAAGGGCCGTGAAATCAGTGTTACGGGCCGTGAGAAACCATATTGTGGCCATTACGAATCTCTTATGGGGCATTATGAAGGCTGATTTCGATATTTCTTTCATTTTTCTTGGAAATTCCAACTTTAAATCAACTCCACATTAGACCATAAGTCCCAGGGATTATTAGAAAATATATTTACTCAGATTTGAAGAAGTTTTGGATGGTTTTGAAGTCCAGTCAAAGTCTATTTCAAATTTTTATTATTTTGACATAAAAAGACTCCCACTCAAACCGAAACTTTTTCAAAACCCTTGAGACACTTAGAAGTTATAAATAGAGGTCCTAGAAGACAAAAAAAATATGTGCTGGGGTGCTTGAGACATTGGAGCCGTGCTTCATTGTAGATGATGAATTTCAGAGTGTTTGTTCGAGAGAAACTACGAAGCAACTTAGTGCATGTACTCTACAGCGATCTAGAGATCATCCAAGACGAAGAAAAATTATGTCTTCTACCTATTGTTTGGATGCTCTTTACTTAGATTTCATTCGTTCTATCTTTTATGTAATAGAGATTTTTACTTTATTCAGAAAACTGCATGAACCATTGATTAGATTTAAATTAATATAGTTATTTGGTTTCTTTTGATTATCATTTCTATGCTTACCACTTTTTACTAAGATTATTATATTCAGATATAAGACTACAAACCAGGTGTGGAGTGATTAGTTTTAAGATTTCATAATTCTTAATGAATTGATTTTTAACTTGAAGTTGAAGCAATCATTACACAAATCTTGTAACTCATTGTTTATGCTATATTTTATATGGTTTATCAATTTATGCCCAGCATAGATGATTGTTAGTTTAGGATATATAATGTAATGCATCTTAATATCTTTCTTAACTGAATATTTACTCAATGTTTGTGATCCTAAGTTTTATCAGAGTCATTAATTTAGGTAATCCTAATCCATCTCAAGAATCAAATTTATTTATCATTGTTGTAATTCAATCGTCATAATTAATTGTTCATGCTATTTAAACATTATTCTTAAACATTCATAATCCTTAGGTTCAACATTCATTTATTTTATTTTTTGTTATTTAATTTTTTGCACATTTATTTTATATATTCGTATCACAACATCATTTTCTTCTCTTACTGATTTATTGAGATAGATTAGATTTAATTAGTTTCCCGTGAGTTCGACACTCTACTCTCTAATTTTTTACTTGATACGTCTAGTGCACCAAATTCAATGATTGGAATAAACCTTGGAACTTGGAGGCATTCAATAAACCTTGGAACTTGGAACTTGGAGGCATTCAATAAACCTTGGAACTTGGAGGCATTCAACATTCAATGATTGGAATAAGGGCCACCTTTCGGTGCCTAAGTTCAATGGTGACTAGTAAAAGAAAAACTACTCTGATAATGCTCCCTTCTTGCTCGAGGTTAAAATAGAGTCAACATTCAATATGTGGATAATGCACTTTTTAGCGTCGCACGAATTAAATCATAGCAATGCTTTAGAAACACCGAGCACTAACTAAAAAAATAGGATAGCCATATCAAGAGGTACATTGTTTGATAATGTGCCTTTCCTGCTCATGGGAGTTAGCTTCTTCCCGAGAAGAAAAGAAATGTTGTGCAATACCCCAGATTTTATAAAAGAGGAAACTGGTCTTTTGGCAAAACCATCATGACCTCCCCTATATAAAGACCCAAATTCTCCTTGTTGATCTCTTTTGTCAAATTTTTCACTTGACGATTAGGGCTTGAGGATGAATAAAAAGAGGAACAAGGAGGAGGAAGAAGATGAAGGAAAAAAAAGAAGATCTAAGAGAAAGGTATGTAAAAGGGATCCAAATCCCTCTCTCCTCTCTCAATATTCTTTCTGTAATGGATTGAGAGCAAGATGACATCATGTTCTGTTATTAGAGTATGAGTGAGAGTTTTTAATCATGAAAATCGTTAAATTTATGCATGTATAGGTTTTTCAGAGTTAGATCTATGCATATGAGTTTTTATGATTAGATCGAATAGTTATGGTTCATATGTTCTTATTGTTCATGAATTGGAGATGAACCCTAGATATAGGAATTTGATATTTTTGCATGATTTTTTTCATGTGCTTTTGATGCCTATTAATATATAGATCAGGCCTAAACCCTTTAGGATGCTTGGTATTGCATTTTTCCAAAGTTTTACTGAAAAATGTGCAGAACGAGAGCTCAACTATGGTCTAGGGGCTATTAATACGGGCAACAGGCTAAAAATATGAGCTGTCAGTATTTTTTGGTTTGAGCTCAACATGATTTGATGGGCAAAAATACAACAAGGTTGTACAGATGGGGAAAATCCTACTCATGACCGTGATCAATGCGGTACGGCCGTGACACCAATGGGCACGGTTGTGACCAACACTTAGAAGCAAAACAAGATCGTTTCACAAGATGGTCACAGGCAAGACCACTCCATCACAGCCGTGACCGATCAAAAGAAGAATATATGATATATTTAAAGTTATTTTCAAAGTACTTATACTATGTATTGATGTTTGATGATTGTATATGAACCTAGATACACGAAATGCATGAACAACCATAATTAGATTAAAATTTGAAGACTGAGCGACGTAAATTATTTTATGATTATGATAATAATGAACTCAATTGAAGAATATTGTTACTTGTTGCCCCTCAAATTGATTACAGGAAATACTGTGCTCTGCTTCATTGTGTTAGAATTTTTCTCGGAAAATTACTATGCCCTGCACCTTGGAGTTAGTATTCCCTATGGCAATAACTATATTTTTTGGCAACGGTATGTATATTTCCATTCACCTTCGGGTGAAGGAGCATTGACTCCAAGGCCTAGCTAGCCTACTAGAGGGCAACAACTTGATTCTTCAATTACTCATAAGATTTAAGATTGATACTGAACTAACTGAAATGAAGGAACTGATGACTACGAAAGTGGGATCCAATGGGTTATGAAGCAACCCTGAGATAGTACTGAGGCAAGGTATGGGAAAGTGCTAGTCACTTGGTATGCCTACTGTACTGACTGACTGATTATGATAATATTTACATGTCAATTACTTTACTAATGACCTTGTGATATGAATCAGACATGTGCATTTATGAATATGACATGGCATGCATGTTCCTATTATTATGAAACTATTATACATGTGTCACGTAGTATCCTGTTTAGAATGCATTTTATTGCATTGGCCTTTACATACTCTAATTGGGCAACCTTGCACCTTGGATTCGTACAAGTAAGTGAATTGCTTGGATGGATGGCTGACACACCTCATGACGGCAAGATTGCACATGACAGAAGAATAGATGGAGTCATGTGTCACTAGAGTTTGTTCTAAATACACTACAAAGAAGCTAGCGATTAGCGACGCCAAATAGCATCTCGAAATATGGTGATGCTAAGTCGATGTCACGAGCGCTGTTATGGCATCTCAAGTGAGTCCCAAATAAGAAACACTCTTTCAATAGCATCACATTAGCATTGTCTTAGCATTTCGAGAAATAAACACTAACGAAGGCGCCATAGCGACGTCAGGTAGTCGCTATTATTGCGCACCATGAAGTGAAAGTGCGCGGGAGAACTTAGCGCTATTCTCGTGTCGATAATGTTCGACGCGACGCTAGCGTCGCATCTTCGAAAACGATATGGAGAACCTATCTGGTGTCACATTTAATACGACGATATGTAGACGCCAATGTGAAGAAGCACTATTTTAACACTTACTTGGCATCACATAACTAAGCTAACTATATATAGGCTATCTATATTTATATCGCTATATGTTATCTATTTTGATGCAACCCTATATATTATCTATATTATACTCTAATCAATAAATAAATTGAATATTGTATATGTACCTTCAACATATATATGTATTCCTACATAATTACTTATATATGTCTAAATTATAGGAGTGTTCCTAAATATATAATTTGTTACCTATATTATATATGTTACTTATCCATACAATATATATTATATCTTAATTATACATATATTATTTTTATATTCTTAATCATGAAATTATGATGGTTGAATTCAGAGGCATGATTTGTTACAAATTATCCCATTTTAGCATCGCAGTGGAAGCTCAATAGCATTTACGTAGCGCCACACTAGAGCCGCAATTATACTCGACACTATAGAGACACTATTGGCGTCTTCTTATTGGGACGCTAAAACGTATGAGATACTACGTCGACGCTAGGTGTCGCTAATATGTTTTAGCAACTCAATAGCGTCTCTATAGCGTCACAGTAGCCGACTTTTTATTACACTCACTTAATCGGGCACATATAGACATATAAATACACGTATATACTTATATTTATATATAATAAGTACACATATACATATTATTATCACTTAATCTCGCACATATATAGACATATACATACAAGTATATACTTATAATATATATAGATATACACATTGTTGTGACTTAATCTTTCACACATAGACATATACATACACATATATTAGATATATATATACACAATTTTGTTATATACACATATACATATAGACTTATAATTTTATATACACATACATGAATAATTATATATGCATTCCATAATTTTTATATTGTGGGAAGGGAACAAAATGACTGGAACGTGGCACAATGCAATGAGACGCTATCTTGATAAAGAAAATTACATACATATAATAGAAAATTAGAATATAGAAAATCTATTAGCGTCGCCCTAGCATCTCCAAAATGAGATGCTAAGTTAGTAGAGATGAGACGCTAAGTTAGTAGAGATGCTACTACGACGCTAGTGTGTTGCTAATATATCTTAGTGACACATTAATTAGCTTCTCTATAGCATCGCATTAGCAGACTTTTATTACCCTCACTTAATCGGGCACATATTGACATATAAATACACGTATGTAACTCGTGCACATATACATATTATTATCACTTAATCTCGCACATAGAATCTTAAATTAGGAAGAAAATTTGATATAGCGTCCCTACAGCCTCGAATAGCATCTCAATTATGGCGCCCTCGTAGCGTCTAAGTAGTGTCACATCTAATTGAGGTGCTAAATACATAACGTAAATCCCTAATCCCTCTTTTGTGTTTTCACTTTTTACTATTACGCTCGCTCGCCGATTTTCATCGCTGCTTCAATGCTCGACGGTCGATGCCCGCTATTCCGACACCCGATGGTCGATGCCCATTGCTCTGATGCCCGACCCTGCCCTCATCGAACTCGCCGTCGTCGAACTCGCATGCACCTTGCTCCTTCGATTCGCCCTATGCCAACCTCCTCTGCCCAACCGCCCTCCTCTTCTCTCTGCCTTTGCAGCCCACCGCCCTCCGCTGCTCTCCGCATCCTCCGCCTCCTCCGCCGCCATCCACCTCCGCCGCCATCCACCCTCCACCTCCTCCGCCCGCCATCTGTGCTCCTCCGTCCGGTGTCGACCATCGCCCTCCGCCTTCCTCCACTGCTTACCCTCCTCCGTCGCCCGCCGCAATCCTTCTCCGCTTAAGAAGGTACGAGCCCGCTACCATCCATCATGTAATCCCTAGTTAATTTGCTACTTTTTAATCTAATGCATGTTAAGTTAATTACTTGAAACTAATCTAAGGGCTAGTTAATTTGCTATTTTTTATCTAATAACATGTTAAGTTAATTATTAGTTAATTACTTGAAATTAATCTAATTCCTAGCTTATAGATGGTTGAGTTAATCATAACATTCGACATTTATGATTGATTCCTGGCTGCATGCTGCTTTGTTCCCCACCTCTCTTATAGTAAATGCATGAGCAGAACAAATTTGTTCCACGATTATGAGTTACTAGATTATAATTTCCCTTAAGATGATTGAACTCAGTTTGAAATCAAATATTGATAAATTTGTTTATATAATTCTAATACCTCTTTTTGATCATGTTCTCATAAATTTTACTAAGGATGTATATTCACATTCTTGATGATAAAATGAGATTATGAAAAAAAAAAGACATCAGAAAATGACAAAAAAAATATCAGTATTTGATACCCAAAATATAGATTATGGTCGATTCTAAATACATTGATCAAGTACTTGAAACATGTGTTGGACTCCATGACTTCAAAATAACATATTTCAAATAAAAGAATTTATTGACATATGGCTTAATATTGTCCGTTATAGAAATGACAAAGCCAAATCGTAGTTGGATTCGTCGTTAGAAGGATAAACGTGACATTATAACTATAGAATATAAGGATGGTGTTGATGAATTTATTAATGTGGCATTTCAAAATGAAAGTATTACTTATTCATATGGAGAAATCTTATGTCCATGTCGAAAGTGCAAATGTTACTAGTGGAAAGTAAGATAAGATGTGCGGAAAGATTTATATTACAATGGTTTCTTATTGACATACATAAATTGGTTCTTTCATGATGAAGAAAGATGGGCTAAAGAGACAACAAATATAGATATCAATGTGGGCGACTCGAACAATCCGTACATGGACATGATACGAGATGCAATGTTAGGAGAAAATATTGGTGAAACATTGATTGGATAAGACTTAAATCCTTCAGCTTATAAATTTTATAATATTCTCGAAGAAGCAGATAAACCTTCATGGGATGGATGCATGAAGCAAATTACACTTTCTACAGTGGCGCAACTAATGAACTTGAAATCAGAATTTAATATGAGCAAAAGTTATTTTGACCGGATGCTTGTCATTATTAAAAGTATACTTTCAGCTTCAGAGAAATTACCGGAACATTTTTACAAGTGCAAAAGATTGATGAGAGATTTAGGAATATTAGAAGATTAATGCATGTTGCAATCATTGCATGTTGTATTACAAGGAAAATAACTCACTTATGAATTATTCTATTTGTAGCGAGCCCAGATACAAGCTGAGAAAGAATTCTCAAAGTTCGAAAAAAATATTGCAAATGCAGTGTTCAGATACTTTCCCGTTCCAAGATTACAATGACTATTTTTTTCTGAAAAAAACATCATTTATGAGGTGGCACAGAGAAGGGACACATGATGATTGAAATTCCATTACACATCCTTCGGATGCTGATGCATGGAAACGATTTGATGCACTTTTTTCGGATTTTTTTTGCAGAATCATGCAATGTTAGATTAGGACTTTGCATCAATGGCTTCAACTCATTTCAAAAAACTATATCATTTATGAGGTGGCACAGAGAAGGGGCAGGTGATGATCGAAATTTCATTACACATCCTTCGGATGCTGATGCATGGAAATGATTTGATGCACTTCATTCGAATTTTTTTACATAATCATGCAATGTTAGATTAGGACTTTGCACCGATGGCTTCAACTCATTTGGCTCGTCAAGTACTGCTTATTCATGTTGGCCGGTTTTTGTGATACCTTATAATTTGTCTCCAAGCATGTGTATGAGAGGAGAGAACATATTGCTTACCTATATGATCCCCGGTCCTCGATCTCCTAGTAAAACTTTAGATGTTTACTTAAGACCTTTGATTGATGAACTAAAGATGTTATGGGAGGATGGCGTGGTTACCTATGACAAATCTAAAAAGCAAAATTTCATTATGTGAGCCACATTAATGTGGACCATAAGTGATTTTTCAGCATATGGAATGTTGAGTGGTTGGAGGCACAAAAGATAAACTTTCTTGTCTCATATGTGGAAAAAATATAAAATTATTTTATTTGAAAAAATGTAGGAAAGTTTGCTGGTTTGATTGTCATAGGATGTTTTTTCCATTGGAGAATTTGATGCGTCATTATCAAAACTCATTTAAAAAGAATACAATCGAGAACACTTTGTCTCCAACTCATTTGACGGGATAAGAATTGATAGAGCAAGTAAACAAGTTTAATAAAGTCTCATTCGGATTGAAGGTCGGTAGTTACAAGCAAATTGGGTTTGGAAGTGAACATAATTGGGAGAGAAGAAGTATTTTTTGAGAGTTTTCTTATTGGTCTTCAACGATGTGCCCATGGATGATTACTATCAAGAAGATAAAGTGAATGAGATGATTGAGGTAGCCGATGGAGTTGAGAATATTCAATTGGTCAATGACGTTGAGCCAATGGAAGAGTTCAATTCAAATGACCTCTTGGAAGTGAACTTTGACAATTTCGTTGACGATAACTCGAACCAAGACTATAGCGACGACGACGAAGATGATGAAAATGTATCAAAATACAAAACAAGCGAATGAATCTTATAGTTCTTTTGATAACACAAGCTCCTTACTATTTTTTAGTTATATATGGTTACTGATAATAAGATAAGATTATTACTTTTTTCGGTCACGGTTACTAGAGGTCGAGCATCTGAGTCATCTCGTTCTTCTAGACACTCACTCCAGATGAGTGAGCTGACCACCAGGCATTATATTTATTGTCGGTTGCTTATTTTTACTTGATTATAATAGTTAAATTTATTTTTTAATAATGTCAGTTGCTCCGCCATCTACGGGGCACGTAGTCGAATTGTCACATAGTAGGCGATCCATTGGTGGGTCGGCTCCACGTATCACTCCAAGTACGTGTCACATAGTAGGTGATAGAATTTTCTAAATATTTCGCTCTTGTGACAGTTGCTTCATCGTCGACAGGGCACATAGTCGGGACGTCTCGATTGCACGATGACGATCGGTATGTCACACCAAGTTATTTTCTGTATATTTCATAAATTTAAATAGAAGACAAATTTTATATATTTTCTTATGATGACAATTGTTACGCTACCGCCACTGTCGAGATTACTGGACGCTTCATCACATTCTAACATTGGCAAGCGACATCTTACTCCAGGTGATATATTTATTATTATTGACATTATATTTCTCAATTAAATACGTTAACATACTTCTCAATTAATTACATTAATTATTTTTTAATAATGTCAATTGCTACGCCGCCGATAGCACAAGCACCTGGCTTGTCACATTCTGACGAGCGGACTGCCATAGCGCATGCAGCGATAGACATCATTTGAGGTGAGAACATTACTTTACAAATATCAATTAGCACTGGTTTAATTTGGTATGATACTAATGATTTATTTTGTATTATGGCCCGTAGATGATGTGAGACCTTCTCGGCCTATCCCAACTGTACCGGATAATGATTCCTCTTCAACAGATGAAGGGATTACATGATAATGGGATGGTCACCGTGAATAATATTGCTTGTCCGTAAGTTAAAGTTGTAAAAATTTTGTTATAATTTTGGTTATCATTAAAAATTAATTCTTCTTTATAATTGGCAGGACCACTTTCATACCCGCTAGTACCGTGCGGGATGTCAGTGCTCTCATTCTTTCCCACTTGCCGGAAGAAGTAGGATCCTGGAAAGATGTTCCAATTCAAGTGCGTGATGACATCTTTCGAGCCTTTATGGTACATTCTTCTATTTGGATTACATAATTTGTTTTATATTACTTTTTAAATTACTAAGTTTTAACATATTGTGTAGGAGGCAAATCAGTTTCATCCGAATATTAATTTAGGGACGATCCGGAGAGCTTTTGAGGAGGTCACTGCGAAACGCCTCCGAAATCGATTGTTCAAGTTTCGCAAGGCCGTCACGTCCGTCGGCCTCACTTTGGAGCAGGGCATATGCCCAAGGCATATTAGACGCTCGGTTTGGGAGTCCTTATTAGGAAGTGGTAAGTATATTTACTTTTAAATTATTTTTATTAAATTTATAGTTTTTGAAACTCTAAGTATTTGATGTTCATAAAGGACGAATGAACGATGACAAAGGAAGTCAAAAAAGGCAAGAGTTAATCGACTTTTGAAGTCCGAGGCCCACATCCACACAGGGGGGTCGATGCAATTTGACGAGCATCGACGACACATGATAATTTACATACAAATTCAATTAATCAAACTTTTAATTTATACTTATTTTATAAAATTTGAAACTTTATTGTAGGAGGAGAAACAAGGCGGTCTAGTGAACTTTTGTGTGATCTCCGAGGCCATGCATAAGAGCCGGAGGACCATCGATTTAGTCGCGCCCACTGCTCGTAGGCTTTTAGTAAGTCTCATCACATGTTCATTTGGTTGTTGACGTCAGTGCACTAGTTTTGAAATGCGCAATTTTTAAAATTTTTAGGATGAGTACAATACGAAAATGACTGAAAAGTACAGAGATGATCTGAGTACTCAATCACTAGGTAATATTTTTTGGAAGGGATTCATGTTTTTAATTTATGTGTTTTTTGATATATAATTTATATATTATATGATTGTATATTTTTTTTATTTCGTAGAGGACTCTGTTGTTTGAGAGGAGGTGGCCAGCACGACACGAGGAAGATACTTGCGTGGCCTCGGCACAATCGCTCAGGTACCTAGGAGGAGCGGAGGATATGCAGGCGGCCCATCTGTTCCGAGCTCATCGCAGCAATTATCGCAGTAGCGATCGTATTGCAGCAGGTGTCACAACATGTGGTTGATCTCTATTGCAGGCAATTCAAGGATTGATCCCAACGCAGAATCAATCCCCGCAAGTTCATGGACCGAACACGTCGGGATCAAACGTCCGAAACGATAACAATAACTCCCAAACCTAGGATAGAAACAAACCATAGATAGAAAGTATACTTTTGTTACTTGTAGACTTATTATTAGATATACGCATAGTTTGTTAGTTCAGTTTATTACTTTTCATATTCTTATCTTAAATATTATGTCTGTGATTCTTTCATATTATGTTTGTGATGAATATCAATCATTTATATGCATTATATAATTGTATGGTGTGGGAAGGGAAAAAAATGTGATTGTAATTGGTCAAAAAAATCTGCAGTCAGCGTCACCCTAGCGTCGCCCACGTAGTCGACTCTATACTAAATATATCATCCTTAGCATCACTTTAACGTCTCCTTCACGTTGACATAAGCGTCTCATTGGTGATGCAACAAACATGATGTTGACCTCATAGAAGCGTCGAAATAGCGTCAACTAATGCGTAATGTTAGTGTCTCTTGAGCGACGTCTATCTACTGCTCCCAACCAGACATTACGCATCTTTGTAATGTCGAGATAGTGTCAACCGTTAGCGCTAGTAGTGTCTCCTCTTTTGTTGGCTCTATTATGACGCAATTAGTCACCGATTACCAGTGTCGCATTTTAATGACGCTATTTGAACACTAAAGTGACGTTATATGTTTCATAGACCTCAATAGCGCTGCAGTAGTGTCTCGTTCATTGGGTCGCTATTCTTTAATTTTTTTGTAGTAATATGAAAATGAATAATGCTTTCATTATATTCTATGATATTAGTTTTATTGTTATTTTAAGTTAAAGTCTTTCGCTAAAAATGATGATCTTATCTTATTTTAAATGAATGTTAGTTTCATTGCATTATTGTTAAAGTATATTATTGTGATTAAGTGATGACGAACGAGGTAGCATTATCGAAATGAGCTAATTGCCCTCTAGCTTTTCCGGTCAAAATTTGAGGGTGTTACATGTTGGATGTTGCGTATTCCCAATTCCGGACTCCATGGAGTAGCTCAATCTGTTGAGTGGATGTATATCTCATGACCTGCTCGCAGTTGGGTTACTTATCATTTGTCCAATTAATTGTTCCCGATAAAGTTGCATACATAATTCTCGCCAAGATTAAAGACCACATATAAATGATAGGATGATTTTTCTTTGCACACAAGTAAACATATGACTCGAAATAGTAAAATTAGATTAGTCTGGATAAGTAGAGCTCATTCGTGCGCCCGAATGGTATAGTAGTAACACATGAGCGGTAGAATAGTAAAGGAAGCGGTGTTAGCCGAATAAGAAGCGCACGTTGAAGCACGGCGGACACGGTCCCAATGTGAGACCATTAAATACGTAGCTGCTACGAGCATCCGGATTCTACTGCATGCACTGTCCCCATTCAATGGAGACAACCTTTGCTTGTTCCCGATATATGCATGGGCCCCTCCCTCCTCCTGCTGCATGCTGCTCCTGTCCTGATCATCTACCTTTCCCTTTTCGTCCCACCAAGGGCTCATACTAATAATTCATGCCATTTCTGTTGCACCACCACCAAGACTACTACTATTATCCCTTGCCATCTCTTCCCCCCAGTAGTCGTCAGTTTCTCTCTCATGCATGCTGCCTTTTATTACTTCCCAAGGTTGGCTCCAACGTGAGCTGCTTAAGTCTGATCCTTTGTGCTACGTACACGCAGCTGATTGCCGATGATACTTGCTGAACAACGTCAAATGAGTCATGACGTATGAATTCCTGTAACCAAACTTGTTTGACATGTTCGTTTGCTTTCCAACTAAGTAAAAAAATGAAACGGGAGGGGGAGGAGAAGAATACAAAGGTGGTCTGAGCTCTTACAACCTATTACTGCTAGCAACGCAGTTGGTGTATCTATTTGCGTGCGATCTGCTGCTGTTGCCTCTCCGCCATGCAGTAAAGTGTCCTGATCCCTTTCACTCGAACAATACCAATTAATTCTTTTTTAGCTTTCTTTCATCTCACTACTTCGTCTGTGTCTTGTTTTTATATTTAATATATAGGCAAAGCTCCATGACCACCGCCCTCGTTGCCCAAGGGGAGCACAACTTAGCGAATCCCACCACCCTTCTCCTCCTCTCCTCTTCTCTCCTCTCTCCTCTCTCCTCTCCTCCACATCTCCAAAGCTCTGTTCACAGTCTCTCCTCACACACCGAGGCTGCCACACCCTCCAACCCCATTCTCCCTTTCGTCATAGACCCTCCATTACCTTACTAATGGCTCATCATCTCATTCATCGCCATAGCGGCGCCCAAGTCCAAAGCAAGCACTCACCAATAGAACAGTGCCACCAGCTCTCCCTCCCGAGCAGCCCTAGCAGCACCAGCACAAACAACAGCGGCAACAGCGCCACCACCAGTACTACCTGCACGACGACGGCTGCCGTGTCCTCCGGTACCAATTCTGGCCGGAAGTTGAAGGGCAAAGGCGGACCTGAGAATGGTAAGTTCCGGTACCGGGGCGTGCGACAGCGGAGCTGGGGCAAGTGGGTGGCCGAGATCAGGGAACCCAGGAAGCGCACACGCAAGTGGCTCGGCACTTTCTCCACAGCCGAGGACGCGGCGAAAGCTTACGACCGTGCTGCGCTGATACTTTACGGCCCTCGGGCGCAGCTCAACCTCCAGTCCCCTAGCGCAGCCGGCAGCGATGCGGGTGGCCACCACACGGCTGCAGCCACCGTCACCACCTCCTCTTCTTCGGCCACCACCGTTTTACGTCCATTGCTACCTCGCCCTTCCGGCTTCCACTTTCCTATGCTCCCTTCAACCATGTCGACCATCATGACCGCGGCTTCTTCTTATAACTATCCACCACCATTTTTGTACACCAATGTGACCGACAGCACGTCCATGTCCTCGGGAGCGCCAGCAGTAGAACCATTGCAGATGGCCGAGATTCCAGCCCCAGCACCGATGCTTGCACTGGCGCCGTCGAATGATTCTTACATCAATGATGTGAAGCTGTTCGAGGAAATCGGCTCTTTGACGGAGCCTGCCATGAGCTCCAGCTTGGCGCCGCTGCCGTGTCCGCCGATAGAGAATTCGACTATGGTTCCAGTCGTGGAGTCGCCGATGTGGGGATATGACGACTACGCTGCAGTAGCGTCTTGCTTGTGGGAGGACACGGATGCCTTCCTCTTTGATCTCTGATATGAACATGGAGATGTATTAGCTAGTTCACATGCCAGGCTTCAATTTCTTCAAAGCTGATCAGGCAACGAGGAAGAATTGATTCTTGATTATATTGTTCCCATTTCGATTAGTAATTCATATATACAGAGACGAGACTTTGAATAACAATGCATGGTCTGATTATCTTTTATCTTTCGCATAATGCTTTTATTGTGATTTGGTATCTTGTCGATACATAGCAAGGAGTTCTAGTATATATATAGATTGCAGGAAGGAAGTGATGCATCCGCTGCTTGGGAGGAAGTCTTGGCACAGACGGATCAGTACTTGGTAGTCATCCTTTAATCAGTTTCTCTATCCCAATATTAATAAGATTAGGTGGCATAACAGTGAGTACTCTAAAGAACAAGTACTGTGGACTACTTGCAGAATTTAGACTTATTGGGATTGCAGTAGCAAATTGTTTTGCTATTATCGTCTACCTTTATGCGTGTCTTAGATCTGTAAACAGATTCACTATGTTCTTATAAAGAGGTAAACTTTTCTTATATGTGTGTATGCATATGCATGCATGCCTTGTTATTATGGTCTAGGTTTATGCATGCCTTAGTTCTGTAAACAGATTCACTATGTTTTTAGCAAAAATGAATCTAATCTTTAAGCAGTATGTATTATACGGTAGACTTCAACTTGTAAAGTAAGCGTACTAGCATGCGCCCTAAAATTCAACATACTATATATTGAGGACAATGTATATGTGAGCATTTGATGTAGAGTATATTATTTATTTATTTATTTATTTATTAGATTAATAGCATAAGTGAATATTAATTTAAAGTATATGCTTAAGATCAAGATCATTGAATCATCTCATTGTCATGATCAAGCCATTTTAATTAATACGACTAATTTAATGATTATAATTTATTTGGCCTTAAATGCTACTTTTTTGTTACCATATTACCCCAATAAATCTATATAATTTCATCTAAGAAGTATATCACTAATTTACTTATGAATTATAATTATTAAATTAATTAAATATTAAGAAATAAGTGCTCTACACTGATGTGTAGAATAGGATGCTCTACATACTCATTAACCTCTATAATATTATCGTGCAACCACAAACTATGGTCGGATGCACCTTAAATGCTATTTTAGATGATCCAAGGTCTAATGTATGTGTTTTCACACCGTGCGACCATAATTTGTGATTATATATATATATATATATAATGGAGGTGTAGATCTACATGGTGTAAATTAGTCTTTTTAGGTAAGTTGTTACTTTTATAAATAAAGTGTATATACCAAAATAAAAAAGATTGTCAATTTGTACTTACAACTTGCTTAAAAAGTTGATTTACACATATAGATCTACACCAACATTGAACCCATATATATATATATATATATATATATCTATGGTGAGAAAGAAAGACAGGAATATAATATGATTTCTTAAAAGGATCACTACAAGCTATCTATATAAATTATTAAACATCAATTAATATTGTTTGGTTCCGCATCATGTAGAAAGCTTTACTTGTCTAATCAAGCTCACACCAAATTTAGCTCGAAAGCTCTAAAACTAAGGGAAAATTATTCAGTTGCATAGGATGAAATAAGATTTGAATTTACTACAAAAAGTGTGTGTAACGCTTTGAAATTTGACCCCGTCATGTAGTGAAGCATCCTCTTGGAGCAGTACGATTTTTCAGTACTTTTTTACCTTTTTATTGTCCCAGTTGGTTAATATGGATAGCGTGTAGGCGAAAGTTTTTAAAACAAAATATTATAGCAATTAAATATAAAAGTGGATAAATTAAAATGATAATAAACTAAAAGATACAACACTGTGGAAGTTTGATAATAACAGATACATCAAATAAGATGTCTAGCCATGGAAAAGTCCCTTTCCATAATACAACTAGAACATAAGTATCACATACAACTCCATGATATAAAACCCTAGACATCACTCTATGGTAACTATGTGCAAACGTCACCTGAGCAGAAGTCATCGTACACACATCAACCATGCTGTATAGGTAAATCAAGTACTTGAGGAGATCAACACAATGGAGGAAAAACTTTTGTTATAATAAGCTAAGCGTGAATTCATTATATAGGTCATAAGGACGATTCATAAGAATAAGCATGTAGTAAAACATAATGCAAATATAATAAAAATAATGGGAATTGTCATAGTGAACAATGACATGTAGAGTTCATTTCTTATTCATCTTTATTACTTGTCATCTTTCATTTAAAAAGGCATTATTCTTCCATTTCAAAAAGACATAGTCCTTCCATTTTCTTTATCCATTCTTTATATCTTTTTCTTTAATTGGAAGAGCTCTCCACTTTTAGGAAATACCATTGCAAACACATAAGTGTGGAATTACCTAAATCATAGTGGGCCAAAAGGAGATCACTGCCGCAACAAGTGCCCCCTAAAGGGGGAGGATGACCTCACCATCCTCAAGATAGGTGGAGTGCATCACACAAAGCTGATAACCTCCACAGAAAGTGCCTTCACACAAGATTTATAACCTCTCATCTAGGTCGACAATGGTAACCCTAGGTTTTTATCCTTTATCTTCTTAACTATCGGCCTATTCTTTTGATCATATGGATCAATCAAAACTTTAGGAAGCAAAGGAGACTCCATATGTTCATGAGGGAACATAGGAGTAAGGATAATCATATAGACAAAAGCTAAACAAATCATTGTTGTTAATTAAGATCATGTTTGCCCTTTGTCCATGAATCAAATGCTCGCTAAGTCGAGCAGTCGTTCATTTTGTCATGGTTCGTCAGTCATCCATTAGGTGGGATGGATGCCCAATTTGTTCACGAGTTCACCGATCATCTTCTAGGTAGGTCAAATATCTAGTCTGTCTTGATTTCATCGGTCATTCGCTGTGTAGGATTGATGCCCCTTCTAGGTTCATCGTTCGACCTTTCTGAGGTCGAGTACGACTTAGACTCGGATAGTTCGGGCGATCGTTCGATATTGCCTGGGCAGAGTTGTGAAGTCTCGATCAAGAGTTTTGGACATCCAAAACCTTGAGCAATCGTCTAGTTCATTTAGGGCACAGAACCCTCGCCCGATTCATGATCCTTGGTCGATCGAAATGGATTCATGGTCGATCGTTTCATCATGTTCAAGTCTCAGCATTTCAGATTGGGAACCTGATCCTCGGATCAATCGTTTGATCTGAATGTCACTATCTCCAATTGAGAAGAATCAAATGTTTGACGACAAAATCATAAGTCATTGCAGGATCCTTATATTTTCAATCAGTTTTCACCCAAAATATAAATCTAAGTGTAAACAAACTTATTCATAACAACTACTATGATTCAGCGGGTAAATCTTAACATGTCCATGTCCAATTTATCATATACATTTTCAAGATTGTCTCATTCAAATTTAACTATAGGAAAAACTCATGGAAATCTTTCTAATCATCTTAAAAATTTCATAATCATTTCACGGTCAAAAAGTACCAAAAAACTAGTCCAAAAGCAAGAAAATCATGGATCATCATATTATAAGATCTCCTAAATAAATCATTTTGCATTCAAATAAGATATGATCATCTAGCAAAAAACTAAGGCATGATTTCTACCCAATCTAGTATGGATCTTAACCTTATCAAGGTCCTTAAATCATGCAAATTCTTTTGAAAAATTGCCCCCATGACCTAGATCCTCAAAACACACCTTTTGACGATTTCTTCGGTTCTTCTTGCACTGAGTCGACTCTAGCCTCTTCCTCTTTGTCTTCCGTGGTTCACCATGGCCTCAATTCCTAAAAAGTCGCTTCTAAGTCCTCTGGCCGAGACAACAAGGAAGAGGAACACCAAGGAAATGAGAAAAAATGGAGTGAGAGATAGAAGAGAGAAAATGAGGCAGTCGAAAATCAAAAAGGGATCTTTTGGGGGTAAATTCACTAAATACCCTCCAACTTTGACTATTTCCCAACTCTATCTTCCAACTTCACTTTGTAACTGGACTTTCCACCATTTATCAATTTATTTCACAAACCTTCGATCGGTCATTTTTCTATTGCGTTGTTGCCATGGTGTCCATGGAGCTTATTTCTCTCTCCTCCACGTGACTAATTATTTGACGAGGCATCATTAAAAATAAAATAATATTAAAATAAACAATATAATTGATAAAAAAATAAAAAGGGGATGTCGATGCCGAAGGGAGGAGGCAGCGCCCCTCGTCGCATCACCAGCGTCTTCGTGACACGAAAAAGGGGAGCGTCGCATCCCCCCTCTTTCCTTGTGCGCCCCAGGGTAGGGACAAAAGGGGAGGGCAGGGAAAGAGGGCCCCCTTTTTCGTGTCATCGGGGAGCCGGGGACGCACAGAGGGGTGTCGCCCCCTTCATTCGGCGCCAGTGAGGGTACCGGAGGGGCGACGCATCCTCTTTTTTATTTTCTTAATTATTATATTGTTTATTTTAATATTATTTTATTTTTAATGATGTCACATCAATCAGATGCTAGAAAAATACGTTGCATGGATGCTACGTCGACAATGCAATCGAGAAATATATTTGGTGAAAAAAGTTAATAGTTAGAGGGCAGTCTAAGTACAAAGTAAAGTTTTGATGATGGAGTTGATAAAATGAGCAAAGTTTGAGGGCATTTAGTGAAATTTACTTAGGCTTTATGGTCAGGATCGTGAGGGATCCCATCCCATAAATTCCATAATTCATAGGCAGGGAGAGGTTACACAAAATATCCCCTCAAAACTGGGTCATTAAGGCATGGAAATCGTGACCGATCCTCTTTTCAAATTATGTCATTTCGCCACTGGACGACCAATTTGGATTTCGGTCCACCAATGGAGCAATCATCCGTTATCGCATCAGTTGCAATTCCGGATGCCCAGTCCATTTTGGTCAATGTTAGAAAGAGACAAAACTTTTAAATTTTTATGAAAATTGTAGTTATTAAAGTGTGTGTCCATGTACACATGTTCATGTGTGCGCGCGTGAGTGTGTGTGGGTACGTAGGTGTATGTGCATGCGCGTGGCATGTGTGTGTGAGGGTGGGGAGCAGTGGCGGAGTCACATGGGTGCGAGTGGGTGCAAGTACACCCACTGGATAAGTATAATATGACGTGCTCGTCTGGTTTATACCCTTTTGCCTTCTTTGAAAGGTTCAGGGATCGAACCTTGCAGCTCTCAGCATTTTCCTTTCGGTATTTGTAGTGTAGTGCTATTATAATAATAAGACTACAACTATTATTTTTGAAGTATATTTTTTTACCTGCTAACACAAAAAATTATATACATGATAAATTATACATGCTCATTTATTATTTATTTAATGTCTAAACTACTTTTGTAAAGTTTAATTTTCCTAACCTAATATTTTGAGTCTTTCTAACAATATTAATTGGGCTTGAGGTCATAATTATTGAAGATTATGTGAATATATAATATTTTGATTTAGCTTTAAAAAATGTTCAATTTTATATCATCGTAATTAAATCATTTATATGTTACACATACATTTAATAATTACTTTATTCATAAATATTTTTACATCAATAAATAATTTAAATGTAATTAACAATAATGTGAAATAATATCTTCAAAAAAATAATTTCTATTAGGAAATATATTTATAACTATTTTTTATTTTAATGAGATCATTGTATAATTTTACATTAAAATGACTATTTATTCCTCCTTTCTATATAATGAGGAGAATACATTTCTTCAGAGTATATACTTTTTAATATCAATTTATATTTAAAATGCTTATGAATATTTCTAATTATACATTATATATGTGTGTGTATAAAACTAAAATTAAAATAATTTTAGTCTTCTTGTTTATTCTAAAAAATGAATGTTTTTAAATAAGTTTTTTTGTGACAAATGTTAAAATTGAAAAATCAATTAATAAAATTTTATATTTTATATTGATAAATATTTTTAAATTTTATTATTTGTGAACCCACTTAACAAGTAGGCTGCCTCCGCCACTGGTGGGGAGTTGGTGTGTGTTGTGTGTGTATACATGCATATGCATGTATGGGCGTGGAGCGGCTAGCCCATGGATTTTATGATTACAAATTGAATCAGGTCCCTCTTAAATGTAATTTAGCATTGTATATGAACATATCTACTACTTCGGTTTGATGGTTGCCAAGCTTGATATCTGCTTTATAGGGTTCAATTCCCCTATGTGAGCTGAACATGCATTTTGTGTGCATGTATGCATGTATGCGTGAGTTGCGCATGCATCTGTGAAGGGAAGCTAATTTTTGAATTTCTTTCTCTTTAATTGCATAAAAATGAAGAAAAAAAGGAAATCTTAGGTTTATCTTTCCTCCAAATGACTTAAAAATTCAAATTAAGATGGAATGATTTTCCCTCCATTCTTTGTTCTTCTCTTCCATTTTTTTACGTACCTTCCCTTCCATTCCCCTCAATATCCTCCTAATATCCAAACTGATGGGAAAATCCGAGAACAAGGAGAGAAGAACGCAGAGAGATTGCAGAAAAAATAGAGGAGACACACGAAATTTACCCAGGTTCACCCTTGAGATTAGGGCTACGTCCTGCAAAGAGGTTCCACTATATCGTTTAGGTTTACAGCCGCCACACCAAATTACATCAGAAATTAGGCTATTAATAGCCTCTCCAAACCGGGTTTAAAAATCCAAACAAACAGAGAAAAAATCTAATCCGAACCACACGGGCCGGCTAAACAAAAGCCCAAAACCCGTCTAGGTTTCGGGGGCGCTGCCCCCGAACCCCCGCCCGCTCACCGGCGAGCGGGACCGCCGTCGGGGGCGGGGCCCCCCGAACCCCCCCTTTCGTTCGTACGCCAGCAATACTGTTAATTGGGTAATACTCAGATTCCCCTAAGCTCACGTGGGCGAACCCGGTGTGAGAAACAAGGGGCCCTGAAGTATTCACCAACTCTAACATTCTCCCACTTGGTGGATACTTCACACCAATGAGAGCCTTACTAGCAACATTCTTCTTCAATCCGACAGCAGTAGAGCACCACTCAAACTTTACACCTGTAACTGCTTTAGTCAGAAAATCAGAACTATTCTCTGTTGTATCAACCTTTTCAAGCTGAACCTCTTTCTTTTCCACCTTTTCCCGAATAAAGTGGTATTGGATGTCAATATGCTTTGTGCGTGAGTGAAATGCTGGATTCTTAGCTAACTGAATAGCACCTTGATTATCACATCTCACCTCTATAGCACCTTGCTCAAATCCGAGCTCCAAGCACAATCGCCGTAGCCATATGGCCTCTTTTGCAGCATGAGTAAGAGCCATATATTCTGCTTCTGTAGAAGAAAGTGCTACCACGTTTTGTCTCTTGCTCATCCAACTTAGTGCAGCCCCAAATAATGTAAAAACATATCCGCTAGTGGATCGTCTACTATCAATGTCTCCACCCCAATCAGCATCTACATGGCCAACAATATCAAGCATCTTTCCTTTTCCCGCACCTTCAAAGCACAAAGCAAAATCTGAAGTTCCACGAAGGTACCTGAAAACTCTCTTGATAGCATTCCAATGTTCCCTGCCTGGGTTAGACATATACCGACTCAAGACTCCCACTGCTTGGGCTATATCTGGACGCGTGCAAACCATGGCGTACATCAAGCTGCCCACTGCACTTGCATATGGCACACGATCCATCTCTTCAGCTTCTTCATCCGTCTTCGGGCATTGCTCTGCAGAAAGTTTGGTTCCTAGAGACATAGGAGTACCCACTGGCTTGCAGTCCGACATGTTAAATTTCTTCAACACTTCTTTTATGTACTTCTCCTGTCCTAGCCACAACTTTCGCTTCTGACGATCCCTTCTAATCTGCATACCCAAAATAAAATTCGCTGGCCCTAAGTCTTTCATCTCAAACTTCTTGGCCAACAAACCCTTCACTGAATTCACCATTTTCATATTGTTTCCAATCAGCAACATGTCATCCACATACAATGTAAGAATGACAAACTGATCTCCAACTCTCTTCACATAAACACAATGATCTGAATCTGAACGTACAAACTTGAGTTCGAGCATGTACGTATCAAACTTCTGGTACCACATCCTTGGCGACTGCTTCAATCCATACAAAGACTTCTTCAATTTGCACACCAGCTTTTCTTTACCTTGAACTTCAAAGCCTTCTGGTTGCCTCATATATATCTCTTCCTCCAAGTCCCCATGAAGGAATGCCGTCTTCACATCCATCTGCTCTACCTCAAGATTATATGCTGCTGCCAGAGATAGAACAAATCTGATTGAAGTCATTTTCGCCACGGGAGAAAAAATCTCATCATAGTCGACTCCCTCAACCTGAGAGTACCCTTTAGCTACCAGCCTCGCCTTGTACTTCTCTACAGACCCATCCGGTTTCAGCTTTCGTTTGAACACCCATTTGCAACCAATTGCCTTTCTATCCTTAGGCAATTTACACAAACTCCATGTTTCATTCTTATCCAGTGACTGCATCTCATCTGCCATAGCAAGCTCCCACTGATTTGCATCATCCATAGACCTTGCATCTTTTACAGAACTAGGTTCTTCTCCGATGATGCTCAAAGCATGAAACGAACTCAGAGCACTAAGAGAGTATCTCAAAGGTGCTCTTCTTTCTCGTGTCGATCTCCTGAGAACTGGTATGGTAGTACCAATATCTGGGTCTTCATCTGAATCTGCATCTTCAACTTCATTAACCGAGTCCTCTTGATCCGGTTCTATAACAGACTCAACTGAAGTATCTTGTGCATCCACCTCTGAAGTTTCAGAATCAGAATCTTCTTCAAGCACTACCACTTTCTTAGGTTCATCACCTTTTTGAACTTCAACTTGGGAACGTGATTCACGGAAAACAACATCCCTGCTGTAAACAATAGTCCTTGACTTTGGATTCCACAGTTTGTAGCCCTTGATCCCTTCCTTGTATCCGACAAATATGTTCTTTTCAGATTTACTATCAAGCTTACCCCGCTTTTCCTTGGGTATATGAACATATGCGTCACATCCGAACACTCGAACATGAGACAAATTTGGCTTCTTCCCAAACATTGCCTCATAAGGTGTCTGATCCTTCACTGATGAGGTCGGTGAGCGGTTCTTCAGGTAGTTTGCTGTGGCTACAGCTTCTGCCCAAAATTCTTGCCCCAATTCAGCCCAACTCAGCATACATCTGGCCTTCTCTATGAGTGACCGATTTAACCTTTCAGCTACTCCATTCTGCTCAGGTGTATATGGAGTTGTCTTCTGCCTAGCAATACCATTGTCCACGCAGAAATGCTCAAACTTATCTGAACAAAATTCACCTCCATTATCTGTACGAAGGACCTTGATCTTGCAGCTCAATTGATTTTCCACCAAAACTTTAAATTCTCGAAACTTATCGAATACATCTGATTTATTCTTGATAAAATAAATCCAACTGTATCTCGAAAAATCATCTATAAAAGAAACATAGTACCTGGACCCTCCAATAGATGGAGTCGGAGTTGGTCCAAAAACATCACTATGAATCAGTTCGAGAATCTTCGTTGCTCTTGAACCTGTGTGTTGAAAACTGACTCGGTTCTGTTTTCCATGGAGGCAATGTTCACAGAACCCGAAGCCCACAGAACAATCCGGAACTCCTTCTACCATCTGACTTGATGCTATAGTGGAAAGTCCTTTTTCACTGATATGGCCTAATCTCCGATGCCACAACATAGATTTGCTGTCTTCATCTTCTTTGGCCTCTTCAGAAATAAATCCGCAGCCCACAGATATTGTCTCTCCGAGCAACTTGTACAACGTGCCATAGCGAACCCCTCGTGCAATTACAATCGACCCTCTGATCATCTTGCACGAATCCTTATCGCAACTGAATATAACACCCGAGTCAGCCATTGTTCCAACAGATAATAAACTCCTGCTCATAAGTGGTATATGCATCACATCTGGTAGAGTCTTCACCGTGCCATCATTCATCCTCAACTTCACCCTGCCACGTCCAACAATCTGAACCGCAGTGTCATCTCCGAGCATGACATCCCCACCATTATACTCCTCATATTCACAGAACCAGTGTTTATGAGGTGTCATGTGGTACGAAGCACCAGTGTCGATAAGCCAGACATCTTTATCTGACTGTGCCGTACATGCAGAAGCCACATACATATCTCCTGCCTCAGCCTCCTTTTTGTCCGAGGTTGACTCCGCTTCTTTCTTATGAACCGGCTTGTTTTTGCAATCTCGCTTCAGATGGCCCCACTCTTGACATCTCCAGCATTGCACCTTCTTATCCTTACTCTTCGAACGCCCACGAGATTTGGATCTCCCTCTCTGATTTTGATTCCTTTCTGCTTGCCTTCCTCTGGCCGCCAGCGCCTCTTTACCAGAACTTGCTGATCCCTTTCTCCGTATTTCCTCTGATAACAAGGCAGCACATACACTTTCATACGAAAGTTCTTTATCCCCGCCACCAATCACAACAATCAGATTATCCCATGAATCCGGCAGCGAACAGAGCAATGTTATTGCCTTATCATCATCTTGAAACTTAACACCGATTGATACAAGTTGACTGATCACCGTGTTAAAGTTATAAAGATGGGTAGAAAACGAGTCACTCTCCTGCATCCGAAGATTGTACAATTTCTTCCTCAGAAATAACTTGTTAACTAACGACTTACTTTGATATAGGGATTCCAACTTCCTCCACAGATCTCTGGCAGTAGGTTCGCCCATCACATTCGTAAGAATTGAATCCGCGAGACACAGCCGAATCAAACCCTTCGCCTTTCTATCAATCCGATCCCACTCTTCGATCGTCTTTGGATCTGCCTGACTGGAGGAGGCCTCGTCCGCGACCTTCGCCGCCTCCATGCCTGGTCTCTCCTTTTCGATTGCCATCCAAAGATCTCGATCACAAAGGAGATCCTCCATCTTCATCTTCCAGAGATCAAATCGTGTTCCATCAAATTTTTCTATCTCGATTCGTGATCCTCCTGACATCTCGAATAAACCCTAATTTCTCGAACAACCTGTGCTCTGATACCAATTGATGGGAAAATCCGAGAACAAGGAGAGAAGAACGCAGAGAGATTGCAGAAAAAATAGAGGAGACACACGAAATTTACCCAGGTTCACCCTTGAGATTAGGGCTACGTCCTGCAAAGAGGTTCCACTATATCGTTTAGGTTTACAGCCGCCACACCAAATTACATCAGAAATTAGGCTATTAATAGCCTCTCCAAACCGGGTTTAAAAATCCAAACAAACAGAGAAAAAATCTAATCCGAACCACACGGGCCGGCTAAACAAAAGCCCAAAATCCGTCTAGGTTTCGGGGGCGCTGCCCCCGAACCCCCGCCCGCTCACCGGCGAGCGGGACCGCCGTCGGGGGCGGGGCCCCCCGAACCCCCCCTTTCGTTCGTACGCCAGCAATACTGTTAATTGGGTAATACTCAGATTCCCCTAAGCTCACGTGGGCGAACCCGGTGTGAGAAACAAGGGGCCCTGAAGTATTCACCAACTCTAACACAAACACTATTAAAATTTAATGAGTTAATGAAACTACTCTACAAGAAAGGTCATTGTACAATTTTAAATATGAAAACCTTACAATTGTTTTATGTTTGTTGGCGTGATAACTTTGATCTTTTTATAAAACTTTATCTTCATCCCAGTTTGAACTTAGAATTTTTCTACGAGCTACTGATAAATAAATGAGCTACTGGTAGCTTGAGAAACTTAAATTGTTGAACTCACTTTTATATTTATAATCTTATTATACACATTGTAAAAATGTTACATTAGATTATTTTTTAATCACTCATTATAATTATACATTTGCTATGCTAATTACTTCTAACTAAATTATATTTCAAGAGAAAGAGATGGGTACAAAACACCACACAACTTAAGACAGCACATGGGAAAAGAATAACAAATTAATTTCACCATTTGTGCAAATAATATGCGTACATATTTTTACCATGAAATCATATTTATATAACTTATTTTTGAATTTATCTCTAATTAATGTTGTATTGTCATATTTAAAAAAGCATTCAAAATTAAATAAGTTGAACATATTATGAAGAGTGTAAATGATAGAGTCATATTGATGATTATTTTAATTTAGAATTAATGATTATTTCGTCTATGTCGAGCTTTTCAAATCAATCATATATATTGTACAACTTCCAAAAGTTACACCACGACGTGTGCATGAAAGGTCATTATAGAGATATTTGTTATTTTTGTTGTTGACTTTTTCTTTGGCCTTAACTAGATAAGCATGACTAAAATACAACACTATAAATATTATCATGTGCATAACTATAATAACAATAATGTTTAACAATCTTAGGACATGATCATTAAATGTCAATCAATGTCAATGAACAATTATGTATATGTGATAGTTTGCAACTATTGTTTATCAGTTTCTGATTAACAATCATTTGAACATTAATTGAGTTGCAATTGTAATTATTTGTTAACCATTATCAATTTGCAATTATCAACTATCAATGATATATGACATATTATCGATTATCAATCGATCATGATAAGTTTTGACCCCAAGGAAAAAAATTGACAATTATCAATTGGTGCAACCACCAATTTACCTTAAATTAAAACTTATTATATCTTAATTTTCCTTATCTTATCAAAGTAGAAGTATTTTATCAATGTTCAATGGCATGCACACAAAATTGTGGCTTTGGACCCCATGGATCATAATTATCAACAGAATAAGTATTCTTAAATTCATTACACAAGGTAGGGGAGTCTCAAACAATAGGAATAGTTATAACTAACTACCCCTATCAATCATTTTTTTTGTTTGTTTTATCCCAAAGAACAATCAATAGTCATACTGGCTTGTGGTTTTTGCTTCTTTGTTATTTTTACCTAAGACATTTATCTTTGTATGATTTTTTATTTTGTTCATCATATCATATACATTAGTAAGCATAATTATCATAAGATAACTAATTATCATAATATATGTGTAGATGAAAATAATAATAAATTGATAATCAAATGAAATAAAATTACAATTAAATCAATATTCATAATATATGATCATTAACTAAATTATAATTAAATATTAAAATAATATTAGTGAAATAAAATATTTTTTATTATGATCATGAATCCAAATTTATAGAACATAAAGTAGAGCTTTTAGGTCACGAAAACTCATTAACGAGTCATGAACACCCCTTCACATGGTTCAATCATGACAACCATTGTCACATGCGTAAATACTATTTTGTGAGTCCTGAAAGGTTTTCATGGGATCGAAAACTTCTTTAGAAGTGTGAAATGATGACAGCTAAATCACCAATATAAATTTGTACAAACTATGGGGCTTATAGTCAAAACCTAGGTTGTGTTATTATGAACCCGACCCATTTCATTGTATACCCACTTGGGTTCCCGTGAACTCAGATAATGTGTCACAGTCATGACTTTTGTTCATTTTTCTTTACTTCTACATTGAAACCCTAACCTAATGTCACAAAGTTAGTATATGTATAAAAAACATGGGTATATATTGACAAATAAACCCATGTAACTTTATGACAAGCAAGTCCCAATTCGATTTCTTACTTTTCTTCCCCTCATTCATCCTGCAAATCCTCTTCATGCTCATGTGTTAACCTCTCCTCGATATTGTTGCCATAATTCCTTGGTGCCTTGGAGCATGTGGGTAAGAGGAGAGAGAGAGAAAGAAAGAGAGATAAGGGTGAAGGTTTGGGGATTTTAGGGACCATTTATAGGGATTAAAATTTGTCATAAACCAAACTAATTTACACTCATACAATGATTAAATTTAAAAGTTAGGCTAAGTTTATGATTCCTAAAGGAATAATTTTTAATTTAAATCTATATCTAATATAATTTTCTAATGTGTGACCTTTTCTTTTTTAATTATTATTTTATTCTCTATTCTTCTTTTTTTCTTTGAAATAAAATGCAACAACAAACAAAATATTTTGAACAGAAATTATAAAATTGAGATTTGCATTGGAGACGATGATTGAGGAATCGTGACAACAAAAGGATTTGGATTGACACCAATTACTTGATAAAAAGAGATTTTGGAATGTCAAAAAGAACAAGAATGATGATGACAAAGTTTATGAAGAAGTCCTTCACACAGGGATGACAATGTCGATTGATGTTGGATTTTGTAATTCAATTAATCTGACTTTTAATGAACTTTTTATGATTTAGACACATAAATGAGCATTTTGTTAAAATTTTAATATTCTTTTATGTTTTTATAAACAAGAATTGGTTTAAATATGTTTATTTATATAATTTTGAAATTTTCCATGAATTTTTCATTCACCTCACTTTGAGGTGGACAAGAACTTTGACTTCCCTCTCGTAATTTGGGATGGATATGAATTCTAATATTTGAAGTCCATCACAATTAATTTTCAAGTAGTCAATTTGTACATGTTCCTTCTTTGCGTCTCAAAGTCCAATTTTGAGATATTTGTGATCGATTATGTGGTTGCAAATTAAAGTTTTTTCTTATAACATATCACATGCTTATCGTATTTTACTCATTTATTTGTATCGCATAAAAAATATTTAATCACATTACGGCTAACCAATATCGTGCAGGTAATTATTAACGCATACTTGATTGAAGACCTTATAATAATAGCGGAGGTTAAGGTAAGAAAATTTAATACTTGGAGATATTCAGGCTGCACTAGGTGAGTTATATCCCTTATCAACCCTGTCGAGAAATAGATCTAACTAATCTTAAGACAAAGAAAAGAGTCGAGAAACTAGGCCACACTCTTGAACTACTTGGAGTTGGGATGATTATTAATCAGAAACTATATATGATGTCTTTACCGTTGATATCCTTTCTAATGAAGCAAAACCTCACTACAAGAAATCTGCCAAATAGTCACTCAAGGTTGCATTGCTAAAGCGTGGCTAAAAATAATAGCCACACATTAACATCGACATGGCATCGCAGCAAGGAGATGTCAACGTTTGGTAGCTGTTAGCAATGCAATGGCGCCAAGGACAAAGACGATGCTACTAGCACCACATGTTTACCCTATTACGACATTATGATGAAGCAAAAAGTGACATTGCGAGGAGTTAAAATCCATCACTAACTCGACGCTAACGTGGCGCTGAAATTTGAGAAGCTATTTCGATGCTAAGATGACTCTATATTTATCTTTACTGTGACTCTACGTAGATGCTAAGGTGATGCTATCTTGCGATGCTATTGAGACGCATAGGTGACGCAAATGTACGACGCTATCTCGACACTATAGTAGCACCAAAGTGATGTCTTGTGGCATCTTGATTGTGACGCTAATTTGGCGCTAACATGACGCCAATTTGATATATTTCAAATAGTGCCCAACCATTTGGCGTCACTAATGCAATGCTGATGCATGCAAAATTCAACATATATTTAGCATGCATTATTTTATGACCTTACTTACATTAATTTTATAAAAATGAAAATTTACCCAAATGTTGTATTTATTTAGGAAGCAAGAAAACCGAATTATGAAGCCACCTGAGAAAATCGCGCTCAATTTGAAGTTAAAACGGAGCCAGAAAGTGAAAAAGTGTGAACCAACATAATGCTGAAATTGCACTGTCACAAGCCGTGAAGGAAGTTTCACGAGTCGTGAAGAGAGTCGTAAAGCTCAATAATGGACCGCTAAAATGCATTTTCTCATGCTAAAAAAGGTGCCCGAGACACGGGCCGTGAATAAGATTTCACGGGCCATGAAATTCATATTTTCACACTATAAGAGCCATGAAAACGTAGTCACAAGCCGTGAAACTCTAATTCTAATGTGATTCAGACACTGTTTAAGCCGTTAAAATCATATTACAATCCGTGATGAAGCTTAATTTCAAGATTTGGATAAATTTTTTATAGAATTTTAATTGCACAAGGACTCATACTCATACTATATGATCCCAAGATGATTTGGAAACATATTAGGGATTGAATTTTAGAGTTTGACAAGGCCAAAATTTCAGAATCAATAATACTCCAAATTTTCCTTGTTTTGAATAGGAAAATATTTTCATTTCTTCTCCCATCACATAAAAATTTGAACCCCTATAAATAGAGGCCTTCTACAATCAGAAGAGCGCATGTTAGGGCCTGCAATCAGAGTTTTGAAACTAAGAACGTGGAAAAATTCAGAGGGCTTGCTGCAATAATTTATGCACGATTGACTCTAGATGAAGATCGGGTAGCAGTTCTTCGGTATTCCTGAGAGTACTCTCTTCTCTACCTTATGTTGGGATGACTTTATGCTTAATTGATACATAATTCTATCTTGAGTAATTTGGATCCTTTAGTTTTATTTTCTATTTAAGACAATTATAATAGTTTTAATCGATAAAGGCAAATTGTTAAACCTTATTTCATAATCGAATATAGCTCAATTTTCTTTCGAATATGCATGCTATTATTAATGCTTTTTCAAAAATTAATTGCCTTCTATAATTAGTTATCATTCTTATAGGAGTAGTTACTTTTGATTGTATGATTTCTACGGAATTGATTCTTGACTTTTAAGTTCAAGCATTGCATGTCACAACTCGTATGACCTTTGGCGGAATATTAGTTGTGCGGTCTATTAATCATTATCAATGTATGGGTGATAATAGTATAGAGACTACATTTTAATGCATGTTAATCCCATATTTGATTAGATTATGATTCATGATGGAGTAGTCTTAATCTAATTTGAATTAAGATAGGTTGATAGATCCTAAATGGAAATTAATAATTTGAGTAGACTATAATCCGCCATTAGAAACTAACTTGTAATCTTTGGTTAAATCAGTTTGTCTACAATTTCTTTTATCATCTTAAGTCCTATGCATCAGTATATTAGATTAGTTTAATTTAGTTTTCATTTTCTTTATCTTTCTGTTATTTTATTTTCTGCAACTCCTTTTTATCCAAAACTATGGCATCTCCTATTAGTCTCTTAAATTAGGGGTTCGACACTCTACTCCGACACTTTATTACTTGAGAAACTAGTGTACTTGCTAGCATTTAATTGTTAACAATTCTTACATCAGATGCTAACGAGATGCTAATTGCAGATTATTTGCCCCATTCCAGCCACATTCTTCCTTTCCTGCACCATCCCTTCCCACACCATACATTTGTACAATGCATATATATAATGCATTCTTCACATTCATCAAAATAATAATAAAGAGTAATGCATATGAAAACTAATAAACATCACAAGATTTAATATGATAACAAAATCATATCACACATCATAACAAAATCATACAAAATTTTCTATCATCGTGGGGACTGAGTTGGTCCTTGGCCTCATGGGGACTCGGTCTATGGTTGGAGCATGGTTTGGATCGTCTACAAGATGGGAGTTAAATGCTGCGATAGCTGCTTCAAGATGAGTCCCCTGATTAAGAACAATATAGTTAGTTTGTTCATTTATTTTTCAAGTCACGATGTTCATCTAGTTGGAAGCATAATTAAGAACAATATAATTAGTTTGGTAATCTATTTTTCAAGTCATGATGTTCATCTAGTTGGTAGCATAATTAAGAAAAAATATAGTTTGTTTGTTCATCTATTTTTCAAGTCACAATGTTCATCTAGTTGCAGGAATAATTAAGAACAAAATAGTTTGTTTGTTCATCTATTTTTCAAGTAATGATGTTCATCTAGATTGAGGCATAATTAAGAAGATGACCAACCTAAATTCTTTTACACTATGTTTCAAGTTAAATTATATTGTTCTTTTCAAGTCAACAAATATCAATCACAATAAACTAAAATAAGTTATGTTCATCGTGTGGACATTTTTTAGGTAACAAAGTCGGTATTTTTTTGTGCGGACAAATAGGGACTTACTGTAAATGTCAACACGGTGAGACATTAGAGCAGCTACTCAGCGACGCGGCTGGGTAGGATGTTAGAGGCGGCAGCGGCGGCAGTGTCTGAGTACGATGTCGGCATTAGGAGGAGGGCGGCGGTGGCGGCGTCCGAGTACGCGGCGTTGGAGGAGGGAAGTTCGGGCAGCATTAGGGGTCGAAGAAGGATCAGATGCAGCGTCGTAGGAGGAGGATTGGAGGCGGCGTTGGAAGAGGGTGGTTCGGCAGCATCAGGGGTCGGAGAAGGTTCAGAGGCAACGTCGGAGGATGAGGATCGGAGGCTGCACCAGGGTCGAAAGAGGATCGGAAGGGGTGTCGGGGTAGGGAGGTGTAGGAGGAGGGTGGTTTGGGTGGCATTGGGGGTCGGAGAAGGATCGGACCTGACGTCGAGGTTGATGCGGGCGGGCAATGTCATGGGTCACTTAGGAGGGTGGCGGGTGGCGTTAGGAGTCAGCGAGCGGTGTCAAAGTTGGGAGAGGGTCAGGAGCAGAGAAGCAGGGTTGGAGGAGGGCAGCGGTTGGGGAAGCAACAATAGCAGGGTGACGGTACCAGAGGAGGAGGCGGCAAGGTCAGAGGAGGAGATGACGAGGAGGAGGCCGGAGGTGGCGGGGTCAGAGGAGGAGGCCGGAGGAGGCGGTCAGGGAAGTTGCATGAGTCAGGGTTGGAGGTTGCAAGCGTCGAGGTCGAGGTTGAATGGCAATAGTTGTGGGCTTCGACGGGATCGGAGGAGTCGGCAGCATTGGAGGTTGCCGACAATTGCAGGCATCGGCATCATTGGCATCGGCATCGGTTGCAGCTGTTGGCATTGTCAGCGTCGTTGTTGAAGAGGTAATAAATAGTAAAGAGGGAAGAACTTAGGGATCTAAAGGAAGTTTTTAGCGCCACAATATTGTTCGATGCTAATTCCTCGCTAAAGATGCGCCAAAGAATAAATTAAAAGAAATCAGTGGAGACGCGACACTAAGTTGCCATTGACGTGACTCTAAATTAGCATCGTAAGAAAACTACGACGCTAAGTCGATGCAAACCGAGACGCCATATACATCAAGAAAATATCAAGAAATTTTTTCCTAATTAAAAATATCAAGAAAATTATATCGATTAATTCACCATATATATATATATATATGTGTGTGTGTGTGTATATATATTATTAGTTTATATCGACAAAACTTTATAAGTTTATATTACCTAATTATATCAACATATGCATATATACACATATATGTATATATACACACACACACACACACATATATATATATATATATAGTGAAATATGACTTTATTGTGCTTTGTGTAAGCTTTGTGATCCATTAAAGTTCTAAGTTGAATGCTATCAAATGATAAATCACGTACCTCAATTCAAAAAAGTGATGATCAAATAAATTAACAACCATAGAGATATTATACAAAATCTTAAGTTATCCATTAAAGTTCTACAAATAGGGACTCAAATTTGCGACGCTAAAGAGGCGTTAGATCGTGGCTAAACTATAGCAACTCATTAGCATCGACATGGTGCCACCTCTCAGAGACACCGAGTTAGCGTCAGAATGCTGCAGCCCCTATAGCGACACTGTTGTGGCTCTAAAGTAGCATCGCCTTGTATTGTGGTGCTAAAGAGATGCCTACTTGTGCCAGTATAGCGTCGCGAGTCTCGCCGATGCTAATTTGACGCTATTGCGACTCCATTGCATCCTTAGAGCGACGCTAAATTGCATTAATTTTTACTATATAACTATATTTCAATTTTTGTAATAAAATCATGTCAAATAATGAAACCTTCATAATTCCATGATTAAGACTATACAAGTATTTTATCTGTAATTAAGATATGATATATATATATTGTACGTATAATATATTGGCATGTAGGTACATTTTGCACGCTACCTGGATACAAATATGCATACATATACATACATACATACATACATACATACATACATACATACATACATACATACATACATACATACATACATACATACATACATACATACATATCTATATTATATATGGTGTGTGTGTGTGTTTGTGTTTATATACATCAATACATCTATAATTACTATATATGTATATTTGTATCTATGTACATACATGTGTATTTGTATTTATGTATATTTAAGAATACATATATTGGTAAAGATATATTGTATAAGTAAGATATAGTTATACAAATTAACATTACCTACTTAACAAATTAATATTAGGTATATATATATGAATTTCTATTAATATGTGTGTGTTCTTCTAACAAGTTGACATCACACGGTGACTCATTAGCATTGCAAGCTATCGATGCTAGTACAGTGCACGTTGCCGACGCCAGTACAGTGCACGTCACCGATGCTAACATCGTCTCTTGAATTAGCGTCGCATTACAAGTGATGCTAATTATCGTCTCATACTGTCAACGCCAATTACACGTTATAATCTACCGTGCATTTCTCAGTTTTGGCACGTGATAATAGTGATCAAGTAGCATCGCAATGGCCCCGAATTTAGTGCCGACTTTGTGTAACACTATTGTGACGCTAATTAGATGCTAAGAGGAGGCAGTTAGCATCACTTTCTTTTGGCCCAAAGGAATCATTATTAAGATGCTATTGGCTTTGTGTAATGTTAATGTCTCCAATTATGAGTCGATAATGTGCATCGCTATTCAGTAGAATTCTTGTAGTGCCTTGTAAGTTGCAAGATTTAACTAATGTGCATGCCTCCTTTTAAATGGCCTTTGTCTAGCTAACATTGGTGCAGATTAAATAGACAAGCTACTAGATTAGAGGAAATGAGTAGTTATTTGTCTATGGATTCAAAGGTTTATAGTTAGATTTCTAATTATATGCCTTTTTGTTTTTAAAATTCCTTTTCTTTTCTTACCATACACATTTGTAACCAAAAAATTTCTAAGTGGACTATAAAAGTGAAAGTTCACATAAATATGCCACGATTCTAAAGGATCAGAAGAACAAAAATAAAACCTTGAAATTATATATACTACTTCACTTGAAGGGGCATCTATATATAACATACCTTGTTTAATCAATGCAAGTACTTTTCATGTATGAAACCAGGATACGATAATAACGCAAGTGTGTAATTACATTAAAATCTTGTGTTATTATATACTATAGTAGCACTAAATTTTGTATAATTGAGGGCTTTACGTAGGACTACATGGAGACATATTGATGCATCAAGAAGTATGTATTATTCCATTGTTATTTTATTACATTTTAACCATTAATTTGTTTTAAATTTAAATTTATTTGGTTAAATCTAAAAGATTTCTTTAGAAATGATTTTTATCCAAGTTTGTTTTCATTTGGTGCTGGAACGCAAAGAGAAAGAGTTTCAGACCAAAATCAATCATGAGTGTTCAAGGAATCAAGTTGTCATGTATATAAGGGGTGTGAAAAGCTTGTCACGACCTTGAAGAGCTTCTATCACGGCCATGGAAATGTTGAAGAATAGTACTTGTGTTTCGTGATTGTGACATAAGTTGTAAAAGAAATTTCTTGTATTTCATAATCATGTGTGAAACCTAGTGTCATGGCCATGATCACGCTTGAACCAATTTTTAAGATAGAATTTTATCCAGGTTGGACTTCACTTCTCATATTTTTGCACATGGAATATATATATATATATATATATATATATATGTATATAAGAAGGTAAAAACACCCTAAAATGGATCCCCTTTTGCATTATTTTCCAATCCAAGAAGAGGAATAGCTGGAGCACATTTATTAGAGTGAAGAAGACAGAGTCCGGGAATGCTATAGTGAAGCTCTGTTGAAAATCAAGAGAGAATGTACTTGACCTTTGAATAGTCCTTATCTTCTTTTCCTAAACATTGTTATTAGGTTTGATTTAATTTTTAAATTGGGCCATCCTAGCTCTCTATTTATGTATTCAAGTCATTCTTAGTATTAATTTATTTTGAATCATTAATTCTACGTAAGTTAATGCTTTCATTTGAGATTATGATTTATGACCTAATTAATAGCTGAATTTATTTCATGCATGTCGCAATTAGGAAAATCGAAAAAGGCAATCCGTGTAGTTAAAGGTGGCTTGAGAAAGCCTTTAATCATAATTTCTATTGGATCTATTTTTTACTAATTAGATAAATTAAAATATAAAAAATTAACTTAAAAGATCTCTTGAATTGTAGATATTTTTAAGATAGTAGGACTTAAACATTGGTGAACTAAACTTTGGGAATTTGATTTTATTATTTATTCAAATAATTCTAAATTTAAAAGATCTCTTGAATTGTAGTGGTAAGTTTTCTAATCATCACATTATTATTTATCAAGGTGATTATTTCTTTATTTTGTTTCTTTTATCTTATTTTCACTTAAAGTCTATCAATTTTTAATTTCTCAATTATCAAGGTTAAAGTAAGATCTTAGTTATTAATTATTCTCATAAAAATAATAACTCTACTCATTCATTATATTACTCGAGCGACTAATGTACTTGCTAACATTTACTATCATTTTAACTACATAACATATAAGGCTCAATTGATAGAGGAGTTAGGAGTTAATGTCTCCTTGCATGCATGTTAATTTGGATAATATTTTATCCCATTTTGCTCCAAAAGGGGCAAATGTGTGCATTTTATTAGGTTCAACAATGAATGTTATTATTAATATATGGTAGAATATAGAATCTTAATTATGTTTTTAATCTACTTTTTTTCTAAAGGCATGATTTTTTTCTCTCTACAATTTCATGTTCAAGCCATAGTACAATTATCCGATTACTTTTTTAGATCTATAAAAAAAATGACAATTTATATAGGATATATTTGCAATATATCATAGGAAAAATTGGGATCTTAAATGCATCAAGACAGATCATTTGAGGACACATTGGAAAGACAAACATTGGCCAATTTGGGAAAAAAAATTATCTGTTATGAGATATCTATCCAGATGATGATAAATTTTGTGACAAGAAGGATCTTTTTTATTAATTAGCAAGAGGTAATGTACAAATTGTCTATAAATATGTTGACACTTTGTAGCACATTGATTTTGCAGCAAATTTGAGACAAAACTTGTTGCCCCAAGTTGTATATTTATGGATGTAAAAAATAATAAGAAGCAAAATATACATCCCAAATTAAAAAGGTCAATTATACATTAAAAAGAGGTGATATTTTTAGGTGCTCTTTTCTATTAGAAATTACAAATGTTCCAATAATTCTATTGACAAAAATGGTCAAACAAATAATATCATAATAAATGAACATAATAATTTCTTATAATGAAGGTACAGTGCTATATATATATATGTTGCAAACACATTTTAAAATATACTTGAAAAATATTATTATTTTTTATTATTCTCTTTTTCTTGTTCATCACAAAGATACTTCATAATGGACGGTTCATCTCCATAAATTTTTATCGTGTGTCTCTTATGTTGTCCTAATTTGGAATAAATTAAAAGGAAATAAATAAATAAATAATTTAATCATGTTAAATAAGTGTAATGGAAAGACGTTTTTCTTAAGTTGGCTGATCAAAGTTCAAGAAGAAGTCGGCACACAAGATACAAATGTTTCTTCTTAATTAGACTTTGACCTATCAACTTAATAATATCAAATAACAAATATCTAGCTTTATCAAATAAGGTGTCAAAGCCAATAAATATTTTTTTATTTGTCCTTCAAAGATTAACTTAACTTTCAAATAATAATTACATCATAATATAAATTAGAGTTTCACTAATGTCCTGGTTTCATGTGCATCTCAGTATCACGACGAACTTCGACGCTACACATTCCCCATCCTTATTTAGCATGTTCAATTACATGCGGAATTCAAATACATGAAAATGAAATTTCCAAAAAGAATGACACTTAGTATATAAGATACTACAGATGAATTATTTTTTAACTAATCAGACCTTTATCAAATGATAATTATCAAGTGGCAATTGGTCACATAATGGAATAATACATTATCAATTTGTAATTAACAAATGTCTTTATCAAGTGTAATTAATTTTTCTTCTTTAATTTGTATGTTGTTTTTCTTTCTTATTAATCATTTGCATATCTTTATCAAATGAACTTTGTTTTTTATCAAATGCAAATGAACTTTTATTAAATATAAAAGATCTTTTTTATCAAGTACAACTAAACTTTTATCAAATGGAATCAAAGTTTACTTTTTTATCAAGTACAAATGAACTTCATCAAATATAGATAATCCTTTTTTCATATCAAATATAATTATTATTTCTTTTTTGGTGTGTTACAATATATCTTTTACTTTTAAATGCAATTACCTAATAAACTTCTATGTGGGTTATTTTAAGCGCAATCTTCAATTTATGTTAGGGGTTACCATGGAACTTTCATGTATTTTTAACATGTGAGGATTATGCATCAATCATGAAGCAAAATTTCCTTCATTTAAGGAGTATGCACAACTCTCAAAGTAGATCTTTTAACCCAACATAACTTTAACTTTGATAATTAGTGCACATGATGATTCCACACGTCTTATGTTTTATTTGATTAATCTATTTAATTATTTTTTGTACACATTATCATTTGATAGTGTACAAAGCTCATGTAATGATGTAGGGCCCATGACTTTCATTGTGTGCTTAAATTAATTGACATGGTAAAGATCAATAAAAAAACAAATAGACGATTAGATCAAATATGGACAATCAGATTGCATACCACTTACAATCAAGTGGGGAATTGGATGAAAAACAACTTTTTCCATCCATTAAATCAAACATAAAATTCTTAGATAAATTCGTATGAACAGATTGATCTATGGTTTCTAAATTGATTATAAATTTATTTACATATATAATGTTTTATTACTTTCAATTTTGAATGAAAGTAAATATTCAAGAGCCTTATATATAAAATTCTCTTATTTTAATTCTTCACTAATTGTCCCATAAGATCTCACACTAACCTTAATTTAATTCAATTTCGAAATTTAAATAGACAAGAATTGCAAAAATTATAACATGCTCCATAAGAAATTTTTTCAAATATTCCAATTGCTTTAGAAATCTAATAGCATCTTCTATCAATTCCTAAATTATTATATTTTGATTATGTCAATGTTAGTTTTAAAAAAATTGAAGTTCATCTTCCGTGAGATCTTAATAGCAGGTATAATTTTTTTATTTATTGCTCTCATGATTGACATGATTCTTAACTGTAAAGAAACTACACTTGGACTATCTTATACAAGTTTTCATAATTTTTGGACTACTAAAACTTCTCCAAAATTTTCTAAAGAATTTAGTATGATATTCGGACAGAAAGAAATTCTTTGACGTGATTGAACTATTAATTACAAATCACATCCAAAAGTGAATATAAAATTTTGCATACCTTGGTTGTGCTCTATTTTAAAACCTTTAGTTTTCGACGACTCAGCTTTGGTGCTTAACTTCATCATCCAATGTCTTCACATAATAACCGATGTTAAACAGAACATTTGTCGGACTCACGTGCAATCGTAGAGAGAGAAACTCAAAGTGTCCATGGAGGCTAATAGATGTGAGGAGAGAAACCCTTGATGTACTTATATGGTTTGGTGTCTCACAATCATTCCTATAATTCAGTTTAGTTTGCACTCCTTAATATATTATGATATATTAGAATTTAATTAGAACTATAATCTCTTCTTCTAATCCTTTGCTACTAATCCATTTTAGTTTATCTCTCTTAAAACTTTTCTATCCCTTTATTTCTCTGATTTTTAAAATTAAATAATTAATTATTACTCTTATCGCTTTATTTTTTAATAACAATAAAATATTATTTTTTTAATTTTAAATATTTAAACTTAGAATTCTAATTTAAATCTTATTAGGAATCTTTATATCATATAAACTTATGATTTGATTAAAATTCGAATTTTAATTTATAATCTTAATCAAATCTTCAATTCCTATTTCAACTATGACTTTTTTCTTTCTTTTTCTTATCTAATTTCTATGAGTATTTTTATTTCATTTCAAGCTTTAATTATACCTAATAAATCCTTTATTTTCAAATTTATTTAAATAATTATTTATAATTTGCTGAAAGTTCATGGTGTTACATTGTGTATCTAGCTGATACGCATTTTATCGTTTACAAAGTTGTCATATATATTTCTTAACAAAATTGATATATCTTTTTGGGGTATCAATCTTTTATATCCAGATGGTAATTTATGACTAATTCAATTTAAGTTGAAAAGGTAAAGACTTGAAGTCAACTCTAAAATTTGGTACTATATGCATCTTTACCTTAAAGAGTGCCTTAATTAGCCGAGCACAAGAAGATATCTGAAAGTAGAGGTTGCTTTGAAACCGATAACCCCATTTCATTCATGGTGAATGTCATTACAGAGAAAGTTTGGAGTGGCCTCTTTTGAAGCCTACCATCCATTACAAATCAGAATTGCATGAGTTAAAACAGAGTAAGGAAATCATTGGCCCTCTGCTCTCCTAATCCTGTGTCATAGTACGTCTGGAGAATCCGGAAATTGGACATGCTCCATGAGCTTGTATCTTTTCTCTTGTACACCAGTGACCCCCATTTGTATTTCAATTATTGTATGAAGTGGTATCTACACATCAGGTAAGGGGACCTAATTTTAAGTCTCACAACACAGCAGGAGCACGGATCACGTTCCTCAATACATACAAACATAATGGCTTACCTCAAGATGAGGAATTTCCTTCAGAGGTCTATCAGCAAAATAAGCATATAATGCTCTCAGAACAGCCTACAAGAAATCGATTTAGCTAATTCCCTCTCAGAAAGGGGAAAATTAAGGACTGAACTGCATAATTAGGGTGAATAAATGCAACAGTTTATCATTCAAATATACCTGGTGAGAAACGACAACTACTGGTGCACGCTGTCGTTCCAACTCAATGATCACAGGTTCCAACCTACACATGGAAAGTGACTATCATCTTTCATCAACGTGAAAGAATGGAAGGACAAAAGGTGAATCCCATAAGAACACTCGAAAACTGAGAACAGACCTTTGAATGACATCTAGGTATGATTCTCCACGGGGGTACCGGTACCTCAGCTTATCTTTCTTGCGTAATCTGTGCTTGTTAAAAGCACAACATATTCAAATCAACTAATTGTTATACAAGAACATTGAAGAAAAGAAAACTCTACGAAAATGAATTACATACTCATATTCCTCAGGCATGTTTTTCTTGATTTCTTCATAAGTCATTCCATCACATGCTCCAGAATTTATTTCATCAAGAGCACGCCATTGTATCTGCACAAAATGATAACTGACCTCAGTAAAGACAAAAGTGAAGAGGGTTTCAGATTATGAAAAAAAGAAATATCAAGACAATTCACCTTTGGGAATCCAACAATTGTACTTGCAGTTAAAATTGTTCTCTGAAGAGTGCTAGTCCATATCTATGATACACAAAGAGCAAAACGTCAGACACCACCATCTCCTATACTAAATTTTTTTGGGTCAAAGTACATTATACATTTTAGCTATACAATAACAACTTGATTAAATTTAGTATCATCAATACGTTGACCATGCAAACGTTGAAATGAAGGGTCCTGCAATTTAACTATAAGACCCACCAGGCGTTTGAAAAAGGAAACTGAAAGTTTTTTCTTGCTTTTGAGAGGAAAGAAACTAGAAAGGTTTGAGACGTTTTGAGTGGCTGATTGTTTCCACAACCCAAGGGCTACAGTGTTAAAAAGTTTACCCCTCTTCCCATACTGTTTCTTCTGGGAATCAATACTAAAACTCTATGAGATTCAACCTAATACCAGTTGCACCAACCGACTGTTGGTGAGAACTGAAAAGGTGGGATGAGACAAGGTTTGTTAATCAATCGCATGCAACACAAGCTCTTTTTTCAGTGAAGGAAAAACAACAAAAGTTCTTTGGCACAACACTACAGGATAAAGGATGAAATAGTAAAGAAAGACATCGAGATCATTTGATCTTGTAATAAACAAGACTTGATGAACTACACTAGTTGACACCCCAATTAAGATCAATTTAGGAGATATATTCAGGTGCAGGACATATAGAACAACAACAACAACAACAAAGTCTTATCCCACTAGGTGGGGTCGGCTACATGGATCATACGACGCCATTCCGCTCTATTAGTAACCAAACATTTCGGTATATTATTCACCAATAGATCTTGCTCTATTAGTTCGTCAAGTGTCCGCCTTGGCCTCCTTCTCCCTCTTTTAATCGGACTCCAGATTATTTGATCTACTCTCCTTACTGGTGCATCTAATGGTCTTCTTTGAACATGACCAAACCATCTCAAACGATTCTCTACCATTTTCTCACTAATAGGAGCCACTCCGACTCGTTCACGTATATGGTCATTCATAATCTTATCTAATCTTGTATGACCACACATCCATCTCAACATCCTCATTTCGGCTACCCCCACTTTACGTTCATGTTGTCCCTTCATAGCCCAACATTCACTACCATATAACACTGCCGGTCTTATAGTAGTACGATAGAATTTCTCTTTACTTTATTGGGTACTTTTCTATCACAAAGAACTCCAGTGGCTTTCCTCCACTTACACCAACCAGCTTGAATTCTATGATTAACATCGTCATCAATCTCACCATCTTGTCTTACAATTGATCCTAAATATTTAAACTTTGTCACTTGAGGAATTATATCCTCCCCTAGCCTAACTTCCAAATCGTCTCTAAGTTGTTTATTTGTGAAATTGCTATGCATATATTCTGTTTTATTCCTACTTAAACGAAAACCCTTTGACTCTAACGTATTTCTCCATATTTCCAATTTTGTATTAATCTCTTCTCTTGAATCCGCTAAAAGTACTATATCATCCGCAAATAGCATGCACTTAGGTACTTCCTCTATGATACTCTCGGTTATAGCATCGATAACTAAGTTAAATAGATACAGGCTTAAAGCTGATCCTTGATGTAGGCCAATTCCTATAGGAAATTCATTTGTCTCGCCTCCGGGTGTCTTAACCCTAGCCAATGCCCTATCGTACATATCTTGTATTACCTTAATGTAGGCAACACTCTCCCTCTTCTTTTGCAAGGCTTTCCAAAGTACATCCCTTGGTACCCGATCATACGTCTTCTCTAAGTCAATGAAAGCTATATGTAAGTCTCTTCTCCTACTTCGATACTTCTCTATCATCCCCCTTAGTAAATAAATCGCCTCTGTAGTGAATCTTCCTGGCATGAACCCAAATTGTCTCTCAGAAATACTAGTCTCCATTCTCAATCTATGCTCAATCACTTTTTCCCATAATTTCATTGTGTGACTCATAAGTTTAATCCCTCTATAATTTGCACAATTCTGAATATCCCCTTTATTTTTGTAAATAAGAACTAATGTACTTAATCTCCAATCATTAGGCATCTTTTTCGATCGTAAAATCTCATTAAATAGTTTACATAACCACAACACCCATTTTTCTCCTAAACATTTCCAAACTTCAATCGGTATACCATCCGGTCCAACGGCTTTACCAGGACATATAGAACATAAGCACCAAAAAATTATAACTAATATATGAGGTACTGGCTCATTAAATATTCGTGAGAAAACAAGCAGCATTCTTACAGAAGCAGTTCGTTCAGATTTCAGTCTCTTCTCTACAAAGTTGGCAAGTTTCTTTGAATAAAGTTCCCCTGCCTCACTGTTCAAAACAAACTAAATGATTAATGTCAATTGCCAAAATTATGTGAAGATCCCAAGAAGAGCCATATGTATCATGCAATTGCCAGTAATTGGTATGAAACCAGACCATTTACTAGAAGGACGCACATTTTTATCATAGGACCCCCTCAATGAACCAAAATTAGAACTTTCACCAAAACTAAAAGCCTTAAGAAGCTTTTTTTCGTATACAAAAAAATCCCACAAGAAGTTGCATGACAAGTATATTAGGCATTATAAATTCTGCTCAATCCAGTTTTTTTTTTCAAACCACACAGCTAAAGGAAGAAATGACCTTAGAACAGGGTCACCTCCAATTCATCCTCTCACATTATCTCGACTTTCACCATGTCGAGTTAGAAGAATCGGGCGGGGTGCGAGATGAGTATTCACCTGCAATCAGGACCAACACAACATTCCCATGAGACAATTTGATTAAATAATATCATTGCATTTATTCCTCAGTTATTATATTCATTAAGATTGTGTGGCTTAAGTGCTTAGCAGCTGAAGTTAAAATATACAATGTCAATTGCCATGAGGTGGCATAGCACATTTACATTGTCTTAAATATCTGGCCTTTAAATTCTTAACACATAATAATTTGCAGATCTGAAAACTCCCACTAGTACTAAACTTCTCAAATGAAAATTACAAACCCCGTGCAACAAGCTGACAAAGACTGACAATATAAATCAATACACAACTACAACAAAAAATATGATAAATATTATTAATAGTAAAAGTGAAAGAATTTTAAACAAATATAACTTGTCTATTTGAAATGACAAATCTTCATAATAAAATAGTCTATATGAAGTGGACCAAACTACAATTGCAATACCATAAATTTTTGAAAACTCTTCTAAATCTAAAACCCGTCAATGTATTTATAACAAAGAAGGATTAGTTACTACAACTGTATAACATAACTAATAATAAAGAACATGAACGTAAAAGGTATAATTGTCCATTACACTTAATCAGACAACTATCCTTCTAACTAATACAAAGTGATATCCTATCAATACAACCCTCTTAAAACGCCACCTTAGCCTCAAATCAAAGAAACAAATTTGATTAATAAGTTCAGCAAGCACAATGTTGATGTCTTCACACTTAAGAAAGCCCATCTTGATGTGAAGTGCATGTTTTGATCATCGTGAACTTTCTTTTGCGGTGTGCATTAAAACTGATTTCTCCTGAGTGTCACGTCTTTGTGCTTCAATGACATTAGAATCTCTGTGGCTCTGATACCAATGATAAAGACTGAAAATACAAATGAATATATAACTATGAAACTAAAAATATCAAATATTATTAGTCATAGAAATGTAAGAACCTTAAACACAATCACTACTAACAATTTGTCTACTTGAGATGACAATCTCCATAATAAAATAGTCCGTACGGAGTGGATTGAACTCCAGTTGCAATGCTATTACTTTTCAAAGACTCCCCTAAATCTAGTAGTGAGTACAATAACATATCAAACATTAGAGAACATGAACATGAAAGTTATAATGACCCATTACAGTTAACGAACCCACTATCCTTGGAACTAATACAAAGTGATATTCTATCACAAGCACACTATGTATACTATATTCCCTACTTTCATAGAGAGATTATTATCAGAGATCGAACCACAGTGCTAAGTCTCACCTTAAATTTATAGCATGAAAAGTAAGAAAATAAACTCTATGCACTAAAGAGCAATCAGCATAAAATTCTCAAGGATCTATATATAGAAATGAAGAATATTTTAAGGAATGGGAGAACAATGTCATATTATTAAAGTAAGATAGTACAATACTGATATTGACACTCCATTTATCTTTTTCCAAAACAAAAAAATATCTTGCTTTCCTATAACCTTCTGTTGAATCAAATAAAAATAAAATGTTTCATAATTATTAGGTCACGGAAAACTAATTCCATTAAAGCACAAGTATCTGGATGGTGCAAGTTTGTATTCCATTTGCATTCAACTACAATGAAGAATTAACTGAGCATCTAAACTTGCTCAAAAGATCTGCAACTTTTTATTACATAAAAGAGCAAGGAATTTTAATTAATGGAAAGTCCACTGACAAAATCAAGAAATTCCTCCCCCTCAAAAATGAATCAAGAAATTTCGCATAATTTGTCATAAAAAGATCTGGTTTAATAAAGCAACAACAACAACAACAAAGCCTTATCCCACTAGGTGGGGTCGGCTACATGGATCAAGAAAGCAAAAGTAATAAAATGGACATTAAGGCTTAGATGGTTTAGATGCATACCAAGAAAAAGACTATCCGACCAGGAAGATAACCACTGATATTGTTCACCTGAATAAATAATTGCATAAGAATTTAAAATTTTGAATAAAAAATCGTCAGCAAGCTAATGTCATGTTACAGAAAGGAGGCGTGCAATAAATCTTATCTATTTAACTAAATACATTTTTCCTTTTTACAATAATATGAAATTAGGAATTTTTCATGGCCATGGGGAAGTGTTATGCGGAGAAATGAAGAAAGAAATAAAAAAGAATTTTTTTACAGTTAGAAAATATTTTTTTTGTGTACAATCATGTTATTTTGAAGGATAATAGGAAGCTCTAACGGTCTAAAATTATTCTTCTTCCAACAACTGAGGAAGCTTATATGGGCTGTGGTAATATCTTATTGGACGATCAAGTCCATGGAGGAACAAATCAAGATAACAAAGAAATCATATTCCCATAAGAAGTAGATGACAATTAATTATTGAAAAATAAAAAAAACAAATTTTGGCTTACCTGTATCTGTCCCCTTTTTCCACTAACCATATCGATCATTTTGATATAAGAACCCTCTTCCACTGCCTCATAAACCTATAGAACTCCATAATCTTAGTTTCTGATAGTAAGTAGGAACTGGTAGGACATTGTACGATCTTACTTATAGGTAACAAAATATGTTTTACTCAGGACCTTTTGATAGTTGGCTAAGCGTTCTTTAAAATCTCTCATCCCTGCTTCAAAATTAGTCCTGGAAAGCAGGAAAATATATAGCTTTCATTTTTCAACAAGTAGAAGCTTAAGATGAGCATAAAAAACTCAAACGTTTGTCTTCTTACTCTTCGGCATAATCAGGACTTTGCTGAATTTTCAGACGTATATTTCTCTCTATAATCTTTTCATCATTACAAATTGTTTCCAAAAATATAATCTGCAAATGTGACCATGAGATCTTGTATATCTTATAAAAAAGTCATCAAAAGTACATGTAAGAAAATTTTAAAACTTTGATTACTGTGAAACCAAACATACTTATCCTTTAGATACATATAAATTCATAAATTACCAGGACCAACACAGTCTTCCAGATATAAGGAAATGAAGCTACTATTCAAGTTCAACATAAAAGATCTTTTTATGTCTTTACTATCAATACAAGATCCTTATTTTATCTTTTTTTGACAGATTAAATCACTTCAAATTGTATTTTTATGAAAGAACATTATTTCATATTTCTAATATTTCTATCAAATGTATTTAAGAAGCCTTCCATCTATGGCAGTGACAAAAATGATCAGATATCCACTCACTTTCATGCAAGGGAGTTTTTACTACTTCCAACTTCTGTGATGAACCACAAACAAAGGAACTATCAAAGATCAGGTTCGGTCCTCTCACAAAAAGAAGAGGTGGATGAAAAAACCATGGGATTTTGAACATTAACAAATTGATTAACATCCCTAACCGAACCCTCAGAGTTGTCCTTGATAAGTGGAAAACAAGATAAAGCCAAGATAGGGCACAAAGATATGTTGCAGAATTTATCAGATTGATTGTGTTGGTCACTTTCCAGAAAGGTGGATAAGTTCACTATTACTTATTAATATAACTGCCAAAATTTTCTACTAATGATATTTACTTATTAAATATTAGGATATCTTTTTCTTTCTATTTTTTGTTTGTTTTAGGGTATGTTTGGATGAAGGGTTTAGAAGGGATGGACCAGGTTTAATTAGGATGGGGTGGGTTCAAAATTTTTACACCATATTTGGATACAACTTTTATTAATTTAACTAAGGATAGGTTGGGCATCATAAGCCCATCATTTGAATTAAAATTAAACCCACCAAAGTGGTGGTTTTGGAGGGATTAGAAATAATTATTTCCACTCTACCCTTATTTCCTCTCAATGAAATTAATTGAGAAAAACATTTTTTTCTTAAGGATAAAAAAGACATTTATCAAATTTAACCTTCCCTAATCCATATACTAGATTTTGTATCCAAACAAAGAGTGGATTAAACTAACCCAACCCATCCCATTAATTTATAGCCAAACATTATATTTGTAAATCCTCACAACACTCAACTTCACCAACCTATACTCCACCATCCTAACCCACCCCTCCATCATTGCAAAACCAAACACCCTTAAGTTCTGAGTGAGTATTTAGGTTAAGGATTTCAAATCTCTTCAGCCTGCTGATTAGCTGTCAATGATATTCTTATTCATGACTCAAAAGCTTTGAATTCCAATAACATAAGGAGTGAAATCAATATTTTTTTCATTTAATGATTTTATGATTCTTTAAATTAACAATCTTATGTTATTGCATGCGCAGATATACTGTCGAAGGACTAATTAGACAATGTCTTAGGGAAATTAGCAAGGAATTTAAGATGAAGAAGAATAAGAATAAGGAAATAAATTGTCTACTTAAAGTAGATGAGGGGTCAGGAACCAATTTTATAAATTTGTTGCACAAAAGAAAAATCATCTGGACCCACTACATATCCTTGAGCAGGAAAAATGAAAACGCGAGAAGATTTTTTTTTCTTTCAAAACAAAAAAAGTGACCAGATTAGTTCCCTTGTTTATTGTTTTACCAATTTAGAATTTATTTTCATTGGGTAATATTGAAATTCAAAGGGTGAAGCTATAGTGATTTGACCCACATGCCTTGCATTTTCCTTCAGCCATTTTCATGAGCATATTCCTTCGCTTACGTGTGCTGTTTGTCGCATCAAATATCCCGACCTGCAAAGCTATCATAGTTAGCTAATGGTCCTTGACCAGATAGTGATGCGGTGCATTTTACCTGTCCTCCTTCCTGCATCCACGCTAACATGTCCTCCATCGCTAATGCAGCCACCTGGAAACATGCAACAGAAGGATGGATGCAGAAGAAAGTAAAGAAAGTAAGTTCGAAAAGACAGTCATCAATACATCATTATCTTCTATAAAAACATAATTATCATTATGAATGTATTGGGTTAAAGAATTATACATAAAACCATTGAACTCTCATTCTTATCATCGATGCACGAGCTTACATCAAATGCTTGATTACATATTCATAAAAAGAATTTGGCAAACCTCTCCAAAGGAAAATAGTTTCTACTAACCTCATTGCGGGCCTCCAAGCCTTCTGGATTGTCCCCTCGAAAAAAATCAGCAGACTGTGTAACAAAGTTTGTGCCACAATTAACTAACGAAAAGCAAACTTGGAGCCTGTACTTTAATATTTTAACCCAAATAAGAAGAAAATGTATATCAAGTAACAAATATTAGCTCGTCAAAACCTAGAGAAAAAGTAAAGCATCATGGATATACTCATGTCTTATAAAATGACGATGTCAGTAATACATACCTGATTTGTTCCTAGTTTGAGACGGCGGTACTGCAAAACAAGTTGCGTGCAACAAATTGTCATATTGGCTACAAAAGGTTCCAAATTTTATTGCTTTATAATATATCCTTGACAGAATGATATACAAACTAGTAAGTACCTTTCCAACATTAAAATGTTTGGTCTCATGGCCTAGCCATCTTAGATATCTAGTAAGCTTGGCTGCAGTGAAGGTTTTTCCTCGAGCAGGCAAACCAACCTAGAATAAGGACAGGAAAGGTAAAGTAAGTGCTCAAATGATAAGAAACCAACATACTTCCATAGACTTTTCCAACAAATGTGTGTAGTAAGTTGACTATCGGCTATGGGATTAACTTCTTGCCCTCACTTTACATCTTGGGATATAAAAATGATAAAAGAAAATTGTAAAGTTATGCTATTAAGGGCAAAAAAAGTTGGTTCACTCTGCCAACTTTGAATAGAGTGCACAGAAGAAATTGGCAGGGATCACATGTATGTAATTTATGATATACTGATATACATATGCACGTGTGTGTACATATATGTAAATAATACAACTATGAAGTCTTGATGGCATATATGCAATTCCTCAAATTAGGACATATGTGCAAAAACTCCAACAAGCAAAGCTGAGACACGAACTCCAATATCAGTGCATAATAAAAAGAAGATGATTTACTAAAGTGGCATTCTAATTGCTATTCATATCAGCCTATAAAGTAGGACAGTTTAGTAAACTGGGTAGTCCTGGAAATGGAATACAGAACTTCCAGTTGTATCAATTACCAGAACAATCGCCAACCGAATACCTTCCCTTGGTCCAAGCATCTGATCAGCCACTGCTGCAGCTGCAACTGCTCCTGAGGCTGCTGGCATGGCTTTCTAGCAATGGATAAAATCATGTGTCAACATAAATCTTTTCTCAATTTGACAACATTAGTACACCACAATATCATTCATTGTGCAACAAAGCAGCTAATAGTCACAATCAGGTCTCAAGATGAGATTTTATATATAACCCTAAGACGTAGTAACAGTAACTCTTTATTTATGAAAATAAAACTTTACATAATAAATCAATATGGCCACTTCACAAGGCTTCTGAGTAATATGCTGAAAAGGGGAAAGCTTACATGCAAGCCCTTACTGTTAGAATGAACAAAGCAATTGTTGCAAACGTTTGCCTTGTTTATTGAATTACTTGGATTGTCTAGGTTTAAATATATATGTTTTCTAATCTGCATTACATAATTGTAACAAGTTTTGGAGGCTGTTAGGAAGACAGACGCTTTTGCTACAGCATAATAGTGGCCAATTCATGCTGGCCAATATTTTCAGAACAATAAGTATAAGAAAATTCAGGCATTGCTTGTACTGTGCCATGACAAATCGGCTTTTCATGTAACTCCACAACCATTAAAATGAAGCATATCTGATTAATATGATAAATGGTTCAAAAAAATATGAGAAATGGTTCACAGTAGCTGGAACTATATCTAGGGCATCCAACTTGTAGGGTGCAATCAATAAAAAAAGTAGTTAAAACTACAAAAGAAAGGTGCTCCAAATCATGGTAGATAAATGAAACAAAATCAACATTCATGCATACAGTTGAGTTAAGATATGAAACAATAATGAACAAAGAGAATGAATCTATTTTGTCACGAACCTTTGCTTCAGCATCCAACTTAAGATCATTTGCTAATGCACTTGAACTATTTGATTTAACGAGTCTTGGAGAACCAACACCCCTATCAACAAACAATCCCTTTTGACCGTCTTGCTTTGGAAATGGTGAAAATGTACCAACTGATTTTGATTCAAGCAAACCAGGAGTTTGAAGGACCTTAAAAGAATCCAAGGCTGCGATATCAAATTCCTACAGTACAAATTTCGGATCAGTGAAACATGACAACACTTATTAAAGTTTATCCTATCATAACTTTCATAGTAATTTAGCCTGCAGTAAATTCATATGCCACCTCTTGCAAAGAATCTGAAGCTGAAATATCAAATTCAGTAGAAACTTATCATCAATGAACCATAACAGGTCTATAATAAATTTTATCCTATCACAGCTTTCTTAGTAATTTAGCCTTCAGTAAATCTATATGGCACCTCTCTCCGAAAACCCCTAAAGTAATATCCTCATGTAATACTGATTTTCTAAAGGCAGAAAAAAACATGGAAAAGAACAATAACATTGCAAAAGAATAAGATGCCATGTGATATAACTTCTTTTAAGGACACAGGGAAAGATGCAAGTATTTATTTACTCATACAAGTACATTACATAAAAGGGGAAGGAATATGTGGATCTCAAATTAATACACAGATATTAATCCACCATTGGATTATGCTTAATGTTGGAAAAAGTCATAAAAGTTTGTTTATGATGCCATTATGACTTCATTTATCAATGTTAATAATGCCTTGAATCTGAACCCAGTTGGTCCCCTACATAGTCAGGCGCTTCAGCAGAATTCCCCTACAGCAGAATCTGAACCCAATTGATTTATTTCCTTATCACGATATAGATGTCCTATTTTTTTAGGGGATTTATTTAGAGTCCCAGTCGGTCTGTAATTCCTATCATCTGTCAAAGGGAGTGTCTATATAAACTCCCTAGGGGTTTAGACCGAGACCTATCCTTGTAATCATCATTATTCCATAACAAAGAGCCGCCGCCGTTTTTCCTCTTCGTGTTCTTCTGTATTTCGTGCGATCCATCTCTCCCTCTTTTCGTAACAATCAACATTTCCATTAGAATTTTCCCTGCTTCCACATTTCCATTAGAATTTTCATATGCCACTTCATAAAAGTATGCACTATTTGAAGATCCACATATATATTAACCCCCCTATCAAAAGCAACTATACAAGTGCCCATAGAAATTATGAGATATCTTCGTGAAAAGCAAGTGCAGCCAGAAGTATGAGAGAACTGTTAACTTTTAAGATGTGTCTTTAACTGAAGAAGGTGGAAGAAGAAAAGATGGATATCAATGCTAAATTATACAGGGCAATGAATATGACTATATATAGAGGATGCAGGTGTGTAAACAAGAGAAGATTACTTTGCTCAGCTCCATCTTAACTTCAAATTTCCTTTTCTACCTGGGAGATTAACTTTAAATTTATGGTAATGCAATCACAGAAACTTCTGAGTGATGTTTCTGAGAGTAACAATGTCATTGAAAACAAAATATAATAACTTAACTTGTTGGTAAAATTAAAATAAAATAATACTATAAGAATGACACGCAACAGAGATCCAAAGATATTATAGATTTGAGACTAAAATCTGAGGTAGCAACTGAAACTGCTAAAAGATCCTTAGCTAATACATGCAATATGTCCTTTTGTATAAATTTATTTCCCAGATGAATATTTGACAAATTAATATAAATGTACTCTGTATTAATATAACTGTACTGCCCTTTGAAAGAATCAATGCCACTCAAGAGCCTATTAAGTACTGGCTAATATAAGATGAGCAGAAAAATGTCCACATGAATCGCACATGCCATCTTTACTGCCAAATGATTATTAGATGGTCTAGTTTGTACATTTGAATTTTTTTCTGCATTATGAAACTAAGTAACAAATACTTCAAAGAATTTGTTCATTTGGTAGGCTCATGGTCTGAAAAATGAGCTGGTTAATATTATGTGAGCTGAAAAACGTCAACAACGATTATTAAAATCACATTGTCTACCATACCAATTTCCTATTCTTAGAGGACGCCTATGAAATCCTCATGATTCAATAGACATGGACCTCTTCTAAGCAAGATAAGCCTTTTTTACCATTGACATGATTGTTGTACTAATTTATAGAACGTATAATGACCCAGCTCATTTAGACCGAGGATTAGTTGAGTTAAACAGTATTTTTTTTTTTGTATAAGAGAGTCAATAAGTACTGCAAGAAAATACCAAAAGTAAACTATACCGATAAAATTTTCTAGTGTAATGTGAAAATGTTTTAAGAGAGTCATGTCATGAACTAATAATCAAATAAAATTAAAAATAAATGAAAACAGAACAAATCATAAAGAACTAAATTATTTGGTTCCATACAATATTGAAATGTTGTATGTGGACCTTTTTATTGTTAGTTTGATCAACTGAAGATGCATCAGGTTTGTATACAGGAACCAAATAAATCTGATCAGGGACGGCAGGGTTTGAGCCATCATTCTTAAAGATAGTCTCACTATTGAGCAAAGATCTTGGATTCTCTGACAAGTTAGCTGCATAGACAATGCCAGAACTGGTATTTGGTGCTGGAACCTCATAGTGTTCTAAATCCAGTTCCAAGCTAGATGTCACCCCATTCTGTTGGTCAAAAAGAAACAAAATGAATATATGTAATAATAAGTCCTCTGCAATGAAACAGTGAAAAGAAATATTTCCAGATAAAGCTGAATCTAATTATATATAAACTTGTATTCAGATTGACAGGTCATTAAAATAACTAATATGCAAGATGGACTAGCTTTTGTTTTGCATGATGTACTAGGCAAAGAGAACATGATAGGAAGGATGTGTTTGTCGTTACCATATTTGGTATCCTTTGACTTTACCACCTTTTTTAAGTTGACTTTACTAGTGACAGTTCTTACATTTGCATGTTTCTCTGCCACAAAAAAGTTTGATTCTGTGTCAGCACGAAAGATCGGTAGCTTGAGTTTCTTTTATCTTTTTTGAGAAAAGCTGTAGCTTCTTTATATCTACATTGAATAGGTTTTACTCTCACACCCTATTGTTTTTAATTTACTCACAAGCTCGATTGATCTGACCCCAGCTATGATGACAGTAGGAATAACTAGACTTCAGAAATATTAACTCTGACATCATAAATGTGCACTAAAAGATGAAAATGCTGATTTCAATTGAGACTCATATACAAGACACTAGCAGAGCCTCGTGATGCTAGAGAGCTCACTCTCTACAGGTTGCAGCAGCTTATTTAGAAACGTTCATGATATGACAAAGAGCACAAAGGAAAAAACTCAACGGATGACCTCCAATTCCTTGATTAATATATTGTCATCTCATTCTCTTTGTCAAAGTTTTTTTTCTTCAAATGGAGCTTTCTATGTATTTAGACTGCAATCTTGATTAGCAGTAAGAATTTCACATGATAGGAATTCATTGCAACCTACAGAGTTGAGAGGATATGGATAATAGACATTTTTTTCCAGTCTTTGGAGAAAGAAGTGGCATACTTCTTCCATTTGATTCAAGTACCTAAAGGATATATATTAATCCTATGTTTTATCCATATGTATGATGAATTAAGATGCTTGACTTTGCAATAGCATGCCAAAGGCTATGCACATTGTTCACAGCGCAGAGACAATGGAAGATCCATGATAATCAAGTAAGCTTTTGGCATATTGGTTCTTTTTATTAGCGTGCTGACATATGAAGTAAATCAAACCAGGCCATTGCGTGCTTCAGATTATTAATCCATAATTTGAGAATTTTAAATTAGAAAACGAGGCACCAAATCACAACTCAAACCTCCAATCCTGCATCTGGCTCCACATTGATGCTCACATCTGGAATCCCACGAACCATAGATGGCTGCAAATTCTCCTGATACGCCCTCCAGCTTGCTGCTAGATCAAATGGTGACACAATGTCGGCTTTGACGAACACCTTGTACTCCAGAACTTCCTCATCCCCATTAACATTGAACAATGCCCTGGCATCCCCTTCCAGCGTTCCTCCTTTGAGCATCCGGTTCGGTCCCTCCTCCACGATGCAAGGCACACTATTGTACTTCGGCTTCAATAGGAACTTGAAGTCCAAAGTTTCTAATGGAAATGAATAAAACCAAAAATAGTCAAAATTACAAAAAAGTGGACGTCCCAATATCGAATTCTGCTTCACAAATCTTAAACTCGATAAAACAACAACAATAGAAAAGAAGTAAATTCAGCACGAACTTGAAGTCAAACGTTTCTAGTGCAGACTACGAAGCAAAAATTCACGTTTTGGAATAAAACCACGTCCAAGTGTCAAAACTCATTCACAAGAACCAATGTTACCTCATTGAAATGCAAAAAAAGATGTCACATATAACCGAGAAGTAGATATGAAACGCGTCCAACCAGATCACAAACACCCAGCGATAATTTTTCCAACACAAGCAATCAGAAGAAACTTGCAACCCCAAATCGCCAAAAAAAGAAAAAAAAAGACACAAAAATTCACAGTTCAGACAATTCCGACGAAACCCACGCACCATGATCAGGGGGTACAACAAAGCTGAGCTCCCACATGGACGCCGACTCCCGCGCCATCGACAACTGACAACAAGCTTCCATATGTTAAAGTCGAATCATTCGGAGTAAAATGAACCATCGTTACACCACACATCGGAAAACCAAACTCGAGAAACTACTCACAGCTTTGGTGGTGTCCCAGGAGCCGATCATGGGGGCGGAGCCGTAGACGTGGGGGATGAGATCGCCGCTGATGTTGAGGTTCTCCATCTTGAGCGACACGTAGAGTTGGCCGCCCCCCTCGCGGTCGTGGGAGCTGTCGGAGCTCTTCGACGCGCCCGTCCCCATCGCCGGCGAGCGAAGATTAGGCGACGAGAGGAGGAGAATGCGAAGCGCGAGGATGTCGAGAATTTGAGCGGAGGGGTTTATTAGTTATGGGGATGAGTCTGGATAAATTCGATATATGGCTGAGGACCCACCAACCAGCGACGACGAGCAAGCCGAATTTGGTGGTTGAGCGCGAGCGTTCGAAGTCGTGGTCACTGGTGAGGCTTGAAGCGCCCAGCTCTGGGCGTTTATATAGTGGCAGTAAGCGATGAGATGGCAGTGCGTGGCGCTGACGTGGCATCGTTCGAAAGTGCTGTTAGTGCGGGTCTCATGCCGTGAGCGAACTTTTTACATTAGATTCTTAAGAATGCAACATGACTTAAGATTCCTATCAACCAAACAGCATGCGAATTCATTCGTGTTATTGAAAAAAATTAATTTCAAGCTGGAGATTTCAGATGCTATTAACGACTATATTATATACAAATTGATCTCGATATTTTTGTTTATTTTAGTTTAACAAGATATATGTCTCATACCAACAGAACTATAATTTTTATTTATTCATAATTATGGTAATTTTAGTTCAAATTTTTATTATCAGTGTTTTTGTTCTTTTCTAATCTTTGTGCCTTTTCCATGGGGAGAATTTTAAGTTGAGGTGCTGCGAGATCGTCCACCTTACTCTCTGCTTGCAAAGTTGGTGCAAAACCAACAAAGTTATCGAGCACTGACACTTGGAGTTCGATTTCACCTTCTCTTCATCCTCTTGCCTCGTGCTTCCCCAGTCTGGAGATCACTGAGACGCACGAGTCCTGTTTGTTCTTTTCTTCCACTGTCCTTTTCAGCGCTAACGGTGGTGATGTTTCCTTGGCGAGATTCCTCGGTGCTCTCCAGTGGGAACTTTGCTGACGCTTTTGCACTTTTGCTTGTGCTCCTTGTTTTGCTTCGCCCTCTCATAGATTGAGAGAGTAGTACGGTGATTTGCTACTAGGTGAAAAAGGAGCACGCATTTACCGATTTGTGGATCCATGACCGAGATGTAACGTCCTAAATTTAATTGGAAAAAAGAAAAAAAAAAGAAAAAAAGAAAGGAAGATAAAATAAATAAGAAAAAGATAAAAATTTGAAATCAGATTTTATTAGGAGTTGACTTCCAACCAAACTCAAACTTCTCCCTTTATAAATAAGATGTCAGGCAAAACGAAAATCTCTTTTTCATTTTCTCACGAAGTCGGCCCTAATTTTTTCTCTACGTGCATCCTTTTCGTTCTTCCTTATTTCTGACAGCCATCGCCATACAAGGGATACATCGGAGGACGCGAATGACGTCGGGGTGCATCTGGACAGAGAAGAACGAGCAGAGGAAGAAGAAGAAGAGGAAGAGGAAGAAGAGAACTGCAATAACAGTTTCTTAGACAGAAACTTCGAGGTATGGAACTAGGATAGATTCGTGATAGAGTCTTGATTTTATATTTGAAGCATATTCTAGATAGTTCCTGGTTAATGCATGATGTCTCATGGTGTTAAATTGTGCCGGTCATCGCCAGAAAAGATGAACGGAACGCGAACTGCGCGTCCGCGCAGTTTCTACGAAAGATGAACCCGGCCCGAGTTCACATGAACCCGCTCCGGGCAGATCCTTCTCCAGACCGAGTTCGTAAGAATTCGGCCCGGATCCGTCATTGTTGCACTCTCAGAGCTCTGCAACCGGACGAACCCGGCCCGGGTTGAAGACGATCCGGACCGAGTTCTATGTACGAAAATTAGTCGGGCGCGACGGTTGCCCCGACTCGACGACGAACCAACCCAGTCCGGGTGTAACCCGAACCCGGCCCGGCCTTGCTCTCTGATTCTACCGAAGATGATTATGCATAACCCGACCCGAGTTTATCCCTACTCGGTCCGAGCTCCGACTTTGATTAAAACTGATTCTATGATGTTTGGATCCCTGATTATATTCATATTTCAAATCTTAATGATGATGATGATTATTACACTTGTGCATCTGATTTACTCTCCATGATCATGTTTTTATCCTGATTTAAAGTTCTTATCAAAATGTGTTTTGTTTAATTAAAAGATGTAAGATAAAAGACGTAAAACGTTAAATGAAAAGCTCTTTTATGATGGACTGGTGACGACCAGTTATGGGTTGACCTCAGTCAGTTATGGACTGGCTATGTCAATTATGATGATGATGATGGACGGGTTGAGGTAGGGCATATGGGTTGAAATATATCCCAAATAAGTTAAAGATGAAATTAAGATGATGAAGAAGATGAACACATATGAATAAAGAATCTCTCTTATGATATATGGCTTTTGCCTTTTTTATGATGATTATTTATGATCTTTTATTCATATGTTCCTATGCATGTTCATATTATTCCATATTATGATCATGATTTACTTTCCTATAAGATGATGATGTTATCTTATGATATTATCTTTATGATTCATGTTTAGCATCATGATCCTATGACGATATTTATCTTACTTTTATACTGAGTTGTAAAACTCATAAGGAGGTTTCTCCCCTGTATGTTCTTAAATGCAGGTCAAGGTCTCAATGATGATGGTGGCCAACGGTGACATATCGAATTCGTAGGTGGCTGCGCATGGTTATCGAGTCCTTTAGATGAGGATAGTTTTTTTCTTTTCTTTTATTACTTGATGTATTAGCTTTCCTTTGACTCCTGTGAAGTCAGTTATCAGTCTTTCGCATTTCATGATGTTATTCTTTTTATTCTTAATGATGATTTAATTATTTCGCATTTATCATTACTAAGTTGATCAGTCAAAGTCTTCTTTTCGGTCAACATGATGTACACGTAAGAATGACCTGTAGCGTCCTCGAAGCGTATTCTGCCATGTGGTGGGGTGCGATTTGGGGGCATTACAGTTAGGTATTAGAGCCTAAAATTAGGTCATTCTTATGTCCTAAAGTATGATGTCAAGTCCATGTGCAAACGCCACGAGCAATCACCGTGCCACCTAAAGTCAAGTAAGTTTATCTTGTCTCCTAAAATGTAGGATGTTTTTCTAAGATGATAATGTATGATGATGTAGATGTCTCCACACCGCGCACCTGTTACTAGAGCTTGGAATCGGAAGCGACCTCGAAATAGCAGCGGGATTAGAAATCCACTACAAGAGGGGACGGACCAGAATGAGGTCCAGATGAGTCAGGCTCGTGCTATGGAGCCGACTGTTTAGTCCCCACTAGTGCAGCCCCCACCATCACGGGCACCAACGATTTCGCCTGTACTGATACTATCGGTTCAGACCGTACCAATCATGACGCCATCGGTGCAGCTTCCTTCTGTGCAGCCTACACCACCAGTATCCTCTAAGGACACTATTCAAGTATTCATGAAGTTGCACCCTCCAGAGTATGACGGTTTGGGCGAGTTTGACAAAGCTGAAAGGTGGTTGAGGACCATCAAGGAGAAACTACAACAGATGAACTGTGGTGAAGATAAGAAGGTCATATTCGCCACCAGCGTTTTAACTGAAGATGCATTAGACTGGTGGAGGACTGTGGTGGACACCCAGTATGATGGACAGAATGACGTTCCTTGGGAACGTTTTTGTGAAGCATTCGAGGCACGCTACTTTCCACCATACCAACGTGCACTGAAGCAGAGGGAGTTTCTACAATTGAGCCAGGATCAAATGATAGTGCTCAGTACCATGTCAAATTCATTCGTCTTGAGAGGTACAACACTCTCAAGATGAGTGACAGACAAAAGGTAGATCATTTCTGTCAAGGCTTAAACTCGATCATCCGGACCAGCACCTTAGCTGGCCAATGTGCTAATGTGAGCCTGACAGTGGAGTTAGCAATCACAATGGAAAGGAACTATGCTAGAGAACAACAAGAATTGAAGGATGTGAAAGGAAAGGCCCCATGCAACCCTCTGCTCAGAATCAACCTCGATGGAATGATCGCCGTCGGAATCGATGAGGACCCGAGAATCAACGTCGGGATAATCGGGCAAGGCCTTATGAGCCTCGTGAGGCTAACCGCCAACAATAATCTCAATATCAGGTAAAGATGATGAACATGAAGTTAAAGATGTTTATGATGAAGAAGAATTAAATCATGAACCTTTTTGCAGCCCCAAAGTCAGCAACCCCAGCAGCAGGCATAGGGTACTGGTGCTTGTCCCCCCTGTAGGAGGTTCCACATTGGAGAATGTATGATGAAGGCTGGGGTATGCCTGCACTGTGGTCAATAAGGATACTTCATTCGAGGTTGTCCTACTAAGAAGGATGATCCCAGACCAGCTCAGCATGACGCGAGAGGCAAGAATAATATGGTTTGTGGAAGAGTCTTCCACCTAGATGAAGATGTAGTCCCGGCAGACGTCGAAGTTATTAGAGGTACACTATCCATAGCCAGTCTTCCTACTATGGTTCTATTTGATTCGGGTGCATCGCACTCTTTTATATCTAAAGACTGTGCTACAGCTTTAAGTTTACCTCTATATGATATAAGTCATCACATGGAGATAATTACTCCCATGAGAATGCTCTACGTCACCAAGTACCTTCCTAAGGTACCAGTAGAGATACAAAGCAAAAACTTTTCTGCAGATCTGGTAATCATCCCCATGACGGACTACGATATCATTCTTGGTATGAATTGGCTATCCTACCATGATGTAGTAATACTATGCAAACAGAAGAAGGTAATCATTCATACCCAAGGTGAACGCAAGCCCACCGTCAGGGGTACCACAGGAAAAGATGAGAAGGTTATCATATCTGTCATGAAAGCACAAAGGATGATACAGAAGGGATGCAGAGGTTTTCTTGCTAATGTGATGAAGGCGGACAACCCATGGACCCAACTACAACAACCAAACGTAGTTCGGGAATTCTCGGATGTCTTTCCTGACGACATCTCCGAATTACCATCTACATGCGAGATTGATTTTCGGATCGATCTCCTTCCAGGCACTGCTCCGATCTCGAAGGCCCCCTACAAGATGGCGCCGACCGAGATGCATGAACTGAAGAAGTAAATTCAGGAACTTTTAGACAAGGGGTTTATCAGGCCGAGTATATCTCCCTGGAGAGTCCCAGTGCTATTTGCCAAGAAGAAGGACGGCTCTCTAAGACTGTGTATTGACTATCGGATGTTGAATAAAGTCACAGTAAAAAACAAGTACCCTCTACCGCGGATCGACGACCTCTTCGATCAACTTTCAAATGCCGCGGTATTTTCTAAGATTGACTTACGAAGCAGGTACCACCAGCTTAGAGTGACTGATGAAAATGTACAGAAGACGACTTTCCGATCAAGGTATAGTCACTGTGAATTTCTAGTGACGCCTTTTGCACTGACGAACGCCCCTGTAGCTTTCATGGATCTCATGAGGGTGTTCAGACCATACTTGGACCAGTTTGTCATCATCTTCGTAGATGACATCCTGATCTATTCGAAAAATAAAGAAAAACACAAGGAACACTTGAAGATAATTTTGGAAAAGTTGAGGCAACACAAGTTATACGACAAACTATCCAAGTGTGAGTTCTGCCTTGATCAGATTATGTTCCTTGGACATATAATCTTGAAGAAGGGCATTTCTATGGATCCTTCCAAAGTAGAAGCGGTATCCCACTGGTCAAGGCCAAAACATGCCACTGAGATCCGTAGCTTCCTCGGATTGGCAGGTTACTACGATAGATTCATCAAGAATTTTTCAAAGATTGCATCCCCATTGATGAACCTAACGAAGAAATGAGTGAAGTATATATGGATACAGAAATGCAAAAATAGATTTCAAGAACTAAAGGCCAGACTGACCACTGCACTCATAATCATCATTCCGAAAGGTATAGATAGGTATGTAGTGTGCAGTGATGCTTGCGGCACAGGACTGGGATGTGTGCTCATGCAATATGGAAAAGTGGTCGCATATGCATCTAGGCAGCTGAAGAAGCACGAGGTGAACTACCCAACTCACGACCTTGAATTGGTAGCGGTAGTCTTCGCATTAAAGATTTGGCGACACTACTTGTATGGAGTACAATTTGAGAAATATTCAACAAGAGTCGAGTTGATACAAGAAAGGATGAAGGCAGCTCAAACTCGACAAAAATTCTATGCTGACAAAGGACGACGTGAACAAAGTTTTCAGACAGGCGATCAAGTACTCCTGAAGGTTTCTCCAACCAAGAGAGTGATGAGGTTCAGCAAAAGAGGAAAGCTCAACTCAAGATATGTTGGCACATTTGAGATACTTGAGTTGGTTGAAGAGGGTGCTTGTAGGCTAGCATTACCTTCATCCTATGGGCGAGTTCATAACGTGTTCCACGTTTCTATGCTCCGAAAGTACAAACATGATGATGCAAATTCATACTATATGAAGAACCCAACCTCAAAGATGACTTGACCTATGAGGAGCAGCCCATCCAGATTCTAGAGACAAAGGTTCAACGTCACAATAACAAAGATGTACCATTGGTCAAGGTGGCTTGGAGTCATCACCGAGGTGACGAGGCAACTTGGGAACTCGAGTCTGAGATGCGAAGGGAATTTTCTGCATTATTTGGTAAGTCCTGACTTCTGACTGAATTCGAGGATGAATTTTATTTTAAGGGATTTATGATGTAACGCCCGAGATTTAATTAGGGAAAAGAAAAGAAATAAAAGGAAAAAAAAAGGAAGATAAAATAAATAAGGAAAATATAAAAAAATTAAAATTAGATTTTATGAGGAGTTGACTTCCAACCAAACTCAAACTTCTCCCTTATAAATAAGAGGTCAGACCAAACGAAAATCTCCTTTTCGTTTTCTCACGAAGCCGACCCTAATTTCTCCTCTATGTGCGCCCTTTTCATTCTTCCTTGTCTTGATGGCCGCCGCCATACAGGGGACAACCGGAGGACGCGGACGACGTTGGGCGCGCATCTGAACAGAGAGGAGCGGGCAGAGGAAGAGGAAGAAGAGGACTGTAGTAACAATTTCTTGGACAGAAACTTCGAGGTATGGAAGTAGGATAGATTCATGATAGAATCTTGATTTTAAACTTGAAGCATGTTCTAAGTAGTTCCTGATTAATGCATAATGTCTCATGATGTTAAATTGTGCAGGCCATCGTCGAAAAAGATGAACGAAACGCGAACTGCGCGTCCGCGCAGTTTCTGCAAAAGATGAACACGGCCCGAGTTCACCTGAACCTGGCTCGGGCAGGTCCTTCTCCGGACCGGATCCGCCATTGTTATGCTCTCGGAGCTCTGCAACCGGACGAACCCGGCCCGAGTTGAAAATGATCCGGACCGAGTTCTGTGTACGGAAATTAGTCGGGCACGACGGCCGCCCCGACTCGATGACGATCCGACCCGGCCCGGGTGTAACCCGAACCCGGCCTGGGTTTGCTCTCTGATTTTACCGAAGATGATTATGCATGAACCCGGCCCAGGTTTATCCCTACTCGGCCCAGGTTCCGACCTTGATTAAAATCGATTCTGTGATGTTTGGATCCCCGATTATGTTTCTATTTCAGATCTTAATGATGATAATGATTATTACACTTGTGCCCCTGATTTACTCTCCATGATCATGACTTTTATTCTGATTTAAAGTTCTTATCAAAATATGTTTTGTTTAATTAAAAGATGCAAGATAAAAGACGTAAAACGTTAAATGGAGAGCTCTTTTATGATGGACTGGTGACGATCAGTTATGGACTGACCTCGGTCAGTTATGGGCTGACTCTGCCAATTATGATTATGATGAAGGACGGGTTGAGACAAACCTCCTCGTGAGTTGAAATATACTTCAAATAAGTCAAAGATGAAATTAAGATGATGAGGAAAATGAACACATATGAATAAAGAATCTCTTTTATGATATCTGACTTTTGCCTTTCTTATGATGATTATTTATGATCTTTTATTATATGTTTCTATGCATACTCATATCATTTCATATTATGATCATGATTTACTTTTCTATCAGATGATGATGTTATCTTATGATGTTACATTTATGATTCATGTTTAGCATCATGATTCTATGACGATATTTATCTTACTTTCATACTAAGTTGTAAAACTCATAGGGAGATTTTTCTTCTGCATGTTCTTAAATGCAGGCCAAGATCTTAATAATGATTATGGTGGCCAACGGTGATAGATCGAGCTCGTAGGTGGCTGCACATGGTTATCGAGTCCTTTAAATGATGGATAGCTTTTTTTTCTTTTCTTTTATTACTTGATGTATTAGCTTTCCTTTGGACTCATATGAAATTAGTTAACAATCATCCGCATTTCATGATGTTACTCTTTTTATTCCTAACGATGATTTAATTATTCCACATTTATCGTTACTGAGTTGACCAGTCAAAGTCTTCTTTTCGGTCAACATGATGTACACGTAAGGATGACCTGTAGCGTCATCGAAGCGTATTCTGCCACGTGGTGGGGTACAATTTGGGAGCGTTATAGAAATGTCACAAACAAGTAACCTCCATCATCTTAATTCAGTTTGCATGCGTTTTGTCTTACTTCAATTGTGTACTTTGAGTTAGTTGGAAGTGAATACTCATCAGCATAAACTATGCAGTTTTGATAAGCTTCATCACCTCGCCTTTTGCAATTAATGTTGGATTCTTGTCCATTGATGTAATCTCACATACTATTTCACTGGTTCTTCTCACGTACTGTTTCTCTAGTTCTTCAGAACTTTGGACACAATAAAATTTTGTTTTTTTTAATTAGTTTAACACATTCCAGAGGTGACGGCAAATATTAGTGAAAGCATGCTGCTTTCTACATTCCTTTTCTTGAGATATTACATACATCTTTGTATTTGAGTTCTTTTCATACCTGAAATGAGAAGAATTGGCAAGAGTGCAGCACTCTGGACAGACTTGAGAACATCAGGTATCTAGGGAGACTCTCCCAGTTAATGTGGCAGGTTTCTGGTCCTCGTAAATTTTGCAACTATATTATGTGGATCTCTATATCTGACTGCCACTGCCTGCCAATTCTTTGAATTCCTGGAAGGCATTCTTGCACTCCTCATTGAATCCACCTACAAACTGTGAGAATCTCTTGATATAAGCATTATTATTAAGTCAAACGGCGATGAGAGTAACAAATATGTGAATGAAGATACCTGATGAATGCGGAAGGCAAATCGAGCACCTCGGAGAATTAATTCTTCGTTGTCTGTCAAAGCACCTGATCTTACTGTAGTCACAATTCGATTCATATATTTTTTCGCAAGTTTCAAAGATTCCAGCTTCAACTGCAAAGGTGTCACATATTCACATAAAACAAATCTTGTTATGAAAGCATGGTTATCTTTTTGTATTCCAAGAATATTGGATAAAAGTTATTTCCAAATCCTCTATTAAAATTCCATACGATGCAGTTAAAGGTCTTCTCTGAGCTGTTAATTTTGTTCTGGAACTTTTGAGATTCCAAATACTATTATGTTTGTGTGTTCATGCATGCCTTGTATCATGTTAGGGAGCTAGATTTAAATGTGAAATACCTGGGCAATGATGCCAGTGTCAAGCATCCATTCCCAAGGAATTCTGAAGTTTCTATACCTTTTGATTGTGCTGTCCCTCACCATTTCAATGTCGTGAACACTGCGTTCTAACCTGCAACATTACATATTAGACTAAAAAAAACAAGATTAGTTGGAGGAAATATTTTCTTTATATATCCTCACTTGTCTTGCAATGTTTGTATCTGTTTCAAGGCAATGGAAGTTGTATGTCTCTTATCATCATGGAAGGTTGAAACCTCATATTCCAGATTTTTCATGTTTCGGTAACTAAATGCAGCTTCTCTCATTGCATCTGCTTTTGGTTCAGGCCACCGTGGGAAGTGCTTGAGAACTGCCCTTTCATCAACTAAATATGATAGTTTCTCATCAAGCCATTTAATAAAGTCATCCACCTCAGAGATGTCCCTGAAATTTGCATTTTCAAACTCTTTCAAAAGGGAGTTGATGAATTCACCTTGCGATTCCACATCTGATTTTATCTGTGAAACAAGCTTGCCCCTTTAGTTATTTCCATACAATATGTTAGCTTATTGATGTGTTCCTTGAGTGATCTTTGTATCATTCGTTATCATGCCACAGATAGGGAACAAAAGATAAAAATATCTTACCAAAGGGAGGATGAAACATAATTCAGCATTTACAGTAAAATAAAAATGGAAAATAGTCTAGTCTTAGAATAGAGTAAGAATTATTAATAACCAAACTGATATATGAACAACCTATTCAAAATAAAAGGAGATACTCAATACAGGCACTTAACATGAACAAAAGCTTTTGAATAGGAAGTTGTGAAAACTAATAAGATACTCAATTGTAAACTAACATGGAGTTTCGAGATTATGAAGCTTACTCACAGCTAGGACATAAGCTGATCTGTTCTCAATCTCTCCAATCATTTCTCTGGCATTTGCAACATTTGGAAATGGCAAGTTCCCTACTTTAGTGTCATTTTTTTCTCCTTTTCTTGTCTGAAAGCGGTAAAACTCTGCTACTTCTGGCACTCGTTGGATTGCCTTGATGGACTGTCCAAGCAATTTGGAAGGTGGAGGAGGAGGTGGTGGCGGTGGTAACCAAGTTTCTTCACTTCCTTCAATCACAAGGGGAAAGCATAAAGGCTTCGGTGGTGGTTTCTGCACGCTTGAGGATCTCCCTTTGATTTCTTCTTTTGATGATGAAAATTCTGATTCCATCATGGCATTGCCATTTGGTGACTCTTCAATGTCTTCATAATTAGTTCGAACTGTTTCCTTTTCCTCCAGATCGGTATTACTACTAGCAGAAGCTTGCATCTTCTTTGACATCACTAACGTCCTGTCAATAGGACAAGCTGGAAGCACAACATTTCTTCTGAGATGTCGAACTTCCAGCTTCAGTTGTTCATTCTCCATCTCCAACAAGTTGATTCTATTGATGGCCATTGCAAGCTTGTTTCTGAGGAGAGATATGCATGAGCCATCTTCCTCAGTCCCTATATTAACCATAGTATCAGAATTTACTGAATTTTCTCTCAGTAATGATACTCCGGCTTTTAGGCTGAATGACATATGCTTTCAGGAAGCCTGGAACTTGTTGGAAACAGCAACTAGCAGGTAATTTGTGCAGCTGTGACCCTCATCATAGTTTTGCTTCTTCACCTTGTGTCTATTTTTACAGGTAGGTAAAAATTTGGTGAGTATATAAACAAGGACTTGCTTGCCTTGAAAGTGGTTGATACGACGTGTCTGCCTCGTAACATGATGCTGTTGGGGTTTCACTTGAACTGTTCAATGAACATAGAGAGCATCAGCCTGGTAATTTATCTTTTCTTTACTTTTTGAAGCTTCTTAGATACTTTGCGGCCCAAAGTTTGGGAAAATGAGAAGGCTCAAATTTATACATTTTGTGGCATGGTGATCACACTATGTTAGACTGTCATTCAAGATGGCCGATACGATAATACTGATTCATACATATTACAGAATATCAATCTCTGTCGTGTGGGTGTTGTGCATTGGAAAACTTTTGTAATTCTGAAGTTTTATGGTAGATGATTGAGGAAGCATGAGGAGTTATAACATGTTATAATCAAAAGATGGGTCTAGAGCTCTTTCAACCAATTAAAGTCTAATATCTACGATACTGTCATGAAGATCTTGCAAACTTTTGTATCAGGGATCTGCTCTGTTTTCATTTGCACTCATCTTCTTTCTGAAAGTCGAGCATCATTACATATGTATCTCAAAGTTTCTTCCTTATACTTGCAAAATATGAGCACCATTACCGGGCTTCAAATCATTTTTATCATATGATTCTGACAAACAACCCTATGATTCTGCCCCTTGGTGCAAAAATTGTTTGTGGAGCACTTCATTGCGATCATAAGGACACCGTAACCAATGAGATCTGCATTGGGATTTTGGCATTGTTTAAGTAATAATAAGATTGAACTGACCGGATGGATTAATTAAACTGTAATGATGCAATTGGATCGAAGTGCTGCTTAACTTCCAAGGTTCCAACATCCAACTCGAGACAGCTTCCTGTATGAAGATGAAGTCACCATGACTCGGGTTTCAGGTGTACAGTGGACAAAATAGCATTCCGCATGGATTACGTATGATACAGATTTTTAAAAAAAAAAAAGAAGAAGGAAATACCACAATTAGTGGCTTGATGCCAAAAGGTTGAGCTCAAAGTTCAGAAGTGGTAACTGGTAAGCAAGCAGCAATTGCATGTTGATGTAAGGGTCATTGGGTTAAGATATCTCCTTATTCTATGCACTTCGATTTGCTTACATAATCTATTTATTATTTTATTTGTTCAGTCTGGCATCATGCGCATATTCTGTTCGCAAATGCGGCAGATCCTTTCATGAAATAAATTAGTCTCAAATTGGAATTCTGACGTTCGCAGGGAAGATACAGTTTTAGTATTCTTATTAATTAATTACGTCAATCAAATTTGATCAAATATTTCATATTTTGAACGATCGGAGTATACTACTCAGATACTACACAAAATAATACATTAATCGACTTAGTATAGATAAATTTTTATTATACGTCTTGATCACTAACTGGTGGCCTCTTTTTTTTTTTTTTTTACCTAAGTCACTTCAGTTGAGCTTTTTAACATTCACAAGGCGTGGCATGATGCATCCAATTCGTGTGCTGGTCCGGGCTGACGTAGTTGGGGTCGAATTCAACAGTCAACATTGTACGTGATCTTTTGAACCCCTTGCATTTTTCTTTTTTTTTCTAATACTATTTACAGTTAGCATTTGCGACTTGTTGCGTGTTCTTTAGAAGGCTTTGTTTTGTTTCCCACTACCTTTTATTGCTTTATACTTCTCTTAAACTAACAACGCCAACCCGGTTAGGAAGAAGACACTATATTGAGATGGCTGCATAGCACATGGAATCTTGATAGAAGAATATCCCAATGCCAAATTCCCATCACATTGATAGAGTAGTAGGTAATTAAAAAGAAATGCAAATGTTAATGCAAACAAACCCATGCTTTTCCCTAACGACATCCATCTCCATCTAAGTTTGCCAAATCTATGAGCAGTAGCAGGAGCCAATTTGATGTCTTTAAACTTTTTCGACTTGGCATTTAACCAAAGTTTATTAAGAAGACATGAATTTTGCTACGTACATTTTGAAGAAGACAACTTTGAACTATGTTTAGCATTTGATAGCGTGAGGGTTAACGATTAGATATTCATTTAAGATATTAGAAAATAACTACTTTTTTATAATTAATTGATGAATATAAAATAACATAATTGAATATATAATAAATTATTAGCAACAATATAAATTTTATTATAATGTCATAAGTAAATCATTTATATATCAATGAAATAAAATAAAATCGTACAACTAATATATATATATATATATATATTATAAGATATATATTGACAATATTATTATTTAGTATATGCATGATATGAAAATAGTAATTATTAATTTTTTTATATCCATTGTTAATAAATAAATAATTCATAATTAATTAAGCATGAATCTGAAAAAAAATATAGTTAAATGGTGATAAAATAAAAATAAGAAAATAATAAGATAAAATGAGAAAGAAATAATGCATTTGAATAAGGATAAAAAAATTTAAAAATAAAAAATATAAATCTATAATCATTAAACACTAGTAAAAATATTTTTTAATATTTTCATTCGAAATGTTAAGATTTACTTATCTATATTATTTATCAAATAAAAAAATTAATATTTGAATCGTTAAATGCAACTCCAAATGTTCTTTATGGAAATATCAATTCTATGGAGAAGAAACCATTTTTACAGCTTAATGAATTTATTCTCTTATATATATAATTTTACTTCAAAAAAAAAATCATAGCAGATAAAACAAAATTTCGATGGATTGAAGTGGAGTTTTTTTTTTCACCAACATTGTTTATAACTTTTCTTATCAATAAAATGAGTGATATTATGTTAAATTTTTCTCATCCCCAGAGTTAAAGGGGGGAAAATGAGCATTTCATAAAAATAACTTCCCAAATAAATGCAACTTTCGTTCTCATTTGAGGAAATCCGAAAGATCCTAAAAATAAAGTTTGAATGAAACTCGTCAACTTGTATTTAAACTGAATCCATTCAGAAAGAAAGAAAGAAAGAATCAATTTTAGTGAGAGGAGAAGCGGTATTCAAATTCAGGTGCTGAATAACCCAATTCAATGAATTGGGGGAGAGAGACAGAGAGAGAGAGAGAGAGAGAGAGAGTGGACGAGGGCATGTCGGCGTAGGTTCATTTAAGAACAAGTGACAGGTGGCATTCATCCAGGGAGGCTGCGGGATCTCCTTGGGGGGAGCCACTGGTTTTGAGCTGGGTTCCTTCCTGCTGCCTCAGTGCCACTGGTTTTGACTGCAACAAAACAATTAACAATGGAATTCACTAGTTTTTTTTTTGTTTTTATAATACACGTGACATTGTGATGCCCCAACATTCTTGCACTGCCAAGTGAAATCTGGTATTAAAAAAATTTTCAAAATTAAAAAGTTTTTATTTTCGACAAAATATAAAAATAAGAAATAGAAAATGTTAAAACCATCTAGATTCTGTGAATTCCTCTCTTGAGCTCCTCGTGCAATCTCCCCTACTAAACTCTCTTCACTTTGAAACTTTGTCCGGTTGCAATTCTTCTATAATAGATATGGAACGGCCTTCGTGATTGTTTAAGATTCAGCACGTTATTAATATATGGGTCATCCAAAAAATAATCAAAATGGAACTTTTTGTCATTCGCCCTTATTCTGTAAACATTAAAATTTTACTTTTAAAAAAACATCGAAATAGGTCGGCTAAATGTTCATTTTCTCAATGGAATTCGTGTATTCCATGCCGCTATTTGTGAATACTACCAATTTGCATTCACTTTCTAGACAACAATTTGCTTTTGATTACTGAAAATATCAAGTTTGAATTATTTTTAGCGCCATATCTGTGAACTCAAAGCACGTGTAATATCCACCGTATAATAATCAAAATTAATTGACACACTTAATTAGTATGATATATCATTATGCTTTTTATTTCGATTCTGAATTAGTGAGCTTTGAGGGGTGCCAAAATAATATCCACAATGTAATGATTGGTTGCATAAATTTGGATTGGGAACTATACTATTATTCCATAATCTATTAAAAATAAATAATAAAAGAAAAACGAGGACTCAATTAATTGAACTCGAAATGAACAATTAATCTATCAAAAGTATCAATTTTTTCATATCTTTCAGCTTTGTTATCCTGACCAGCTAATCATATAGATGCCAACCAAACTTGACCTATTTTTTATAAATAAAACTTGCAATAGCATGGGCCTTGACCACCTCGCATCACTCAACACCTCATCCTAGGAGTGTGTATTAGTTGCTAAATTGCTATGCATCTTAAATATTTTACAAGAATAGATCTGTAAATAAATATACAGCTTGAATCTTTCTTCAGACCGTGCCTATCGATTATATATAAACTTATTGATTTTTCTTTTCCTACCAAATTATCCACTAATTTCGTTCTCAATCCTTGAGTGATAATGTGATATATTATCTTGTTGGCATGATTTTAATAAAATAAATATCATGATCTATCCCATTAAGCTATTCCATCCGGAACGCTGCACTGTACAACTCCGCAATCCCACTACCCACCACTACCACACCACCAGCTCGCTACAAATATCTCGAGCAAAAAAACCACCGCAAACTTGTCCCAGAACTTATCCAGGGTGCGACGCTGTTTTCTATGGCCACCTCCCACCGCCTTGGTGAACTCAAGCGATCGCTCACCGCCACCACTGAACCCCTCATCCGACGGCCGGCAATTATCTCCGCGTGGATCACCAACCGTTGGCCTTCCAAGGGCTCGAAAGTCGAAACCGCTCCTGCTTTGCGATACCACTTTCTCATTCCACCCGGTTCAATGCACACTTCCAAAAGTAATAAGAAACGAATTTTAAAATTAGGAAGCGTGCCAAAAAGCTTTGCCTTTTTGGCGTATAAATACCTTGCGGTGGATTCCGCCATGAAACATACGTCAAACAAGCAAAAATAAACAAGTGCCCAAAGTCGCAGTGGTAGCAAGTAGTAAGACAGCAGTAGTAGCAGTGAGAGCGAGTTGGTATGGATACCAAGATCGCACCGGTGGATTCGGTGGCCAACGGCAACGGGTCGATCGGGCAGCCCCCGGCGGCGTCGTGCCAGCCCATCGCCCCCGCGGCCCCGGCCCCGTCGGCGGCCGTGGGATCGGAGGCCACGCTGGGGCGCCACATCGCCCGGCGCCTCGTCCAGATCGGCGCCAACGACGTCTTCTCCGTGCCCGGCGACTTCAACCTCACCCTCCTCGACCACCTCATCGCCGAGCCCGGGCTCAACCTCATCGGGTGCTGCAATGAGCTCAACGCCGGGTACGCGGCCGACGGGTACGCCCGCCGTCGCGGCGTCGGCGCCTGCGTCGTGACCTTCACCGTCGGCGGCCTCAGCGTGCTCAACGCCATCGCCGGCGCGTACAGCGAGAACCTGCCCGTGATCTGCATCGTGGGCGGGCCCAACTCCAACGACTACGGCACCAACCGGATCCTCCACCACACCATCGGCCTCCCGGACTTCTCTCAGGAGCTCCGCTGCTTCCAGACCATCACCTGCTTCCAGGTACCACCTTCCATCGGTCGATCTCTTCTATCTTCTTCGCACGAACGAAAAAAAAACTATTTTTTTTTAACGTGGAAATCGAATGTTGTGAGCTTAAAAATGGAATCTTGGAGCGCTAATTCTGCTGAGTTCAATGCGCAGGCGGTGGTGAACAACCTCGACGACGCGCATGAGCTCATCGACACCGCAATCTCCACGGCCCTCAAGGAGAGCAAGCCCGTCTACATCAGCGTCGGCTGTAACCTCGCCGCCATCCCCCATCCCACCTTCAGCCACGAGCCCGTCCCCTTCTGCCTCTCCCCCAAGTAATAAACTTCGTCCCCTGTTTCCATCCTCTGTTTCCTTCACCAAGTTCTCGGCATCCTTAGCAAAATTTGTTGGCATTGTTCTTTGAGATATCTAAGATGTGTTTCGTTGTTCTTTTTTTTTTATGAATGATTAGATTGAGCAACCAAATGGGATTGGAATGCGCTGTGGAAGCCACCGCAGCGTTCTTGAACAAGGCCGTGAAGCCCATCCTGGTAGGTGGCCCCAAACTGCGCGTCGCTAAGGCCGGGAAGGCCTTCGTGGAGCTGGCCGACGCCTGCGGCTACCCCTTGGCCGTCATGCCGTCGGCGAAGGGCCTCGTGCCGGAGCACCACCAGCACTTCATCGGCACCTACTGGGGCGCCGTGAGCACGTCCTTCTGTGCCGAGATCGTCGAGTCCGCCGATGCCTATCTCTTCGCCGGGCCCATCTTCAACGACTACAGCTCCGTCGGGTACTCCCTCCTCCTCAAGAAGGAGAAGGCCATCATCGTGCAGCCGGAACGCGTCGTCGTCGCCAACGGCCCGGCCTTTGGTTGCATTCTCATGAAGGACTTCCTCCGTGCGCTGGCCAAGAGGCTCAAGAAGAACAACACCGCTTACGAGAACTACCACAGGATCTTCGTGCCGGAGGGGCAGCCGCTGGAGTCCGCACCCAGGGAGCCATTGAGGGTGAATGTGCTCTTCAAACACATCCAGAAGATGCTGTCGGGCGACACTGCTGTCATCGCCGAGACCGGGGACTCGTGGTTCAATTGCCAGAAACTCAAGCTACCAGAGGGCTGCGGCTATGAGTTCCAAATGCAGTATGGATCCATCGGCTGGTCTGTCGGCGCAACACTTGGTTACGCTCAGGCCGCGAAGGACAAGCGCGTCATCGCCTGCATTGGCGACGGAAGTTTTCAGGTGATGTGTCGAATCCGAATATCATATATGATTCATGTCTGTACTCGTCGATTGATGTCCTCAAGCGTTCTTTCGTGTGTGTCAGATGACTGCCCAGGACGTGTCGACGATGCTGAGGTGCGGCCAGAACACCATCATCTTCCTCATAAACAATGGCGGGTACACCATTGAGGTCGAGATCCACGACGGTCCTTACAATGTCATCAAGAACTGGAACTACACAGCTCTCGTCGACGCCATCCACAATGGACAGGGCAAATGCTGGACGACGAAGGTGAGCAACAGTAACTGTGCGACACAACACAGACAGCTCGCATCTTCTGTTCCGTGCATGACAACATCTTTGTTCTGTGCAGGTTATGTGCGAGGAAGATCTCAAGGAGGCAATTGAGACTGCCCTGGGACCGAAGAAGGACTGCTTCTGCTTCATAGAAGTATTTGCGCACAAGGACGACACCAGCAAAGAGCTGCTCGAGTGGGGATCGAGGGTTTCGGCGGCCAACAGCAGGCCACCAAATCCACAATAATGTCGTGCTTAAGCCTGAAACGATCTGCATATTTAGTTCGTAATTCTCCTTTGATGTTGTTCTTGTTTCGGTAGCTGTGTACATGGGGGGGAAAAAACTGTCTTTTGTTGAATCCTAAGTTTCATGAATATTTGTTATGCATGCAATACTTATGGAATCAATGCCCATCCTGTCTCCCTTCGTGATGTTTTTAGCTGCTCATGCTATTTGTTGTTCATACGCCTCGCTTCTACGTCCCTCTGTGTATCTGGAATCAATGCCCATCCGTCTTCGCCTTTCAAATGGTCAACTAATTAACTTACAATAATAAAACGTCGCAATAACAAGGGTAACTTTCTCCCTTGACTGGTCATAGACCAATCATCATATATTAATATATTAACGAATACATGATTAACCAATCATCAGATCTTTGAACTAAGAATATTTATAAAAGTAGGCATTAGTCAGTGGAAAGCTACAGTTTTGGAGGTGTGTTGGATGCTTAATCAAGTTTAAATATTCACTGGCAAACTAATACTATTCATCTCATGATCTGAGTACTTTGTTGATATCAATAATTCTTATTAATAAATAATTTACATTTCCTTGAAAAAAAAAACAAAAAGGTTGATAGAAAATACACGCTGACAATGATTAAAGTAGCGAACTAAACAAAACTGCCTGTGCTACACATCAAAAGCCTTTTTACAGGGAAAGCCCTCCACCCAGTACAGAGAGCCCATGTCAACAAAAAAAGAAATGGGTACTTTTGCAAACTGCTCTACGACCTAAAGAACGTGAGGATGGAAGCTTACAGATCAAGACTCCATTCTGGTCATGGAGGATCTAGACACAAGCCGACCACCATGCTCAAGATCACTAGGAAATGAAGATTTGCAACTGGTAATATGGGATTTAAGCCTCGGGATATTAGGATGAGCACTTCGGCACCTGTGACAGCGTAGCTCCGTCTTTAACAACTTCTCATCATCGTTGATTGTTGCAGCACCGTGCTTTTCGATTTCATCAATGACGGTAACAGAGTCACGAAAGAACGATGTAGTAAAGGTGTTCCAGTGTTTTTTATTTTTCAGGTGAAGGGAATCAAAATCCTGACTTATGACATGCAGGTGCAGTTGCCGCATTGAGGGGGACTACATAACGGCCACAACAAACTGTACATGAGAACTATAATACTACTCAACTGTAGAAAAGAAAAGGTTCAAAAAATCACAAGCCCTACACCAATATTGAACATACCGAATGATATCCAAGTCTGAAAATCAAGGAAGGATCCGCATTTATCAACTCCTCAGCCCACTTGAGTCCTGTACAGTGCATTTTCTTTAGCAAAGCAAGATGCTCCTTCCGAACATCCGCAATACAATCAAGGCCTTCAAGCCTCGATACGACCAACATATGCCTTTTTGCCTAGACACATGAAAGTGCATTAGGTTTTAATTAGGAGGTCAACGTAAAACAGAGTCAAATTCATACCTTGGGATAAAGGTCATTGAGAACAATAAAATCATCTGAGATCTCAAGGACAACACTTCTGTGTTTCTCAGGGTGCAAGGCAATCTCATGCAGAGCTTGGGCCCAAGAATTCCATGACCATTTAATTACCTCTCCTCTGTTATTGCACTTCTCAATCATGACATCTGACATCTTTTGATCAGGCGACTTCCCATATTTTTTGCATGATGTTGATGTTTCAGATGTTGCAACAAATTCACTATCCTCTTGCCACATGCTGAATTGTTCCTTGTCAGAGGACATGGGCGGTAGAGCTTTGCACTTTTTGTTGCTCTCATTAGTGATAAATCCCTCTCTCTTAATCTTTTGGTCACCCTCACGAGACTTCTCAAGGTTGGTGCAATCATCAGATGCATGCGTCCTGTAGGCATTCTTCTCGTTCTTTGTGTTACCTTTAATGATGCATGCAAAATTCTTGAAAAGTGAATAGTATGCATCCCGGAGAACCCTGCAGCCTTCAACATAATCATTCTTAAGACAATCTGGCCTTTGTGGGTTCATGTTTGGTCCGAGAACATGTATCACATGAGTTACCCCTTCCTTAAGATATAGGGGAGAAGAAGCAGGAAGAGGAACAACAACAGAATTCCCAGGATTAAGAGTATCAGCCTGCTCCTTTGTTGCAATTTCAAGTGCTTCACCTGCTGCATGGAATATTGCAGCATTAACCCCTCCACCTCCAGGCTTCAATCGCCTGCATAAAGCATCACCCTTAAATGCTCATAGCTCACAATATGATCACTATCAATATCATCGCACTAAATGTTTTGATATCAGAGAGACCAGAAAACAGAAAATGCATGACACTTGGACATCAAAGAAAAAGAAACTACTTGTCAGAGCTAAAGTATCAGTTCTTGCAGCCAAAAGTCCAAATTGAAGAAAAAACAGTGAAAGGGGTTTTAGGTAACATGTGGAAACTAGCAATGCAAAGTCTACATTTGTTAGAGTCAATGCCAAGTGCCAACTGAATCATCCTGCTACACGAACCGAAGCCCCTAATACATTCATCTACACATTGTAACTCTATCCAAATTAAATAACTAATATACATTCTTAACAGCCTTTAACAGGACACAAAGAAACATGATTAATTGTTCTTACCCTCGGCCTCAATAGGCCGCAATAAGATTAGTTAGTTAAAAATGCTGTTGTCGGCAAGGTGTATAGGTGCATATAGATACCTCCAATTTATGCTCAATATGGCAGTCAACCATATCCTTTCAATAGACTGCATATATACCGAACAGCCTACGATAGGAATCACAAATGACCAACATAATGGAGCAGTTATATATAGAATATGGTTACTCAAGGGATACGGCATTGTTAAATCTTACCAGTTAGCAGCATTCGCAATTACTTCACAACGTAAATTTCCCTTTGTATGCAGTTCGGTAATATCTCCAACGATCGTGAAGAATTTGCTATTATCTACATTTTTCTTCAGAGACTTTTCCCTGACCAAAGACAAAATCTTTGATTTGTGACTCAGGTCAACTAGAACAAGCCTCGCATTATCAACCTTCTCCAAAAATTCGGCAACACAATCCACTATAATTTCTGATGCTTTGTTAATGTCAAATTGAAAATCTGACGTAGAAATGGATGGAAAAGCCAGAGTACACGGACCATTATGTGAAGATCTACTTCCACTGGCATTTTTGTCATTCTTATTGCTGTTTTCAAGTCCCATGGAGTCAGTATTGTTCATGAAACCTTGTCCTGAGAGAGTATTCTGAGAATTACCACCATCAGTTATAGCATTTGTACCAGCTATTTGTGTACCTGGCTTATCCACTTTCTTCAGAAACTTCATGATTCCAAGTTGGACTTTGGCTTCCTTACTCTTGTGCCCATAAATTCCAGGCAGAAGGCTATCTGATGGACCCAGAAAACTATATGTCTTGACAGCATCTTTGACGTCACTTTCATTTTGACAAAACGTTATCCGGTGAAATCCTTCATTTAAGTTCGGTGATTCTTTCTTCTGAAGCATGCGGTTGACAACAGCTGCAGCTTTCCCGCCTTGAAGGTTCCCTTCATGCCCTGTTCGCTTTACTGACCTAGAAATACAAAGTTTGGCAGGAAGATCGAGAACAACAGCATGCACATCTGCTCTTCCTCGGCCTAATTTGACAAACTCTGCCCGTTGCTCACGATCCAAATTGCATCTATCAATAAAAACACTCTTTTGATCTTTCAGTGCACTCGCAGCATTCATCAAGCACTGACTTTGTGTTCCGGCTTTGCCATTTGCAATCACGTCCTACAAGAATAGCACCACTAAGTTGTGAGGAAAAACATCTCGCTCAATCTAGTATAGCTGAAATTAATATATAAATTGGATTTTTTACATTCAAAGCATCTGAAAAGCTACGCCACTAATTAATATATCTGAAAAGCCAGAAGACAATCACGTCCTACAAGAATAGCACCACTAAGTTGTGAGGAAAAACATCTCGCTCAATCTAGTATAGCTGAAATTAATATATAAATTGGTTTTTTTACATTCAAAGCATCTGAAAAGCTACGCCAAATAAGTGTTCAAAAATTCATTTCAAAAAAAAAAAAGTGCTCTGCAATTCATCTTATTCCTTTCAGAACAGGGTCGCAAAGAAAAAAAATCAAAGAGCGAGGCAACAAACAGGTAAGTTGATTCAAATAAACCATGTTATCGCTTGATCATAACAATAATTAGCATATGGATCAAGCATTTGAATCGCAAGAATAGTTATATTGCAGCAAACAAGTGCAAAACCATTCCATAAAATGAAATACTTATCGCAACAATATTGTAAGATGAAATTGTATGCGTATAGAACAGCGTCAAACACTACTTTTAACCATTAGATTAATAAAACAATTGTATTATATTCATTTATTCGCCTAATCCCAAGAACATATACACAGTAACCCCCGTTCTAAGTGCAGGGAAATCCTTCCGCGCTAAGTTTCTTCGCAACTGACAGGCAGATGATAATGACGGTGGAGACGGTAGAATATCTACTACCTGGCAGATGCGGACCCAAGGGCGGTGAGCGGCCGCCATGACCTCGTTGCAGAAGGTGGACTTGCCGCTGCCCGGCGGACCGACAAGAATCACCACCACTGGCGGTGACTCGGTGATCAGGGACTCCGCCTCCGCATCCATCGCCGTGTCCAAGATCGCCGAGGAGGAGGTGCCTGTGGAGCAAGGAGAGTAAGGCGGCGAGAGGACCACCACCCCGGTCGTTTTTTAAGATCGCTCTCTTAAATCCTGGCCGTCAATTTGAGGGTCAAAAAGGGTAAAATGTAATGCGGTAATAAAATAAGGAACGAAGGGAAAAAAGGGCAAAAAATAAAACTGTGGCTGCTGGGATTCGAGCCCAGGTCTCTACGGCCACAACGTAGAATTCTTACCACTAAACTACAGCCACTTTGGTTGTTTTCTGTAGCGAGAAAATGATAGTTATTCATTTATTTTACCATTTACCATTATAGAGTTTCAACTGATTAATATCATTATTTAATCATTTTTTAAAAAAAAATGGTAAGATGAAAGGTCATAGTTATCACATTATACATATTTCTAGATTGTTTTTTTTTAATCGCGTGTTAATACACGATGGATTATATAGTCAACTCTCTCTCCATGTTATGTTTCTGGTTTCTTAGAATTCTCTCCATTTAGCAATATTTAAATTCATTAATGCAATTCTCTGTCTTTATTTATGGAGAAGGAGAATCTTCTTTTCATATGCTTCTATAGAAAAGGGATGAATATTACAGCACTACAACATTATCTGTGAGCTTTTATATGTTCGCTTAGTACTAACATAAATATCTTGTTGATGTATGAATAATTTAGTCTCCAACCAAAATAAGAGATATAAACAAGCCAAAAGGATGATGAATGTTCATGTACAAATTTATTTGTTGTACCTATGATAGATCAAAATTTAGTCAAAGTCCATCAAGAGTTAACCGTGTTTAAAACTATTAGAAATAACAAAGTTGATTCTATACATATATATATATATATATATATATCTAAAATATATACATATATATATGTATATATATAAAAGAAGAATCGTGTTCTAATGATGTCCAAGGTGTCATATTTTTTATTATATCATAATCTTTTCTAATTAAAAAGATTATTATAATGAAGTATTTTATTTTATTTATGAAAATTACCTAGTTTATAACAATGTTGGATTGGGTTAGATAATATGAATGGTACACAATTAATTACTCTCGGTGCCTTTAATATCGGTCAACCAGCATTTAAGAATGCTTCGCCATCATTAGCTTGCATATACTCACCAGGTTGACTTTTGGGTGAAAATGCACTTGCACGATCTTTTTTTTTTTCTTTCTTCTCATTACTTGTAAGAAAAACAATGACTCTTTTGAGGGCTAGCAATTTCTCTGTCCTTGCTGCAGTGGCGTTGCTTTGTTCCCTGCCTTCCTTGTCATGTGAAGTTGTTCCACATGGAGATCAGGTGGATTTTATCCCCTTGGTCTACATGAGAATTACCAACCTCTTGGGGGAAGTGATTCCATTGAGCATCCACTGCCAGTCCAGGGACAGAGATTTTGGTTCCAAAGTGCTAAGCTTCCATGCGTACACCGCTTGGGAGTTCAGGCCCAGCTACATCTCCAAGACCGCGCTGTTCTGGTGCTCCATGGAATGGAAGACTGCAAGCGGATCACGGATTAACGCAACCTTCGACGTTTACCGTGAGAAGGGGGACTCCAAGAGGTGCGCCACGGAGTGCTTATGGAGCATCGAAGTTGATGGGGCGTGGGTCTACGATCAAGAACGCAAAAAGTATGTCCTTGGTTATAGCTGGTGGTAACGTTAGTGTTCTATCTTTATTGTGTTACATCTTTTCTTGCCCACAATAAAAAGAGATTTTCCTGTGTGAGATTTCAATGGATAGAGAGAGAGAGAGAGAGAGAGAGAGAGAGAGAGGCTGTTCGGTGTCTTACTTAATTACGAACAAACGACTAAGACTGGAGATTATAATTAAGAACCAAAAGTTCGATGGTACAGGTAAAATATTTTCTGATTAAATTAAGCAAATTAGAAGATCATAGAAATTGCTATATCTGGATTTTAACTGTAACGACCCCAATTTTTGAGAGTTAGAAAAATAATATTTTATTATTTATTTTGAGAAAAATGACCATTAATATTATTATAATAAATAATTCCGAAAATAAAGGAAAATAGGGGAGGAGTTTAATTAAGGATAAAAATGTATTATGGGATATTTATTTAAATTCGGAATTATTTAATTATTAAAACAAATCAAAATTTGTTAAAAGAGATTAATTAAAAGATTAAATTTGATTAGGATTGTAAGTTATAGATGAATTGGAGATAAAGATTTAAGAGCCTATAAATAAACCTTGAAGGTTAGCCGTCAAAGTAATTTCAGTTTCTTTGGTTCTTGGTGTCCGACGGCAGAGGCATGGCAAGGCATGATTCAACGTCGAACGACTACGAGGTACGTAGAGGGGATCCGTAGGTTTATTAGATTATGTTAATTTTTGTAAAGCCTATTCATATCGACTTTGTCGAAAGAAAGAAAAAATAATGTTACGGCCGAAGAGTTAGGTTTCGGCCGTAATGAAATAGAAAAGATAGAGAGAAGATGTCGGCCGTAATAGATGTCGGCGGCGACCATAACAGGTGATTTTTACGGTCGAGAACGAGCGTTTACGCCCGTAAAAGAAAAAAAAAATAATGTTACGGCCGAAGAGTTAGGTTTCGACCGTAATGAAATAGAAAAGAATAGAGAGAAAAGAAAGAAAGAGGAAAGGGAAGATAGATTGGCCGTAAAGGAAATAAAAAAAAAAATGTGTTACGGCCGAAGAGTGGAGTTTTACGGCCGTAACGGATAGGCCGTAACGGGATGGCCGTAACGGAAAGGGAGTAAAAGTTGAAAGCCGTAATGGAATAGGGGTAAAAGAATTTCGGCCGTAATAGAATAGAAAAGGGATTGGCCGTAATGGGATTAAAAGAAAAAAAAATTAGAGATTAGGTTTTACGACCGAGAAGTTGGGAGAGAGAGAGAGAAGGAAGAGAGAGAAAGGGGGTAACGGAATTGATGGCCGTAACAGAAAGGGGGTAACGGAATTGATGGCCGTAACAGAAAGGGGGTAACAGAATTGATGGTCGTAATAGAAAGGGGTAATAGAATAGGGTGTAACAGGAAGGCCGTAACAGAAAGGGGGTAATAGAATAGGGTGTAACAGGAAGGCCGTAACAGAAAGGGGGTAACGGAATTGATGGCCGTAATAGAAAGGGGGTAATAGAATAGGGTGTAACAGGAAGGCCGTAACAGAAAGGGGGTAATAGAATAGGGTGTAACAGGAAGGCCGTAACAGAAAGGGGGTAACAGAAAGGGGGTAATAGAATAGGGTGTAAAAGTTTATGGCAGTAATGAAATAGGGGGTAAAAATTTGGAGAGAGAATTTACGGCCGTAAAAATCAGAGAAGATGGAGAGAAAGAAAAATGATGTTACGGGTAATGAACAGAGAGTAGTTATTATTTATTTTGAGTAAATTTTAATTACTGATTATTATTGTTGTTATTAATTAATTTGATGGATTAATGATATTGTTGGTGATTGATTTGTTCATACTATGATTTTGATTGTATTGTTGACCTACTTAGTTTGGAGTTCAGAATTTATATCATTGATAATTTATTTAAAGATAGACATTTTAGGTAAACAAGATAAAAGCCGAAAGCTACTGGGCCCATGTTCACTGATTACCACTAAGCCGGGACCAATTGAATTGAATTGAATTGAATGGGGCAGATAGTGTAAAAACTATAGCTGTCCTGTGTATGGTCACTCGTCCCCCACCATACACGAACCCATTGAATCGTATTGGGCTTGCCGTGGCACTGATCCCCCACTGGCCTGCATGAAAGTGGCATGGTGTCCCTTAATTGACTGAGCGCTCCTCATTGAATTGGATAACTCCGAACATTGTAAATTGAATTGAATTAAATTAAAATCGAATCGAATTGAGTTGGATTGAAATCGAATTGAATAGATCATGGTCATTTGGATACTGGCGTTGACTGGCATTGCCTCCGCCCATTGAATCGAATTGAATTGTAATTGACCAATGACCATTGATATTGAATTGAAAATTGTTGAATCGAATAGTGTCATAGTGATCAGACATTTAATTGCTAAATCAATATTGATCGATCATCTGATTTTTTTTATGATCCTTCCTATTGATTTATGACTTTATTGTCCTATTGTTATATAGAATCATCGATCCAATTGATTAGGCAATTATTAATTGCTATCTCTATTGATTGGTCTTTTGACCATAACTTGATATAGTTGCTCATGTTGATAAATTGTTATATTGTAAATTGATTATTGTATTGATTGCTCAATTGACTCATCATTGATTATATCTTATTTTCGATTGAGCATATTGATTGTTTAGTAGACCCTACGTACTGAGTATTTTTATACTCATGGATATTTCCCTGTACCTGGATCCGTGCAGGTGAGAGTACTTTGATAGAGGATGATCCTGCAGGTGGCTATGCTCGGTGATAGACGGATGTTGCACATGTTCTAGATTGAGTTGTCTAATTTTTATTATTTCCGCATTTATTAGAATTGTGAACTTATTAATATTTTAATTATTTTGAATATAATGGATTATTAGCTGTTATTATTGAAAAAGTCTTCCGCATTTATTGTTTATATTCCGCAAAAATGTTTTATAGAAAATTGAGTAGCGCCTTTGGGACGACTCTGAGCACGTGAAAGTCACGTGGGTCTCGGGGCGTTACAGAAGGTATCAGAGCCTAAGGAGAGACACTTCTTAGCTGTCTCTAATAGATAGAATTGAGTCCATGTGCAACTGTCACGAGCAACCACTGCAGCCATCCAGTAGGGTCAAGTAAGTTTTTCATTATGACATTGTCATTGACTACTTACTTATGGAATTGTATTGTATTGTTTATTATTGAGTGAGCACAGATGTCTTTCAAGTTGATGACCTCTCATCAATTTTATCATGAACTGAGAAATAGATATCGATGATCGAATCCTCAAAGTGCAGAGGAGGATGGCCAAGCGGCCCAAGGCCCACAAGTAAATAATGAATGGGTCAATGAGCGTCAAGAGGAACGATCGAGGCATGGATCATCACCGTATGAATCTCATTCAATGTATGAATAATATAGCAACACTCAGAGTCATGATGTTCCTCCTCACGATAATCGAAAAGAGATTTTTTAAGAATTTCTTAGCTTACAGTCTCACCAATTTATTGGGAATGGTGACTTCGAGAAAGCCTATAGGTGGTTGGAAGAAATTGATCAAACCCTAGTGAACATAGACTGCGGTGAGAACTGCAAGACTATATGTGCTACGAGGCGTTTAACAGGTGACGCTAGGCATTGGTGGAACACAACAAAGGCTGGCACATTCTCCGAAAAAGGACATAATTCCTTGGAGAAAGTTTAAAAAGATATTCAAGGATCGATGTTACCTGTTTCCCGAAGAGCGAGAAAACGGAAGGAATATCGAGATCTATAACAGGATACCATGACAGTCGAGGACTACATGATCGAATTCTTAAAGTTGGAGAAGTATGTTACTCGACGTCAATCAGAGAGAAATCGCGTTAAGCAATGGGTGGAAGGTCTCAAGCCAAGCCCCTGAGGACGGGTAAAATGTTGTAACTATCATACCCTTCAAGTTGCGAAAGAGTTTGCTACCATGCGTGAAAATGACGACATAACAAACGCAACTCAACCGAATCAAGAGGATATATATAATGATCATAATCATATTTGGAGTAAAGATAGAAGACATCAAAGAAGAGAGAAGCGGCATCACGAAAACTACAACCGAGGAAGGTCATATCCAACACGGAGTGATCCTCCACCACATAGAGAATCATGTAACTACTGCCACAAAATGCATCTCGGTGAATGTTATTGGGCGATGGGTGCATGCCTAAATTGTGGCAAGATGAGTCACTTCGCAAGAGATTGCGATGAATCAAAATGGGTCGAACCTCTACGACAACAATAGGCCTCCAAAAATGGTGCTGAAATCACCCAAATAGATTGATATGCTATGACATATGATTTGAAGCTTAATCAAGTCGAAATTGTAATCTCCACTCCAACTAGTCCTTAGATATTTTGTATATCCAAATAGCATGTGTTATATGGAATGAATATAGTTTATAGTTTACTTTTCATAAAAAAAAAATTGACCATTGAAAAGTAGAGTGTTTAATGGAAGCACACATATGACAATATTTCTAAGGAGGTTATCGATTAGTTGGTGCTCATAATTTACCGTAAAAAGTTGAGCACTCGAACTCAATAGAAAAAGTGATGAAGTGCACACATAATGGTATGGAAGAAGGACAGCATCCAAGTATGTTAAAAAAATTATAGTATAGTTGTTACTACATTGGTTAACCCAAGATCGATGATATTCCAATATATTCGTCAAGCCTAGAGGAACATGCAGAACATTTGCATATTGCACTGCAAACACTAAGAGAAATGAGTATGCGCCAAATTATCGAAATACAAAATTTCGGCAGAATGAGATAATGTTCTCCAGAAATATCGCATAGATGGAATATCAAAAGATGAATGCTATAATCAAATGGATTCAACCAATGGACGTGTTAAAGAGGAAAAAAAAAAACTTCCTTATACTTGCAAGATATTTTTGAATAGTCGCATTAGACTTGCAGAATATTAGCGGAGAGTCGCACCAGATTACAACACAATAGTATTGCCATGGACGAACCTCACCAAGAAGGACAAAAAGATATAAAAATTTGAATGGCTCAAGAAAGGTTAAAAATAGGTTTTAAGAATTGGAGAAGAAATTGACAACGATGTCCTTCTTTTGAAAAGACCTTCAGACCGAGGTTATGTCGCCCACAACCATGCATACAACCCCCGCATGGCATGAGTCTTGATGCTATATAGGAAGAAGATAGTTGCCAACACATTAAGACGATTAGATATCGAATTAGCAATTGTGGTCTTCACCCCAAGAATCGGTGACACAATGTGTAGGGTGAAGAGTTTGAATTCTCCACGAACCACCAAAGTTGAGGTACACTTCCGAACATTTGTCGAAAAAAAAAGAGATCAAATTATTGAAAGATTACGAGTTTGTCAAAGCAAACTCAATTGAGCATATTTTAAACAGAAAGGTCACTTGCTCATTTGGCGGTGAGCCGACAGAATATGAGCATTGAGCAATTGTATCATCCAAGTCAGTCTAGTGACCAACAGTGATGGTGCAAGGATAGCAACAAATCTTACATGTAATCGAAATTAGTATGGAAGGTCGGCAAATGAAAGTAAAGCATCAGATGTCATATGGTGTACTACAAGAGCTTGAAAATCTTCAATAGCATTAAAAAAAAAAAAAGGGATAACGATGGATGTTATTAGAGGGCTTGACATGGACACAATGTGATAGGAGTAATAGAGGATTGATATATTAAAATAGCCAATGTCATACCCATTAGAGAAATGTTAGTCCATCGAAAGCCTCATGGTCATTTTTTTTTTAAGGAGGTTATCCGACTACATGGAGTGTTGATATCCATCGCGTCGGATAAGAATCTACAATGCATAGACCAATTCTGATGGAGCATCTATAGAGCAATTGGGATGTGGTTGAACTTCTAGATCACCTTCCATTCACAGACGAATGGGTAGTCTGAATGGTCAATTCAGACTTTAAAAAAAAAAATGTTCTGGACTTGCATTAGACCGGAGTGATAGTTGGAACAATCAGCTCCCACTAGCGAAGTTAGTATGTGGCAACAGTCGTCACTCTGACATAGGCATGTCACTTCATAGTCATGTATGGAAGGCATTATTGCTCACCTATCAGCTGGAGTGAGGTTGATGGACAATTCATTGATTCTTGTCATGAGAATACTGACACACATTCAAAAGGATGTTGACAAAATTTGCTTCATCAAGAAATGTTGAAGGTAGTCCACATGAGACAAAAATAGTAGGCTAACATAGTGAGATTAGTAACATACGTAGGACACATCATGAAGATGAAGATGACATTTTAAAACGGAAAGTTGAAATCAGAAAAGATTTTTCAAATTTGTTAGATAGATGATGTAGTTTCGTTTACGCAAATTCGAGGACGAATTTATTTTTAAGGAGGTTATGATGTAACGACCCCAATTTTTGAGAGTTAGAAAAATAATATTTTATTATTTATTTTGAGAAAAATGACCATTAATATTATTATAATAAATAATTCCGAAAATAAAGGAAAATAGGGGAGGAGTTTAATTAAGGATAAAAATGTATTATGGGATATTTATTTAAATTCGGAATTATTTAATTATTAAAACAAATCAAAATTTGTTAAAAGAGATTAATTAAAAGATTAAATTTGATTAGGATTGTAAGTTATAGATGAATTGGAGATAAAGATTTAAGAGCCTATAAATAAACCTTGAAGGTTAGCCGTCAAAGTAATTTCAGTTTCTTTGGTTCTTGGTGTCCGACGGCAGAGGCATGGCAAGGCATGATTCAACGTCGAACGACTACGAGGTACGTAGAGGGGATCCGTAGGTTTATTAGATTATGTTAATTTTTGTAAAGCCTATTCATATCGACTTTGTCGAAAGAAAGAAAAAATAATGTTACGGCCGAAGAGTTAGGTTTCGGCCGTAATGAAATAGAAAAGATAGAGAGAAGATGTCGGCCGTAATAGATGTCGGCGGCGACCATAACAGGTGATTTTTACGGTCGAGAACGAGCGTTTACGCCCGTAAAAGAAAAAAAAAATAATGTTACGGCCGAAGAGTTAGGTTTCGGCCGTAATGAAATAGAAAAGAATAGAGAGAAAAGAAAGAAAGAGGAAAGGGGAGATAGATTGGCCGTAAAGGAAATAAAAAAAAAATGTGTTACGGCCGAAGAGTGGAGTTTTACGGCCGTAACGGATAGGCCGTAACGGGATGGCCGTAACGGAAAGGGAGTAAAAGTTGAAAGCCGTAATGGAATAGGGGTAAAAGAATTTCGGCCGTAATAGAATAGAAAAGGGATTGGCCGTAATGGATTGGCCGTAATGGGATTAAAAGAAAAAAAAATTAGAGATTAGGTTTTACGGCCGAGAAGTTGGGAGAGAGAGAGAGAAGGAAGAGAGAGAAAGGGGGTAACGGAATTGATGGCCGTAACAGAAAGGGGGTAACGGAATTGATGGCCGTAACAGAAAGGGGGTAACAGAATTGATGGTCGTAATAAAAAGGGGTAATAGAATAGGGTGTAACAGGAAGGCCGTAACAGAAAGGGGGTAATAGAATAGGGTGTAACAGGAAGGCCGTAACAGAAAGGGGGTAACGGAATTGATGGCCGTAATAGAAAGGGGGTAATAGAATAGGGTGTAACAGGAAGGCCGTAACAGAAAGGGGGTAATAGAATAGGGTGTAACAGGAAGGCCGTAACAGAAAGGGGGTAACAGAAAGGGGGTAATAGAATAGGGTGTAAAAGTTTATGGCAGTAATGAAATAGGGGGTAAAAATTTGGAGAGAGAATTTACGGCCGTAAAAATCAGAGAAGATGGAGAGAAAGAAAAATGATGTTACGGGTAATGAACAGAGAGTAGTTATTATTTATTTTGAGTAAATTTTAATTACTGATTATTATTAGTACATCTCGATGCAAGCATATGCATCTCCAATTTATAAAAATCTCGACTCATTTCTTTGCACAAGCCACAAGGAATGCAATGAGAAAGATACTTCGTGAGCACAGCCAGCTCGTTCTAGTGTCCTCTTTATCATTATTAATTTCTTCTTAAATCCACTCTATGAATACTTGATCAATTTTAAAGCAATTGTTTAACAGTGTTTTAGGAGTGTTACATTGCACAACCGGAATCATGTCCACAGATTTAATCTATTCAAGATCATAAATTTTAATTGTACATTATATTATTAATATATATTCTATGGGAAAAATTAGGATGTCATCGAAAAATTTAATCCCACCGTGAAATTATTTTATCCTTACTGTTATATTGATTATTGAGTTGGTTTCATGATAGGTGATCTAGCTGAACCAATTCAAATAAAAAAAAATACAAAGTCGAACTGGTAACAATTGAGTCTTTGTTAACCATCAACAAGCCAAACTGGGATATCCCCAATTCTCCTCTTTTTTTCTCTCTGATGATGATGTAATCCCTCCTGTAAGGACAGAATCTCTTGGATGATAAGAAGCATTGTGATCTCTTGGACGAGGACAAAGCAACAAAGTGTAGATCTCTCCTTTCTTTGGTATGATTTCCTTTTCCAGCGTCGAACACCCCGTCGGAGGATCTTACCTTTCTTCACCAAATCTTTAGGTGCTGTTTTCATGCACAAGTCATGTTATTTTGATTCAACCCCTTCTCATACCAGTAGTTCCAAGAAGAGTAAATTTGATTGTTATTCCGGATTCACTACAAGAAAATTGTCACTTTCCGACGGATCAAAATCCGTTGCAACTTGCGACGGAGATGTTTCCGATGGTTACAATCATCAAAAATAAAAATAATAAATTATATAATTTATTATATTATTATTTTATTTTTTGACGATTAAGAACGTCGATATTTCCGACGGATATCTATCTGCCGTAATTTCCGACGGTCATGACCGTCGGTAAATGTATAATATATAAGGAGTAATTTATTAATATAATTAGCGACAATCCGAATCGTCGTAATTTCCGACGGTTTCGACCGTCGATAATAATTAACGACAGTTCATACCGTCGGTAAAATAAAAAATAAATATTATATATAACTAAATATAGTATTTTATTTTTATAATTAAATAATTTTTTACGGTCACAACCGTCGGTAATTTTAAAAATAATTCATATTTACTTTTCCGATGGTCGGAGCCGTCGGTAATTAAAATTTCACTATCCCACTTTTTTTTCCGTTTTTTCGCTTTTTCATCTTTCCATATATATATATATATATATATATATATATATATATATATATATATATATATACCAATCCACTTATTTCTTTCCCCCTCTCCTCTCTCTCCGTCTCCCTCTCCCTGTCGGCGACCCTCTCTTGCCGGCGTCCCTCTCCTCTCTCTCTCTCTCTCTCTCTCTCTATCTATCTATCTATCTATCTATCTATCTATCTATCTATCTATCTATCTCTCTCCAGCCCGGACCGGGCTGCCGGATCCGGCCGCCCGCGACCGCGGCCGGATCTCGACCGCTGGCCTTCGAATTGGCCGCTGGTCGCCGGATCGGCCACCAGCGGCCGGCTAATCTTTTTTATATTATAAAAAAATCTTTGTGACGATTTTGACCATCGAAAGTTTCGGCGGTCGCGCGATGACTGCCAAAATTTTTGACGATTGCTACCACCGATATTTGCGACAGTCGTCGCAATCGTTGAATGTTTCGACGGTCGCGACCGTCGAAGTTTTGACGGTTTCGTCGACCATCGCAAATATTGGCGGTTGTGACCGTCGGACTTCCGTCAAAATTTTCGACATTTTTTCCAACTGTCGAAAATTGATTTGCGACGACTATTTTTTGGACGAATCGATTCCATCAAAAAAATCGTCGAAAATCGTCATTTTTTATGATTTTTTGGGAAATTACAGACGGTCGAAACTGTCTATAATTCTCATTTTTCTTGTAGTGATTTGAGTTGTCAATTAGTAGCAATTTGATTATTTTTGTAGTATTTTCTTGACTTGATGTGGCATGCTCTCGGATTCAATTATAGTCTTGACTTGATGTGGCATGATATCGGTTCAATCGAGCAGCAACCACATGGTTGCTTCGAGGCAAGCCGCTTGGCTCATAACTCCTCTAGCAGAATGAGGTTCTTATCAAGTGGCAAGATCCAACTCGAGGAACGTTAACTATGTGATACTCTAACTAATATGTTGACTTTCATCGGTCCATTGGTCGGAGCATCAAGTAAGCGGAAGACTTAAGGTAATATTAATAAAAATATTATTAAATGTGGAAGCCCAAGAGACTTTTTCATATAAGTAATAATGTCAATAATCATCAAATTATCCATAATAAAGCAGAGACAACTCTATAAATCTATAAAATTAAAACTAATGCAATGGAAACAATATCCTAAGGGCTCTCCATATTGCACATGGCCATCACGAACAAAGCATCAATCATTGAAGCTCATCCTTCAGTGTTTTGATCACTTGCAAAATCAATATAGAGAAAAAAATAATACATGAGCTTTACAACTCAATAAATGAATAATAAATCAAAAGATAAATAGTTAACAATATAGAAGGATGGAGTCAATATAAACATGATCATAATCATTGATGAGATAAATCAATAGACACGAATCAATGCTATGCTTTGATAAGGATTAATGGAACATATCAATACTATGCTCTAGTTAGAATCAATGGAACATATTAATCATATGTTCTGGATAAGAATCAATGTAACATACTTGACACTTCAATTCTTTAAATCAATTATTCGTCTATGCAATAATATTTTTACTATGCAATGTCATCTACGAGCGATTTGGTTACAATAAGATGTCATATACTTCATGAGAGGCCAATAATCCTCACTAAAGAGGAAGGCATCCTATTTCATCACACAATGGGAGAGAAATCGTGCAACGAGGACATGTTTAAAGTCATGCTCCTAACAATGTTATGCCATGATATGTAATGGTTTCTTGTCAATTCGTAACATGGGCAATCAAGCTTTTATTTTAATTAACTAGATTTTCATCTTTGCCCAAATTGGGACATCTATGCAATGGCAATTTTCTAAATAGATACAATCATATCATTGATAAAATCATATAAATGGCAGATTGTGGATCATCAACAAGATAATAATCAAATAGAAAATCCTAAAAAACATATTTTGTAAAGGAACTCAGGTCAAGTTGACTATGACCCGAGCTGGGTTCTATGGACTTGATGGTTTGGCCAAAACTCGGCCCGAGTGTAATGTGGGCTCGGCCTAGGTTGCATCGTGAATACCCATGGTATGGGAATTTGGGTCGGTAATAGGAACTCGGCTCGGGTTTTGACGATGCGAGGTGTTCAATGGGGAAGACACAGGCTGGACAACTAGAAATTTGGGTTGGATTTCACATGGTTGCACCCGATAAATGCACACCTGGCGTAAATTTTTTGAGACTCGGTCTGAGTTATGTGATTTGGACGAAACTATGATTGTTATTTTTTTCAATTTTCAAGGTGATTTCGCCAGAATAAACTTCTTATGACCCAATAATTACATGGAACGAATAAAACAATAGTAGACGATACTATATATGACTATATTTCGACCCTAAGATCATGCAAATGTATTGTTAAAATATGATCCCAAGTTGATTGATCAACCTACCTTTTGTGTTCTCCGTGTGAGTCATCTTTTATCCAACCTTCTTCTCATTTATTTTCCATGCCGGCCATTTATGAAGGTCCCCCAACTTCGAAGATGCATCAACCAGGTTCTTGTGTGCTTGCTAGTGTCACTGGATGAGAAAAAAATGAAGATAAACACGGACAATTATTGTAGGAGGAAAATTGCATCATGTAGGGCATACTTGTAAGATCTTAAGACACCAAGAGGGGGGTGAATTGGTATTTAAAATCAAAAGTATCAATTCAACAATCTTTAAACCAAAATAAATCAAACCATATCACAAACATGATATGAGAAGGAGAGGGAGAGAGAATGCAAACACAAGAACACAGGTGATTGTTGACAAAGTTCGATCACACCTTGGCCTACGTCCTCGCTTCGACTTCTCGACCTCGAGATCGTAAAAAATTTTACTAAAATCTTCCTTAGTTCCAAATGGGGCAAGGAAAAAGACTCTTTACATCAACCATCTTTTTCTCCGGTTCAAAAGGCAAGGCACACATCTTCTCTTAGGAAGCTTATCTTTTCTCTGGCTCAAGAGATAAAATATTGAACCTCTTTTACACAAGTGCTCTCTCAAATTAATTGTTTCTCTCTTTTACAATATAATGCTCACAAGAAGAGAAGAGAAAAAGAAGAGAAACTATAACTATAACTTCAAGAGAAGGATCTTCTTTTGATAACTTAAATTTTTTCTTTACGGCATGAATAGATGTCTTTGCTTTAGGTTTTGACACTTCTTTTATAAGCTTTAGCATGTGAAAAATTAGTCCAGAATTTGTTTCATAATTTTCTCATTCAAAACTAGTCGTTACTGTTCATGTTAGTCGGGGACTGTTCCATCACACTAATGGTCTGATCGATCGGTCTATGTGACCGTTGCGCAGATATGCTCAGTTACCGTAGATGATCGATCGATCGAACTATCGATCGGTCAGTCGAAATAGTCTCGGCATTTTCATTTTCGACTATTGAGCTGATCGGTCGGTCAGTGCATCGACCGATGTAGTCTCGTCATGGATTTGGACAGCTCATGCATTGACTGGTCGACCGATGTAGTCTCGATCAACCTGCATTGTATCGATCGGCAAGTTAACCGTCCTGCACTATTTTGAACATAACTTTTTGCACAATCATCCAAATGAGATAATATTAAATTCTATGGATAGCTAACAGAATTCTCTATGATTATATTTATCATTTATCTAAAATCTAATCAGACCATAGTCAATTGTTTAATCAAGATTTAGTGCATAAAATTGTCCATTTTTATTTAAACTTTTCAACATATAACTTTAATCTTTCGATGTTTGTATCATCAAAATATAATTTTACAGGGCATTAAAACTTTGCTCCAATAATCTCTCCCATTTTTATGAAGACGAATCGAGAAATATGAAAAATATATAAGTTGCAAAAAAGTTACAAAATCTTGTAAAATCAATTTTACTCCCTCTAAAACTTAGTTTTCCTTGCAATGATTTCACATAAGTACTAATTGTAAGGTACTCTTCATATAAAGTTATATTCATATCATATTTGTCCTATATTTCTTGCCTTTTTGTTTTATCAAAAAGTTGTTTGCACATGAAGGACATAAGAAATCATACCATATGTAATTCCCCCTTTGTCTTTAAAAAATTTATTCTCCCTTTTTGTCATAAATATGTAAAGTATTATATCATAAAAAATTATAAAATATGCAACAAAAAAAACTCTCCCTAAATTTGTGACTATTTTATAATGGTAACATGAATCAAATTAATCTAGAGGTTATCAAAGCCACAAGCAAAAAAAATGTATTAAAAATCAAAATATTGCATAGAACTTTGATACAATAATGATATCAATGATATGTCAAAATAAAGTTGAAAGATTTTAACATGCTCTCCCTATCACTATGACTAATTTTCTTTTTCTATTTTATATGTTTCTCTTTTCTTTCAAAGAAATTATTATTTTAAAATTTTGAGAGAAATTAAAAAGTAGGCTTAACAATTAAGAACCATGATAAAAAATTTACAAGAGTATAACCAATGATATTTTTATCATAACCTTTGTATTTTTATATTTTCATTTTCATTCGTCCTTTACTTTACATGTGAGGCACACTTGAAAAATAATCATTTAAAATTTGGTACCCAAACTTCTTTGAGTCCAATTTTGTTAATCAAAATTTCTTTTGAAATTCATATAATCTTCATGCTGATATTCATAGAATTCTTAATTTTGCATTCAAAGACATAGTGATCATGAACACCACAATAATAAAGTAGTAGATGGTCTAATGAAATTATCATGAACATATCTCAATTTCGAATAATCATGACGAGAAACATTAGAATGTTTAACATTAAAAGAGCTATCATAAAAATGTTTATTCCTCAAATAATAATCATTAGCATGCTTTGATTTTAAAGAATAATAATACTTTAAGTAGCATCCATGTTAGTTTTTGTAATTTTTTTTTCAAATTAATTTTCTTACAAGATCTATGCACAATAGACTTTTTAGTTACTTTGCAATTATTAATTGTAGACTTTTGAAAATCATCATTGATAATGCTTGTCAATGACATATCAAGTTTATCATTCAAGGATTTTTGTAAGGAAATAATTTTGTTTTTTAAAATTTTATTTTCATTTGCACATGTATTATTTTCCTTTTTCAAATGGTCATTTTCAACTAAACAAACACATCTTTCTTCTTTCAAAATTTTAAACTGATTTTTCAAAACAACATATTCATTCATTAATGTTTCATTTTTTTTTTAAGAAAAATATGTTTTTGAATAAGAGAAGCAAATTCTTTATGAACATCAAAGTCATATCAACATCATCATTATCATTAGTGGAATAAGATGAAATTGATGTTATCTCATCATTCTCACTTTTTGTCATTAAGCATAACACATCATTTTTTGATGTCGTAAATGTAGAACTATCATTTTCTTCATTGTCCACATCTGATATGTTTTTTTTGTCAAAGTCACTCCCTTCATAACTATTTAACAAAACTTGCCAAATCTTATGAGAAGTGGAGCATTTAGAAATAAGATTCATGACATAAGAATCTAAAGAGGAATAAAATACATTTTTGACATTGCAATTAAGTTTTTCAATTGACATTTGAAAATCATTATATTAAAAAAATGAAAGATAATAGAAACACCATTTAAAATTTTTTTTGACTTTTTAAAATCATTTTCTATAACTTCCCACATATCAAAATTAATGGAACACAAGTATGCCTTCATTCTAATTTTCCAAGAGACAAAAAATAGTCTTGAAATCTCGGTGGGTCGAAAATTGAAGATCCCTCTCCAAAAATAATATCATGCTCTAAAAGATGATTAAATCTTAAAAAAAAGAAACGAGAACAATCTTACTCTGACACCAATTGTATGATCCCAAGGCATCAAGAGTGGGGTGAATTGGTATTTAAAACTAAAAATATCGATTTCACAAAATACGTCGCGAAAGCTTAAAATCGATTCAACAATATTTAAACTAAAACAAATCATATCATATCAAAAACATAATATGAGAAGGAGAGGGAGAGAGAATGCAAACACAAGAACACACGTAATTGTTGACGAAATTCGGCCACACCTTAGCGTATGTCCCCGCTCTGACTTCTCGACCTCAAGATCGTCGAAGATTCCACTAAAATATTTCTTAATTTCAAATAGGGCAAGGAAGAAGACCCTTTACATCAACTATCTTTTTTCTCCGCTTCGAGAGGAAATACACACATCTCCTCCTAAAAATCTTATATTTTCTCTTCCTCAAGAGGTAAAATATTGAACCTCTTTTACATAGGAGCTCTTTCAATTTTTTTGAATAATGTTTCTTTCTTTTACAATATAATACTCACAAGAAGAGAAGAGAGAAAGAAGAAAAACTATAACTATAACTTCAAGAGAAGAATCTTCTTTTGATAACATAAAGTTTTTCTTTAAAGCTTGGATGGATGTCTTTACTTCAAACTTTGACACTCATTTTATAGGCTTCAGCATGTGAAAAATTCGTCCAGAATTTGTCCCACTATTTTTTCATTCAAAACTAGCTATTACTGTTCATGTCAGTCGGGAACCGGTCAATTGCACTAATGGATCGGTTGATCGGTCTATATGATCGTTGTCCTGATTTGCTCAGTTACCATAAATGGTCAGTCGATCGGACTATCGATCGATCAGTCGATTGTTATAGTCTTAGACATTTTCATTTTCAATCATTGAGCCGAACGGTCGGCCGGTGCATCGATCGGTCCATCGACTAGTGTAGTCTCATCGTGGATTTGGGCAGCTCATGCATTGACTGGTTGATCGATATTTTCGATCGGTCAATCGATATCTATGATCAATCGATCGGTGTAGTTTCGACTAGTCTGCATTGTATTGATCGACAAGTTGATCGTCCTGCACTATTTTGAACATAACATTTTGCACAATTAGTCAAATGAGATAGTCTTAGATTCTATGGATAGCTAACATAATTTTCTACGACTTTGATATTTATCATTTATCCAAAATCTAATCAGAACATAAATTGTTAATCAATGTTTAGTGCATATAGTTATCTATTTTTATTTAAATTTTTTCAGTATATAACTTTAATCTTTTAATGTTTGTATCATCAAAATATAATTTTATAGAGCATTAAAACTTTGCTCCAACAATACTATGATTGATTATCATCACCTAAGTTATCCTTATATGTTCCAACATGATTGTGATGGTCTCAGGCTCTTGGTCGCCTGTGACGTCGTGCAAGATAGAGAGGTTAGAAGAGGTTTCAATTGGGGGAGAAGTTTATAGGTAGAAGTTAAAAGATTAAGTTTGGTGTAACTTCTCCAACGAGGACTCCTTTTCTGATTCAATTCCGAATAGAAATTTGATTCTTTATTTTGATTGGATAATAACTTTTTTCATATTTTATCTGATAGGTGTTATGTGAGGATTATGCTCACATGCTTGGTTAGCATGGCAAGTTCAAGCACAATGCAATGCCAAGCATGAGAAGCTTGGGCAGAAACACGAAAAGCATGGAGGAAACTTGATGAAGTGGAAATAACAATCTTTCTCTAGTGATGATGAATGCGTTATTTTGTTGTGTAGATTCATTTTAACGTGGGAGCTTCTGGCCTTTGAACTTGCTTATTTTCTCTGTGCACATGCTCAAGCTAAATATGAAAAGGAACATGTAACGACTTCATAATAAGGCAAAAATATTACCATTTCTATGTGCACAAAAGGGCGTAAACTATTTATAAAGATGAAACAATATAACACGCACTACGCATAAATGAGTTCAGAGAAGGTGCATGTCCTTCGGCATTAGAAGTCCATCATACTTGATAGAAAATCGCGCCAAAGGAAAAAAGAACGCAACCTCGCGGCTTCTTGTTTATCAAGCGAGCAAGAGGGATCACATTGCCAATTAAAGGGAGAAAAAAAATCAATCAATTACAACTCGTCAATTATTAAACTAGTGCTTATTTCTTGAACCGGCACCATAATCATTTGCTTTGAACCAGTTCAACAAGACCATTCATTGAAGCGATCTAGAGCATCACACAACTCTAAGACTATTTCAACGATGAGGATTGGATGATTTCAAGGTGAATCGAATTTTCTGATCTCGCCTTAATTTTCCTGGTATTATAATGTGTATTAGCTCATACACTTTGACTTCATGTGTTGAAACACATGAAGTTCACAAAAATTAAATAAGGATATGAGAATATCAATTTTAAAATATTAAAATTAATAAATAAAGTGTCAATAATTATTCTCATATGTCAATGTATTTTAATATATTTTTAGTACTTTTATCAGAGGCTTTAGTTATGTTAATTGATCATGAAAAAATGGAAAAAAAATTTAAAATTGATCATTTTCTCTTCGACCAAAATTTGAAATTTGATCCCTTTTAAAAATATATTTTTTAAATATTTTATGTAAAAATGTCTTACTAACATGTAATTTCTTAAGAAAGTGAATAAATAAAAAAAACATCATTTACTGAAATGGCATTATATGTAAAGTTGAGGCTTAAGCTCTAATCTAAATTTCAATCGACCTTAAGTCGGATTGACTATGAATAAAACTTATACTTTGCACCTTTTACCTCTTGATTACAAGCCTATCCACCATCCATATTTCATGCTAGAAGAATAGCACCAAGGAAGAACAACGTCAAAGCAAGTAGAAATTGTTTTGATTTTCATCCAAAGGCAAATTGTTAACTCATCTCTCATGTATTATACATAGAAAATTTATATAAACAATCATCCATTCAATCTTTTAGTTCCTAATTTGATGTTATTGTGGTGCACAACAAAATCTAGTGATGTGCATCTGTACTTTGATATTTATCTTGTATCACAAAGTGGTTTGACTTTCATTTTGGCACAGTTTGTGCCTAAACTCTTATTTTGTATAAATGTGTTAATTTTAATATTTTTATGAATTACTTGATACTATATTGTCTCTTTTTTTCCATTTACAGAAATGCAAAAGGAAGAATACAGAAGCACAACACGCAAAAGAGTTGTCACAATTCTGCTTTAACCTCAACCAAAAAAATAATAATAATAAAGGTGATTTTAAGTAGTATGTTAAGCTTTTCGAACATCTGTTGATCAAGAACGGGACATTCTTTCTGCAAGGACTACACACATATAAAATGATACAAACACGCTACAAAATGGAAACTAAGAGAACCCTAAAAAGGGGGGAATTCCATTAGAGATGAACTCGAACGATCCAAGAGAAAGGAGCAGCAGATGACAGCTACGAGAAGAAGCTCGGCATTATCTCCAGTGATCTTTATCTTCCTATCTGTATTACAAAGATTGACAGTTTTTATGATCTCAGAGAGGCCAAACTACACTTTTTCCTCTCATAGGATCTTTAATGTGCTGCAATAGCCAAATGAGGGACTAAAAGTGAAAACCCTTGTTGAATTCAGTATTACAAGTAAAACAAAAGGAAAACAGAACAGAAATGTTCTGAGAATCTAGTCCAGCTGATTACTAGTAACAATCTAGCAGAAATATATCCAAGACAAAAAAAATGCTACACTGAAATTCTTTCTTGCCATGTACATGTATATATAAGTTACACAGGCACAAGAAAGACATTTCACCTGAGTCATAATTGGACGCTATCTTGGCCTTAGTACTCATTAAAATGTATAGCTCCTGATTTCCAGACAATATAAGTAGTTCCAAGCATGACTGTGCTGATTAACACGAAAGAGGTGATGATAAGAAGCAGATCACTGCCCCCTGGAAAATCAAATGTGAAACCTTGCTTCGGCAGACCGCGCTTGCTGTCATCAAACAAATTTGTGGGAGCTTCCGGGAGGCCGGATCTCTTTTTGCCTTTATCACTTTCTCTCAGTGCATCCAACACTTTGCTCCCAAATTCTTGTTTGGGCGGCTTTGTTTCTGTATATCTACTCATCATGCGTGCAGTCCTTAGCTTTTCCCTCACAGTTAGTGATGACCTTTTGGGTACCGAATCCTGAACTTCTTTGGAGGTTTCTACTCTAGAATTTGCATCAGTTTGAACATCAGGTGATGTGAGCTGATCTCTAGCTACTGTATTTTCCAAATTTCCAGAGCTTAAAGTGCTTGGATCTGCAGAAGCCTTGCTGCTCTCAGTTGCCAACAAGACCTTGCTCCGCTTGAATCCATTTGAGCCTCCCTTCAGTCGAAGAGAAGGGACTTCGGAAAATTTTGTCTTTTGATTGAGAGTTGACGCTGAAAGTGGATTAAAAGCTGCCGAGCATCCTGAAAGACTTTTGAACTTTACCTGCAACATATTCAGTATACAAGAAAAAAAAATATCCATGGAGGACTTTAGTACTATAAAAGACAGCGACAAGGCCTTTAGTTTTATAATGTTCTCTATTCTTGCATGATAGAAACATTTACAGTTGTAGAAACTGCTGGAAACTGATTATTACCAATTATGCGTTATAAAAAATCTGAGTGTGAGAGATCTTTGACAGTAAAAATTATAAAGAGATGCTCGGACAAAAAGGTGATGCAATGAATGATTTCTAATGCTTCTGAAGAAACGCATGTATTGCAAACACATGAACGAAACCACAAAGAAATCATGGCAAAGTGAAGATTGATTAGGAGAGTAAGGTACCATGAGCAGTTGAAAACTCGGTTATGGAACAGGGAACAATGATTTTGGGTTTAAGAAAGTCGCGCATTCCCTTCCCTTCCATCTCTCCAAGGAAATTTTACAAAAACCAAACAGAATTGATCGCAGACAGACTTTACAAAGCAAAGCAAAGGAAGAAGCAAATCCAATGAGGGAAGAAGGACGAATTCCGAGAAGGAAGTGGGGTCCGGTGGTAAAACTTACCGCTGCAGTGACATCCCAGGAAGAAGAGACTGCTGCCATGGGCATCCTATCAGCTCAGTCGTCGGAGAGGAGGAGAAGCAGGGAGGATAAAGTGGCTCTCCCACGGCTCAATCAACACAAGCCACAGACCAAGCGCAACATGTTGTTCGTGGGGCCCTCAGTGAAGTAGTGGAACACCGTCTAGAACAAGCTCAGAAGTCCCTGTGCCCGTTTTAGTAGTCCAAGTACGAGCGGGCTGCTTTTAGGCCCAAATAGGTGCTATATGGGCCCGCTAGCGAGCCGGCCCGTTCTCCACCAGAAACCTCGGCGGGTTCGATTTCCCTCGGCCCGGTGCATCGACTACGGCTGCATTTGTTTCATAGAGTTTTTCTAGCGTTCTTTTACTATTAATTAAAAAGGAATTGTCTTGTTTTCCATCAGCGTCTTCTGTGTGAGTTACAGCTATCCTTATGATTGATAATAAAACATCGTGTTGATCAAAGCAAACTACTCTTTTTCTCGAAATTTGGAAGTTTTCTTTGGCAACTCCCACGTAACAGGAAAGTTGACAGAGAACTTATGTGCTGAACTGCTGATGAAAATTAGAGAGAACTTTCATTTCATCCATGGTTTAAAGGCACGACAATTAGAGGCAAGATGCTACAATCAGAAAAAGCGTAGGAGTTTAACAGTTGTTTCGGATAGACCGGAGAAAATGAAGTGGAAATCCAATACACAAGAATATGAGGTCCGACAAATATCGGCTAAATAGGAAAATTTTACAAAAAAAAAAAATTATAGTGACAAATGAGTATGGACAGGAAAAAATAGTTTAATACAAGAGTTGCTAGAGAGCAAAAGATTCGAAGAAAAGAGAAAACAACAGCATCGCAAAATGTTTAAGGTAATGACCAGACAACTGCTGGATGAATGGTTAGGACCTATACAGTGATGGCTCTAGTAATATATTCTCTGATGTCTCAACATCATCATCCTACGATATAGAACACCTGACCTCAACTAGGCCTCGAATGACAGCAAAAATTTCACCAACCATAAATAGAATAAGAAGCCAGAAGGAAATTCACAAAGTTGAAACTTCTCTTGGAACCAAAGAGCAGAAGATCCTGCCTTCAACTGCTCGCCAGTAAAAGCCACACGTACTCACATCTAAGTAAAACCAACTTTTAGTAGCTTCCCATGGGAGGCATGCCAAACGGCGGCATCGGAGGCATACCCATCCCAGGCATGGGCGGGGGAGCTGCAAAAGGCATGCCCATTCCGGGTCCTCCCATGCCAGGCATTGGTGGTGCAGGCAATGCAAGAGGCAACAACTGGGCATACATGTTCTGCATAGAGAAAAAGAGAAACTAAGTTCCATCCCCAAATCAATAATAGACTTTGTCAATGATAACTGCAATATAATGCAGAACAATAGTTCCTCATAACAACCTGCTGGGCAACCAAATCCTTCTCTTCCTGTTCCTTGGCTTTCACCTCAGTTAAAGCCTCTATTTTATCTTTTACAAGTTCATCCACCTTACTGCTGTACTCACGTATAACCTGAGAAAAAAATCATGTTGAAAACAGTACTATGGAGTGATTCTTACACGCACACACACCATTTGGAATTTGTTGAGCTTTTAGGTAACCTGTAAAATATAGGGGAAAGCAAAATCGATCATATTGTTCATCCACGCAAGCTCCAGGGCAATGTCTGGGCGGATAAGGTCATAACAAACAAAGAGACAGGATGCAAAGCATTCCTTCTTTCCCTGTTGAAAATAAAAGAAAACCACAATGCATTACCAATTATGAAAAGATGGATCAGGAAAAAGAAATAAACTAATAAGAGACTTAAGAGGACAACATAATAGGAGTGTCATGTTCTTATAGCACGTCATGCATTAATCATCGAACATTCGTCTATTTAAGCTATCAGGTCATGACAAGCTGACAGGATTAGAGTTATACATTATGATATGAAGCTCATGCTGCTAATGACAACCACAACACTAACATCTCATTACCAAGATTAGAATAAGGGAAGCAAGTGGTTATTTCTTTCGCTAAGTAGTTGTTCAGCGGTGGAACCATAAGCTGAGCTACTCAAGACTGATTGAATAGGTTCAGACTATTAACAACAAAAACAAACACTCCGCATCCTGTTTAGCACGAGGCCACCAAAACAGATGTGCTCTGACAAATAAGACGGCACCAGTTGTGTGTTTATGCTAAGGTTGTGTGGACACCACAAACAAGATAACACCTCAACCAGGATTTCATTCAGTTACCAACTAAAAACAGTTCATGCCAATAACTTCTAAAAACTCAGTCATAAAATCAATACAATAAAAAATCATTTTTTTTATGAAGAAGAATTTGTTGTCTGCATAAGACCAATAAACATGGCTATGCTTGAGCTATATCAAATTATTCTTTGTTTTCTGGCCTGCTATATCATACTAGAAATAATCACAATGAAAACTAGCAGGGCCGAGAAACGAAAAAAACATTCATATTTGATAAAAATATAGCAAAAATTATAGCATTTTCACATATAAGTTGATAGTTACCTGATCAATAAAATACACAAGCAACTCCTCTGAGAGTTCACGGTCTCCAGATTGAGAGCATGTCTCCATTGCATCTTTGTAAAGGTTATCCTTCTTGGATAATGCAATTGATTGTTTCCATCTTCCAGCTTTCTTGTAGATATATGCAGCAATGCGCCTCATCTCAAGAAGTTCATGCTTTTCAATCTGTTCAGATAAAATATTCCTTGAACTTGTAAGCAGAAGTTATTTGCAGGATCACCATGAAGTAGGAAATGAACATTTTTTACCTTCTGTGCAAGGCCTATCTGATCGAAGTTATCATGCAAATCAACTGATTCCCGTAACCTGTCATAATCCTCCTCTTCGACATAAATTTCATTCAGAGCTTCATTAACGGCAGCAACATTGTTACTTTGTACTGCCACCATATATGGTTTCACAAGATGCAAATAGCCAGCCTACAATAAAGAGGAAAAGGAAGCCGAATCAGCAATACAAGACATGGGCATATGAAAAAAAATCAAAGTAGGAATCTCTCATCACTTGAGCATGACTGCATACCTTCCGCATGATGTCAACCACGCGTGTATGATCAACTCGAAGAGCAAGGACATGAAGAACATCATTGATAAGATCTGGATGCTCTTGCAAGTAGAAGTGCACAGCCTTATAGTAAAGCTCAACATTTGCAACTTTGACAATTATATCTTTGAACTGCATATGATCCCATGCATCAGGTGAATGGTTCATGACAGTGGTTGCAGCATTGTCAAACTCGTCATATTGTATATAGAGATAGGTGAGTTCCTTCCAATGTTGTTGTTCGTCGCATGCCCTAATAAGCTTAGGAATATTGAGACGTGTTGAGAAAAGTTTAATGTGCTCCATAAGCTTCTCATAACGGTAACGAGCATAAAGGACACCCAATTCTGTGAAAATTCCCATGTGTGCACGCTCAAGACCAAGGCCACTCTCCATAAGTGAAATTAGCTCATTAAAGCACCCTCTGTTCTGATAATAGTCACTGACTTCTTCCAAGTCATCAACCTGCATATCAAAATCAATAGATTATGAGTCAATACACAGAAGTTTAAAGATATACAGATGGATAGCATCTATCTCTTGTTAGTGGCTGTATATTATTTCCCACTGAGGAAACCAATATCTTGAATCGCCAGGTGGCACATAATGGATTATCTTGCTCAATTTTCCTATGTTCTCCTTTGATATTGGCTTATTGCATAATAATTAGAAAAAAGAAAGCTGACAGTGATAGCTTAACTCCTTACCTGTACTATAATATTCAAACCGCATATCTGTGCCAAACGGAACTCCTCAGCATCAACACAGGCAAAGCAAACTTCCTTCCAGGTCTTTGAACTGTTTGCCTTCCGAGCTGCATCCACTGCTCCCTGGAATTGTTTCAACTTAACAAGAGTGCTAGCAAGCTTGGCCCAGTTGGAAATGAATGCAAATATGATCTTTGCTGCTTCATATAAAGCATCATCATATAAGCGATCACCAACATTTTGTAGATTAGCAACATTGGGCATCAGGATGAATTCCTCAATATCACCCAGTCTATCAATCTTTGCATATGCAAAAATGAGTTCACTGTCAACCTTGGGCTCTTTAGTTTTTTGCCTCACCATCAGCAGATATTTCACCAGGTCATGGTAAACATTAGCGTCCTCTGCAGCTTGAATAACTTCCAAGAAATGGGTCGCATCATCAGCACGAATGAAAGATTCAATTGCCTCACTCACGAGTCCCTCCCTTAACTGGGCCATGGCTACCTGGCTCCAGACAGCATCTTCTTCAACACGAAAGGCAAACTCCACAGCTCGATCAATACTTCGAATGTTATCCAGGAGGACATTTACTGCCTGTACATTCAAGTTAAATTTCTTGAATATGGCAAAAGCTTCCTCGTACAGTTGAGCTTCAACAGCCACCTCACCAACAGCAGGACCATCAAAGTTGTCCAATCTATTGATGTAATCCATCACCCTGGATGGATCAGCTTTAATGGCTGTTAAAATAAGAAGATTTTGTAGATTAAAGTTCCCACTGAAAGCTGAATTTTGAAGCACAATCTTTTCAAGCAGTTCAATCAATTCATGTGGAAGATCAGCTGTCATGAAAGCTTTAACAGCTGCTGAAACTTGCTCGGGGCTTTTACTCTCGGGAAGTGCTGTGGATACAACTTGATCAATGAGCTGTCTCCTATATTCATTCTCAGGGAGAAGAACTTTTTCCCAGAGATCCGCATCCATCCGTTCCACAACGTATCTGAGTGAAGAGATATGTATCAGTATAGACAAAGTGGCACAAAAGCATGAATTTAAAAATAACACTTCACTAGAATAAATGTCCACCTGGCCTGAAGTTTAAACAGTGAATTTTTGTTTGTGACATTGATCAGCTCATCATCACACTGCCCTCGTCTATAAGCAACAACTGCAAGAGTTGGATCCCGTTTCTCACAGTATTTGCCCACAACACGTGAATCATAATATGGGTTGGTGGTGAGAAAATGCTCAGGGTTGTTATTGCTGTCAATAATGATTTTGCCCAGTGCATTATGAACATGCACATCTTGACTTCCCTCACTCACAAGATGCTCCAGAAATTGCGTGAGTAGACGGAGACGGTTCCTGCAATCCAACAAGGTGGAAAATGATAAAATAGAGAATTTGTAAGTAAAAAATGGATTAAAAACTAGGCCATTCAAACCTTTTTTCACATTCGTCAACAAGAGGCTCCACAGGGAGTAGGGAACGAACTGAAAGAATGAGACCTTTGATGAAATCTTCTGGGCATTCATCATCAAGCAATTGACCAACTACCAAAGGAGCATTGCCAGGGTTCACCTATCGAAAAAATACATGCATCTTACCAAGTGGCAAATAACTCTCAAATCTACTAACAATGACTAGCACAATCTTATAAACTTGATAAAATTAGGCTGCAGAAGATGAGTCATGTGATTCTATGACTATCATCTTAAAGTAACACTTACTTTTTGAACATATCCTTCAATATATCGAAGCATGTTATTTGTATACAAGTAGTGGGTCAAGTCTGGTACAAAACCAAAACGATCACAGACATTTATCAAGGGTCGGGCATCAGGAAGCTTGGCTTCCATCAGAAAATTCTTTGTCTTTTCAGCATCATAGAAATTTGATTCTCTAGTCACCCGTTCAACTTCTTTAATTTGCCCAGTCCTGGCTGCTGCTTCAATATATTTGAAATGTATATCCGGGTCCTCACTGCAACAATTGCCAGAAAATGGATAAAAAGGGGAGTCAAAACAAAAGAGAAAATTGATGCACCTGCAAATGTTTATCATAAAAGAAAAAAATAGCACAAAATACCTGGAGCTGAGGTAAGATCCCAAGAAAAAGTAAAGACCTTCATATGACTTAAATTGTTCAAAAAGTTTTATACAAGACTCAACACCAAGTTGCTCTGAGTATTCTTTAGCAACCTGCAAAAGTGTGTTGTAAACAGAAATATCAAATCCAAGAAATCTGTATTAAACCAGAAATAAAAAAAGAAATAAGAATTAAAAGCATTACTTGAACAATTATCTGCAGGTTTCCTCTCAAATTGACCAAAAGTAGATCCTTCATACACTCTAATGCCCACTCCCTGGAAATGGTCCCAAAAAACTCCACAAGTGCCTGGAAAGCCAAAGCTCAGTTCTCAGACAAAGAACAAAAGAAAAAAATCCCAACCAAGAATAATCACCTGTGGCTCAATAGCATGAGTGTTGACAATGACACGCTTGATGTCAGGGAGTTCGGAGTAATGCTGCAATTACAAAATCAAGTTACTATTACAAATCCACATACAAAGGTCAAACTTAAATTTCACTGGAAGAAAAAAAACCTGAAGGGCCCGCATATATAAACCAGCCTTTTCACAAAGCTGTGCTATCCGAGGGCGATCATAGTGGGAAAACATCCCATTGGCCAATATTGCATCTGCAACATTGGGATAAGTCACCAAATTGATCTCCAAGACCTGAGAGGATGTAAAGTTAGATGCAATTACAGGAAAATCTCCAGAATGCAGTCAACAATAAATTTCCAAGAAGTCACCTTTGTTTGAAGAAAAGCATGCTCAGGTAGATTTGGTTTTAGAACATCCAACAAAAAAGCAGTGGCTTCTCTAATCAGGTTTCTCTGCGATAAAGAAGTTCACTCGATGTGAGAATAATTTAAGAAAAATGGCATAGACCAAATTAAACACAATAGAAAGGGAAAAGGTACAGTAGGAACCTGAAGGAAAAGGTCTGTAATCGTGTTGTAGTCAACTGGGCAACCACCTTCCATTTGAGACATCATAAGAGCAAAATTAACAGCTCCCTGATAATGTCATTTACAAAATGAGTAATACAAATGGTACAATCACATTTTTGTGACTCCCAAATTGAAACTTTTAACGAGTACATCAAAACAGATACGAATAATTTGAATTTACTTTATCCCCTTGAGGTTCACGGTTAATTTATTTGCAGCAATGTGCTTTTTATCTAAACATTTTCAATCAATAGAATGGCAGTTGTGAAGCTTTCAATGAAAAAAAAACTAATAATTTGAATGCAAATTACCTGAGGATCAGATCTCAAAATTGTTTGAAGAAGGAAGAGATAATCAGGTGTGTACCCAACCTACACAGTTGTGAAAGAAGTGTCCCATGTAAAAGTAATTCAAAAATTAATATAATGAGAAGTTGATTCCACCAAAGAAGTAAAAATTGCTACAAAAGTTACCTGCTTTGAATAAATGAGTATTTTATCAAACTCCCTTCGTTCTGCAAAGGCAGCAACAACTTTCGGGGTAGCCCTTGCTTTTATGTATATCTTGAGTGCAAGGTCATTATCGATAGTCTACAGCAGAGAAGAACCATAAAGTAGTTAAGGATAGTAGCCTCAGGTGAAAAAGATTCTTGTTCAATTGTCATCTAATGAAGAAAGTCAACCTAGTGTTCCTACCTTAACAAGATCACCAAGCTCTTCACTACACTCAAGCTTGTCCTCCGCCAACCAATTTTCAATAAGATTCTTTTTGTTCTGATTAACAACAAGGCGAGACAACTCGAGAGATTCAAAAGCATTAAGTTTTCCCTTTGTTAACAAGGTCCCAAAGTACTGTAACAAAGGGGGTGTTTGTCCAGCTTGCACTGGGACACTCTGCATAATATAAACAAGTTTAAAATTCAGTGACATATTCCAAGTTCGCACAGAATCTTCGAGTTTTAAAATGCTAACAAAAGCCAGAAGGAAGAATATACAAATTAGACAAGCCTGCCTGGTATGCAGTTGCCAAATTTACTTCACAGGACAAATTTCACATAAAAATATTATGCACTCAAGTCATAAATCATCAGTAAGAAATGGCTGAACTCAAAATAGCACCTGAAATTTTGCAACAGTCTCAGGAGTCCTAAGGATGCCTTTTGGGGAATCAGCAGCAAGTTCTGCAGCCTCCTTATATTTTGTCTGAGAGAACAGCTCCTGAAACCTTTGTACAACCTGACGAAAGAAAGTAATCAAATCAATAAAAGTAACAACTTGCAGGATTTTCTTAGTTTGTTGCTCCTATAAGAAAACACAGCTTGATGTAACAAAAGAACTTCTGATTAGGTGCCAGTACTGCTGATAATAAATGAAGCATCGCCTAGAAACCAGATTCAAAATCTAGCATACACGAATTCACCAATTGTTAATATTTTTCGCTCGGTTAAGTATGAATAAAGAGTTTAACTAAAATTAAACAAAACAGCAAGAACCTCTTTAATACCTAATGCCAATAGAATAATTTAGTAAAGGTTGGATTTAGAGCTTCACAACTGTCTAAAACAGCACAAATATACCCCCCAAAGAACAGCAGAAATATACCATTGTCCATAGTACTCTGTCTACACTCTTGTATATAAGCTTTTTTTCCTTGTTGAATTTACATAAGCATTTTGGGTAATAATAATGGATTATTACTTCCAAAATAATAATGGATTATTAACAAAACAACAACAACAACAACAAAGCCTTATCCCACTAGGTGGGGTCGGCTACGATTATTAACAAAACAAGCTAACCATAATTTTTATCCAATCATCTCTTTCGAGTTTGTTATGAAAACCTTTAGCTCGATCCTAAAATAGCTTGAGTGACAAAACAAAGTATAATTTCATCATCAATACTTCAAGGAAGAAGCATCCATTTTCAATAAGTAAAAAAATAACAAATGGACTTGAATGGCCCATAAGAAGTAACATTGCTTTCTCTGCAAACACAAAGGATAACTCAAATCTTGTAAAATTTTGATAGAAGAAGAAAGGAATATAGGTGATTCACTTTTTGTGAATCATCTATTAAAGTCAATTCTGACGTGTTCCTAAATGCACAATTTCTCAAAATTCTATGTGCACTTCAAACCAGAATATGAAAAGCTTACCAAGTTTTCTGCCCCAGGAAGGTTTCCACGTTTGGCAAGATTAACAGCAAGCTCAAGATTATTCAACTGATACCAAACAAAAAAGTTAGTGATGCTTAGATTGGTGTACATACAACCTGAAAGCAAAGATGATGACAAACCTGGCCACTAACAAAGGGCACAATGGTTGCTTCATTTACAGTTGCAAGAAGAACCTGTCCTCTTCTGTTAATTGCATAAAACCCTCCAGCTGCTGAAGCTTCTGTTGTGAGAAATATAGGGTCTGGACTGATTCGATTTCTGTAAACTGCTGTTGCAGTTTCCAAATCATACACAAAGAGAAGACCAAGCTTCGTGACCACATATATCAAACTATACTTTTGAGAAATCTGTCACAAACAATTCAATTTCTTATTATACAGAACACTTTAACTTTAAACTGATTCAGATACGAAATATGACCATACCTGCATTGCCACAGGAAAGTCATCTGCAAAATCTGGAGGGAAGAAAAGATCTGCTTGTTTCTTTGTGAAACCTGGTTTACCTGAAATGCCAGCCACATACGTAGAAAGCATGTGACATTCATGATCTCAGAAAACCAAGAACATTTTTTTTTTGAGAAGAAAAAGGATGACCACCAGAGTTGTGGTTGTCATCCATCTATATATATATCTGTGAACTGTAGGTTGACCAACAAGAACATTTTTTATTTATAATCTGATATAGATCACCAAAAAAAAAGAAGCTAATGTACCCATGTTGCTCCCAGCAGGCCAACATTTTTTCAAAAGATCACAGAATTTTGATATAAGCATGTTACTGATGCTCATTAAATATATGACGAAATGCTAACTTCATTGAATATAAGCATGTTAGCTTCAGATAGCATAGCACTTCCTAACAAGCTGGCAAAAGATAAAATGAGTAAAAATGGAAACATCCCCATCCATGCAACCCATATTTGATGGCACTAAAAATTACCTGGCTGAGCACCAAGTTCAATTACATGCAATTTTGAAGTGATTTGCCCAGCATTCATAGTCTTGGAAGCAAAGCTAATAAGAACAGAGGGTTTCTCATTTCCAACAACCTGTCGAGAAATATTAAAACTCATTCATAGCATCAGGTTAACCCCAAAACAATAAACTTAGCTGAAAATACGATCACTGATTTTTTTTTGAGAAGGAAATATGATCACTGATGATTACTGATGATTACATTGAATGATGCAAAAGACGCAGCATGTGCTTCAAGTGCCTGACTGCGCTGCTGCTCCACAGAAAAAAGCTGCATATTTCCCTTGACAAGCTGTGGTCTCTAAAAACCAGAAAAACAAAATTAAGATCAGCATCTCATAACCAGAAGATCGTATTCATTCTTTTATAAAAGTTTGAGGAAGAAAGTTGTGGTCCTTTTTTTTCTTCTTTGTTCTTTTTCTTCTGAAAACAAGAAGGATGGTTGACTTGTGTCTGTCATCCAATTTATAAGTATGCTAAACATTTACAAAATAGTCATGCACAAGTGTGAATGGAAAGTATATCAACTAGAAATCAACCAATGATTAATCAAGCCTCTCAAGTAAAATTTGACAACTTGGAGTGCCTAAAGTTCTGTAACAGCAAATCACTACGCATACACCAAAACCCTATCAGTTACTCATGCCCTATCCAACTCCATAGAGTAAAAACCCATCGTATTCCAGTATCGACTACCCATTTTAGAATAAAGTATTCAATCAGAAATATATAAAAATTCTTATATAACTATAACCATAAAAGATCACACATCCAAAATATTGAAAGAGCCACACACTTTCTATAGTAGCGACAATTATATCATAAGATGTTTAGGAAAAAAACATTGGGGGCGGCAAAAGATGTGCAACTAATTCCTGCAAAAAGTATGTTCTATAACAATAGTCAATATGCGATATTTAGTGAAAGCAAAACTTATAGCAAGCTGATTCAAGTTTTCAACTATGGCAATATGTTGGGCCCCTCTCGTAGCCAATGTCTGTTTTCGCAAGTTAAGGGCCAGCCATATTGCCATTACGAAAACTGATATGAGGACAGATTGATGGATCTTGGATGTGCAACTTTATTGTGCTTGACGGAATCCGCACAGCTGAGGTTACACTGATTGGTTGTGGATGATTTTGTGCTGATCTGCTCTTTTACTAGCCAATGTATCTCGATCATCCTGTCCGTTAGGAAGACTCGTTCTTCTCCAGTCAGTTCTCTCTGTGTTGACTCTCTCTTACATGTCAATTCTCAGCATGCCAAGGAAGGTGGAACTGCGCTTGGAGACTTTTCATAGGAAATTCTTCTGGCAATACTCCCAAACTGGCCCAAGAGGGCTTACCTACTCCTGGTGTGATGTTCGCAAGGTTAAACCGGAGGGAGGTTTGGGGGTTCTGAGTCTCCGTACCATGAATGATGCACTGCTTCATAAGTGGGGCTGTTGGATTATGGGGATTGGGAATGACTCATTCTCCTCTATGTTCTACATTTGTTATGTTCAGGGGCTGCCATGGTAGTCAAGATTTATTCTGCCTCATGGACTATCCTCATTTTGGAAGGGTGTCTCTGCTGTTCTCCCATGGTGAAGACATCATGTCAAACATGCTATTGGCTCATAATACATTCTCGTTTTGGCATGATGAGTGGCACACCGAGGATTTGCATGCTTCGTGGTACCCTCATCTATTTTCAATTGCTAGGGATAAAGACGCTTCACTGTCAGATATCTGGGCTGATCCCACAGGTTCTGGTCAGGGCTGTTGGGCCTCTTGTTTTATTACTGCTGTCTGACCAGCATATGGATGACTTGCTGAATCTACTGGCTAAAGTTGCACCTATTTCTCTAAATCTTGATGTGTCGCTCTTGGAACTGGTCGACTGGTAAGTCAGTGTCCGACAAGCTTATGATTTGTTGCATGATAGAACTCAGGCAGAGAACGATTCTTTCCCTTTGGACTGTAAACTCATCTGGATTATCTGCGCAAAATCAAGACTTTTTATGTGGCTTCTAAGGCAGAGGAGAATCCTCACTCATTCGTACCGAAAGATGATATTCCCTGCTGAATCACATGAATGTTCTATGGGTTGGGGTGGAGGACACATAACATCTCTTTTTCTGGTGTAATATAGCCAGGATGTTTGGACTTTGGAGGCTGTCGCAATTTAGTTGGATAGCCTCAAATTCTAAGGATGACTTCTGGCTATCTTTTAAAGGTGGTGGGAGGGCCCCCTGGTGGAAGTATCACTTATACATCCAAATGGAAATGATTACAGGTCTTTGCAATCATTTGGGCTGTTGAAATTGATGTGCTAACCAATTTCCTAAAAGCTTAAGACATTAAGAACAACATCAATCATTTTATATTCTTAACACTCCCCATCACATGTGGGCTGTTGACAAGTTAGGTCTAGCCCAGCCCACCATGTGGACAACCAATGGAGGAAATAGTTTTTTAATAAGAGCTTAACAAGGTTCGATGACTCTGATACCATGTTGAAATTGATGTGCTAAGCAATTTTTCTAAAAGTTTAAGCCATTAGAAAGAACAACATCAATGATTTTATATTCTTAACATGGGCAATCTGGCTCCAGCAGTAAGATACAATTTTCAATGGAGATTGTGGATATGCAGAAAACATTTATTTTCATGCCTCCTGTCTCCTTGGAGACTGGTTGTCCAAGGGCTGATGCATTTTTCAAAATTTGCTTCTATCTGATTTAGATCTTATTAATTGCCTCTACTGATTGGATGATTAACAATCTGGTTAATAATCCATTTTTTCTTTCGAAAAAAGAAGTTTTCTTCTCATCAGTAGAAGGTTAGAGCATCAATCAAGGCTCGGAGAAAACAAAAGGGATTAGTGAGTTCAACTATTTATGTAAACTATGCTAAGTTTTTTCTTACTATAGATAAGGTTCCAGTACAGTTTAAGGTTGAGCACAAGAAATGCCAATTTGACGCATATTTGTTTTGGATAATAAGGAAAACATCTTAATCATTATGAAACCTGGTCAAGTGCATTGTATCATGTTGGTTCAAGTAGACATCCATAAGTTGGGTTGAGAAAGTCAACCCCACCATTGAGGAGTTTAACCGCTGAAAATAACTTAGTGTCACACGAGGAACATGAAGCTTTTATATCCAACTCAGGTACATCCCTCAGATCTCTATGACTATGTCAAGGTTGTAGCAGAAGAAATGACATCTAACCGATCATTTTGAGTAAGAAATGTCTTCTAAAACTTCCAACACAAGTCCCGATTTCCAACAATCGAATCCTCTGGAAAACACTCATAAGAACTCACCTAACAATGTCTCATGGTGATGTAGGAGAGATAAGATTTATTCTATTTGTTATTATTGTTATATTTATCTTTTTTGATTTTTAGGTTATTTAGATTTTGTTGGTTATTGTTATTGTCTTATCTTTCTAGATTAGAACTTCGATGCAGCGGGGATCATAAAATGGAGGAGATTACAACTTTCGCACGAATCTCAAAAGAGGTTGATGGTTCAAAGCACCATTTGATAAACTCGGAATTCACCGAGGCTCGGAATCCACCGAGAAACAAAACCACACATGTTTAATGGAATAATTGGATAATAATTGAACTACCTAATAATAAAAGAGTTTATGCCTATTTATAGACATTTTACAATCAAATTTAAAATAATCTAAAATCTAGAAAGATAAGATAATAACAAAAAAACTCTCCTCAAAAATAACCCACAAAATCTAAATAACCTAAAAATCTAAAAAGATAAATATAACAATAATAACTAATAGAATAAATCTTATCTCTCCTACATCACATGATTACACTTTCCATAATAAGATCAAATCTGGTATCTTTATAGTTCCCAAGAATTAATGAATCTAGACAAAACTCGGAAGTTTAGCAGTTAGACATTGATTACTTGTAACTGAGGAGATAGTATGAAGAACTTATTCTCTTTGTTAACAAATTCACCCAAAATTACAGTGATAGTCTTAAAACGAAATTATGTATTTAGACAGAAAGCCAAATGGCAAACATTGCCCAAATAAATTAAACATCTAGTTACAATTCGGACTGGAGCCGTTGTTCCTTTACCTAGCATGTGATTATAAAACAAAACAAAATGTCATGCACACAATGCTTACAGAAACAAACCAAATTCTAGACAAAATACATCGAAATCATAATGGCAACTTTTCCTTTTTTTTTTTTTTTTGAGAAGGCAAAGGATGACTACCGGAAGTTATGGTTGCCATCCAGGTTCATAATGGCATTTTAATAGTGTCATTACAAAAGCAAAAGGTCCACATTGCTATCATAAGAAAAAGGCTCCAGTATTTGAAAGTTATAAATTATAATATACCTCAGGAGAACCTGGTGCGATCCCTATTAGAACCAACCATTTTTCAGTTGGATCACACCGGTAGTTGATGATCTGATTATTTGTTAAATTTGCAGCCCTATCAAACATCTTAACAGGTTCCCCTTCACCTGCATAAAACAATAGCATTGAAGAATAGCAGAACGAATTTGGGGAAACAAAAGTAACATCAAGTCCTCCAAGAAAAAAGCGAACTGAGAACAACATCAAATACGATGGGATAACAGAATCATGTATTTCTACTATCCTCAAGAGAAAAAAATTATGTACCTTCTATAGACCAATGATACACTGAAGTCTGAGTTACCAACCCCAACAACTTTGTAGTAATCCACTTCCAGAAGACAACCTGAAGACATTAAGTATTAAAACTTTTAAGTTCATTCCATAGTTTTACATCACATAACAATACATGGCAAAAGCTTCGAAGGATGTTTTGTGAAGAAAAACTTGCCTGTTCAGGCATCTGATGTGATTTAATTTTTGTCTTCGCTTCAATATTAAATACTTGCAGATGATCTTGTGTAGTTCCAGGTACTTGAGCTACACGAGAGAATAGCGACAATCAATATACCAAAAGACAAAAAAGCACGTGATGGTCAACCAACATAGCAAAAAAAGATATTAAAGATGCACTAGTTTTAGAAAGAGTGGATCATAAGATACAAATTGATTACGGCTATAGAACACGACTAGCCTATAAATAATACAAAAGTTAAGCAGTGAAATAAACTGAAGTTGAACCTTGTATGTCATCGTCTAAGATACTGTCAGGTTCTCATATCAATTGAAATTTAAGTGAATTATTTGATTCAGAAAACAATCCACGTACAACTATAGTAACAAAAGATCAAAGGAAAAAAAATAGAGGATGCAAAGTCAAAAGTTTACAATCTGAACACTGAACCTTTAAGCGCAAGAATCCTGCTGTTGGGATTCATCAAGGCAGAGTCCGCAGTGATTGGCCGCCTCAAGGGCTGCATGGGCATGTTCATGTCTATGATCACCACACTGTTCTGCGGTGAGGTCTCTCTTACACAAATGTACTTGTCCGACTCCATTGTAACATGCGTGAATGTGATGAATTGCTGATTGATCCCCAAACTCGGGAGCTGAAACCAATACCCAATTGTCAACAAAGGGATCAAAAAACAAACAAACTGCCAAATTCAAAAGCTTTGCTACTCAGACACCCGTAAAAGAGGTAAATCAGCCTGAACTGGAACACATGCAAGAAATCAGGACCTAATTCGCCCGGATCTAAGCATGCCAAATAAGAGAACCAAAATTATCACTCAAAATTCCAAAAGGAATCAAGCATACACACACTTCAAAAATCCAAACACCGGAGCTACATCCAACCCTTAGTTCCTGCAGGAATCCCGTCAGTTCCAGATCGAACTGGAACGAGGGAATGATCAGAGACCCATGACATCGAGGAAAGACTGAAGGAGCTCACCGTGAGGATCTCACGCATGGCGATGGGGGCGTTCGCGGCGGCCATGGCGATCCCCGGAAGGCGCCGATCTGACAGTAACTTAGGTTTCCGCGATCTGGGAACGAGAACTCGAGCCCTCCTCCTCTTCCTTCCTCCCCTTTTGGATCTGGAAGGCGATGGTGGCAGAAGTTGGTGGTGGCTCGCGTTCTGGAAGCCTTTTCTTTTGAGAGGAAAGAGAAAGCGATCAAAATGAGATCTGAGAGAAGCATAAATAGTGATCGTAGCGAGCGAGAGACCAAAAGGATGCTTATTTTATTCTTCTACTTAAAATTATTTGTGTACCAATATTATGTTTTTAATGGTGAGCTGGAAGAGGAAATATTTTTAGGAGAGAGAGAGAAGAACGGGAAGGTACTTAATTACTAATTAGTATGCGAGGACCGTCCGATGCCCCGAGGATTAAATGGACGGTGTCTGATGAGAAATGGGCTTTGTGGTCCACCGTGCTTCGGCGAAGCGGTGCGGACTCGCCGGTCGTTGTGAAATATTTCTGAAATCGGCGTGGGCTTCTGATGGGCCGCCAGTGCCAATGGCTTGGTATCGGGTCGGATCGCGTTTCCACATCAAAAACTTGGAAAAGGAGACCTCTGTTTGTCACTCCCCAACTCCTTTCTCTCACTCCAATATATTAATTATTTGGACCAAATTGTCCGTCATTTGCACAGTGAAATGAAATGATTTGATGCGGGGTGTTTTGTTAAATTTATAAGTTAATCACAATGATTTATAAATTTTGAATTTTTTTCTGTCATTAAGAAAAAGTTGATAAATATTTATTTTATTTATTTATAATTCAGAAAAAAAGCAAGGATATCCAACTTATTTTGTGAAAAAAAATTTTTTGATGAGAATGAATGTTCTATTTTATCCTTAAAATATACATAATTTTTTCATGTATTTATTTATTATAATATTCAATATTTTTTATTAAAATAATAATTTAAAAAATGTAATTGTTTATTTTTAAAATTAATTTCAGCTACGAAACCACTGATAATCACTTCCACTTACGCTCTAAATCATGCATTCATCTGGACAGGTATTAAAACTATTAGTTACTTTTTATCAAATTAGAATTAAATATATTTTATCATGGTTTCTTCATATCAACCAAAATTATTATTGAAATATTTAACATTTATATTAATGTAAAATAATTCCTTTATATAATTAACAATGTTATTTTCTTATTTTGATTTTTCTCTCATTAAAGTATTATTTGTTAGAGCAAAATTTTTATGTCCTATATAATTATATTTTAATTATACAAACTTTGAACGATTATAGTTATATTTAAAATATCAAAAAAAATAAAATAAAAAAGATTTGCTTCATGCACTAAATTTTTTATTAATATTTGTTTATATCTATGATATTTACGTTAAAAGATGAATACAAATATTATAGATAATTCTCTTATCTTTATAGAGAAATAAGTAATTACCTCATTTAGATAACCACATATAAAGTTATATTTAAACAAGTAAAGTTCGAAAAGTTTAATTTGAAGTTGATATAATTATGTACTAAACTTTCACTTAATATTTGAGTATTTTATTAATAAATTTTGGACAAGAGATAAAAATAAAAGTTTTCGTAGAATCAAATATCATCTCATTTGGATATTCCTATAAAAAGATATTATAAAAGAGTAGAGGTCAAAAAAATTTAATTTAAAATGGACAACTTTATGTATTGAACTTTGAATTAATATTTGACTATTTTATCATCAGATTTTGAATTAATGATAAACATCAAAGTTATGAAAAATTGTGTTAACTTTTCATATAATAAAAAATCATCTTATTTGAATAACGGTGCAAAATGATATGCATAAAAAAGTACAATATCAAGTTGTCGATGACAAAATGGGCGGTTGACCGCTGGAGATGAAATGGACGTCCAAAAATGTTAGCGCAACGACTGCATTGTTGGGACTTCAAAATTTTTGTAATGATCGCCCAAAAGTCAAATTGTAAAAAATAGATTTGATAGTATTCTTGTGATATTATAATAGTGGTTTAGTTCCTAAGTGAAAAAAAATTGTCTTACCTCTTGAGTGAAAAAAAGACGGATGAAAGCTTACGAAGTAAAAGAGGTGTGCCTTACCTTTTAAAATGGAGAAAAGGTAAGAGTTTCTTCCTTGTCCCATTTGGAACAAAGGAACGGTGGTAGTGGAATTTTTTATGATTTTGAGGTTAAAAAATCAGAACGGGAACGTAGGTCAAGATGAGACGGAATCTCATCTTGTGCTTATTTTTTCTCTCTCCCTCTCCTTCCTACTTTATTATGCATGTGATTTGATTGCTATGGTGTTGGTTTAAATATTAACGAATCAATTTTAAACTTTCGCGATGACTTTCGTAAAATCAATATTTTTTGTTTAACACCAATTCAACCCCTCTTTTGATGCCTTATGGTCCTACACCTTTTATTAGAAAAAATTATAATGTTACGTAACTAACTTTTTTTTCTTTCTCTGTTCCAATCATAATTCAATTTCTCTGTTCCAGTCATACTTCAAATTTTCATTATAACAAATAATTGTTAATGGTGAAAAGTGAAATACCACATATAAAAAAGTTGAAATATCACACACGAAAAAGCGAAATAGGACAATCCTTTACGACAAAACTTTGTAAAAGAACTATTTATTTCATTGATGTTATTATGAGAAACCACATATAAAATTTAGTAATTTATGAAATATTGTTTTAATCAAATGCACTTTCTTTTTCATTATAATGTTTACATTATTGACTACATTATTCACAGATTGAAGGTCAATCCATTATCAATCTCAACTAATTCGATTAAGCCATTCCAAATTACGCATCTAATAGTATTTTTCCATACTACGTATATATATTTATTACCACTATAGCATTCGAATGGATCAGATAAAGATTTAAATTTGCTCACCTGACTAATTTGTATCATTTCCGATCATATACATAGGTGAGACTTCCAGTGAATAGTCTCACTTGTCATAATTAAGCATGTGACCCGGGATGATACAAATTAGTCGGGTGAGAATTTCTTCTAGTAGTCAATATATATATATATATATATTGAAGTCATTATTAATGTTAGAATTTCTACACGAGAGAAATTATGCACCGTGAGAAAACCGAGAAATTTAAGACGATGTAGAGTTTTATTAGATAGAAGAAACAAAAAAGAATTACAAGATCATATTGTCTTTCTCTTTGGACTCCTAGGTAGTTTATATAGGCACTTTCTTTAACAGATGATAGAAACTACAAACAAATTGGGACTCTATATTGATCCCAAAAATAGAACACCTACCTTGTGATAATGAAATAAATTAATTCCTTAACAATCTCATGATAAGAAAATATATAGACATTTCTTTTTATTTCAGAGGTTGGGTCTTCAATTGGAGTAGGATTCAAAGCAATATTAACAATCTCCACCTTGAATTGAATTCTCCAATCAGATTTCTAACACTCTCTACTGTCGTCAGTCCCTGTTCTAATTTTGCACATGCGATAGCATCCTTGTAGCTTGATCTGATGATTCCACCTCTTCAACTACTTGGAATGCTTATGCAACAATGTCCTCAAAGCCATAACGTTTATGAGGATCTACCTGTCTGCATGCACGTCCAACAGTTAGACTTGTCATTGCTTATTCTGCTTACTCCTTAGATTCTGGTTGTTCAGCCTAATGAGATTCTTCTGCCCCATTTCTAAATTGGAGTTAATCCAAATTTCACTTGTTTGTTAACATCCTCCTCTACTCAGTCAACAACATTTGATTTATGCTTGAGTATAGATCTCATCAAAGAATATGTTTCTGCTTTGAATAACTTTGTGTTCTGAAGGAGACCAGATTCTGAAGCCTTTTACACCTGCATCATATCCCACAAAGACTCCTTCTTTAATCCTTGGTTCCAGTTTCTTTTGTTGACATGATAATATGTTGGTCAGTCAAAAATTTTCAGATTAGTATAATTAATAGGATTTCCTGACCATACCTCAATGTGAGTCTTTAAATTGATCGTGGTTGCAAGACTCTAATTGACAAGGTTGCATGTTGTGCTACCAGCCTCAGCCTAGAATGACTTATTTTGGCCAAAATTAGAGAGCATGCACTGTGCCCTCTTCAAAAGAGTTTTGTTCATGTGTTCTGCTACATCATTCTACTGTGATGTATATCTAATGGTGCGATGTCTGACAATGCCTTCATCCTTGTAGAATCTATCAAATTCAGACGAACAGAACTCCAAGACATTATCGGTAGGAAGACGTTTCATTTTTCTCGAAGTCTGATTTTCCACCAGAGTGTTCCATTGCTTGAAAGCTTCGAATGTCTCTCTCTTGTGCTTCATCATAAACACCCATAACATCCTTGAGTAATCATCTATCATAGATAGGAAATATCTAGAACCTCCTAGAAATGAAACACAAGAAGGCCCCCAACAGTCAGCATGGATGTAATCGAGTGCTATCTGCGTCTTGTTCACGGCTTTGTTGAATTGATGTCGTATTTGTTTGCCAAAAACACAATGCTTGTATAATTCGATTTTAGATATCTTCTGACCATTCAGAAGATTGTGTTTGCTGAGGATGTTCATCCTTTTTTGACTCATATGTTCAAGTCGCATGTGCCACAACTTGGATGCTTCTGATTTGGATGAATTACTTACTACAGTCACGTCAAAAATTATTATGCCTTGTAGTATGTAGAAGGACTTTTGTCTGACTCCTCTCATGACTTCAATATCATCCTTAGTGACCGTGAGAACATCTTCTGCAACATTCATCTGACATTCTTTGGAGTCTAGAACTTCTAACGATATCAAATTTTTCTTCAGTTGCGGAACATGACGGACCTCTGTCAATGTCCTCACCCGATTGTCATGACACTGATATGAATTGAGCCGATTTCAATTATTTTACAGGCTACATCATTGCCCATGACAACATTTTCTCCTATAATATTTTGATAAATTGAGAACCACTCTCTATGCGGAGTCATATGATAGGAACATCCCGAGTCGAGAATCTAACTCTCCTCCAAACATTTCTGATCAAACACCATAAGAGCTAAATCGTCATCAAATTCGTTATTCTGGTGAGCTACTGCAGCAACCATGTCTTTCTTCTTCTTTTTGGGGCAGTCCTTCTTCTAGTGACCCGGTTCTTTGCAATAGTTGCAAATGTCCTTCGAATTAATGTTCTTCTTCGACTTACCCTTTTTAGGGTTTGTCTTCTCTGCGGTTGTTACCAATCTTGCGGCCTGAGTCTCTACGATCTTTTCATATGCTCTATGATGAAGTTCAGGAGTATGTAGACTTGATCTTACTTCTTTCAGAGTAATTATGTCTCTTCCTATGATAATAGACTGAACGAAATTTTCGTATGACAGGGGAAGAGACACCAACAGAAGTAGGACTACATCTTCATCTTTAATCTTCACATTTATATTTCGTAATTCCATCAATAAAGTATTCATCTGATCAAGATGATCTTTTATAGGAGTACATTCTTGCATGCGGAGGGCGAACAGACGTTGCTTCAATAGCAACTTATTAGTTAGAGACTTGGTCATATAGAGACTCTCAAGTTTTAACCACAGACCAATCGTCATTTCTTGATCGGCGACTTCGATAATTACATCATCCGCTAAACACAACAAGATCATGGAATGCATTTTCCTATTCCCAATTTCACAAGAAATTGAAAAACTTCCTGGATTCTTCAGTTTGGGAGGTAGTTTATTTTGAATTATGACGGAGGCTTCTTCAGTCAAAGCTATGGTTTCATGCTCCATAATTCTTCTTTTCTTAGTTAGAATCTCCTTAAGAAATTTTGCATACGTGGGCATTTCTTGAATTGCCTCTACAAATGGCACATTGATATATATTTTCTTCAGAATTTCCAACCTCTCATACTGTTGATCTTGCCTAGCCTTGACCAACCTTTGTGGGAATTGCACTTGATCAAAAATCCTACCCTTGACTTCATTCTGCTTGTTTTTATTTTCCACCATAGTTTCTTCAATTGGTTCTGCAGCTTTTGAAATTGGATTTTCTCTAGCTGAATTGTCCTCGACATTCTTCATTGGTTCTTAAATCCTTCTACTCCTGAGCTGGACAGCTTGGGCTTGTTCCTTAGGATTGATTTCTGGTTGTCCAGGGAAAAACACAGATGGCCTAGCTGAGGTGCTGGCTTGTTGGGCAATTTGATTCTCAAGTACTTTTTGATGAGCACTTAAGAGTTTCAAATCTACAAGTTAACTTCTGCATTGCCTCTTCCTGATTCTCTTGTTTCTTCATAATTGTCTGCAGCAACTTCTCCATTTTTGACATCTGAGTGGCTTGAACTTGTTGCTCATAAGGAGGCCTTTGCATCTGAACATTGGGTGGTTGATACGAAGGTGATTGATTCTTGGGCAAAATTTTGGACTGTCAATTAGAATTCTGCATTGGAGGTGCCTGATAATAGTTGGCCTTGTATGACAGATAAGGGTGATTTCTATTTTCAAGAGTATAATATTCAGCAGGGGGCTTTACACCATAATTTCCCACAGCATTTACTTGGTCAATGGATTGTTCATATTGTTGCATTATCAGATTGCAACTCTCTGTGACATAGCCTTGATTTCCACATACATCACACCTATTCTCTGAATTGGGTGCCTTGTTCACATTAGTTGACAAGTTCAGCTTCTCCAAGACCTTTTACAAGAATTTTTAAATCTGGACAGATAAGTTGTTTACTTGATTATCAGCAGGTGGCCTTCTTGTCCTATCATGAGTGAGAAAGTGATGATTCTTGGCAATATTCTCTATCAACGATAAGCTTCATCAATATTTTTGGAAGCAAAAATTCCTCCTGCAGTAGTGTCTAATGCAACTTTGCTGGGATAATTCAATCCTTTGTGAAAATAGTTGACCAATTGCCATTTTTTAAATTCATGGTGTGGACATGCCCTCAACAAACTTTGGAGTCTTTGCCATGCATCACATATATTTTCTTGATCCAATTGATAAAATCTGACAATCTAGTCCCTATAGTTATCAGTTTTACTAGGTGAAAAGAATTCAGATAGGAATAATTGCACTATGGACTCCTAAGTTGCAACTTCTTCAGGTGTGAGGGTCTTGTATCAGATTTTAGCCCTATCATTGAGTGAAAAAGGAAACAACCTCATGTATCCAACATTCATGGGGGTGTTATTGAAGTGGACAGTGTTGCACATCTCCTTGAAATTGTCAATGTGTAAGGCTGGGTCTTCAATTCCCAATCCAGCAAATTGGTGTTGTCTTATCATTGTGACCAATGCTGGATTCAGCTCAAAATTAGCAACAGGTGTTGTGACTCCATCCACAGGTTGTCCTCTGACATTACTAGGTGAATAATAATCCTTCAATGTCCTAGGAGCAGCCATGGTTTGATTGTTGACTTCTTCTTCAAAAATCCTTATCCATCTTTATTCTCTTGCAACATTCTCCTCCTATTGAATCTTCTTTCAGGTTCAGGATCAGATAAATATAACTCTTCTTGGTTGTCTGAATCATGCATAAATTGGAATCAAAAGTATCAAATTCAGAAAAGAAAGAAAACTAGACAGAAATGAAAAATTCAGAATGATAACTTGCTAAAATTGAAAAGTAGGCTAAAGATGGAAATGACAATTAATCTAAAACTAATCTAAACTATTTAAGTTAATCTAATTAGTCTCAAATCCTTGGTAACGATGTCAAAAACTTGGTGTGAATTGTGTGGAGTATAGTGATAACTTGCTGAATTATGGGTCAGAATTAAGATATAATGAAATTTATGAAATGTGCTCACACTCCTCACTTCTTCTCTACTGCAAGTGCACAGGTCAATTATAATAGACTCGAGTGTTGTATCCACAGTGATTTGAGGGTTAAAAACTAACTAATACAATTTAGACTAACCCTAGACTAAGTGACAGAAATAGTGAAATGGGAAGAGTGAAAATAGATTTAAAACGTGACTAAGTGATGAGTATTTTTGGGGTTTTGATAATTAATATGGACTGAAATTTAGATGCCAAGTTAAGAACTAAAATGGATTATCTATCAATAAGAAGATTCTCCTAAGAATGGGGTTCATCTAATTCATGTATGAATTGATTGAAACAATTCAGCATTGCATGTCAATTCTAATTCAACTAAAAAGAGATTGTTATCACAGCATAATTAACCCAGGACTAGTCATCATACTCTCATATGATTGATTAGTAAAGTTGAATTAGAAAAGGATCTTTACTGATATTGGGTTATCATTAAGCACAGATATGAGCACCTCATTGATTTTACCAAACTCCTCTCAGATTTTGGCAAATCAGTAGGTCTGAAATCAACACCATAACAAATCAGCACTCATATTAATGAATCAATTGATTTAATTATCCCAAAGGTGTAATCAATCCAATACTAGTGTTAGTATTTCCTGGTTTATCTCTAAACATCAAGGGGGGCTTAAAATCAATCTCTCGACTGCAAATGCAATTGAAGTCCACACCAACACTAATTAATTGGATGCATTAGACACATAATTACATATTGGAATCTAATAATTATCACTACATCTTGACTCATTTCTGAACATCAAGAAACCCACAAAATCAACCTCTTAGTTGCTAATGAAATAGGGGATTCGCAATGACAAAACAGATTCCAAAAATCAGAACAAAAAATTAGAATCATAATTAACTCAGAATCAATAACAGAGAAGGAAATCAATTTGTTCATCATCCATCAATGGCATGTATTAGATTATTACCCTATCCTAGGAGATCTAGAATTTAGCTCATTTTAGTTACAAGGATTAATGCAAAACAGAAGGAAGAATCCATGCTAAACATCTGAAATCAGAAAGAATAAAAATTTGTCGACAGGAAATCAGATTGCAGCAATGTCTTCCTCCTCAGCTCCTTCTTGCTCCTAGTCCAGCACCTTGCACAATGGAGGCTCTCCCCTCTTCTCCAGGTTTCTCCACTTTTTATATGACCCTTAATCACCCTTGGATACAAATCAGAATATTCCATTCTTCTGATTCAAACCACCTGTCATGTGGTCCTGAAATTCTAGCAGCCTTTTTGGACAGCAATGCAGTGCCCCCCCCCCCCCCCCCCCTCATTTTCCAGCTTGTTGCAGGCCTTGTAAAACCTACTAGAAGGACAAAAACAACAAGTATCAAAGTTCTCAAATAAGATTTAAACAAGTATGGATTATGACAGTATATATATCAACCCAATTATTAGGTATGGATAATGTTACACAGAAATGATAACTTCATGTACCGGAATGATAACTTTGTGCACATTGAAATGACAATTGTCCAAATATGAGTAATTCATATCAGCAAGAACAACAAGGGATTTGGACAGTAATTAGATGAGTTCAACTCAATTGCCCAATGCTGTTATGTAGGAATGATAACTTTGCACATTAAAATGACAACTTTATCCTAAAAATGATAACTTGACACAAAAAATGATAACTTATGCAGATTAAATCATAGTTATCCAGATATGATTAATTCAGAACAGTAAGGATTTAGAACAAGGCAACAATTAAAAACCAGCTCAATTACCAATTGCACATTGGTGTTATGCAGAAATGAGAAGTGTATACATAGAAATGATAACTTGCCCAGAAATGTTATCTTGATAAAAAAATGATAACTTGGCACAAAAATGATAACTTGGCAAATATGAGCAATTCATAACTTTTATGCACATGAAATTAAGTATAAATGAGTAAATCAAAACATGGTCAACTGATAATCACCAATGCATGCATTCTAGGCATAATTAACTAAATGTGGGCAAATTGAGGGGCTCGATACATATAAAACTAAGTGTAAATAGAGTGAAAACATAATAAGATGAGCTAGTGATCATGCTGCCAAACTTGCGAGTTCGAATTCCTTTTCTTTCTTCGAGTCTTTCTCCTTTGATTTGTTCTTTGACATATTCGTGAGCGGCACCTAGACTCTTTATTGTTTCAGAAGTGTCCTCATCTTGATATGCCAGAGACTGAAATTATTTCGTCCCATAAATTTCTTGATGTTCATATTGTGCGATGCTATCTCTACGCTTGACGAATGATTGATGATGAAGTCTCGCTTCAGTTTGTTAGAATTTCTGCAAGAGAAAAATTATGCACCGCCGAAAAACTCGAGAAATTTAAGACGACACAGAGTTTTATTAGATGAAAGAAACAAAAGAGGATTACAAGATTAGGTTGTCTTTCTCTTTGGACCCCAAGGTAGTTTATATAGGCACTTCCTTAAACAGATGATAGGTATTACAGTGACTCTATATTAATCCCAAAAATCGGACACATATCTTGTGATAAGGAAATAAATCAATTTCTTAACAATCTCATGATAAGAAAATATACAAATAGATTTTCTTTTATTTTAGAGTTTGGGTCTAGATGGATTTCCAATTGGAGTAGGATTCAAGACATTATTAACAATTACTAATTTTATAATTTCTTTAAACAATAAGAATGTCGCATGCTTTAATTATTAGGACCATTCAGTGTGTGAGTTTGGTCTAACTTGTGTACAAACCTGATTCAACCCTATCAAATTTTATAGAGTTTTGGGTTCAAATTTTTTTAACTTAAGACCCGCCTCGAGTCGAGTTACCTAAGCACTATTTTTCGTATATATTTTTAATAAACAAATATATCTAATAGGTTTAAATACCAAAATAGTAGTTTAAATAATTACAACTTTTAGATTTAAAATGTTTTTTTGTATATTTTAAAGGATATAAAAAAACCTAAATCAAATTAAAAAGAATTTAAAATAAAAACCTCTCGAGTCATCGGATCGGATCATGTCAAGTCAAGTCAAAATTTCTTAACCCAAAGTGTTGATTTGAGTCGGGTCTGGACCATTGATTTGATTCGATCAAGTTGGTTTTGAGGTCCAATTTGACCCGACTAGCCAATTTTTTTATTTTACATTTATTTAATAAAAAATATTATTTGATATTTATTTAAAACATAAAATAAATTTTCTAACTATCTAAATATTATTTCTATTTTAAAATATTTTATTTTAATTTATTTAATTTTAAAAATCAAATATAATCTTAAAATTTAAATAAGAAAAAATAAAAAAAATAAAAAAAATCAGATCGTTCAGGTCGGATCGACACAGGTTGGAAAATTTTAACCTATGTCCGCCCCGACCACCGATTTGACCCGTCAGGTCGATACGATTCGATAAACACCCTTAATGTGAAAACCCCTACTAATTATTGAAAAAGTAAACTTCATTTATTAATGGATTTGATGGGCATCCACTCCATTAAAATGGGATGAACGTTCCTTTTGATCTAGATTTGACTGTTGCAATCGGAAGCATGGCACGCGGCTCGAGTGGGATGAAATGAAAAAAAACTCGTGACTCGGGGGAAAAAACGAGTGACTAAAAATGACTCTTCTTCACTCCTGCTCCAACTAGTGACGAGGATCTCACGGTGAGTTCCGATGATGATCGGCGATGGCAGAAGTGGATCGACAATGATGAAGGTGTATCAACAACGTCGAGCGACTAAGCGACTCTTCTGCTCTGGCTAACGACGAGGGCGATGACGATGTTGCAGGAGTGAGGAACGTCGAGGGTTGGATGTCAAGGCGAGATATGATGATGATCGATGATGATGATAGAAGTGGATCGACGCCAGCGAAGGTGGATCGGCAATGACGGAGGTCGATCAACGAGATCTGATGACGATCAGTGGTGGCGGAAGTGGATTGGGTGCGGCGGAGGTGGATCATCAGCAATGCCGAGCGACTAAATGACTCGTCTGCTCCGGCTAGCAATGAGGATGACGACCCTGTTGCGGGGGTAAGGAACGTTCACAGGTCAGATCTGATGCTGATCGGTAGCAGCAGAAGTGAATCGATGGCTGGAGGTGGATCAATAGCGATGGAGGCAGATCAGCGATGCTTCATCTATGCAAAACGAGAAGATGCTAGGGATCATCGATCCTTCGAAGGAGAGCAGGCCGCAAGCATCCACAAGTCAAACTCGTTCGTAGGGATTGAGGAAGATCATCGAGGCCTCCAACCATGACTCCGTCAGCAAAGTAGGGCTCCTGCCTCAACTTGGTCTGCAAAGAAGGCTCCATCATCATCGGGATCAATGTGGAGAGAGGAATCGTAAGGCGAGATTGGGCGGCCTTTTTTGTTAAAACATAAATCGGCCGGTCTTTATCTGAACTGTCAAGATGAACCATACCTTTGATTTGTAGCTGGCCATTGCCCATGGACGTGCGTCGTAATAAAAAGTAGCATCCACCTCGCTAAAATGAGGTGGACGCCCATTGAACCCTTTATTAATCAAGTAACTTATTATTATTGTTTTGACAAAAAAAGTACTCATTTTTCAAGTGTTGTTCTTTGCATTATAATTAGTCATTCAATCATTTTCGTTAGCGAGTCTCCATCATGAGCGAGTCTTCGTCAAAAAGAAATTTGTATTCTTTTTTGACCCGATTATTTAATAGTAAAAAATATAAATATATCTAAAAATGTATTATTTGTATATTATACTATATTTTTTTTTAAATATACAACGTACAAAATGATCTTATACATTTATTAAAATGTTAATAAGTATCAGAACATTTTGTTCTTATATATTGATGTAATTTAATTATTTTAATTATGATAACTCATAATTAAATTAATTATATATTTTTATAATAAAATAATATGTATTTACTAGACTAATTCGATAATAAAAATATCATTTAAGACTACATAAATTATAAATTATGATCGTAGAATTAATCATATTAATTAAAATGATTTGATCACAACTATCGAACAATTGGATAAATCTTGATCAAAATCACTATCTAACTAATATAATTAATTAATATATAATTATTTTATTAATTTAATAAATAAAATTAGCATTCTACCTATATGTATGTATCTTCTCTTTATTTAAACATAATATTATAACTAATTTCTCAAAGCACAATCCAGAAAATCCGATTCATATTGCCATACTCCGCAACAACAAAAGGATGTACAGAATCCCGACTAGATTCTACAATTTTTTTTGGGAGATATCACATTTTTTCAAAATTTTTATATACGAGAGTTAGGATTTTATTATTATGTACTCTATTTTATTTATAATAAATTTCTTCCGACAACTACTTCCTTTGTCCATGAAAGTTTCCTCTCATTTGTCTGTGAATCTCTCTCGTTCACATTGATCATTTAAATCATTATGATCATTTAAATTATGCAGAACTGCTGCTGCAGTAGAGAGTGCCGCTCCAATGGAAGAAGCGAATGCAATAAGTTGCAGTAGGCTTGTTATCGATGCCAAGCCAGCAGGAACGCCAGCCAAACTATCATTCACAGCAAGGCAAAGCCAAATGCTGCATCATCAGACTGCCTTGAAGAACTTGCAAGTGCATGATCTATTCGGCGTGCAAACAAGTAGCAATGAATCAGCAACTGAAGGCTCATTTATTTCAGAACAATGCATCTTCCGCAAAGACAATCTCTTCGTCGGGGAGGAGCAAGAGGTGGACGAAGAAGCTGTTCTGATTTCGCGTGAACAGATACTTTAGAGGATAAATTCAAAGAAAAGAATGAATTCATATCAACTCGGGAAGCAGCTTTCTTTCAAGTGGACAACCGGTGCCGGGTCGAGAATCGGATGCGTGAGGGACTACCCGTCGGAGCTCCAATTCCGCGCTTATGAACAAGCACATTTATCTCTCAAGGCTGCGTTTGGTACGAAAATATTGAGAGAACATTAGTTCTCGAGAACTAATTGATTTGATGAAAAAGTTTGGGTTGTTGTTTGGATGAAAAAGTGTAATGATGATGATTTAAAAAGTTAATGTGATGGATAAGTTTTAGTGAGTGTTTGGATAAAAAAGGAGAACTAAGAATATAATTTATTATTTTATGAAGTATAAAATTATAATAAATAAGAATATATTATTAATATTTTAATTTACGTAAATTATTATATTATTAATATTATTTTTATTTATTTTGATTAAATATTTTTAATATTATTAGTATTATAATTTACGTACATTTTAAGATACAAATATAATATAATTTCTTTAAAAAATAATTGAATAGTTTAATTAATAAAAATTTTATTAATTATTAAAACTAATTATTTTATAATTTTTAATTAATAAAATTTAATAAGTTATTTTATAATATTCTTAATAATGTATTAATATATTCTAAATTATATAACCCAAACATTATAAAACAATTAAAAAATAGATGAAATTTGAAAAAAAAAATCAAAAAAGACGATTGAAATGACATGAAATTGAAAAAAAAAAACAAATGTCGATCGATGCGTTTGGCAGAACAATCGAAACATTTGATTTATTCCGTGCTGTCAAACGCAACCCAAGGGTTCAACGCCCAATAGATATGCTTCACCGAGAAATCCCACAAACTTAAGTCCAAGGTTACCTGAAATATGTCTGAGGTTACCTGAAATATCACCAGCTGATGAATAAAAACATGTGCAGTCGCAGTCCAATAGATAGAGTATACATATCAAACAGAGTTCCAAGTGTTGAGTTATACATGTAGATTGAGTTCAACACAGTATTCAATTTATTCATTTTGTAAATCAATAAATATATACTTTCATTTTGCGAGTTGTAATGAAATTTTGCTGAATTGAATGACACCAATAATTCAGTAAAAAGAAACAATTCAAATTTAAGTAAGATTCTATTATGTGCAAAATAGTTTACTAACACTACAAGAAAATGGCTAATTTGCGATGGACATTCTGAAGGACATAAATCATTCGCATTTTTTTACGGCAGTTGCGATAGATATGAAAATCCTTCCGAATTACCGAAGGCCAAAAAGTCCTTCGTTACTACGGATGAAAAATCTCCGTCGATAAATTAATGATGGGTAGCTTTCGAAGTTATCGAAGGATTTAAATCCGTCAGTAATTCCGAAGGCTAGTCCTGTCGGTAATTATATTTACAATAATATATACATAATATAATATAAGTATATATTTAGTATTTTATTATTAAATTATTATTTTATTTATCGAAGGATAGTGCATTCGAAATTATTGAAGGATTTAGCATCCGTCGGTAATTTCGAAGGACATTAGCCATCGGTAATTAAATAATATCATTTATTATCAATGTTTTTATATATAATATTATTATTAATGATTAATAATATTATATGTATTGATATTAATTATATGTATTAATATATATGATTATAAATATTAGTAATATAATATTATAATATAAATATTTTATAAAAATAGAAGAGAGATATGTATTATATTATAGACATTAATAATATATTTTCATTTTATTTAACGAAGGATAGTGCCTTCGAAATTACCGAAGGACTTAGCATCTGTCGGTAATTCCAAAGGACAATACCCATCATTAATTAAAATAATATCATTTATTATCAACATTTTTATATATAATATTATTATTAATTATTAATAATATTATATGTATTGATATTAATTATATCTATTAATATATATGATTATAAACATTAGTAATATAATATAATATTATAAATATATTATAAAAAATGGAAGAGAGATATGTATTATATTATATACATTAATAATATATGATTATTTTATTTACCGAAGGATAGTACTTTCGAAATTATCGAAGGATAATGCCTTCGAAATTACCAAAAGATGAACATCCGCCAGTAATTTTAAAGGAAATACCTGTCGATAATTAAAATAGTATCATTTATTATCAATATATATAATATTATTATTAAATATTAATAATACTATATGTATTGACATTAATTATATGTATTAATATATATATGATTATAAACATTAGTTATTATTATATTACATTATATTATAAATATTTTATAAAAATGGAAGAGAGATATGTATTATATTATAGACGTTAATAATATCATTTATTATCAATGTTTATATATATAATATTATTATTAAACATTAAGAAAATTAAAGATATTTATGAGAAAATAAATACATATAATATTACTAATTTTAACAATAATTTTATATCACAAACATTAATAATAAATTATTATTTTAAGTATCGAGAGGTCTAGCAATTGTCAGTGTAATAATTTCTTGAGTGAACATCAAATTTTTTATAAATAAAATAATAGTCATCCAACTTTAATTTCGAAATATTACGGTCGTCAAGCCTAAATTATTATAACAATAAGGTCATCCAACTTAAGCTTCTAAAGTCCGCGATCATCGAATGTAGGTTGTCGTAACTCTAAGATTTAAAATCGAGATGGTCATCCAACTTTACTCTTATAACTACAAGGTCATCTAACATTATTTTAAAAATAATTCAATCATCCATTTATATTATTCGAGAGGTCACCGTATTTTATTCATCGACATTGTACTTTTGCATATGTTTTGTGATGATGACTATTTTAATATTTATAATTAAAGACAATTATGAGAAATAAAATTTAATGATAAGTAATCTAAACATAAGTCTTTAACACATTTTATACACATATTGATTAACATTAGTATTCTATGTATGTTAACATTATCAAATTAGTTAAATTTTCACCGTATATAAATTTATAAATTTTAAGCCTTTCAATTAATTTTATTCAAAATTCTAGTAATTTACTTCTTATTAGTTTTATAATATGTCATTTATATTTTTAAAGAGTCATATTGTGATTTATAAAAAAAATAATCATTATGTTAAAATTTTAGTCCACATTAATTAAAGATGCATTTATATGTAATTATTTATTGTTATAAATAAAAAATAGTGATTAATAATTGAAGAATATGATTAATATTTTAATATTAGTAATGATTAACTTCTTATATAAACCTTGATAAAAATAATATTATTTATTTACCAACTGGTACTTCCTTCAGAATTATCGACGAATGCCAAATCCTTCGCTAATTCCGAAGGATATATCCGTTGCTGTCTAATATTTTTCCACCCAATTTTCCCCCTCCACCTTCTCGTTCCCACGCCCCCTCTCTCCCTATATTTTCTCCCTTTCCCAATACTCGTTCTCCCCCTTCTCCATTTACATCTCTCCTCCTCTCCCTCTCCATAGCGATGATGGTGACTTCGACGATCTCGGCCGCCCTCCTCCAATCCCTCTCCCTGTCTCTCTCTCGACTGATGCAACATTACAGTCGGATCACGCCGCCCACACGTCGGATCTGGCTGCCTGCCATATGCGTGCTGGATCGGTCGCCTGCGAGCCCGATCCGACCACCTATGTGTTGGATCCGGCCGCCTGCGCGTCAAATCTGGCGCCTGCGATCGGATTCGGCCGTCTCTCCATCCCCCTCTCCCTATCCCTCCCTCTCTATCTCGATTCTGGCCGCCTGCTCCGGATCGGTTAGCAGTGCTGATCTGACAGTAGGCAGCCTATTTTTGTAATCTTTTTAAAAACTTTTCGATGGATGTATCCATCGCATTCCGCCGGTGCATGTGACGGGTGTCGCTCATCGATGGCTTTGGCGGGTCAAACTTGTCGAAGGTTTCGATGGGAGAGCTCCCATCGGAACTATCGATGGGAGAACCCATCAAAACTTGCGAAGGGCCAACACTCCCTCATTCGATTTTGGCAGCGCGATTGGTAGCTTCCGATGGGGAAGGACGACCTGTCCTTCAGAACTTTCGACGGATTCTACTCGTCGAAATTCTGAAGATAATTTATCCATCGCAGAGATCCGTTCAAAACTTTCGAAGGGACGTTTGAGGACCGTCGATAATTCTTTCCGATGGTAAAATTTCCAACAAACTACTATCCATAAAAAATCCATCCCAAAGACATATTTACGACAAATTTCAAAGGTTTTGTGATGGATATATCCATCACAAAATTACAATATTCTCGTAGTGTAAATATATTATTTATTTGATTACATATCAGACAAACAACTTATGTTTCTTGAAACAATATAAAACACAAATTACTTGAATGTCCATATTTTTTCTAAAAAAAGCAAACAATAGATTAGGTATTATAAAGCATAGTGTTAGGGTACATGACACCAATGATCCGGGGGGCGTCCTCCCAAAAAAGATCACCTTGCGATCTACGTCCAAGATGTACACTCGAAGTATTGAAAGGAGGCAATTGCAGCTTTAATATTACAAAAAGTGTTCTTCAAGCGCCAGGGACATAAGATTTTGTCCCAGATGATAGAGGCGGCCACCAGGAATCAGTTTCAACAATCAGCTTAGAGATGCCGCGTCGGATGTAGTGAAGAAGGCCACGATGGATTGCCCACAGTTCTGTAGCCAATACCGACTAGAAGTGTGATGATGATGTACTTGCACGAAAGAAATTCGAGGATGAGTCTCTGACCACGTAGCCTGCACCCCCACCCCTAAACTCAGGAAAGAGTTGTCCGCATTCAGTTTGAAGCAGGGCACCGGTGGGGCTCCCAACGAACCAAGGATTGATTTGTTGGGAAGTTCCCTTAGAATCTGGGTGCGAATTGAGTTCATGATAGTGGGCTAGAACCTACGACCAAGCCACCTCTATGATTGTCTAACGAGAAGAGAAGTGGACATCATTTCTCAAGATCCCCCATAAGGTTATGGCATATAAGTTTGTAACTAGGAACGAGGTTTGGAGTCCTGGAGGTCTTGACCTTCCAAAGTTCTATGACAGAATCTAAAGTTATATTTATTGTGGGATTGGAAATGATTCCATAATTGAAAGGCAATATGGCATTAAAAAAATAGACGTGCATTTGTCTCAATAGTAATACCACCCAAAGGACAACAAGGGTTAATAGATGGGTGGAATCTCATAAGCAAATGCAAAGTTGACAGTCTTTTGTGAGCAAGTTTCCATAAGAAAATCTGAATGTTAGGAGGGAACTCGAGCTTCCATATTATTTTCCAGCTAGATCATCCAGCAAGGGCGGCGACACAAGTGGCCTACTGATCAGCTTACACATTGATTTTGTAGTAGGAGTCACTGAAGGTTCCTGAATCCACACCTAGTTATCATCACAGTTGTTAGGACCAAACTTGACGGCGACCCGGATAAAAGTCTATTTCAGGCCGAACCGGTCGGACCGGTCGGTCGGACCGGTCGGTCGGACCGGATAATAATAAAATATATATTTATTATGTTATAGTAAATCAAGCTATGATATTTTGATTATATAAACATATATATATATAATACAAAATGTAATTATACAAAAAATAACAATCATAAATGTATAATTAATTTTAAGATTTGATATTAAAATCATTATACACTTAATAAATTAAAATAATTAAATTTGATTATTATATAATACTAAGTATATTATAGTTTGCACCATTCATTCATAATTAATTTATCTAATATGACAAATATTATATTAATATAATAAATATATAATTAGTTTATATTATAATATACATTTATGATATTAAAAAATTAAATAATATATATAATCCATAAGTTAAAGCTCAAAGTTTAATAAGTTCAAGGCTAAATGAATGGAAAAAGAACAAGTGAGTGTACAAAAATAGTCCTACATTGATAGTAGTAGCAAAGTGAGAGTAAATGAACAAATATAAATGAATGAGAAGACTAATGGGCTAATATGAATATTTATGAAGAAAATCCATCTTTAAATATTTTTCAAATTTATAACAAATTTTTTTTTCAAATTATCTCTTAGTGAAAAAAGTTAATAAAAAAATTTTGGCTGAACAAAAAAAACTGGGTTGAAATGCATAATAGATAATTTTTTTTCCATCAAGCATAGAGCAAAACAGTCAGCAAGAAGAGATGTAAATTCCAATTCGATGAGGAGATTAAATCCGCAATCTTTAAATAGGCATATGAATGAACATTCACAAATGTAGGAAAGGTAAATTTAAAAGGCATGGATCATAATATGTATAAGTAATAGAACCATCACCAATATGTTTTCTTAGTCCAAGCTTAACTTTGCCCAGTGTGTGCATAAGAATTTTCTAGCTCCAAGCAAGTGCATAATGAATATTATTCGTATATACATGTGCATGAAGGAGGTACATAGGTCATTCGATTGAATTACGAGGGATAAGACACTCTTAGCAATTATGGCAGATCTCATGTGGGATAATGTTTTGATGCCTAAGCCCCCATCTAATTTAGGTAATTAAGTAGTGTGCCAACTGATGAGGTGAATACCATGCCTATTTCTGAAGGATGACCAGAGAAAGGTCCTGGATAAACGTTCCAAGGATTGCAGCAGACCAACTGAGGTGTAGAAGATGGATCCAAGTGAGTAGTCTAGAATTGAGGAAAGAGTAGCTTTGATAAGGGTGATTTTCCCTGCTTGAGAGTGTTTTCATTTTTCATTATGCAAGTTTAGATTGAGTTTTGGTAATGATATGATTGTAAGAATTATTGTTTAGCCTTTTATAGGAGATGGGTGCCCCTAGATATGTGAAAGGGAAAGAGCCAATAGTAATGTTTAGCATACTTTTGATCTTGTTTTTTCTTCTTAGGCTCAATTTTGGAGGAAGGTAGATAGCAAATTTATTTATGTAGATTTTATGATTTGTTAATAGCTTGTACTGGGAGAAAATTTTCATTAGTTTGGTGCAGTTTGGTGCAGTTTGCAGCAGTAGCTGCCATACACACAATTAAGTCATCAACATTGTTAATAATGTCTTGAATCTGAATCCAATTGATCCTTCTATATAGTCAGGCGCTTCGGCAAGATTTTCCTACGGGAGTCCCGGTCAGCGAGCCTGTGGGGGGTCAAGCGGGGGATCTAGGGAGATCTGCAAGGGGGCAGAGCCCCTTGAGAGAAAATATTTTAGGGGTATTCTGTATGTAATTCGGATTTGATTTATTTTCATATCATGAGATAGATGTCCTATTTTTAGGAAATTTATTTAGATTCTCAGTCCGTATGTAATTCTTATCATCTGTCAAAGAGAGTGCCTATATAAACTCCCTAGGAGTCAGACAGAGATCCATTCTTGTAATTATCATTATTTCATAACAAAGAGAGCCGCTGCTTCCCGAGGACGTAACGCGATTTAGGATGAACATTGTAAATTTTCGTGTTCTTCTGTGTTCGTACGATCCCTCTCTCCCTCCTTTCGTAACAAACATAAAGGAAGTGGCTAATAGATAGGGTACCAACCTTGAAGGGACAAATGCTACCCTTAATCACATGGTGATTTAATAAGGATGAGAAGACTTGTGACACTAGGATGAAGAGGTAGGATGAGAGGGGTCATCCTGTCTAAGACCTCTATGGCTAGAAGAGATCCCATTAATATTGCATCTAAATGTAGGAGATTGAATGCAAACCATGATCCATGTAATAAATTTGGGAGGGAAAGACATTAGGTGTAAAACCATATGGACCGATGCCAGGAGATCCTATCAAAAGTTTTCTCCATATCTACCTTGAGGATTAGATGCTTTTTTTTATCCTTTGTCATAGAATGAGAGATCTTTAGAACTCAAAATAAATTGTCGAAAGTTTATTATGAGAAAAAAAGATTGAATTTCATTGCAAGTATCCTATCTTATACTGTCCAACTAATTATGAAAAAATTCACATGTGAAACTATCAAGTCTCAAGGCTTTACTCGATGAAATATGCCAGAAGCAATATTTGATATTACTATCAAAGACAAAATTGATATGCATAGAAGTCCAAGAAGGGTCAAGAGTAGGCAGACTTGGCCAATCACTGAAGTTGCGGGGAGGGTGTAGGTTTGGCGCCCAAAGTTGAGAGTAGTGATCCATAAAACAACATTTAATGTCATTTTCATTCGATTTGTGTTGAGCTTCATCTTTTATCTGAGTGATGTGGTTCTTCCTGTTTCTGATAATAGTAGTAAGGTGAAAAAATCTAGTATTTTTATTCCCATCTTGATCTAATTAACTTTGAATTTTGACCACCATTTTATACTTATTTGTTTGAGGAAAGCTACATGTTGATTATATTTGGACCTTAGTAGTTTAAGTTCATAGTCTGAGAGTCGTCTTTGTGTTCTAATTGCATAATTTCATGCTTAATCTTCACAGCTTTGTTCTCTAATTTTCCTAGGATGGACCTGTTCCATTTGGTGGTTAATTTCTAATGTCATTTAGAGATTTTTAATAGTTGTGGAGTTATTTCTATTATCCAGACGTCCTTAACAATGTCTCTAGGTTTTTGATATTCAAACCAAAAGTGTTCATACATGAAAGCCCTAGATCTATGAGACTTATTATTTGTGTTCAGTAGGATGAGGGAGTAGTCGGAGGTGCCCTTAGTTAAGGCCTTCGGGGTAATATTTGGAAACGCATCAAACTAATGATGATTTGTGAGAGCACGATCCAATTTACACATTACTCTCGCATGTTGTCTTAAATAATAATTAACTATAATATTTTATTTATTAATATTATCATTCAGCTTATAAAATAAATTCTTTAAATTAATATAAATATTTATCACAAATTATAATATTAATAATATATTAAAATAATAAATTGTAATAATATTATTTTTAAAAAATTATAAAATTAACAAAAATATTCTATATTAATATAAATATTTCATAATTATTTTTTTTAACTAAATAAATACATAATAATTTAATTCATTATAATTTTATACCTCATAAAATAATAAATTATATCCTTAGTTCTTATTTTTCTTATCCAAACATCTACTAAAATTTATTTATCAAATCAATTTATCAAATTCTCATCATTACATTTTTCATCCAAGCACCAAATCTAAATTTTTCTATCAAATAGATTAGTTTAATTAAAAATTTCATCCAAACACACCCGTAAAGAATTGATGACCACTCCATCCAAATCTTTTGATATTTTATTTAATATATGATTCTAAATGATATTTTAATGGTGCTTCACGAAGGCATATTTAATAAATAATTATCTAGGTCACATTAGATTACTTTGCTACTAATATTTTTTTATACCCACTCGAAGTTTTCCAACGACTCACTAGAACACAACCTTGATAACACTACAAGAAAATCGCGATTTTCCGACGGATAATTTTCGACGGTTCTAAATCCGTCGCTATTTGCGACGGATTTTTCGATGGTTCCGTTTCTGACGGATTTTTCGACGGTTATGACCGTCGGAAATAATTTATATTATTATTTAATTTTTCGACGATTAGGAACATCGATATTTTCGACGGATATCCATCCGTCGTAATTTCCGACGGTTACGACCGTCGGAAATAAAAAAAATTAAATTATATATTTTTAATATTATTATTAATTTTTTTCGATGGATTTTCCGACGGTCACGACCGTCAGAAATTAAAAAATTAATTATATAATTTATTATATTATTATTTAATTTTTCGACGATTAGAAACGTCGATATTTTCGACGAATATCCATCCGTCGCAATTTCCGATGACTTTTCCGATGGTTAGGACCGTCGGAAATAAAAAAATTAAATTATATATTTTTAATATTATTATTAAATTTTTTCGACGGATTTTTCGACGGTTGTGACCGTCAAAAATAAAAAAATTAATTATATTATTATTTAATTTTTCGACGGTTAGGAAGGTCGATATTTTCGACGGATATCCATCCGTCGCAAAATCCGCCGCAATTTCCGAAGGTCGTAACCGTCGGTAAATCCGCCGCAATTTTTGACAGATATCCAAACCGTCGCAATTTCCGACGATTTTGACCGTCGGTAAAGATTACCGTCGGTTCAAACCGTCGGTAAAATAAAAAATAAATATTATATATAACTAAATAAAATAAAATTTTTTATTATATGTGTTTTCGACGGCCGAAACTGTCAGTAATTAAAATTTCGTTATCCCGCTTTTTTTTTTCTTTTCCCGCTTTCTTTCCACTTTTTTCCTTTATATATTTTCCCTCATCCCTCTTCTCTCTCCCTCCTCCCTCCACTCCTCTCTCTCTCCCTCCTCTCCTCTCTCCCTCTCCCGACCGCGAGCACCGGATCGGCCTCTCCCGCGCGCCGGACGCCGGCGACCCTCCCACGCCGGACGCCGGCGACCCTCTCCCGCACCGGCGACCCTCTCCCGCGCCGGCGTATCTCTCTCTCCCGCTCCGCGGCCGGTTCCGGCCTCCAGCGGCCGGATCCGGCCGCCTGGCGCGCCGGATCCGTCCTCCTGGCGGCGGATCCGGCCGCCTGGCGCCGGATCCGGCCGCTAATTTTTTTATATTTAAAAAATTATTTGCGACGGTTGCAACCGTCAAAAGATCGACGGCTCGGACCGCCGGCCTTTTCCGACGGTTGCAACCGTCGGAAATTTCGATGGCTCGGACCGCCGGCCTTTTCCGGCGGTTGCAACCGTCAGAAATATCGACCACTCGGACCGCCGGAAGCCTTTTCCGGCGGTTGCAACCGTCGGAAATATCGACGGCTCGGACCGCCGGCCTTTTCCGGCGGTTGCAACCATCGGAAATATCGATGGTTCGAACCGTCGGGGACTTTTCCGGCGGTTGCAACCGTCGGAAAATTTTGACGGGTCGAACTGCCGGGGACTGTTCCGACGGCCAGAACCGTCGATATTTTCGACGAATTTTTTTCAACCGTCGCAAATCCGTTTGCGACGAGCGTTTTTCCGACGGATCGATTCCGACTGAAAAACCATCGGTAATTGCGTTATTGACAGTTTTCGGGCTGTCGGACCGTCGGTAATCCGCGTTTTTCTTGTAGTGTGAGCTGGATCATCCATAAAAGAAGCATATATTTTGCATAGGTTTTGTGTATAAAAAATTGGCTCAGCAAAGTGAAAAACAGGACGGATGGAAATATGGCTAGATCTGTCGAACAAAAAATGTATCTAATTACATTCTAATGGTTTCTCTTATTCACACCATCAAATATCTCTGCTAGCGTATCTTAGGCTATTCATGGCAGAAACTTTATGTTTTTTGTGCCCTTCCTCTCGTCAAATACATATGATCAGGATCTCCAATGCTTTTAACTTCTTTTTTCTTAGTTCATCACTTGAATGTTAAAAGCTCACGCATTGATTGTTAATTAATTAAATTATGAAAGTCATGGTGAAAACTTCCACTCATAATAAATAAGATGACAACTCAAATTTTGAGCATGAGCACCATTGGACAGTCATATTGGGCATCATAATAGGATATTGATCGCATTGTTCATGCTTAATATTGGTGAACTCAAAGATTAATTAAATGGAAAGAATCTATGTTAATGTTAAACCTAGTCAATGGATTGGATTGCATAATTATTGCTTCATGTTTATTGTTGCTCATTTTATTGCTTTATGTTATTTATGATAATTACTCATTTTATTGCCTTAATGGGATGCATTTTCCCCCACCGGATCCTGCAGGAAATCAAGGCTAAATGGCGCTGCTGCTTGTGACAAAGATGGTTGCACATGACATGACATATTTAGGATTAGGTATCTTGGGTTCATGGCCAATTAGTAGGCGTTATGTAGTTACTTAAAACTATGTTTAGGATGTTGTACCATGCTGCCCATGCTAGGGTTTACAACTTAATGTGTAACTTGAATGTTTAAGTTAACATTCCTTTTTAGCATGTTGCTGTCCAAGCAGAATTGATGTATTTTATCGATATTTGTTTGGTGGTTGTTTGTCTACTATGTTATTGTGCATGTTGCATTTTCGCTATGTTTAGATTGTCATTGTATGGATTGAAAGCGTCGTGATGCCGCCGTCGAGCCGGCCTCATCACGTGTCGACTTGTGATTCGATGACGCTGGAGGTGCTGACCGAGGGCGTTACATGACCACTATACAACAATCACAGTTTCGGTGAGAAGTGAGCCTGATGCCAAGCAGGCGAAGATGGGGAATGCATGGCATGGCATCTCACTTTCTGCCGAGTCATCATCGTCATGTCTCCACCTCATGCATCCCTGTCTTGTGCTCGCTTCTATCTTCTTTTTTCCTCAGAAGCAGTGATTCTGAACTCAAACTGTCTGAAATGTGTGCCCTTGAAAAGGCTGAAGAACTACAACCATGCGCAGAGAGTGCCGCTCCAATGGAGGCAGCAAATGCAATAAGCTGCACTAGGCTTGTTATTGATGCCAAGCCGAGCGCCAGCCAAAAGATCATTCACAGCAAGGCGAAGCCAAATGTTGCATCATCATACTGTCTTGAATAACTTGCAAGTACATGATCTATTCGGTGCGCAAACAAGTAGCAACGAATCAGCAACTGAAGGCTCATCTATTTCAGAACAATGCAGCTCCCGCCAAGACAATCTCTTCGTCGGGGAGGAGCAAGAGGTGGACGAATTCCACGTGAACAAATACTTCAGAGGATAAATTCAAAGAAAGGAATGAATTCATAACAGCTTGCCGCCCAAAGCCCACAAGCCCAACTAAATGAACAACACCCTAAAAGCATCTTTCCACCTAACCACCCCCACCTCTCTCTCATTACACATGTCGGCAACAACAAAGGGAGCCAAGCAAAACCCCCATTTCCATCAACACTAAGCTCTTCTCTAAGCTCTGTTACTGTAGTTACAATGACGCTACAGTAACTCAACTCCCCCAATCTCACTCCTATTCAGCCAACAGCAAGGGAAAGTAAGAAGATAGAGTAAGCATTCACTCTCCCCCACTAATCTCAACATGGCAGCTCACTCATTCTTTTCTTACCCCTGTAGCAGCTCCATTAGGAAGTTTGGACAGCAATAGCTCAGCTAGGAGAGGAAGAAGGTGGAAGTTTAGGACATTGCTATTAAGGTATATTTGAGGGGATACAAACCTCCAAAAACTGTTCCTAATGTTGTTTGAAGAACAACCCTTTCTTCTTAAGCATAAGGATTAGGGAATATGCATTAGAGATTCATGTTCATTAGGTATTATGCTATTGCTAACCAAGAGTAGAATGTAATGTGCTTCATGTTTATTAAGACTATTGTTCTATTGCTAATCATGTTTAGATATAGAATGTTTATTGCTTCTTATGTTAGCTCAAAATGGAATTAGTTCAATGCTCATGTACATTCACGATTGTGATTAGCATGTTGATGTCCTCATGTGAATACATCATTTACCTCATTGTTAGAATGTTAAGAATGTTTCATATAATGTTTGGAAAATCATTATGTACCCAACATGTCAAGATATGCATGATTGAGTAGGACGAATGTAAAAATCGTGTGTCTGTCGTCCTAGAACGGACGATCGATACATTATTGATCGATCGTTCTGGAGACAAATCGGTCTCGATCTCTGTCCAACGATCGACTGATACACCAATGGTCATTCGATTTGGAAGGGTCGTTGCATTATGTGATTATCGATCGACCAAACACTTAGTTTCGATCGTCCGAAGACTCAATAATGATCGATCGATATATTAGTGGTCGTCCGATTTAGAGAGATGTTGCTCTCTGTGATTAGCGGTCGACCAAACGCTCAATTTCAATCGTTTGAGGACCTAATAACGGTCGACCGATATATTAGCGGTCGTCCGATTTAGAGAGCCATTGCTCTATGTGATTAACGATCGACCCGACTCATAGTTTCGATCATCCGAAAGGACCATAACGGTCTACCATAAACCCTACTGGTCGTCCGATACTAGTCCAGCGGTCGACCGCTCGAAAAATGATCGTCCGTTCTGAGCTGATGATTGGTTATGATTGAATGTCCACACTTAGCATGATTTGAAGTATGTATGACCTTAAATAGGGTTAAAACATGCAACATGTACTGAATGATTGTATGTGTTGATGAATGCAATTAAAAGACGGATTGACGTGAAAGTCTCTTATTGTAATCGAGGAGGAGAAATGGATTCCGCCCCTAAGTGGTGGCATTTTTCGGGGAAACGAGTTCCACCCTTGAGTGTGGCATTTCCATAAGTTGAGGCGAGTTCCACCATTGAGTGTGGCATTTCCATAAGTTAAGGCGAGTTCCACCCTTGAGTGTGGCGTCTCTATTGGGCCTACGCGGAACCAGGAGGCAAGTTTCACCTTTGAGTATAGCGTCTCTATTGGCTACCCGCGAGCCCAATCTTAGTCTAGCTAGCCAATTCCTATGACTTTAACATAGTCTTCTCAATCAACAAGATAAGAAAGTATCTAAGTAAATATGAAAGATGAAAAAATGAATGATGAATGACTTGGGACATAAAGTTAAAGATGATAAAGAAGTATGAAGAAGTATGCACTTATGAAGATACAATATGAAAGTCCACTTGTCACATCATAACATGACATGAATAAAGATGGCAAAGTAAAGTAAGACAAGATCATGATATGTATTAGCATAATGATAAGTATGATGATAAGTTATGATATGCTTGACCTAAAAATTATGATGTTACATGCTTATATTATCTTGCCATGATGATATGTTCATATGCCATATAGTATGCATAAGCAGCTCATAGCATGCATATGATATATGTTCCATGATGATGATATGCATATGCCATGACATATAGCGATTATGTTATAAAATCATAACATGCATTGGACTCAACATACTCTAATGAGAAAAATTTCTTGCACTCCATGGATCCGTGCAGATATGAAGGAGGCTTAGCTTCGGCGGCGCGAGCCTCATGACGGCGACATTGCACATGGGTCAGTAGGACTATGGCCCAAGTCATTTTACTTCTATTATGCCCTGATGATGGAACTCTTATAAGAGTCAAGTGTATACGACCTATGGGCCTTGAGTCATGTACTTTCGTATGAATTAATTTATGTATGATGAATCATTTATTGGGTATACGTTAGAGCCTATTAGGTCAATGAGCCAGATTATTATCTTAGGTATGTTGTATTTATCTATGAAGTCTTTCGTTATTTATGAAATTGATGTTTTATATTATGATTATATTTTCGCTGCAAAAGTTTTATGAAATTAAGTCACGAAAAAGTAACGTCGCTTAGAATTCGATAATTAAATTAGGATCGAATTTTAAAGGCGTTACACAACCCTGGACAGAGAAGCGACTGCACGAGGGACTCCAATTTTGTGCTTTAGAATAAGTACATTTATCTCCCAAGGGTGCAACGCTGAGTAGATATGCTTCACCGAGAAATCTCATAGGCATAAGGCCGAGGTTATTTGAAATATCACCAACTGATGACGGAAACTTGTGCAGTCCCAGTACGATAGATAAAGCATACATATCAAATAGAGTTCCAAGTGTTGAGTTATACACGTAGATTGAGTCTCAATACAATATTCAATTTATTCAATCGATAGGTATATACTTTCCTTTTGCGAGCTGTGATGAAATTTTGCGCAACCGCAATCGATTTGAAGACTCCTATTGAGGTATGGTCAGATAATCCCGCTAAGTATACTAATCTGAAGTTTTTTTGCTGTCCAGCACATTATCATGTCAGTGAAGAAAAATTGGAACCAATGGCCAAAGAAGGAGTTTTTGTAGGATATGGTGCAGGTGTAAAAGGTTTCCGAATTTGGTCTCCCTCGGAGCACAAGGTTATTCACAACAGAAATATATCTTTTGATGAGATGTCTATGCTCAAGCAGAAATTAGATGTTGTTGACTCAGTAGAGGAGAGTGTCAACAAACATGTGGAGTTTGGATTAACTCCAATTCAAAATGGGCCAGAAGAATCTCATTAGGTTAAACAACCAGAGTCTGAGGAGCAAGCAGAAGAAGCAATGACAAGTCTACCTACAGGACGTGCTCGCAGGCTTTGAGGACATGACTGCATACGCATTTCAAGTAGCTGAAGAGGTGGAATCGCCAGATCAAGTTATAAGGATGCTATCACATGTGCAAAATCAGAACAGGGATTGACAGCGGCAGAGAGTGTTAGATATCTAATTGTAGGATTCAATTCAAGGTGAAGATTTGTTAATTAATGCCTTGAATCCTACTTTAACTCGAAATCTGTTTGGATCCAAAGAAGTAAAAGGAAATATGTTTGACATATTCTATATATTTTCTTATCATGAGATTGTTAAGGAATTGATTTATTTCCTTATTACAAGATAGGTATCATATTTTTGGGATTAATATAGAGTCTCAGTTGGTCTCTAATTTTTATCATCTGTTAAAGGGACTGCCTATATAAACTCCCTACGGGGTCCAAAGAGAAATCAATCTGATCTTGTAATCGTCTTCTGTTTCTTCCATCTAATACAATTCTGCGTCGCCTTAAATTTCTCGGATTTTCTCGCGGTGCATGATTTTTTTTGTGCAGAAATCCTAACATCCCCTGATGCGGAAGGAATGGTCAAGCAATGATGCATTTTGGTTCGAGCAACGAAAAAAAAAGCATGAATGCGCACAAAATCCGACTGTTAGATTAGATATAACGGGTGTGACACATGTGTATGATGATTATACGCTTTTGATGCGTATGATGTTCATTAAATCCTTTATTATATTATATTAATTTTTGTAAAGCCGATTTGGACGATCGTTTAGCGCCTTGGATATTATTGTCGAATGAGAAAAAAAGAAGAAGAGAGACACGTACGTAAGAGGAATTCTTTCTTTTCGTTCGCCATGCGTTAATTCCTGCGTATTTATTTTAAAGTTGTTGAATCACGCGGATTCGAAACAAATTTTCTCTAGATGACAAAGGACAAACACAGAAATGAAAATTGATTTTAGTCGAAGCTGACTGACATAAGTAGAGAGAGAGGGAAAAAAAAAGGAGATTCACGCATAGGAAAATATATCCTACTGGGCTGTGTTTGGATTGGGGATTTTAAGTTCCCGTAAGTTCTCGAGAACTAATCGATTTGATAGAAAAGTTTGGATTGGTGTTTGGATGAAAAAGTGTAATGATGGAAATTTAAAAAGTTGATTTGATAGATAAGTTTTAGTAGGTGTTTGGATAAAAAGTAAAAACTAAGAATATAATTTATTATTTTATGAGATATAAAATTATAGTAAATAAAAATATGTTATTAATATTATAATGTACACAAATTATTATATTATTTATTTATTTTATTAAATATTATTAATATTATAATTTACGTACATTAAAATCCAAATATAATATATTTTAAAACAACTAATTGAATATTTTAATTAATAAAATATTTATAATTAGCAAATTAGATAGAAGAAAAAAAATTAAGATAAACTAATTAATAACTAAAACATGAAATATAAAAGATAATTTAACATCATATTTATATAAAATAATTATATAATGATGACTTATTTTGAATACCATAATTAATAATTATACTAATATCATACTAGTTAATTTTTTATTATGATATATTATAAGTAAAATAAATAAAAATATTTATGTCAACATTTAAATAAGAAAATATATATTTTCATAATAAATAATAATGGAAAATTTTATTTTATTATAACACAAAGTAAATTGTAATAAATAATAAATGTACTTTTAAATTTTATACCTAAATAAATTATAAATTTATGATAATGTATAAATAATAAATATATATAATATAATATATAAGAATATAATATATATAATGATATTATTAAAATATTAAGTTATAGGTCTAAAAGTAGCTCCACTTACTTTTGGAACTTTTAGACCTATGAAAAAAAAAATTTTAAAAAAAATATAATTATTCTTGCAATTAGCAAATTACGGCGGGAACTTTTGACAAAAAGTTTCCGCCGTACATCATGTGACGGAAACTTTTTAAGTTCTCGTTGTATAAGACGTTTGGCAAAATAAATGATTGTTCTACCCTTTGTTCTGCAACCAAACGCAATCCTGGAGATGTATTATTTCGTGTGGACGAGCTGTTCGTGCGAGGACTTAGGTTGGGAAAAAAGGGAATTAATGGAGGAAAAAAATTTTCTCGAGAGCAAATTTGGAGAGGGAAGAGAAAATAAAGAAAACAAAAAAAAGAACGTGAAATTATTATTTAGTTTTATCTTTTATGCATTTATTAGAATTATAAAATTATTAATTATTATTTATTATTATTAAAAAAGTCTTCCGTATTTATGATTTATATTTCGTAAAAATATTTTATAAAAAATTGTGTAACGTCTTTAGAATTATTCTGAGCACGTGAGTCTCAGGGTCATACGTAAAGACATGTATAATTTAAATTTTAAATATTACTTAAATTTTAAATTTATTCAAAGACTCATTGGAATTAATTTCTAATTTTTAATTTTCGAATTCATCCAAACACAAGAAACCAACCCATTGGTTCCTGCAGTTGCAGGGAGCCGCTCAGGTCGTCAATTTCCTCGGGTCGCATGACCTATGCGAACTCGGGTAGGGAATCAACAAATCATGTGTGAGAGAGAGAGAGAGACGATAACTTTGAGACCATACATTTCCGCATCCAGGTTCGGTGTTTCCCGTCACCAAAGTTAAAAGGTGGTATTCATGCGATTGGCGCCGTTATGTCTCTCTCTCTCTGGTCTCTGGACCTCACAAAGAAATCTATCAAACGAACCAAGTTTCCGTGCATTGATCTTCCCACTACCCGGCATCACCACTCAAAACCACACTCGCAAAGATTCGGATCTGGTAAAGTTTGAGCTCTCCTCCTCGGGAAAGGAACATATATATGATATGTGAGAGGGAGAGAGAGAAAGAGTGAGAGGGGAGGGAGAGAGAGAAGAGGATAGGAGAGAGAAATATACAGTTCTTCCCCCTTCTCTGCTTTGCTAAATTTCCGTTATGGGCGGGGCACGCATGCAAAAGTATTCATGAAATCAGCGGCCATGTCTCATCGTTCGGAACCAAGTAGTAGAATTCGAGGAACTCATGTAATCCGAATAAGTCAGTTAATTGTGGAGATCTCGGACTCAGTCTTCTCTTCATACGAGTCACGGTCAATTGTAGTTATATATGTGGACTTCAGGGGAAGCTTTTGCATCCTTTACATATATATATATATTATGATCTCGCAATATAAATATCACGTGGAAAGATCGGGAACTAGAGAAAATAAGAAAGTAAAAAATGAATATACATAATTCATGGATAGAAAAACCGTGAAAAGAATTTAGATAAGGGGAAAAACATAATAGAGATAAATCAGGAGAATATAAGAGGTACTTAATAAAAAAAACATAATTTTGAATCTGAAAGCATGGCGTGGTGGCCCAGTGTTTGGATCAGTCTCCATGGGGTCGCGGGTTCGATTTCATCTATTGGCATGTTTGTTGTATTTTTCCACTATCGGATCGGTCAAATATTAAAAAAATCACTTAACCGAGAATTGAGATTTTAAGTTCTTGTTTCTGGTAAGAACTTTAACTATATTTTTTTTTATCTTTTTCCTTTTAATTAATTATTAATATATATAATAATTCATTGTATAAACTAAATTATTTAATTCAATATTAACCTTTATTATAGTTTAATCAATATTATAGTATTGTAGATTATTATTAATTAATATTATTTATTACTAATAATTATAAGATAAATTAAAATAATATTTTTGTATAATAAAAATAAATTTATTTTTTTAGTTCTTATTTTTTATTCAAACATCTACTAAAATTTATCCATCAAATCAACTTTTTAAATCTAAATCATTACATTTTTCATTTAGACATTCAAGAACTAATAAGAATTTAATTTCTTATATATATATATATATATATGATTGATTAATCATAGTCTAAATCATTACAATTGATTTTTTATATATATAATCAATAGTCTACACTCAAATATAAAAAAAAAAAAAATCAAACCACGCATGTGACATGAAATTTTGACTATGATTATCTCACCAAATTAATTATTCACCACACGTATATATATGGACAATTCGGAATAAAAAAGCTAGCAATAACTGACCGGAGTGTGGTGCCCAATGGAAATCGTTTGTTTGTGATATTGATGTGAATAGGGAGCTCAACTTTGCCACATACCAGACACTGTTTTCCGCTTTTGAGGCGAGTCCGGTTGTTGGTTAGATTTCAAGGCATTGGGATATTGAAACAGGGAGAGAGATACATTTATATGCTTTGTATGTATTAATTGTTTGAGAGGGGTGGCTTCATCATGTTACCTTACCATGTGGTCTTTGTCCCTTGCACAAAGGGCATGTGGATTTGGTGTTAATTTTTCCTCTTCCACCTTTTTCTTTTCTTTTTTCTTTTTTCCATTTTGTGTGTATGTCTGCTCTCTGTTGCTTAGCTATCACATTGGCCAAGTTGGGATCCCTTTCAGAGGAGGCAATTTGCCTTTTTGTTCTCGACTCCTTTTTTTGGCTTCTTCAATGTTGATCCTTCTTATTCTTGTTGTTTAAGTTCTCAACTCTTCCTTTTTCTCTCTCTCTTTGCCTTTTCCTCTGTTTTGGAATCCGTTGTGGTTTTCTACTCAGTTATTTTGCACCCATCTTTTCCCACTTGACCTTCATCCTCCATGCAAATAGTTGGAAGCTTTGCTCTACAGGGGTGTTCATCGGATCGGATCCCGAGTATCCAACCCGACCCGATCTAGGTCGGGTTCGGGTTGGATTTTTTTAACCCGATTTGACCCGACCCGACACGCCAATCCTATTTTTTTATTTTTTTAAATTTAAATATTTTTTATTTAATTTAAGTATTTTATACCACCTAAAATTTTTAATATATATAATGTATTTTAAATATATAATAATATGTAGATATTTAAAACAATATTTTTTATACCTAAAAATACTTTATTTCATATTTAAAATAAAATAATGGATGCTTTTTTGTATTAAAAATAAAAAAGAAAAAGGTGGTCGGGATCCGACCCAATCCGGCCCGGGCGAGGTTGGGTTGGGTCAGGTCCAGTCTCAAAAAAATTGAAACCCGACCCAACTCGACCCGGCCAAACTCGGCCGGGTTAGATCGGGTTTGATCACCGGTAGGGTCAAATCCGACTCGTGAACACCCCTATTGCTCTCTCTCACCCACTAATTTACATGAGAAAAAAATCTGTTAGTTAAATTATCACATAAATGAATTAATTCTAATGATTACTCATTATCAAATTTGACGCGCTCATCAAATTTTTAAAAAATTGAACTTAATCCAGTCTAGCCCACCACATGAACAATACAAGAAAAAATATTTTTTTGATAAGAGTGAAGTTTAAACTCTTGACCTTTGATTTTAATATTATGTTAAATTTGATGTGCTCAGGGACGGAGCCACCTTAATCTGCCCCCCCCCCCCATCCAAACAACTTTTTGAAGTATTATATATTATTACTATTATATATATCATATATGTAGTAAGGCCCCCCTATATTTTATGAAATTAATATAATTAAGCCCTTAACTTTTTTAAATGTTATATATATATTATATAATAAGATTCTTTATGATTTTGTGAACATAACATAATTATAATATGCTATTATATTTATGAGAGAATATATGTGTATGTTTATAAAATATTTATACTATTAGGTGTATTTATGAATGTATAACATATGTACCAATAATTTTGATTTCTTTCTATAACAAATTAAACTAGTTAGTTAAGTAATAAAATGTGAGTTACATATATCATTCTTCAATATGATAAACACAAAAAAAGATATACCTGATGAATAACAAAAAAAAGATTTAAATAAAAATAAAATAAGATTTATAATTTTAAGTTAGGTTCTAAAATAATATTTTTATATTTTTTAATTGGTTAAAAAAATTATTTGTTATATATATGATTGTAAGAAAAATCTGACCAACTCGAAAAACCTATCTGACCCGAAAATACTGAACTGAAGAAATCGAAAACTAGGAGCCCAAATATAATTTAGATGATTTTTAATAAATTAAGGTGATTTTTTTAATTTTAATAATTGACTCTAAAAGTAATCGATCGAAAATCCGACCCGAACTACTATCACCCCTATATGTATATATATATATATATATATATATATATATATATATATATATATTTATCATTTTTTAATTTTGACGAGCTTCTGCATATTATTATTCATCATAATGAATATAAAATTTTATATAATTTCTAATTTTATAAAATTATTTTTTGTTATTATGAATGATCATTTAAGATACTGATAAAGAAAGATATTTAAAACAAATAAAGAAAAATATGTCTAAGACCGTTTCACACGCACTTCACACGTTCATTTTTCTATATATATATATATATATGTATTTTATTAGTTTTTATTCTCTAGCTTTGACCCCTCCTAAATTTTCATCTTGGCTTCATCCCTGGACGTGCTAATCAAATTTTCTAAAAAAATTAACTTTTATATTCTTAATAATCATAGTACAAATATATATATTAACTATAAAATTAGTTCTAGAAAATAAAATTTTTGGTGCTACAGGTACCATTTCTTACTCAGTTGCGAGAGTACGCCTGATTAAATCTGGATCCGAATTTAAGGCATTGATGTTGTTCCCTCTGGTATCTTTATTTGTTCGTGCTTCGTAGCATATGGAATTTATTGTTCGACTTGTATTTTATATATATATATATATTTTGTGGCCTAAGATTTTGGCTCTGCTGCCACCGTGACACCAGAATGTGCATGCATCGATGTGTGGTCGCGTGATTTATTTATTTATTTATTCACTGAGACAAAAAAAAAAACAACAGCAAATGTGTGGCCTTTTTACGAATTCGATGTCGCACCGTTCAATGCGCAGCAATTGATGGCGAATTAAAGATGCTGTGCAGTAAAAAGGAAGACGCACACGACGTCGCAAGTAATCTTCGTTTCTAAATTGCATATTAAAGAAATTAATTTCTCTTCATTTATGATGGACATGTACGAACATATATACCATTCATGGGAATAATTTAAAATGGAATTTATTGTCATGCCGATAAATTACACGGATAGTCTTTTAATTTTAGGTGTGATAATAATTTGATTCTTTAAATTTAATTTATAATTAGATTATTTTTTAATTTTAATTTTTTTTGCACGCTTTATCATCCTGATCGGTAATAGCTGATTTTTTTATTATATTATTGACGTGGTGTAATAAAAAATATTATAAAATAATAATTTTAAAATAAAAAAGTGGCAAGGGGTGGCACCCCCGAGCTCGGGGCCGATGAGCTCGCGAGGGGGCTGACACCCCCTTGTGCGAGGCTCCGACGAGATCGCACAGGAGGATGCCGGCCTCTCTTTTTCTTTCTCGTCGACGCGCATGAGGAAGATTCGTGATGTGAGCTCGGATGGTGATAAGCTCGCATAGGGGACACCAGCCCCTCTTTTTCTTCCTCGTCAATGCGTGCGAGGAAGAGTTAAAACTCTTTTAGTATCACTATTTTTAGCAGGTTAATGCACAAATTATATAATGTCATTAATTTCTTTAAGTGTCATTGTAATGTATTTTACATGACTCAATTGTCTACGATTTTAAGTCACTAATCAATTAGGGTGAGGAAGCATTGCACATACACATTCTTTATATAAAGAACACATTAACACAAAGTTTCTATACTCCATCCATTTTTTATATAATTTTATTAATCAATGTCAATATTATTAAATACAAACTGCTCCTTATAAGTTGTATCTTACACCACTTTGAGAAATGATTTATTCATCCCATGAAATTTTGTTGAAATATAATGCATATCAAGCATCAGGAAATCAAGTTTTGCTCCCCTTTATCTTTCTCATCGATGCACACGAGGAAGAGTCACGACGGAGGCCGGCATCCCTTCCCCCCCTCTCGCCGCCCCCTGTTCCCTTCGGTGAGAGAGGCGACAACCTATTTTTTAATTATTTTATTATTTTTAATTATTTTATTATATTTTATTACATCACGTGAGCAAGGTAATGAAAAACTACCTATTACCGGTCAGAAGGACGATGCATGTAAGAAAGTTAAAGTTTGGGGACAATATAGTTACAAATTGAAATTATGGACCGTTAAGATATTTCAATTTGTAAGGGTAAATTACACGAATGGTCCCCCAATTTGAGTCGAGTTCTAATTGGTCCCTCAACTTCAATTTATAACCAGAACGTCCTCCATCTTTCATTTTCTTGCACGCTTAGTCCTCCTGATCGGTGATCACAAGTTCTCCAGTCGCCTTGCTTACGTGGCTGACTTTCTCTCTCTTCCACGTCAACTTAAGTCGGCCACGTCATTATAAAATTTTTAAAAAATAATAAAAAAGATAAAATTGTCCACGTCATTAAAAAAATTAAAAAAAAGTGAGTTGGAAAGAGAGAGGGATGGGGGCGACCGCCCCCCTTCGATCGAGCTCACCGGCTGGTCGAGCTCAACCATGGGGGAGAGAGAAGGAGGGGGGCGATCGCCCCCCTCCCTCTCTCTCTTGCCATGCGAGAGAGAGAAGGAGGGGGGCGATCGCCCCCCTTCGGTCGAGCTCGTCGGAGCTCGACGAGCTCGAAAAGAGGGGGCGGCCGGCTCCCTCCCTCTCTCTCGCCGTGCGGGAGAGAGAAGGAGGGGGCGATCGCCCCCGGCGAGCTCGACTAGAGGGGGGTGGTCGCCCCCCTCCTTCTCTCTCGCCGTGCGAGAGAGAGAAGGAGGGGGCGATCGCCCCCCTCCCTCTCTCTTCTGCACGCGCAAAAGAGAGAAGGAGGGGGGCGGTCGCCCCCTCCCTCCCTCTTCCGCACGCGCAAAAGAGAGGAGGGGGGCAGTCCTCCCTCGCTCTCTCTCGCCATGCTGGAGAGAGAAGGAGGGGGTGATCGCCCCCTCCCTCTCTCTCTCTCTCTCGCCGTGCGAGAGAGAGGAGGGGGGTGACCGCCCCCTCTCGGCGAGCTCGACCGGAGAGGGGCGGTCGCCCCCCCCTTCTCTCTCTCCCGACGAGCTCGAGAAGAGGGGCGATCGCCCCCTCCTTCTCTCTCCTACGCGTGCGGAAGAGAGAGGGAGGGGGGATCGCCCCCTCCTCTCTCCTACACGGCAAGAGAGAGGGAGGGGGGCGGTCGCCCCCCTCTCTTCCCAACTTAGTTTTTTTAAAATTTTTTTAATGACGTGGACAATTTCATTTTTTTTATTTTTTACAATTTTTATATTGACGTGGCCGACTTAAATTGACATGAAAAAGAGAGAAAGTCATTCACGTAAGCAAGGTGATCGGGAAACCTATGATCACTGGTCAGGAGGACTAAGCGTGCAAGAAAATAAAAGATGAAGGACGTTCTGATTATAAATTGAAGTTGGGGGCCAATTGGAAATCGACTCAAAGTTGGGGGACTATTCGTGTAATTTACTCCAAATTGTAACTAGATTGTTCCCTTACAAATTAAAGTTGAGGAGACAATGCATGTAATTTACCCCCCTTATTTGGACTTTACTTTTTTTTATCATCTCGACTTTCTTTATTCTATCATAAGATACCTTTGAAGTTAAACTTCATTTTTCATCTTACTTTATTTTATAATAATATTTGATCGTAATTTAGTTGAATAACCATGTAACTACCATTATATAGGATTGTTAGACATTGGAGACACTATACTCCTTTCATCCATAGGAAACTTAGGAACACAAATGTCGTAGTCAACATGAGAGTTCTTTTGTTCCAAAAAAATGTGTAAGAACTTTATTTCTCAACTTTACTTTACGTACTTTGATGAGTGAGAAGAACTTATTTTTTAACTGGTTTATTATACTTTAGCAATCATTAAATAGTTACGTCTCTCAAATTTCAATGAGCATGCATAACATTATCTACATGTAATACAATCACCATTCATCAATACATAATCCTTATATTCTAGAAATAAGTTTTAATAAGATAAATATTCATTTTCGCTGATCACACTGTGAACATCTTTTCACACACATGGTAGAGTTCATCGCGATCGTGAAACCACCCTTCATGGGCGTGACCAAAATATTTCATGTGTGTTGACCTTATCACGATCGTAAAACATAATTTCATGAGTGTGTTTGAAAGTTGATTTCTCATTCGTTCTTGTTCATTTGGTTATGGTCAATGAGTGGGACAATCACACCCATTTATATATAAAAGATCTATCATCATAAATCATATTGATCTTGTATTAAATTTTATGATCTCTAAATTTAAATCATGAAAAGATATGTGAACGTTCTCAATGACAATTCGTAATAAAGTTTTTTTCGCTGACCTCCCCTGAATTATGAACTTTTTTGCGTTTACCAATCACTTTTAAATTTTCCATAGACCTCCCGCTGCTTCTTTCACTTAGGTCCATCCGTCAACATCTGTTAACTTTCCCGTTATTTTTTATCTTTGAATTATGAAATGACCAAATACCCTCAGCTCTTAAAATAATACATAATAGTAAATATAAAGTAAAAAAAATGCAGACATTGCCCCCCTCCCCCCTCCCCCCTCCCCCATCTCATCGGCGGGGCAACATTCGCACCCACTACTAGAAAAACGTGGATTACCGACGGTCCGAACTGTCAGTAATCAGCTCGAAAACCGTCGGTAATGCAATTACCGACGGTTTTTCAGTCGGAATAGATGCGTCGAAAAAATGCTTATCGCAAACGGATTTGCGACGGTTGAAAAAATTCGTCAAAAATATCGACGGTTCTGCCCGTCGGAACAGTACCCGGCGGTTCGACCCGTCAAAATTTTTCGACGATTGCAACCGCCGGAAAAGTCCCCGACGGTTCGAACCATCGATATTTCCGATGGTTGCAACCGCCGGAAAAGGCCGGCGGTCCGAACCGTCGATATTTCCGACGGTTGCAACCACCGAAAAAGGCCGGCGGTCCGAGCCGTCGAAATTTTCGACGGATTCAACTGCCGGAAAAGGCCGGCGGTTCGAACCGTCGCAATTTTTCGACGGTCGCAACTGTCAAAACTTTGGACGGGCGTCGCAACCGTCGATCTTTTGACGATCGCAACCGTCGCAAATAATTTTTTAAATATAAAAAAAATTAGCCAGGAGGCCGGATCTGACAGCTGGAGGTCGGATCCTGCGCTCCGGCGGCCTGGCGTTCGGATCCGGCCGCTGGCGGCAGGAACCGGATGCCTGGCGTTCGGATCCGGCCGCCTGGAGGCCGAAACCAGCTGCCTGGCGGCCGATCCGTCCGCTGGAGGCCCGGATCCGAACGGCCACGGCCGGATCCAGCCGACAGCAGAGAGAGATGTCGGCGTGGAGCGGGAGAGAGAGATACGCCGGTGCGAGAGAGGGTCGCCGGTGCGGGAGAGGGTCGCCGGCGTCCGACGTGCGGGAGAGGCCGATCCGGTGCTCGCGGCCGGGAGAGAGAGAGGAGAGGAGGAAGAGAGAGAGGAGTGGAGGGAGGAGGGAGAGAGAAGAGGGAGGAGGGAAAATATATAAAGGAAAAAAGTGGAAAGAAAGCGGGAAAAGGGAAAAAAAAAGTGGGATAACAAAATTTTAATTACCGACGGTTTCGGCCGTCGAAAACGTAAATATTAAATATTTTTATTTTATTTAATTATATATAATATTTATTTTTTATTTTACCGACGGTTCAAACCCGTCGGTAATTACGACGGTTTGGACCGTCGCTAGTTATATTAATAAAATACTCTTATATATGATATTATTATACAGTTACCGACGGTTACGACCTTCGGAAATTGCGGCGGATTTTGCGACGGATGGATATCCGTCGGAAATATCGACGTTTCTAATCGTCAAAAAATTAAATAATAATATAATAAATTATATAATTAATTTTTTTATTTCCGACGGTCATGACCGTCGAAAAATCCGTCGAAAAAATTTAATGATAATATTAAAATATATAATTTAATTTTTTATTTCTGTCGGTCGTAACCGTCGGAAAAGTCATCAAAAATTGCGACAGATGGATATCCGTCGAAAATATCGACGTTCCTAATCGTCGAAAAATTAAATAATAATATAATTAATTATATAATTAATTTTTTTTTCCAACGATCGTGACCGTCGGAAAATCCATCGAAAAAATTTAATAATAATATTAAAAATATATAATTTAATTTTTTTATTTCTGACGGTCGTAACCATCGGAAAAGTCGTCGGAAATTGCGACGGATGGATATCCGTCGAAAATATCGACGTTCCTAATCGTCGAAAAATTAAATAATAATATAAATTATTTTTGACGGTCATAACCGTCGGAAACGGAACCGTCGAAAAATCCGTCGCAAATTACGACGGATATAGAACCGTCGGAAATTATCCGTCGGAAAATCGTGATTTTCTTGTAGTGACCAACATTATTTATTTTTTTATATTTACTATTATGTATTATTTTAGTCCTTTCATAATTTAAAAAAATAGAAAAAATAATAGATGTTAAAGGATGGACCTAAGTGAAAAAAGAGACATAGTTCAGGAGAGATTTACGAAAAATTTGAAAGTAGACGTAAAAATATTTTATAGTTCAGGAGATGTCAACGGAAAAACTCTTCCTAGTACAATATGTCCCTATTGTTGTCAATCTAATACATGACAATCCTAACTGCCATGAGGTGAAAAGAAAAAGAAGCTTAAGACTTCATATAAAGAGATGTCACGAGGATATTTGTCAAATGTTCTTAAAGGGGGGCCTAAGTTTGGGGGGTGTGGGGGTGGGTGGTAACTTAACTTGGGCTCTTTGGCCATAAAATTATGGTAAACAATAAGAACACAAGGGACGCATGCATCAAAGAGGGCGAGATATGCATGAGCATCATACATGTAATGATGTATATACGTACATGAACATGGTTGGCCAGACGGTGTGAGAGGAGGAAGTAATTAAGGGAAGGGAAGGGGAGGCATTTTTGTGTGGTGCTTGATATCCTCCACTCAACTCACGTCGGCCTTGGTGCTGCCTAATTGTCCAACCTCCTACCGACAAATGGCCCGGTGGGTGGCGCCGATGTTGCGGACATGGCCGGCCCCAAACACCGCAAGTGTAGTTGAGCCATTTCTTCTCCCGGCATACAATGCATATATTGCATGCGTGCTTCCCCCTCATCCACCGGACGACTCATGATACAATGAATCAATATTTTAACTCGTGATATCACTATAACACTATGCTCATGTCGACTCCCTCAATATAATTTCTTATTTTATTATTATTTGCGATACATGCTTACTTCGTGGTCAGGGAACACGCAAATGAGTTCACCTAATTCTTCAGTTCGTAGATATCCAAAATTATATATATATAGCTCACTCGGTGTAATGTTGAACTAACTTTTGTTAGTATCTCTCTCTCACTCGTTAATCTTCCCCAAAATAATCATTTAATTGGGCGAGACCAAGTTAAGAAGTGGTGAGGTGGACAATTAATACTGCGAGGGCATGCATTCAGTTCGATATATCTCAAAGATATCCGACCACGGATGCGAACTCGATGTCATGGATCTCCCTCGCCTGCCTGCTTTTTCCCGCTTGCTTTTCCGACACGTAGGAAAAGAACGGATAGCGAACTCCTCCTCCTCTCGGGGGCATAACGTGCATCCCGATCAGATCCCCAAAATCTTTGTGTGGCTGCCGAGAGAGGAGAGAGGAGAGAGATAGCGAGGAACAAATGCGTTGGACGCCGAAAAGATACGCTGAGGAAATTGGCCCAAACCATATGGTTGTGGAGGGGCCATCGGGCACGTCTCGAGCAAATCCCCAAACCCGTGCGAAACCGGGCGTACGTCGTGCGCTCCTCCACCACATCTTTCCCCCCCCTCCCCCTCCCTTCTCCTTCCCCTCCCCCTCCCCCACACGGGCCACGAATCCCCCACCACCAACTCAACTACGTGCGTCCTCCTCCCTCCGCCGCTAATTGCTAACCACTGCATCCCATCTAATTACTTGCACCCCTCCACCAACGCCATTCTCCCACGTCATCCATGTTCCGTTCTTATTACAGCTCGTGCTAATTAAGTGGCCCAAATTCGCAAGTAATTAGACTTAATTAATTACCCCCTCCTCCTCCTCTCTCTGCCGAGTTGGACGGATGGATGGATAAGGCTGAGCGGTTTAACCAAACCAGTGGTAGCTTGTTACGTCCGTCCGGTTACTGCCTTTTTATTTTAATTCTCCCTTGAAATAGAATTTTCGAAGCTAATTACTGCACGTAATTTTTTCCAAATATATCTCACATGACATAATGGTTAATGAATGTAAGAGGTGCATGCATTTTTTTTATTTTTATTTTATTTTATTTGGGATGCAGTAAGAAATGCAAATTTAATGTTCAGATTTTGTGCTGCTGGTACTGGCACTACTATATACTACAATCCTAACATATCACATGCACATATTAATAGATGCATGGAAACCACTTCCCCCCTCCCCTTTTTGCATTTAAAAAATAAAAAAACTCTATACTCATTTTTAGCCATGCAAAGTTGCAAAAGCAGCTTCCGACTCTATTGTTTTATTAAAAAAACTCCATAATAATATTGCACACGTGGATTTATTTATCCATTTCAACCTTAAACCTCCAACTATAAATACCCGCCCTTGGGCGAAAAACTGCATGCCATCATCTTCTCCACTCGCTCCTTTCTCATTTGTCCCCCTCATCCTCCTGCAAAGCTGCGCGACCTTCAGCATGAATCCTCCGCAGGCAAACGGATCGGCCGCTCGGAATTGGATCAGAGGCAGCGCCATCGCCTCTGGCTCATTCGGCGCCGTCAGCATCGCCCTCGACCGGACCACCGGCGAGCCCTTCGCTGTGAAGTCCGTCAGCGTGGCCTCCTCCCCCTCCTCCTCTTCTGCTTCCCTCCGTTCTCTGGAGAACGAGATTGAAATTCTCAAGTCCCTCGCTTCGCCCTACGTCGTCGAGTACCTCGACGACGACGTGACGCAGGAGCCTCGCCTCGGCGCGTGCAGGAACCTGCACACGGAGTTCATGCCCGGGGGCACCGCGGCGCGGAGCCGCCCGATGGACGAGGCCGAGGTGCGCGCTTACGCGCGGTGCGTCGCCCTGGCGCTCCGTTACCTGCATGGCGTCGCCGGGGTCGTGCACTGCGACGTCAAGGGCCGGAACGTTCTGCTCGGCGGAAGCCCCGGCGTCGCGAAGCTCGCGGATTTTGGGTCCGCGATAAGAATTTCCGAGGCTACCGGTGGTGAAGGCAGTGACGAGTGCTGGTTCAGGGGCACGCCGCTCTGGATGGCCCCGGAGGTCGTCAGAGGGGAGCGGCCGGGGCCGGAGTCGGACGTGTGGTCTCTGGGGTGCACCGTCATCGAGATGGCCACTGGACGGCAGCCGTGGATTGGTTTTGCTCCGAACGACACTGCGGCGGCTCTGTTCAAGATTGGCTACGGCCAAGAGCTGCCGGAATTTCCCGCGGGACTTTCCGAATCAGGTTGGGATTTCCTCGGCAAATGCTTGAGAAGGAAAGCAGAGGAACGGTGGACAGCGGAGCAGCTCCTGAAGCACCCATTTCTAGCCGAATCCGGCGCCGCCGCCGAGTGGTCTCCGAGGAGCGTGCTCGATTGGGCCCGCTCCGAGTTCATCGACAGCGACGGAGAGGGTTCCGACATGAGTTGTGGTTCCGTCCCCAATTCCTGTTTTTTGCTCTCTTGCGCAGCAGAGAGAGTGAAGTCACTGACTTCAGAGGAAGCTGCTCTCGGTTGGAACACCGACGGTTGGGAGACGGTCAGATGTGCAGGGAAATACCTCAATTCGGAAAAGGATGGTGGCGTGGAGCACTCTGCTGAACAGGAAGTGCGAGAACAGGGTGAGGGCTGCTGCAATCTGGAATTGGATGATTGGAATGAGGAGGATGCGACTTTCGATGCAAGCGAGGTTCTGGCCATGGCCGACGCCATGAGTTGCTCTGCGCCTCGTAGCAACTGTTCTCTCTGTTGTTCTTGTTTGTGCGTCTGTTGTCACTGTTATTGGTGCAGAGGCGTTCTGGGGTGTCAGAATGGGGTTGGAAGAGAGTTGCTGTTGGGTTGGTCTGATTTGTTGTTTCAACTAAAGGCAGTTTGTAAGGTGCTAAAATGTACTGATTGGTTCCCCACATATTTCATGTCTAATGTAAATGATCCCAATTTGTTCAGTTCAAATATATCGATTCTCCTTTTCTTGAATTCTCTTAATTTTACTTCCCCCTGCATTTGGCTGTTGGAATGCTGCGATATCTCTCCATGGACAAGTTAAAGCCACAGAAGGCCACACAGTAAAGAGACACCAAAAACCTGTCACTTGTGACTTACAAATGAACCCCCAAAATTTCATTTTGATGGCTAATGATTTGGGAAAATTGCTTCTAATATCACAAGATTAGTTCTTTCTGAACACTCTTTTCTGTTCGATAGGAGTCCACAATTGGAGCATGATTGCTCCACTTTTTGGACCAGTCGTCTGCTCGGCAGTGTTTGGCTATATCACAGCTTCGAAATAGTAAAATATCTCATGAAAGTATCTCGGGCAATGGAGTATTAACTGTCATGAACTTATGGGCTCAGAAATATTTGTGCTCCTCTGCTGAAAGCAGTAGCTTCAGTTGGAGGATGCACCTCCGTCTGTAGTTATATTATAATCTGCTGTCACTTTTTGCGAAACGAAGGCCGCAAGCCTGAGACAGAAACAGGGTGCTAGGCTTTCAGGTTTCAATTCCAGGTATGGTCTCAAGGCACCATGCTTCAGGAAGAAAAAAAGAATGAAACAGAATTAAAAAGAACATGTGCATAGTCGTGCTACAAGCTTCTGTGGTCATTTTTTTTTGTTCGAACTTCGATGTCAGTGCTCCTCTCTCCTACTGCCGTTAGTGAGAAATTATAAATGGTTAAACTTCGAGGAGGTGGTACTCTGAGCCGTTTGGATGAAGACTAGAAAGAGACGAGATTAAGTTACGCATTCCATCGGATTAGTCATTTTTTAAAGTTTGCATTCCATCGGATTAGTCATTTTTTAAAGTTTGCAACGTGACCATCTGTATTCTTCTTTTTTAAAAGAATACGATAACTCATAAATTTTCACTATTTATACAATTAACTTTTTAAAAAATGTCAAGTTTACCCTTTATACTTTTTGACAAATAAAACGTGTGTTCCCTTAGTTAAACCCAAACCAAATGCCACCTAAGGCCATACAAAGTTTCAAAGAGCCTGACATTGATTCATGCGTCGATCGCTCCAATACGCTAAACAAGGTTCGGAAAGTCACTTTTTTATCAATACCAATCGATCGGACGTGTGACCGATCGACCTTTCGATCAATCGGCTGATCGCAATATATGATTTCAAAGTTGTAACTCAATTATTTTCCTATCAAATGGTCATTAGCTATGTCGTGCCATGTTTCATATTGTTATTGTAGTGATTGTCATGTCTGATTAACTCACCTAGAATCCGATTTTGCATATTATGTCGTATGATTAAAATGAATCATTGTATTGAATCAGACTTATTGTGATTTAAATTTAGCCCTCAACGAATCAAATTATTGTTATTATTATTGTATTATCATTGGACCCATAGATGGGTAATCGGATTGGCATATCTTTGATTGTCAATTGGGTGCAAATGCAATCCGAGCTTGGCCAGCTCATCATGGTGTTGAGGACAAATCAAGTACCACAATATATCGAATGGTTCACTAATATTGATTGTTAATGTGTGACAACTCTAAAATTGGTAAAAAAAACTAAAATTATGAAATGGCTGAAATTATTTATTGTTATCATCATGGGCATTAATTGTTAATGCAATCGTTGATCGGCTAAGCATTGCATGACATTGACATGGGGCATAAATCATGGATTATGTAATCGAACTTATTGCTATTGAATGGAATTGAATTGTTCATTATTGTTTCGTCGGCATGATTTATTGTATCATGTTTTATCATTTAATTGCAAGTTATCATTTTATTTATGACGCTTAGAGAGGTTGATCTCCCCTGCATCCGAGTTCGATTAAGTATGAAAGAGTAGGTTGAAGTCGGCGATGAGCTCTTGACCACGGCTAGATGTCGGCCTCATGTTAGACCTTAGTATGTCGTAGTAGTTATGAATCATGCATTAATTGGCCTACGGGCCTTTTATTATGCATTATGTTATATGTCCTCTTGTGAGGGAACATTACTGAGTTATTACTTTGTGAATTTCGAGTCTCTTATGAACTTGGGTTATCCGTCATGGTAGTATTATATGATCCTTTATCTTTTATCGCTTTCGCTATGTCTTCAAGTATATTAGTTTTAAATTATTATTATTTTCCATTGTTTATTTTTGTCATGTGTTTTGTTGACTTAGTATTAACTATCACATTATCCATCATGTAACGCGCTCCGGAATTCGCTCACGATACGTGTCGTGGGACTGATTTTGAAGGCATTACAAGAACTCCTTAGACTAGGACCAACTGCGTACAATTGACCCAACCCTATTAGTGGGAGGAAATATAATTTGACCTTACATGTTACTAGTTTGTCACAACATTCAAATTTGGATTAATATTTGAAAAGTATATTTTAAGAGATAAAATTAAAAATCGTTAATGCACAGTGTTAATTATGAAAAACATAAGAGGAGGTTCCCAAACACCTCTGTGTGAGCGTAAGCGAAAGAACAAGCCTTCTAGGTACTTCATCGAACATTTAACGTGCATGCTTGAACCAACGATTAAGAATTGAATTCGAAGGAAATGGGACCCTATATCGTAGAACATTTGCATATGAATATCCATGTTCGAGTGCCAAATACTCAGGCAGACGTTGCAGTGGGTGAAGGGTCACATTCAAGTGATGAACTAAGAAAAAAGTAGTTAAAAACATTTGAGAGGAAGGGCACGGAAAAAAAAAAGAAGTTTCTGCCATGAATAGCCTAAGATACACTGGCAGAGAGAGACTGGGTGATGTGAATGGGAGAAACCATTATGATGTAATTAGATATATTTTCTGTTCAACAGATCTAGCCATATTTCCATCCGTGTTTTTTTTTTCACGTATCAAAACCTATGCAAAATGTACGTCAAGGTTGTGTTCTAGTGAGTCGTTGGAAAACTCGGAGTGGGTATAAAAAAATAAATATTAGTGGCAAAGTATCTAACGTGACCTAAATAATTATTTATTAAGTATGCCTTCGTGAAGCACCATTAAAATATCATTCAGAATCGAATTATTAAAAAATTTGGATGGAGTGGTCATCAATTCTTTACCGGTGTGTTTGGATAGTTGAATTAATGATTTAATAGAAAATTTTAGATTTGATATTTTGATAAAAAATGTAATGATGAGACTTTAAAAAGTTAATTTGATAGATAAATTTTAATAGATGTTTGGATAAAAAAAATAAGAACTAAGGGCATAATTTATTATTTTACAAGAGTTAAAAGAATAATTTACGAAAATATTTATATTAATATTGTAATTTATAAAAAATGTTTATATTAATTTTATAATTTATGAAAAATCATATTATTACAATTTATTATTTTAATATGTTATTAATATTATAATTTTTATGAAAAAATATCTATATTAAGTTAAAGATTTTATTTTATAAGCTAAATGATAATATTAATAAATAAAATATTATAGTTAATTATTATTTAAGATAATATTAATATTAAATAGTAATTAATAATATGTTACTAATTAAAATATAATAAAGAATTGATAGAAAAAAAAAGCAAAAAAAAAAGAGTTTACACTTCCAACGAGAAAAATTCTCCATGGAAGAGAATTTTGATCACTTGAATAGAACTTAAAATATTAGAGTGATAAAGGGAGAAAAGGAAAATAGATTAAAGGTTTTGTTATTTGTCTGTTTTCATGCGATCATCATTCATCCATAAATAAAACAAAATAGAGACTCTAACACCGAAGAGTTATAATCAGAGATCAACATCCCATAACATTTGTGTATCAAACTAAAGAAATAAATGCTTGAAATCTACGAAGAAATAAAAGAAAGATCTAAGGGGAATTGGTCGTGCTGTGGGCGACCGGTTCATGTGCTGCCCAGATGCCATGCGCCGGAGCCTTTTCCAGTACCATGTTCTGAGCCCGCGGCTCTTCCATCAGCGTCCTTTCGCCCCCTTGCACAATCTGGCCCGTCAGCAGCCTCTGCATCTGGAACTCCGCCAACGCTGCATCCATGGACCAGTTTCCACCTCCCTGTGTTTTCTCACCCGCCGGCGCCGGCGTCGGAGGAATCGTGGCCGTGGTCAGGGCGACGCCGTGGCCGGCCGGTGTAGCGGCGTCCTGCATAGCCATCGCGCGCCGCCCCTGCGCGAACCGCACGCGCTCGAGCCTGTTGCTGACGATATTCAACTTCAAGTTCAGCACCTGCATGAGCCTGCCCAGGTCGGCCACGCTGACGTCCTCCAGGCTCCTCCCGGCGATGCACTGGTGCATGAGGATCATGGACTCGAGCTCCGCGTTCTCGCGCTCGACCCGCCGCAGCCGCTCGACGGTCTTGTCGACCCACTCGCGCATGAAGCTCTCCCGGTCGATCATCTTCTTGCTCTTGTCCTCCACCGGCATGCTCTTGAGGGACGTCAGGATTTCCGTGGCCACAGGTAAGGACGGCCACACGTCCGCATGCTCCTGACCCTCCCCAAAGACGACGACGCAGACTCTGATGTCGCACATGGTGGCCAGCTCTCTCGCCTTCTTCATGAGGCTTTCCTTTCTCTTCTTGAACGTGGAGTTCCGGGCAGAGTAGCGGGTGATCCGGGCGAGCTTCATCTTCTTCCTGGCCATGCCCTTCTTCCGCCCCTCTCCTCCTCCGCTTCTTGTACAGGTTTTGGGTATATAAAGAGGAGGAGGCATCATTATGGTAAACACAAGGTTTCCTTATGTTGACAAGATTCTTAATTAAGATTTTTTTCTTTTAAATTTTAAATCTTTTAGTCGTATGTTTTTTTTGAAGTACGCATAGCTTTTTATTCAAATTCAAATAGGTTTTAACTTTAATTATTGGAAAATATCTTTATTTCCTTTTTTTATACAAACATGTCTTTCTTCTTCTTCCTCCCCCCTCCTCCTCCGCTTCCTGTTCTTGTACAGGTTTTGCATATATAAAGAGGAGGAGGCATCATTATGATAAAAATAAGGTTTCCTTATGTTGAAAGATCCTTAATTGAGATTTTTTTCTTTTAAATTTTAAGTCCTTTTTGTGGTATGTTTTTTGGAGTACGCATCTGCGCAGAGAGAGCTTTTTATTCAAATACAAATAGGTTTTGACTTTAATTATTGCAAAAGATCTTTGAAATCTTTATTTCCTTTTTTTTAATACAAAACATAAATAAAGAAGTAAAGCTTTTGATGGAAATTAATATATATATATATATATATATATATATATATAATCTACCTTTTTTATATTAAAAATTTACGTTGAAGTCCTATTCGATTTAGGAGTCCTCTGTCTGAGACCAGGGGAACGTGCTTCTTGATAGACGTAGGAATGACATTAACATTTTGAAAGGCAACACAATAGGAATAGTATAACCTTAATATGAACATTCAAGTAATTATGTTTATACTGTTTCAAGAAAATATTAGTTGTTTGTTTGATATGTAATATGAATGATCCTGTATTAAGAGCTATACTGGCTAAAGGAATGGGGCATAATTATTATGGAGAACCCGCATGGCCCAATGATCTTTTATATATTTTTCCAGTAGTAATTCTAGGTACTATTGCATGTAATGTAGGTTTAGCGGTTCTAGAACCGTCAATGATTGGGGAACCTGCGGATCCATTTGCAACTCCTTTGGAAATTTTACTGGAATGGTATTTCTTTCCCGTATTTCAAATACTCCGTACAGTACCTAATAAGTTATTGGGTGTTCTTTTAATGGTTTCAGTACCGGCGGGATTATTGACAGTCCTCTTTTTGGAGAATGTCAATAAATTTCAAAATCCATTTCGTCATCCAGTAGCTACAATGGTCTTTTTGATCGGTACCGTAGTAGCTCTTTGGTTAGGTATTGGAGCGACATTACCTATTGATAAATCCTTAACTCTAGGTCTTTTTCAAATTTATTGAACCGCGAAATATCTATTATCAAACTGACTGCAATCTTTTTCTGTCCGTGAGGATCCCACCAGAGCGCCTTCTACTTCTAATAGGCCATGAACTAGATCAGAATCATTCTCAACTAATCCATAAGAAGTGATCCAATTTTTTTCATCAGCTCCGGGTGAAGACCAAAGATCTTGAGCGACCGATCCGGCGGAACAACTCAAAAGATAAAGAAGTATCGTTAATTTCTTCATGCTCGTTCCAAGCTCGAAGTACCATTTGTACAAATAAGAATCCCCTTCCTTACATGATTTCTTCTTCATATAGATAGATATAGGATCTATGGGGCAATTACTTAGAAGTACATTTTGTGCAACAACCCTTCCTATCTGATAGAAAAGGATCCCATGATCCTGAACCGATCTTACCTGAGATCGCAAATCCCAAGTTTGTCTATGAAGAGTTGATCTAATTGTATTAGAGTCTATAATTGATTTCTTCTGTGTAATACTAATCGATAGGGCCTCATTGATAAGTGCTACAAGATCTCGTGCATTGGAACCCATGGTTATGGACCCGAATCCGTTAGTATGAAACATTTTCTTTTCCAAGTGAATCCCCTAGTATAGGAAAGAATGAAAAAGTGCTTCTTCCTATACTTATGAATTCCATTGGACTCAGAAATGAGACATTGGAAGAATCTTTTTGGTCTTCCAATATCAATAGGTTGATTGTTTCCCTCCTGTATCTTCCAAAGGGGAAAAAGATTTCTGAGAGTTGTTTTATGGATCCGCAAGAGAGTACTTGGGTTCTCCCAATAAATAAAAAGTGTATCATGCCTGAATCTAACCGGAGTTCGCAGTGGTGGAGGAACCAGATCGGAAAAATGAGGGATTCTAGTTGTAAGATATCTAATGAAACCGTAGCTGGAATTGAGATCTCATTCAAAGAGAAAGATAGCAAATATCTGGAGTTTCTTTTTTTATACTATACAGATGATCCGATCCGCAAGGACCATGATTGGGAATTGTTTGATCGTCTTTCTCCTATGGTTTGGGTGGGTGGAATCTGTGGCGTCAGCCCATAGGGTTTATAGTTTTCCTGATTTCGTCTCTAGCTGAATGTGAGAGATTGCCCTTTGATTTACCAGAAGCAGAGGAAGAATTAGTTGCAGGTTATCAAACTGAATATTCAGGTATCAAGTTTGCTTTATTTTATCTTGCTTCTTACTTAAATCTATTAGTTTCTTCATTATTTGTAATGGTTCTTTACTTAGGTGGGTGGAATTTCTCTCTTCGCTGTGCTAACAGCCTCAACCCAGAATGACTTGTTCAGACCAGAATTAGAGACGTGTCCTCTCCAGAAGAGTTTTGTTCATGCGTTCTGCTAAATCATTCTGCTACGGTGTATCTTTGACGGTTCGATGTCTGACAATGCCTTCATCCTTGCAGAATCGATCAAATTCAGACGAACTGAACTCCAAACCGTTATATGTACGAAAGCATTTCTCCTTTCTCGATGTCTGATTCTCCACTAGAATCTTCCATTGTTTGAAAACTTCAAATGCCTCACTCTTGTGCTTCATCATGGATACCCATGTCATCCTTGAGTAATCATCTATCATAGATATGAAATATTTGGAACCTCCTAGAGATAGAACACGAGAGGGGCCCCAACAGTTAGCGCGAGTGTAATCAAGTGTTGCCTTCGTCTTGTGCACGGTTTTGCTGAATTGATGTCATTTTTGCTTGCCATAGACGCAGTGTTTGCAAAATTCGATTTCAGATATCTTCTGACCATCAAGAATATTGCGCCTGCTGAGGATATCCATCCTTTTCTGACTCATATGTCCAAGTCGCATGTGCAACTTATATGCTTCTAATTCTGATTTGGATGAACTACCTACTCCAGTCACGTCAGAAATTACTGTGACTTGTAATATGTACAAGGACTTTTGTCTGACTCCTCTCATGACTTTAGCATCACCCTTAGTGACCCTGAGAACATCTCCAACAGCATCCATCCGACATTCTTTGGAGTCCAAAACTCCTAACGATATCAGATTTTTCTTCAATTGCGGAAAATGACGGACCTCTGTCAATGTCCTCACCCAATTGTCTTGACTTATGATCTGAATTGAGCCGATTCCAACTATTTTACAAGCTGCATCATTGCCCATGATGATGTTTTCGCCATCAATCTTCTGATAAGTCGAGAACCACTCTCTGAGCGGAGTCATATGATAAGAACATCCTGAGTCGAGAATGCAACTCTCCTCCAAGCATCTCTAATCAGACACCATAAGAGCCAAATCATCATCAGATTCGCTATTCTGGTGAGCTACTGCAGCAATAGCGTCTTTCTTCTTCTTCTCGGGGCAATCCTTTTTCCAGTGATCCAGTTCTTTGCAGTAGTTGCAGATGTCCTTCGGATTGATGTTCTTCTTCTTCTTCTTATCCTTTTTAGGATTTGTCTTTTCTATGGTTGTTACCAAGCCTGAGACCTGAGTCTCCACAGCCTTGTCAGACGCCCTATGACGAAGTTCACGAGTATGTAGACTCGATCTTATTTGTTCCAAAGTAATTGTATCTCTTTCGATGATAACAGATTGTACAAAATTTTCGTACGATAGAAGAAGAGACACCAACAGAAGTACGACAACATCTTCAACTTCAATCGTCACATCTATATTTCATAATTCCATCAACAGAGTATTCATCTGATCAAGATGATGTTTCAAATGAGTACCTTCTTGCATGCGGAGGGCAAACAAACGTTGCTTCAATAACAACTTGTTAGTCAAAGACTTGATCATGTAGAGACTCAAGTTTCGACCATAGTCCGGCCGCCGTCTCTTGATCGACGACTTCAATAATCACCTCGTCCGCTAGACACAAAAGGATCATAGAGTGCGCCTTCTCTTCCTGTGTCACCAAACTTGCGAGGTCGGACTCCTTTTCTTTCCCCTTCGAGTCTTCCTCCTTCAGTTTGTTCTTTGGCACGTTCGCGAGCGGCGTCCATACTCCTTGTTGTTTCAAAAGTGTCCGCATCTTGATCTGCCAGAGACTGAAACTATTTCGTCTTGTAAGTTTTTCGATGTTGACATTGTGCGATGCCATCTCTACGCCTAATGGAGCATCGTCGATGAAGCATCGCTATGATACCAGTTTGTTAAGATTTTTGCATGAGAGAAATTATGCATCGCGAAAAAATTCGAGAAATTTAGGAAGACGCAGAATTGTATTAGATGGAAGAAACAGAAGAGGATTACAAGATCAGATTGATTTCTCTTTGGACCCCCTATGTTGTTTATATAGGCACTCCCTTTAACATATGATAGGAATTAGAGACCAATTGAGACTCTATATTAATCCCAAAAATAGGACACCTACCTTGTAATAAGAAAATAAATCAATTCTTTAACAATCTCATGATAAGAAAATATACAGAATATGTCAGACAGATTTTCTTTTACTTCTTTGGATCCAAACAGATTTTCAGTTAAAGTAGGACTCAAAGAGAAGACAATTAACAAGTGAGAAGACAAAGGATGCCGCCACCGTAGAGGCCACGCAAGAGACCGTCGACAAGGCCAAGGAGAAGGCGGCGGAGGTGAAGGAAGCAACCGCAGCGGCCACTGCAAGGAGCTGCCAGCAGGGCCTTGGAGCAGGCCGAAAGGCGAAGGGAGCAAACGTAGGGGCCACACAAGGGAGCCGCCGGCAGGGCCAAGGAGAAGTTGGCGAAGGAGAAGGAAGCAATTGCAGGGGCCACACAAGAGGCCGCCGGCAAGTCAAGGAGAAGGCGGCGGAGGCAGGGGAGCACCTCAGCAATGCCAAGGAACAAGCGAAGCAGAAATCAGAGGAGGAAGATGAGATTGTGAAAGATAACGCTAAGGAGACCATGGATGCAGCGCATACGATCTTGCGAAGGCAGCAGCATGGCTGAACGGCACAGTGGGGTTGCTTTCTTCGCCTCGCGGGAGGATATCAAAATCGCCCGGAGCCTTTCCTCGCCGGAGGACATCGGAATCACCCGGGCATCCATGTTTGGGTTTGACGAAGAAAAAAATAAGGCATGCCTTCTTAGCCTAAGGAGAATCAATTCGCTTGCGCTCAAACGCCGACCATCAGATTAAATCAGGCGTCCTTCACGCCCGCGTATGATGGTTATACGGGTGAAAGGCGTATGATGGCCATTAAATCCTATAATAAATCTATGGATTCCCCGACGTACGTGCACGCCTGACGTCACCCCAAAAGAAGCCGAAAAACATTTGCACTGAGAGGAAAAAAAACTTTCATACCATCCCAAAAGAACTAGCACAATATTCCTATTTATAGAGTTTAAAAATTCTTAATTACACTCTAACTATAATATTCCCACTCAAATTTAATCCTCTAATTAATCTCTTTAACTAATTCAAATTTATTCTATTTTAACTAAATAAATTATAATATTTAATTAGTTAATTCTATCACCAGTCAAACTCCGCTCCAATTTTATTTTATTTTCAGAATTATTAAATATAATATGATTAATAGCAATATTTCCTAAAATAAAATTAAATCATTTGTTAAATATTGAAAAACTAGGGTCGTTACACCTTGCCCAAACAAATTAGCCTACTTAGGAGTAAAAGTAATTTGAATAAGATCGAACTTTGGTTCAAAAAAAAAAACCAATCGATATTTCACGGGTTGATTTTAAGTATTAAAAAATCACCCTAAAATCATTTTGCACCATCTAGTGAGCCAGTTTTTTCGATACCCTACTTTTATAGAATAATATTTTTAAATATATATATATATATAAATTAAAATTAATATAAAAATCTTTAATTTTATATTAAATATAAAATATACTACTAAAATATTAAAGTTATTACATTACAGTTTGATAATGTAATAGAAAAGTACGAAATTTTATTAAAAAAATATTACATCTATAATAAAAGAATTAATAATATATTTATTAATTATGTAAATAAAAAATCATAATAAAAAATGGGTTCCAAGGCCCTACAATTTTTTCGGGTTGGCTTTAATTTTAGCTGACGAATTTTAATTTACTAAAAACTATCCTAAATCATATTTCGGCTCCTAATTTTTTACGAATTGGGTAGATTTTTTGGGTTGGTCAAATTTATCTTACACCCCTAAGCCTAATTTTTTTATAATATTTTCTATCGGATTAATTAGTATAGTTATCATTTTTTAAGTTTCATAATTTCATAATAATTACCAATTTACATTTAAGAAATCAAAATAAAAATTTTAATTAAGTTCAATTTAATAATAAGTCACATATCTTATATTAATAAATCATCATCACTTTTTGTAATCTCATTATTAATTATCAATTAACATTATATAGTTACCAATTTTAGTTGTTTAAGATGACTATATACATACATATATACATATATATATATATATGACTATATATATACATACATACATACATATATATATATATATATATATATATATATATACACACATAAGTAACTATTAAGCGTATACTTTATTTGATAAAACTAGCGGTTTGATTAAAGGATAACGATTAATTATTAGTGGACAGCGATTTATTTATAAATTTGATTATAAAATGACAATAAGATATATAAGATATAATTTATGATCATTTTTATATACATCATATTCATAAAAGTTAAAATATTATATTATGAATAGTAATATTTTTAAAAATATTATTTTAATATAAAAATATTGATTATTCAAAATATAAATTTTATTTGGGTTACAAGTAAAATTAAAGATGTGATATATTTAAATAAAAATAATATATGATGTTCAATAATTAAATAAATTTTTTATTTAAAAAATGAGAGTATAATAAGAAGAAAATATGAAATCGCTACCTTTATACTATATAAGCTAGTAGAAGCAGCTTATAACGTTTTATATCAAACATCTATACACTAATGAGAAAAAAATATTTATCAAATGCTTATACTAATGGAATAAGGCTTTGTTGTTGTTGTTGCTTATACTAATGTTTCGATTCTAAGTGTCAAACAACGACATAATAAAAATTTAACTATTTTCACTCTTCTTTCTTTTCAATTTTTTAGATATGGAATTGTGATTATTCTAAGTTATCAAATGACTAAGAAAAGAAAGACACAAGAAACAAGATATTATGAGAATGCCAAAACAAGATCCAAAACATTTATCATAGTAATGTTAAAAATATTATATTTTAAAAGTAAAAATGAATATGAAAGCATACTCAATTGATGAAATTCACATAATCAAATTGAATAAATTTTTATGTACTTTTGATCCATCTCTTGTAGGTAGCATCAATCTCTTTAACCATCTTAACAAATTAATTCTCTAAAATTGTTGGTAAAAGTGGGTAGATGGAAAGAGAAAAAATAAAGATCAAGACTTCGAGACACGACAGATCGCTATTTTTAGAGAATTATTTGTCCTCACACGAAATTTGCTATTGGGTTCACGATAATAATACTCCTAGGAAATAACGAAGTCATCAAATTCGTCAACTAGCAACTGTTGAAAAACTCAATCTCTTATTCTAATAATTTGCAATGACTTGAATGCATTTTCATGTGTTGTACAAATAGTACTCATCATATATTCATTGCTTCTCATCACTTGCAATTGCTTTCGATTGTTTTCAATTGCTTGGAAATATAAGAAGAGGAAGCTTATTTATATGCTTGAAAGGATGCTTCACGAAGGGATGTTGTCTAGTGTCTTTTCGTCGAAAAGACACACCTATTAATGAAAATATTCACTTAATTTTTTTCATATAAGGACACACCTTATGATAAAAGGACACATCTATTGATATGTTAATACATATCAAGAGACACATTTTAAGATGAAATGATGCATCTATTCGAGTGTGAATATAACTCTTGAAATATGAACACACATATTCAAATGTGAACATATCTCTTCACTTATGAAGTGATGCGACTTTTCATCTAAAAATATCCTTTTATTAATGAGATAATTCGTTCACGACGCCATTTCACTTATATCACATGTGAACATATCTTTTCATTCAATATTGTAACACTTCATTGATGAAAAGATATTATGATATATTTCATACTTAACTAATTAGTATGAAAATATTTTCAATGTTCACAAAGTCACATATTTGAAATTTGAAACCTTCAAATTCCATCAATCCCTCACAAGTCTGCAAATTTAAAATATTAAGTTGTACAATCATGCATAATGAAAGGAATCATTAGATTTGAACCTTCCATTTGTGTAAACATTTTAAAGTTCAAACAAGTAAATGATATCTATTAGATTTGAACCATTACTCTTAACGCCTGAATCGAAAATATCACACACAATTTGCTCAATATTTCGAATAAGAGATTATAATAAATAACACTATTGTAGCCATGTGTCCATTCCAATTTCATGAATATTTGCAGAGTTTACCTTTAAACTTATTGACTGAAGCGGCATCACTTCTATATTCATATAGGTGGAATACATTGATAACACATATCCATCCATTAAGAGCTTTCAACTCATCCTCAATTAGTATTTGCACTAATCCTCTTCTTAGTGCACCGATTATTAGGTAACTTGTTGTTATCCTTTGAACTTTGAGACCAAATTTTTACTAGAATAAAGAAAGGTTTCTATTAGTAATAACCATAAGTTTAATTGGCATTTAAGTACTCAACATCGCACATTTTTACTAATGTAACACACTAGAGGATAGAAATGGTTCACTAGCAGTGCCTAGAACAATTTTAATTCAAAATATTCAAACCATTTCGCTTCTTTCCATTTGTTGATATTACACAAATTCAATAAGAAAATATATTTCATTGAAGTTCATCACATGACTTCACTACTTTACCACATAGCAATTTTACATACATTTGCACATATATGTTCTCATTGACTTTTGAGGTGGTCCACCTCCACATTTTAAGATAATCGTGACTTTACTTCTCTTTACTAAAAAAGAGAACTATATTTACATTTATAATTTTAACGAGATGACCAAAAACTGATTTATTCGATAATCATATTTATGGTTTTTAATGATATTACCAAAAACTCTCAAATCAGGTAATCACTAGGAGTTCTTGCCATCATGTAAACTCCAGCAATACAATTTCTTCACATTGTATCATAGATCTTCTTTTGTCTCCATAATTTCAATCTATGATAGACTTTTCCACTAAGATTTTTTCAAAATTAGTTTGCCTCAAAAAAATAATCTGAATGTTCCTTTCAAACATTCCTTTGCCACATAGGCACAAGTATAATTTCACTTTATATTTGATAGATATAAAAGATCCATAAACAAACTTTCCCATAGTCTTCTAATTTTCTCTTTTCATCTATTCTCATGATCAGTTTTTTCACACTGTTCAAGAAAGCAACCATTCTAGTTCTTATTCTTTGTAGACTTTATTTCAGTCTATAAACATTTCAAGCGTCACGTCACGAGTGATCAATTCATTTTTATGATCGCATATATAATCACTTCGAGATTGAATCATCAATCAAATCTCTTGATTACTTCAGATTCTATGACCATATAGGTGGTCAATTTCCTCAAATAACTTATATCGAATACTTTTCAAGTTCAAGATTAGTTTGTATGCGAATAGCCAATCCGCATTACTAACTCTTCAAATAATAGGATCCAACTCAAGATCCTTAGGAATATGCTATCTCTAAACATTCATATGACATGTACGATTTCTTGAACTTTTTCCGTTCTTCAATGCTTAACAATTTGTTAGTCAATTCCCTCAGATGCTCACACTTGCAACAAAGCAAATGAGTTATTCATATACTTGGCCAACATTTATATTTGCTTATTTTCATAGAGTATATGATGCAAATATATCTTAAAAATTCGAAACACACAATTTTGGAAATATTTATATTTGCTTACTCTTATAGAATATATAATGTAAATATATTTTAATATCCAATGAGATAATACCCACAATTTTTTATATTTGCTAACTCAAATAGAGCCTAAAGTGCAAATATATTTTCATATTCGAAAATTCAGTAATAAATTATAATTTTAAAATATCATAAATACTTCATCCATTATAATTTAATTACATCATGGTTCAAAGTTAAAATCAAGTAATAAATTAAAAGAGTGAAATTTTATATATTTCATTTATCATAATTTAATACATAATTACTTTTGATCGCACAAAATCTTGGGACCTCTTGGATGTTTTTCTCATAACATCCTATAGTTGAATATCCTAATCTTATTCGTTCACCCCAAATACCTAATCTTGAGTAGGCTTTCTTTGATCATTCGTGCAAGCATGTGCTTATATGAAGTGCCTCTTTAGATGTTTAACAGTAATATCTCTTTATCAAAAATTTCTAAGGCATTGCCTCCATCCCTCACCTATGATCCATTTATATTCGTTTCACATACGAATATAAGATATTTTCCAATAGCATTTTGTAGTGAACATTCACCTAAGTATGACATTTTATGTTTCCATTTTTTGTAGTGTCTACCAAGATATTATTTGTGACAAATATCATTTTTGATAATTTGTCGAACATGTTGAGTGCGTGTTCTATTTTTTTGTGATGTTTGCCCGTAACATCACTATATATTTTCAAACAATTGGTGAACAGATGCATGTTCTATTCTTTCTTTGTGATGTTTATCAGTAACATCACTAGGTAAGATGACATTTCCTTTATTATCTCCACAAGGTGTACACGAGCAACACCCTCAATCATAGGGTCATGTATTTTTGAACATATTATCATTATTTTCTAATCCCACGTGATGTTTGCCACCAATATCATTAGACAAAATTTCATTTTGCCTTTCTTGTAGGGGTTTAACAGTAACACCCTCAAGTATAGTTTACTCACAAAGATATGTACTATTAAGTACATGTTAATTGATATAATCAATTAACTAGCCATATAAAATTTAAAATAAATAAAATTTGAAAAATCAAAGGCGCATTCGAGAGACTCATTAAAAGAACAATCGAATAGAAATAATCATCACATAGAAAATGTGATCTCAATAGTTTATATACATATATTGACATATCATTTCTTTTCTCAGCACATAACTTAAATAAGTTCAAAAACACAACATCGAATTTGTGATTTTGAATAAGAAATAAGATCCAGAACATTTATCATAGTAATGTGCAAAATACTATAAAAGAAATAATGTCAAATCATATTTTAAGAGTAAAAATGAATATAAAAGCGTACCTCAATTGATGAAATTCATATAATCAAATCGAATGAATTTTCACGTACTCTTGATCCATCTCTTGTAGGTAGCATCAATCTTTTTAACCATCTCAACAAATTAATTCTATAAAATTGTTGGTAAAAGTGGGTAGATGGAAAGAGAAGAAATAAAGATCAAGACTTCGAGACATGACGGATCGCTATTTTTATAGAATTATTTGTCCCCACATGAAGTTTGCTATTGTGTTCACAATAATAATACCCTCAAGATAAAACGAAGTCATCGAGTTCACCAACTAGCAATTGTTGAAGAACTCAATCTCTTATTCTAATAATTTGCAATGACTTGAAAGCATTTTCATGTGTTGTACAAATAGTACTCATCACATATTTATTACTTCTCATCACTTGCAATTGCTTTCGGTTGCTTTTAATTGCTTGGAAATGCAAGAAGGGGAAGCTTATTTATAAGCTTGAAAGGATGCGTCACGAAGGGATGTGTCTAGTGTCTTTTCGTCGAAAAGACACACCTATTAATGAAAAGATTCATTTAATTTCTTTTCATATAAGGACACATCTATTGATATGTGAATACATATTAAGAGACATATCTTAAGATGAAATGATGCATCTATTCAAGTGTAAATATAACTCTTGAAATATGAATACACTTCTTCAAATGTGAACATATCTCTTCACTTAGGAAGTGATGCGACTTTTCATCTAAAAATATCCTTTTATTAATGAGATAATTCATTCATGACACCATTTCACTTATAGCACATGTGAACATGTCTTTTCATTCAATATTGTAACACTTCATTGATGAAAAGATATTATGATACATTTCATACTTAACTAATTAGTATGAACACATTTTCAATGTTCACAAAGTCACATATTTGAAATTTGAAACCTTCAAAATCCATCAATATACATATATATATGTATGTATATATATATATGAAGAATATTAATGCACCACAAAAAATGAGTGCAGTGTGCGACCACACCATCTGGGCCATCTTATCGTGCATCAATGGAGGGAGCCAATGATTGCGAATGCATCTTCCTCCTCTGCCTTGTCACCCCGGCACCGGCCCGATGAAGTACCCTTCCCAGATGGGAGCTGCCTCCCGCTGTGCGAATTCCTTCTTCCTTCAACAAATTCCTTCTTTTTCTTTCTTCTTCCTCTTTCCCAGCGAATATGTTCTCCTTCCTCTTCCTCGTCCTCTGTCTCGTCACCTCCACCTAGTTCGGCTTCTTTGGAAACCAAATGAGGAAGTAAATCTTCCCCCTATGCAACTTGATGTCGGGGGTAGTACAGCGGCCTTCATTGGCGACATCATGCGCGGCTGACACCATTGGAAGCCTAACACAGGGTGAGCTTCTTGTGGGCATGGTCGAGGCTGAGTGAATAGGTGTAATTCTCAAGCTAGAGTACGTCAGCGCCAAGGAGCGCCGACGACGTTTTAGGCCCAAAGGAGACTCAACGTGACAAGCTCTAAGTTGGACAAGGAGGTTTACAAAAGGTGATGACCGAGGACAACACCAGTGGTGTTAATAAGATAAATAGATAGAAAATCATCATGGAGAAAGTGGAGAGAAAGAGAGTTAAATAAATAAAATATACAAGAAAATATCATATTAAAAAATGGATGAGATAAGTTCGTCCTTCTTTCATGATTCACGAATACTGCTAAGTGTGAAATTATATGTACTACTATTTTTTTTATAAAATCTTAAGTAGATCAGAAGAATGGACTATTGACAATTTTGATTCAGAATAGTTCACCACATGAACAACTAAGAAAGAATTTCTTAATATATTTTAATACGAGTCTTAATAAAGTTTGAACTCAGAATCTCTTGATATCATTCCATGTGAAAGTAAATGTGTTACCAATTTTTTTAAAAAAGTTGCACAGATAGGAAAAGTGAACCGGTGTAATTTTTTAGAGTTACATTTCATTTATTGAGTGTTAGGAGTAACTTGAATATATAACAATTAATTATATATTTCATCTTTTTAATAATATTTTATTTATTAAATTAAAATTAATTATTTTTTAATTATATATTTTATGGTGTATTTTGGCTGCCCTAAGATAATTTATGGCTTTATTATTTTATGAGGTATAAGGTTATAGTAAATAAAAAAATTGAGTATTTATTTATTTAAAATAATAAAATTTATTAAAAAATAAGTTGTGGAACAATATATTAATATAATTTTGATTAAATTTTTTATATGTTATTACTATTATCATATATGTCTTAATATTCAAATATAATATAAATTAGATTATTCATATTTTTTCTAAAAACAACGAAAATTTTAATTAATAAAAATATATTATAATAAATATAATATTATACATTAATTATATTTAGTTAATATTAAATTTTTATTACAATATAATAATAAGTCAATTATAATAAATAATTAATAAAATACTTATTTATTATTAGATGTAAATAAATTTATTGTACAAGATTTTTTTAATGTATTAATAAATAACTATATGTATGTATATATACCTAATAAAAGTAAAAAAAAATGGGGTGTTTGCTTCAAGCAAGAACTTGAGTTCTTGAACTCGTCGTCACGTGATGGTTTGATCACAACTTATGTTCTTGTCACTTTTTTTTCTTGGTTGCTATTTGGCTGAACTACTTTGGCCCAAGTTCCAACAGACTGCCTAGATGTTGAAAGAAGTCACTTTTATCGAACCAAGCTCCTCGATTCTTTCGCAATTTTTTTCTAAAGCTCTTGTTACTTGATATAACTAATAAGAACATGACTCTTGTGTTTGTCAAACATAATCGAATGAAAAATAATGGTTGGTTCAAAGAATATTAAGCAAAGATTTGAATTAGACATGTGACACTTTTTTTCTCGATCTCGATTTTTTCTTAAGGTGTGTTTAGTTTTCTAACGATGGAGGGGTGAATTAGGATGTTGGAGTATAAGTTGGTGAAGTTGAGTTTGTTGAGGGCTTATAAAAATCATGTTTGAATAAAAATTAATGGGATATGTTGGATTAGTTTAATCCACTTTGTGTTTGGATACAAAATATAGTATATGGATTATGAAAGTTGAGTTTGATAAATATCTTTATTACCTTAGAAGCATTTGTCTTTTTATTTCATCGATAAGAAATAAGGATAGCGTGGGAATAATTATTTCTAACTCCCCTAAAATAATCAATTTTTATTGATTTAATTTTAGGTAAAATGATGGGCTCGTGAAGCCCAACCTATCCTTAGTTAAACTAATAAAAGTTGTATCCAAACAAGCCACATGGTGTAAAAAATTTAAACCCACCCCATCCTATTTAAACCTAACCCATCCCTTATAAACCCTTCAACCAAACATACCCTTAGGTAACATTTGACAAGTTGAACTATGATTTTTTTATTAGAAGATAGTTCTTTAATAGTTAATCTCTAATTATATTTGGAGGAAATTAAATATAATAAATAAAAACTAATTATAATGAGTGTTTGGAGAAAATATGTGAAGTACAAAGAGAAAATTTTGAATTGAATATTTATGATAGTTATTTTTAGACATCTTTAAAATATGGTAAATTAATTGTAAAATTACTCTTAGTTATAACAAGGACAAATATATTTATTATAGTTGTGGAGGAGGTTAGTGTTTTGTTGGTTATTGAAATATAGTATTTTAAGTAACAAATTAGAGTTGTTAACGTAGGATCGAAAGCACCAAGAGGAGGAGGGAGGAGTGAATTGGTGTATAAAAATTAAAATCGAAAAAGTCGTAAGAGTCAATTTTTAAAAAATGCAATCACAAGCAAGTAAAAGATAAGTAAGAAGAGCAAGAGAAAAGAAAGACGCAATATGTTGACGAAGTTCGGCCCAACTCTTTGGCCTACGTCCCCGCTCCGACTTTTCGACATCAAGATCGTCGGAGATCCACTAGCCTTTTCTTTTCTTGTAGGGAGATAATAATTTTGTCTACACCATAATGCCCTCTTGTTCGCTCAAAGGTAAGACACACATCTTTTTACAAGGAGCTCTAAAAAATATCTAAACAAGAACACAATGATTCTCTTCAATTCTCTCTTATTACAAAGAATGTTCTCACTAATAAACTAGAAGAGAGAATTGATGATTTGCAAACATTAGCTCAAGAAAAAATGCTTTGAACTTAAGGAAGCTTTAAGTGATTTGCCTTGCTTGAAAATATGGCCGTTGTAAATATGGCTTCAATATTTTGAATATTTTGAATCTTGTTTATAAGCTTCTCTTGAAAATATGGCCGTTGTAAATCAATTCAAAAGTGTTGTGTTGTCAGCTCTGAAACGGTCGCCCATTTTAATATCGATCGTTCGTTTTGCACAGTAACTAACCATTATCCTTTTGTCGCATATTCAACGGTCGCCCATTATAGTATCGGTTGTCGGTTTAATAAAAAATTATATCCATTGTTTTTGTCTTTTCTATGTAGGTTTTCGTTGATCGTAGTATGTAGAAGAATTGTAATCGTTTAATTAATTCTTGTTTCCATAACAGTCGCCCGAAAGAGAATCGGTCGACCGATTTTAGAATGCCTGCGCTCTCTGTAATCTGTGGTCGTCCGCGCAACGACTTCGTCGTCCGATTTCCATATTTTTATTTTTTCTTGCCCAGAACGGTCGACCGTTATTGTTTCGATCGACCGATTTAGAAGTGTCCGCGCTCTATGTAGTCTGCGGTCGTTCTTGCAGTAATTTTGGTCGTCCGATTTATACATCTTTGACCTTTACTGCCCAGAACGGTCGACCGTTATTGTTTTGATCGTCCGTTTTAAAAATGTTTGTGCTAATCTGCGATCGTTCCAGCTGTAATTTCGGTCGTTCATTATATTCTTTGATCTTTCATGTAATACATATAACGGTTGACCGAAAATAAATCGGTCGCCCATTTTAAGTCAAAACGGTCGCCCATTATCCTTTCGATTGATTGTTTTTCTGCAGAAAAATATTTCGACTCTTTTTCTTCGAAAACTATTCAACCTGTTCACACTAATTTATATGTAATTACTCCTTTTATCTTTCAAGACGTGTTTTAAATTTTACAGGTTAGTAAACCCAAAGTGAATAATATCGTGATAGAACCGGAGGTGTTATAGAATGGTATCAGACTCGACCTCGCATGTCCACTTGAATCATGAGCAATGTATATCGTTCACCGAGGACATTGAACCCCTTAACGGCCCGAGGTCTAAGGATCAAGATAATTTAATTGAATAATTTTACATGAGCAAAATACGAATGTAGTATGAACTTATGTGTAATTACTCCATTTATCTTTCGAGATGCATTTTATATGAACCAATAGATTCAGAACGAACAATATCTCAATCAAACCGGATCAAACCTAGCGTGTTACACCAACTCCTCATTCGGCTCTTGTTCGCATTGTGGAACCTAGAAAAAGAAAACTCTCTTATGCATTGATTCAAATAATATTACACTCTAAAATTCTCGTATAACCCAAAAAAACTCAATCATATGGCGTTTTGTCTACTTAGGTTTATAAATAACTTATTTAAAAATCAATTTTTTTAATGGCCAACAAAACTATCACTAGTATATATAGTTTTAGCTCTACGGACAACGGCGGCTCATTTCCTATTGTCTGATTAGAACCTTCATGACACAACCAAAATCATCTTGATAATTATAAAATATATTAGTAAAATAATCGAACGAGAAAAGATGTTCTACGTAAAAAAAAAAAGATACATTTCGTTTTCGACTTGTGCTTTCACTCTATATACTTGTATATGCTAATTTTTCATTAAGATTGAATAGCATATTGATAAAAATTTTGAGATTAAAGAACCTATGATCGGATTACAATTTTTGTCATTGAAATAACTTTCTGAACATGTATCTCTATATCTTGGATAAGTTAATAACTACAAATTATGATTAAAATTAGAAATTATTATTGTAGTTTTTTACTTAATTTGTCAGTTTTATTATCTCTATATTGTTGAACGATCTTATCAATTCTTTGATCTGATGTAATTAATAACTGAGAGGTAGAGAGTCATGGGAAACAGAGCTAAAAAAATGAGGGAACAAACAGGTAGAAGCTATGGAAACGGAAAGTGGCAAATTTCATTAATGACAATCAAGAACATCTACATGTGCTGAAAATTGAACGTTAGTTGGCTGTTCGACTGCTTTACATTGACAGTTCAAAGAATTAGTATTCGATCATTTTGATCATTGATGACTAAATGCTGTTCAGAGTAAAGTGCCCTAAGACTTGTGAATTGACATGCACAAAGTATCAAAAACTACTCGTAGCATGCAACATCCTGCAAGGGTCAATGGCGCCTGAAAACAGTTTTTATTCTTCAAGCGAAATGCTGCAACTGCAGTATCATGACACTTATGTCATCCAGTGAGCCCCTCGTAGCCGATAAGTTTGCAAGCTTCATACAAGCAGATAATGGAGATGGATTCTCCTTGTTCATACACAAAGGCCTTGCTATATCCACAGCTTCCTGGTTGCTAACCTGAAAAGATTTTAGGAACATGTCACGTTTTTTTTGTGATCAAAACCAAACATTCTGTGGCTTTAAAGATTATAAGTAAAAATGTGTCTACCTTATCCCAAAGGCCATCTGATGCTAGGATTAGAAACTCGCATTCAGCTTCTATATTGATGATTTTAGTCTCTGGCTCTGGTATCACCCATTGCTTCAAATGTGCATCTCCAATTCCCCTAGACACAGCTAACGAGCCTTGTAATCTCCATGTGCCCCGGAAGTAATCCACATAGCCCCCCTGAAACATTCCCATGTTTATAAGAAAAATTATTTAAAAAACAGAGTGAGGTTTAAATCAGGGAAACAACAATATATTATAACATCATGATGAAATGCATTTTTCATTTAATCGGATGAAAGCAATTGGACTATTGTACTTGGCACGAAATAATTTTTCATTTATAACAGTAGATCGAAAAGCCAATACCTATATAATGAATTCATGACGGAGTTACCAGACTACTATTGTATTTACACTGAACAAGATTAAACAGATTCAGAGATACTTTTAGCAAGATTATTAAAGGTGATAAATGTGTCATAGGTAGTGCACATCATAAACCTAAAACCCCACTTACTCCCTTTGCATTCACAAATATTTTAATTCCATGATGTCAGTAAAGATGTTGTATTGAATACAGCACTCGAAATGGAAAGAAGATTAGGGGAATCCAAACTTACAAGGCTCTCAATTCGGTCCCGTTCATCATCCCGTGAAGGCTTATGATCGGATGTAAGGGACTGCGCTCTCCCGGCACGGCTCAGAACAGCCCGGCAGTCGCCAGCATTAGACACAGCAACATTACCGTTCCTAACTAATGCAGTCACACAGCAAGCCCCTCCACCTACATCCTCCTTCAGGAACTCCGAATCTGTTCTCATGTATCCAATTTTCACAGCTTCCTCCAAGTTGGAAGAGGTTTCTCCCCCGCCTGCGGATACTTCTTCTAAAATACGCTCACCCAAGTTCTCTGAAGCAAACTCAGCAGCTTGCTTGCCACCATGTCCATCAAAAATGCCAAAGAAGGCCTGGATAGTCGAGGCATCACATCAAGATACATTAAGATCACAGGACAAGTAAAGGTTCCTTTTTTTTACGATTCCTAAATTCATTTCTCTACTGATTTACCAGGAGGAAAAGAAAAAGTAGCACAAAGAAAATTAAAAGAGTTGAAGATGTAATCCACAAGAGCCACCAACCCGTTTGGGATCGCCGTCGATGTCCAGAGCCACTTTATGTCGGTCCTCCATCTCCAACTTCTTCTTCCCTCTTTTGCAATAAACAGAACACCTCGCGCTCTCCGCCATCACTTCCCTCATCCCATCCGACCCTGGCGCCGCGAAGGTCGCGGCAGCAGGCTCCGCCATCGGTATGTCGATACACATCGGCCTCTTTCTCTTAAGAACGGAACCCGAACCTGCAGCTCCTGTGCCCACCGGAGGCGGTGATGGCGACGGAGAAGACGAGGACGAATCAAGTCCCACCCTAATCGCCCTCAACCCGCCCGCAGCCCGCTGGAACCGCGACAGGAACGGCGACGACGGCTGAAGGGAATCAGCCGCCGAAGGCGATATCTGCGTTAGGTTGAAGTTGTCCGGAGACCCCTTGCACGTGATGGGGATGCGTGACGGCGAGAACATCGGCGAATTCGCGATTGCTACTGCCATCGTCTCCAAAAAAAAAAAAAAAAGATCGTTTTTTAGCTCTCTTCCTCTTTTCGTCGCGCTATTTATGCTCCTCCGCCAAGTGTTATAATGTCTCTCTAGAATACGCTTGTTAGGTATGACCCACTAGGTGAGACGGTACATATGGACGAGGGATAACGCAGGAATTGCCGGCGAAGTATAAGGAGAAGGCGTACAGGGGGAACAGCAGAAGGAAGCTAGTCAAAGCTTTCTAGGCGTTCGCACGGAGTCGTTCGCAAACATGCGAGTCGCGCGTCCCGTCCGAACAGCGGGCAGCCACGGTGAAGTGCAGTTGTTTGTCTCGTGGGATCAATGCATCAGGTGGCGCACTTTTGTTGGCCTCATCGCGTGTATGGTGTTTCGGGAAGAAACAGGAGAAGACAACGGTGCGGAGCGGCGCCTGATGGACGACCGTTTGGAAGAGTTCTTCTTCTTCCCAGTCGACTGTTCAAAATTTGTTCTTTTTTTTTTTTGAAACTGTTGGCGGTGTGGGAACTTTTCGTTGATGAGGTCAACTGTGGAGCGGTTGTAAATGGATCATGTCCACCCTTTTACTCAGCTTTGTGATGTATATATCTGACTGAGGCAGTCAAGTGAAATTTAATCATTTTCAAATATTGAAATTTGTAGGTTTTTTTTTTTGTTTTTCTGATGCTGCTTGCTTTATTTGATCATGTTCTCATTTGTTTTATTAAACAAAGAAACATTAAATGTGTTGTCAGTTATTTGGCTCTTAAGCAATTTTAACGAAATCTTCAAATTATTTTCGTACATACAATTCCGGTTTAATTTAATTTCAAATGATAATTGAAAAATAAGGAAAAGCTAATAGTCAGTTAAATTGAATAAAATTAGAATAATTCGCAGGAGGTGAAAAGACTCAAAACCAGGGCATCAACCTTCTGGAGAAGTCAGCAAGTATGCATGCATTTACGAGGCAGCAGTTAGGAGGAAGATACATCATTCAAACCATCAAATAACGGAAGAAGTTTCTTTTACAGTGTTTTTAAAATTGAACCGGACCAGATTCCATCACTTCAATTATGAATCAGTCATCGGTCCAATCCAGTTAGTAAGCATAACTTATTTTTGAAAAAAGATCAAATTGAACCGGATCAATCCGATCAAAATAGGATTGAATCGGAAAATCGATTCATTTTATTTTTTTTCAAAAGTAATATCACAGAGATGAATAGATGAGAAAAAAGAAAAGGAGGAAAGTTATTTGAATTGTGCCGAAAGATTCTACAGAATATTAGTTATTTAAGAAACTAATATTAAAGAAAGTGATTTGATTGTGCAATGAATGTAAATAATAAGGAAAGTTATTTGAATTTCAAAAGAAATGGGAAAGACGGTAATAAGAATAAATTTGAATAAAAGAAAAAAATTAAGATGAGAAAATTTAAATTATTATAAATAATATACATTAAAATGATGAAAATAGAAACATAATAATATAGTAAATTTTATAGGATGAATTTATATAAGGAATCAAATAATATGGAAAGAAAATTTGAATTTGAAAAATAAAATGAGGGCAAGATAATAGTAATGAAAATCTTAAAAAGAAATTATTGATGAAATTATTAAATAATTAAAATTAACTAATTAGAAATCATATATATTCTTAGAATGCAAAAAAATATTAATATTTGATTAATTTAAAATGATGATTAATATACTTTTATTTCATTATTTCTTTTACCTTTTATACTTTTATTTATAATATATATTTTTAAAGTAATAAAAATAATATTATTTTAATAAAACATAATTCAATCTGGTCGACCTGATTGAATCAGAACCTAATTGGCCTATCGATTTGATGATCGGTCTGGTTTAAAAACATAGTTTTATTATTGTTACTTTACCATTTATACCATTATCATTTTGATTAATTTGCATCTGAATTTTTCAATAGAGGTAATTTTTTTATGCACGAGACTGACGACAAATATTATTTATCATTTCATCTTAATCTTCTTCGTCGTTTATATTTCTGAAGCTTTATATTTAATAAAGAAAAAATATTTATTATGCTTTCGGTTGAATTCAAATTACACATCGGTTCTTGGTCGGGGAAGAAAGTGAGAGCAATAATAAGAAATCTTCTGGTGCTTTCCAGATTAGAAGACTTTGGCTTGACTCCGTCAAAACTAACAACTCTTTTATCGTTTATTTTTAGCACTTCGTACTTGGACGCAAAGGCTTGGACTCGTGCCTTAGTTAAGCAAAAGTATCAATAGAGTTCGATTGCTCCAAACCAATCTGATAAATGTGTTTTTATCATATTGATGCTTTTTTTAACAAATATATATATATATATATTTCTGAGGATAAAACGCCTTATTCTTCCTCCTTTATTATTTTTTTTCTTGATTTTTTTAATTTATTTATTCTAACCACATATATCTGTATAACCTCAAACTGATGTTAACCACCTATATCTATATAACCTCCCAACTTGATGTTAATTATCCCACTATCACACTAACTATAATAATTATTCTATTTTAATTTTTTCCACAACCTCATGCTAACTCCCCCGTAATTAAAATTTAAAATCATATTATTATCTTCTTCTTCTCTCTTTCCTCACCACCATATTCTTTTTAACTCCCTCATTATCTTCTATTATAGCTTCCATAACTTAATGAGAATTTTTCCATGATCTTCTATTATATTTTTCATAATAAATAATACATTTGATAACTCCCAGGTACTCTTGTTAACTATCCCACTACATAGTGGTAATAACCAATTTCATTTATAGACGTTTAACTTATTTCTTCCACGCAATACATTCTTACTATTTAAGATAATTCTCTCTTCAAATTTATTCTAATGATAAAAATGATTGGCTAATAAGGATTTGTAGAATTTGGGAAGAAAAAAATTGAAAAAAAAGATGAAGAGCTAATAAGCTTAGGTGCGTTCATTGCATTATCATTCAACATTACCTAGCAATGTAAATTGCCTCTCAGAAAGATTACCACTTGTTAAATTGCCAGCAATGTACATTACCTTGTTTAGTATGCATAAGTAATCTATCTGGCAATCAATATTAGTTATTTATAAGAAAATACAAATTTATGAGTTAATATATATTTTTTACTAATATACCCCTAATCAAAAGAAAATGTTTATGGATATAAATTATTTTTAACTTCGTAAAATTAAATCACAAATATATATTCACATTCATAAAATTAAAGTTTATAAAATAACTAATATATTTTTAAAATATGATAATAATATAGTCATAATAATTATAATATTTATTTGATTAATTTTATAATTTATTTAATTATTATTATAATTTATTCAATATATTTTAGAATTTATTTAAATAAAACTGTAAAGGACAAATGCGAAATGTAAAATTTAAAAGATTGCAATCCAAGTGATAATGTGGATTGTCTACCCTCCCATAGGCAATCTGCATTGTCACTTTATAGGCAATGTGGATTGTCTGGACAATGCAGATTACCCATTACCTGTCACAGGTGAATAAAGTAATGTGGTGGACCTAGATAATTTAATACACCATTACCTGGTAATCCACAAAGATTACCTCTAAAGAAACACCCTCTTAGATATGATTTTAGTTGATGAGAAGGTTATTTCAAACTCCATTTTTATTTATCATATATTTTTTATTTGTTTATTACTAACATAGTTTCTTTTTTCATTCTTATTACAAAAAAATATGATGCAGGAAATATATTTTTTTATTACAACATTTCAAGTTTCCCTTACATTGACAAAATTTCGATCAGTAGAAAATGATATTTTTCTTCATTAATTTTTGTTATATTAATTTTTGTTATATTAATTTTTTTTTGTAGAAAAAATTTGTGAATAATGATCAACATGATATTATTCATGACGGCAATGAGAGGACACAAAAGATAAAATTATTTGGATATTGTTCTTTCTTACTATGTATTTCTCTCATATTATCCAATTCAGGAGGATGATGATGAACACAACAAGTTATTGAAAGATGAGATGAATGAAGATCCACTCCAACGAGCTGCCAAAAAATGAAGAATTATGATGAAACTTTTGTTAACTCGAGTGTTAATGTTTAAATTTATTTTCTCCTGAACTTATTTGTACATGAATATAATCTTATATATTCTTTTAGATGTTTTCTTTCTATATTGGTGTTATTGTTTAAATTTATCTTATCATTAACTTATTTGTACATGTATATTATGTTATATGTTCATTAAAATGTTGTTCTGCGATAATATAGTGTGTTACGTCCATTACATAAATGTATATTAAAGTTATTATTTCATATGTTTTTTTATTTCATTATTATTATTTTCTTCTTTCATAAAGCAATATATTTCTTAATGAATCTTATAACATATTTAAATATAAGTGTAAATATTTTTTATTATGAAATTACTTAATCAAATAAAAAGTTTTTTCCCAAATTATTATTTCATTAATTTCATATTAATTAATAATTAATATATATTTATATATATTAATAATTAAAAACATTAAATTTTAATAACATTGCCTTACATACTTATAGTTCTTTTTAGGTGACTACACAATTTCTAATTTGAGAGGAGAGAACTTTTTAATGCGTACATTTAATTCTTCAAATTTATCATACTTTTGACTTCATCAAGGACATGTACTTTTTAATTTTGACTTTCTATTTCATCTATCTTGCAATGACTATATGAAATATTTTTATAATAATTACATATGTTAAATATATATTTAAGTGTTACAAAAAATTATTCAAATTTAAGTATAAAAAATATTAAACTTATTTTTAATGTCTTCACTAGTTAAGATAAAATTCTGGTAAAGAAATTTGGTTGTTTGACTCCATTATTATAAAGGTTAAATTAACGTTTTTAGATCTTTTTCTACTAAATCTTTTTTTTTTTGCTAAACCGGCAAGAGGAAAAATCTTATAAAATATTTTTCTGGCAAAGAATTTTGCATGGTCGTCGGACTCCATTATTATAAAGGTCAAGCTATTTTTTAGAGTTAATTTTTTAAATCTCCACTGAACTATAATGATTTTTCACGTCTGCTCCTAATATATGAATTTACCGTAGCATCTTTTTAAATTATGTCATGATTTCCACTTTAACTCATCGGTCTAGTTCTATTAAGTTTTCAATTTTTTTCAAAATTTTTATTTATTAAAACACTAAACTATCCTTCTCTCATATATTTTAATATTAAAAATTTAAATAATATATAATAACAAATATTACAAATAAAAGTGTTGCCAGCATAGAACCAGCATTCCCGCCCCTCGTCATGCACTGGCCAACCCCCACACCCCCTCCCCCCGCGTCGCGTGCCGAAGCAGTAGCGGCCCCATGGTGCCGGTGAAGTCGTCCCATGCACTTGCACTAGCAAGGAGGGAGGGCGCCAACGCAGGTGTGTGGAGGAGTCTTTTAAATATTAAAAGATATGAGAGAAGTGTAATTTAGTCTTTTAATAAATACAAAAAAATGGAAAAACTAAACAAAACTAGACGGATGATAAAGTGAAATCTTGACATAGTTTAGGGGGTGCTACGATAAGTTCATATGTTAGGGGAAGGCGCGAAAAATCGATATAGTTCATGGGAAGTTAAAGGAATTAACCTTTAACATATACCATAGTCCACAAGACATTATGAGAGATAAAAAAATATTTTTCCACATGATATGACTATAGCTCCTTTGGTGACATTTCGAGTATTTCTTATAAACACGATATTGTAGTCCTCAAAATCAAGTTATGCAATAGATATTATACTTCTTTTCAATCCCCATATATGTTAAGCATTCTTCAACTTTCAGACTATCCCATTATTAGTGATAATCTTTACGTTACCCTTCCACCAAAACGTTCAAGGTTTTATCATCTGCTAGATACATCTTCTCAAAAATTTTGACAATGTAATCAATACACTTTATTTATGAAGTAGAGTGATATGAAGCTCCAAAATCCATAATTCTATTGAACTTCTAGACTTATAATCAATGCATATGAGACTTCTTCTGGTACACGACTGAAAGCTCCTTCAGACATCTTAAGGTGAAATAACATTCACATCTCATACACTTTGTTTGATGCATACGACTTCTCATACATGTTTGATAGTGTCTTCATCAAACTCGTCGCAGTTTTTTCGATCATAATATTAAATGCTACACTATGCACCAACGTCAATCTGATAACATTGAGTACCTATCGATTGAGAAGCATTCAGTCCGTGTCATTCATCTTTCTTCAGAAAGAGAATCATGCAATTCCTTTTCATATAGACAATACTCAATCTATATCTTTTAGAAGTCGAACCATCTATCGTCGAACTTCTTGATCTTGACTTTTTTGTCATCTACCATCATCACCCCACTGCCTATGAACTCCCTATTGTAGCTTTGATATTAGTTGTTGCGGAAAAAAATATGAATACCATGCAATCCGTTGATAACGATAGATGGAAGAAAATGAAAAATAGAAAGTGGAGCAATAAAAAATTATACACAAAGAAAGACACACAAATTTACTTAATTCAGATATTGTTTCTTACGTCCACGATTATCTCACAAAGTTTTCACTATTTTCAGATGTCTCAACTTTTTCAGTTACATACATCGCCTATATCCCCTCAATATATAGCGCATAATCGCCACCGAATATGAAGCTTGAGCAATAATATATGATAATCGAATATCTATATTAATATTTTCATAACTTCATATCAAAATAGTTATGATATCACTTAACCTGCCCCAAATCTTGTAACCAACTTTCTATATTATAAAACATCTAAGAAAACATCAGTTATTTCTTTTTGTATATCAAAATAAAAATAATTACATTGCTTATTATTAGCAAGAAATGCTATCATTTTTTACTATACTTTGTAAATGTAATATTTTCAAACTACTATTACCGTCATGCTACGTTTTTCTTCGTGTATGACACTACAAGAAAAAGTCGTATTTCCGACGGTCCATTTTCGACGGTCCGACATCCGTCTAAAATATCGACGGTTTTTTCGGCGGATCTTCCAAACTGTCGATATTTTCATCGATAATTTTCGACGGTTTTAGCCGTCTAAACTTTCGACGGTGCTAAATTCGTCGGAAGGTTCCGTCGAAAATATTTATACTTCGATGGTTATGACCGTCGATAATTTCGACGGTTTATCCAACCGTCGAAACTTCCAGCGGTCTGAACCGTCGAAAAATTTCAACACTGGTTGCGTACAATTATTGAACTTATCGACGGTTTTGACCGTCAAAATTTGCGACGTTCAAAGCAACCGTCGATATTTCGTCGGTCATAACCGTCGATAGTATTTAAATAAAATATTCTAGCTTAATTTTTTTTACGGTCTCAATCGTCGAAAATGGAAATTTATAATTTACACAAACTATAGATCTGTTGATGTTTTGAAAATTTATTATTATGGGAATCGACGGCTAAAACCGTCGATATTTCGACGGTTTGAAGAACCGTCGAAACTATCGATGGTTTTTCCAGCGGATTCGAGCCGTCGAAATGCGAATTAATATATACCTATGTTGCGACGGTTTCGACCGTCGAAAAGTGGTTATATAAAAACCCGACCCCACTCTTACTTTGAACGTTTTGAACGTTCGTCCGGCCGCCGCGCGTTTCGTCCGGCCGTCGACCACCTCCCGCCCGAAGCTTCCGTCGCCGACTGGAATCTCCGGCGCAGGTAGGTCCGATCCCCGCCCACCTTGGATATATAATTTGTCTCTCCGGCGGTCAGATCTGGCCACCCTCCGTGCGGCGGCCAGATCCGGCCATTATTCGCGCGCGGCGGCCAAATCCGGCCGCCATTCGCGCGCAGCGGGCAGATCCGGCCGCCAATCGCGCGCGGCGGCCAGATCCGGCCGCCCTCCGCGCACGGCTGCCAGATCCGGCCGCCCTCCGCGCGCGGCGGCCAGATCCGGCAGCCCTTGTGCGGCAGAGGCCAGATCCGGCCGCCCTCCGTGCGCGGCGGCCATATCTGGCCGCCCTTGCGCGGCGGCGGCCAGATTCGGCCGCCCTTCTGTTCTCGGCCACATCCGTGAGAAAAAAAGCTTCCGCGCATAGGTCCATGAGCAATTTCAAATATCAATTAAGCCACGTGACTCGGTTACAATCATGATAGTCAGGACCAAGCATGCTTCGTAGCTAGACAATTATGTTATATATACTTATTATATCAAAATAATCTTATAATCTTTCATATGACAAAATAATTTATTCTTCCACCCTGAAAGATAGTGAAGGATTTTTAGCTTCAAATAAAAATTACATGAAATTTTATCTATATATATTTTATTTCGAAAACATGTTCATAGGCAAAGTTATCATAATTTTCATTCTCAATCAGACATTGAAAATACAATAATGACACAACTGAGAACACATTGATGAAGTAATCCTTTGACGGAAAAATAGTAATAAGACATTGCCACTAATGAAGGTGGGCCCATCTCAATGGTTCTTTCTGAAGATCGACACAGAATATTACAAGGAAGATCCTCCTTACAAAAACTTTTGAAACCCTGAGATTTATCAATATCAACCAAAAGGTCTGCAGCCCTATTACACAATCTATAACAATGTGTATGATGTTTCTATACCTAGCAGTATGATTAGTAAACATTAGCTAAACAATCTGTTCTTCCTCAGTTGTTTCATAAACTTTTTTCTTTCCTTATACAATTTTGTATCAATGAAATTTTTTATGATTTGCAAATAATGCAGTCATTATATCATACTTGAACGATCGTCGATGGATGTACAAAAGAAATAATCCTGGTCGTAGAGGCTTGGCACAAGAATTTATAGATGACGTTGACTATTATGTTACTGTGGCTTGTCAATCTTTACAATTTCAGCGGGAGGGAATAATTAGGTGTCCTTGTTTGAAGTGTGCTAGCACAAAGTTACAGACGATAGATACTGTCAAAGTTCACTTATATAGAAAGGGTTTCAAACTCAATTATTGGGAATGTGATGATTTAGGCGAAGGAGCGCCTTCGACAAGCGTCCCAAATCCAGGTCTTCATTTTGTGGATCCTGAACCAACATTTGCTTCGCAATATGAACAGTCTGTTTATGATGCAGCTGCAACTGAGTATGGCAATATTAGATTTGAGCAGAATGAAGAGGCACCAAATCCAGAAGCAAGAGATTTTTATGACTTACTAAATGCATCGAGCCAACCCTTATGGCCTGGGTGTGAAAGTCATTCGGAACTATCACTTGCTATTAGATCGTTGAATCTGAAATCCGACCATAATATTTCACAAGCATGTTTTGATGTATTTTTAGATATTTTAAAAGAAGTCACACCAACTGGGGCTCGTATTCCTGAAAATTTTTATAGGATAAAAAGATTGGTCAGTAAACTTGGTTTTGACTCAACTAAAATATATTGTTGTCATGATGGTTGTATGTTATATTACGGCGAGGACATTAATCTAAATGAATGCAAGTTTTGTGGGGTCGAACGATATAGAGTGACTAACAAGTCTTAAAAGACTATACTCATCTATAGGGTCAGCGTCGCAAATGAAGTGGCATGCACAGCATAATACTTTTGAAGGTGTCATGCTTCACCCATCGGATGGTGAAGCGTGGAAACATTTTGATCGTAAGCATCCTGATTTTGCTAGGGACCAAAGGAACATAAGGTTCGGATTATGCGCAGATGGTTTTACACCATATGGTCAGACTTCAGTTCCTTATTCATGTTGGCCGGTAATAATAACACCTTATAATTTGTATGTCCGCACCTTATATGTTTTTGACATGCATTATTCTTGGTCCTCAGAGTCCTAAACAGAGGATAGACGTGTATTTACAGCCTCTAATAGACGAGCTAAAAGAACTTTGGGATGGTGTCATCGCTTATGATGTGTCGACCAAATAAAATTTCACATTGAGAGCTACCTTATTGTGGACTGTTAATGACTTCCAGCCTACGGAATATTGTCTGGTTGGATGACTGCAGGGAAATTAGCTTGTCCATCTTGCATGAAACACTCAGATGCGTTCACTTTGAGAAATGGGAGTAAAAATAGTTGGTTTGATTGTCATAGACGATTTCTTACAGCTGATCATCCGTACAGAAATAACCGAAATGCATTTCGACGGAATAGGGTTGTAGAAGACATGCCTCCGATCAGATGCTCAGGAGCTCAATTACGTCGCATTGTCAATGCTTTATGCAGAATTATCGACGACCCAAATGTCACATACAATGAGTATGATGTTTGTCATAATTGGACCAAACGAAGTATATTCTGGGATTTACCTTATTGGTCTGATTGTTTGATACGTCATAACTTGGACGTCATGCACATTGAGAGAAATGCGTTTGAAACTATATTCAACACCGTAATGGACATTAAGGGTAAAACAAAGGACAACCTCAAGGCGAGACTAGATTTGAAGGAGTACTGTCGAAGGCCAGAGTTGCACTTAGTGACTTTACCTAACGAAAGATTATCTAAACCAAAAGCAAGTTATGGTCTCACTAAGGAGCAGAAGACCCAAGTGTGTCGCTGGATCCAAGAGCTGAGAATGCAGGATGGTTATGCATCAAATCTGACCCGATGTGTGGACATGAATAACTTGCATTTGTTTGGCATAAAAAGTCACGACTGCCACATATTCATGGAAACTTTGCTTCATACTGCTTTTTCTTTACTTTCGGATAAGATATGGAAGTCGATAATGGAGTTGAGTCAATTCTTCAAAGAATTGTGTTCTACAACATTAACGGTGGAAAATATGATCCAATTGGAATGTAATATTCCGATAATATTATGTAAGTTGGAACGAATATTTCCACCGGGATTCTTTGATTCCATGGAGCACTTACCTATTCTGCCATATGAGGCAAGGGTAGGTGGACCAGTACAATATAGGTGGATGTATCATTTTGAAAGATATCTCAATCGAATAAAAAGGACGATTAAGAACAAAGCACGTGTCGAAGGATCCATTTGTGAAGCGTATATGATTCAGGAGATTTCATACTTCTGTTCTTACTACTTCGAGTCCCATGTTAAGTGTGCGAGGACCAGAGTCCATCTAAATGATGAAGTTCCAGAAGAGCAGTCTGATGTGGCATCTTTGTCGCTCTTCAATCAGTTAGGACGACATTTTGGGAAGCCAAGGAGTAGATGGCTCAGTGATGCAGAATTCAAGTCTGCCACGAATCATGTCCTTCTAAACACGCCGGAGGTGCAAGGCTACATTAAGTAAGTTCAATATCCATGCGTTCTTTTCTTTAACGTCTTCCCAAACACCATTTTGATTTAGCCATCACTTCGTATGTACTGCTTGTACAAGATAGAATCGAGAATGATTTCGCACCGTGGTTTAAGAAAGAGGTAATTCTCAAAATATTCTAAACAATTTGATGTCTTCAGTGTCTATTATACTCATTTATTTTCATATTAGGTTCTCAATACCGACACGGCGTGTGGTCTCCATAATTTGGCATGGGGACGGGCTCGAGAGGTGAAAAGTTGGCCGGTGTATTTTGTGAATGGTTATAAGTTTCACACTGAAACTTGGTCGATCGGGAAGAAAACCGTGAACAGTGGAATATGTGTCGTGGGATCTACGGACGGAGAAAATGAGCGTGACTACTACGGTGCTCTCAAAGACATTATTCAGCTGCAATATACTGGAGGTAATAAAGTCACATTATTTGAGTGTAATTGGTTTGATCCAAAGGAAAGGAGAGGGATGCGAGTTCACAAAGATTTCAAAATAGTTGAAATACGTCACAATAGGTGTTACGATCGTTTTGATCCTTTCATTATTCCGTCTTCTACAAGACAAGTATATTATGTGCCATATTCGGAGAAGACCATGGACAAATCACAATTGTGGGTTGTAATAAAGACGAAGGCAAGAAGCAGGATAGAAGTTGATGGTGCATTGCAATGTGCCTTTCAAGACGACTCGCAGACGTCTGTGGCCCCTATTGTCGACACCGAATTAGTCGACGATCTACAAGATTCGGAACACGTATTTGAAGACTTCGATAACGTCGACATACAAAATGATGAAAATGATTCGGACGAAGATGAATTTGAAACTACAATGACTTCTGATGATGATGATGATGATGACGACGGGTACCAGTCATGTGAAAATTCAGATGATGAGTAAAGGTGTCTTTACTTGTCGTCACGAATTATCAATTTTTTTTTACCTTATGACTAGGATATTTTATTACGAATATTGTCATCTTATGGATTGTTCATTTACGACTCATATTCATTTTGTTTGAGGCAATAGTTTGTTTGAGGCGTTAGCGATGCATGTGGACAAACAATCGGATCAACAGATGCCTGACGCGGACGATGCATTCTTATATTCGCTACATCTCGTGAGTGTTTGAAATAATGATCAGAAGAAGTCATTCGCAAAAGCTTATTCGAATTAATTTGTTTATTTTTTATAAGCGCCTCCGGATATTAGGAATTGGTTCTCGAGTTATACGTACAATTCCGTTCCTCAAGATGCAACACAAGACGTAGCCGAACATAGTCAGGTCGAGACGTTGTGATATTTGAATTTTTTGTCAATTGTGAATTTGACTTGGAATAAATTTTGTACTATGCAGATGTATCGATTTGTTAAAAGTAAAACAAAGGAAAGGAGTCGGTCGTCCCTAGAGCTCTCAGTACTCCGTCTGCTCCTATATCAGTAACGGACATTCGCATAACAGAGCGTTCTTCTCCTCCGTCAGCTCCTATATCAGCCACGGGCATTCTCATAATAGAACGTTCTTCTCCGTCGGGTCCTTCCTCTCACGCTGATATTGCGGACTTAGATACACAATTGCCACAACAACCCGTCAGAGCTCATTGTTCCGTGGAAGACTCGGACCAGGCTTCGTCAAATCGTGTTTACAAAGTATACGTGCAACCACATGGGAATTTAGGGTAAGTGTTATTTTATGTATATCGAATCCGTATTCATGCTTTGATTTAGCCATGACATTTTATAATTATGTGTCCTTCCAAATTTGTACCGTCGAAACCAGCGGCTGCAGCAGTTACTAAAGTGTTGCGACATAGGTATACTAAAGCGTGGCTTACATGGAGGGAAGTTACTTATGCCATGAGACAGATGTTATTTAATGAATTTCAGGTATCATTAGAAGCCAACATGATCATTAATATTTTTCTTCGTAATACATTAATTATTTTTAAACACTTACAGGCTGATGTGTGGTGGGAGCCCGAGCATACGAAAAAAATGTGGAAGACTTTTAACTCTCGGTGCTCGAAGAGTTTGTCCGTGATGCTTTCTGAAGCTTGAGCTGATGGAGAACGACCCAATTGGATCCCCGAGGCCGTTTGGATCGATTTGCTACGAAAGTGGTCCACCGAGGAGTACAAAGTGAAATGCGAAAAAGCAAAAACCAGTCGAGAGTCCGACCAGGGAGCGTGCTTGCATTCGGGCGGATGTCTATCCACGAGCACGATTGCTAAGAAAATGGTAAGGTCTTTCTCCGAACTCAGGACGAAATATTATACTTTAAGAAAATGGTAAGTGTCGAGAAAATATTATACTTTAAGTTGCAAATTTTAAAATATTATCTCATTGCAGGAGAAAGAGACGGGTAGACCACCTACTTAGGACGAAATATTTCTCCGAACCCATTAGAAGAAGAACAAAGAATGGGTTTCGAATTATGCCTGGGAGACATATGTATGTAAATTTTTGTGCCTTTACTTTTTTCTAAATTGCAAGTTAATAATTAATTAACAAAACTTTGAAGTCGATCACCTAGTCGTCGTTTGTAGTTAATTATTTTCTTTATATTTCAGGAGTCTTATAAAACAAAAGAAGTTGATCATATTACGCAAGCCACGCAGGAGGGGACCACACCGTTGACCCCAAGACAACTTTGGACGGACCATGTTGGCATGAAGAATGTCGCATTTACGGACTTGGATCTTCTGTGAGTGACACAGATATTGGATATGGTCGACGAAGTACTTCAGGTTCATCTCCTTCTAGTATGCAAGAAATTATGGATCAGGTGACCATCAAGATTAGGGAAGATGTCAGAAAGGAATTCGAAGAATGTTAACGTCGTAACAGGCCTGAAATGAAGAAAATGATGCGTGCCTTCATGCGTGGCGAATTGAATGACGACGACGCTGAGGTAGATTCATGTATAATACATAATTATTTTTAGAATTTGCTTTAATCTGATGATTCATTATACTCATTAGATTCATATGCACTTTGACATCAACATGGGTACTAATTTAGATTTTACTCTTCATCCCTTTCAGTTAGATATGTAGACTTTTAAAATTTTCACCGAAAATGGAGTGCAAACAGCTGAATCATGTAAATGTCAGTACTTAGTATAAATAAATATACTTGTAGTTTATGTTTCCTGTTTTTTCCTGATTGGCCATGAACTTCAACATACTTCCTGATCACCGCATGAAATCATAAGAAAAAAACTTAGCAACCTTATTTTAATGATAACTTTGGCATTTTGGATTTAAATGGTAATGATGATTAAAAGTCATATGCTTCTTTCTATTATTTTGGATGATTATGCTCGATTTGCTTCAATTTTGAGATTCGATGTTAGCTTGTTAGTTTACGCATCTTCTATTGAATTTATCAAATTATGTTGATGTTAAATTCAAATTATGTTTTTATATTTTAGATTCAATTAGATTTTGATTTTGCTCTTCAACACTTAACAAAACTGAATTCATGTTTTTTTTTGCATTTTCATATGTTATAACTTTTACTCTATTTCAATTTTGTGCAGTGATGTTTTGCGACGAAGACGTTATGCGAATTGAACTTCAGCTTTTCATCGTGACGAAGACGTTATGCTGTTCAATTTGTGAATTCATGTGATGTTCAATTTGTTTCATATTTGGATTATGTGAATTAATTGTGCCGTTCCATTATCTCATTCCATTATGGATTACGTTATTGAATCTGTGAATTATGGATTACGTTATGGATTACGTTTCTTGTTTGGATTACGTTATACCGAATTGAACTATCTGTGATGTGATGTAATTGAATTTGTGATGTGATGTAATTGAATCTGTGAATTATGTTATGCCGTTCCATTATGGATCAAATGTGTTGTATTATCTGTGAATTATCTGTGAATTCACTATTTTTTTTAAAATTTTTTTTATGTTTCCGACGGTCCTGACCGTCGGAAACAACTGAAATATTACAATTTTCAGCGGATTTTTTCGATACTTACTGACGGTTATATCCGTCGGTACACAATTATCGACGGTCGTAGCCCACGAGTAAAATCGTCGATACAAGATTGATGACGGTTTTAACCGTCGATACTATCGACGGTTCAAGCCGCCGATTTATATCGACGGTTAAAACCGTCGATAGTATCCACGGTTCAAGCCGCCGATAGATATCGACGGCACGAACCGCCGATACTATCGACGGTTTAAGTCGCCGATAAATATCGACGGCTCGAACCGTCAATACTATTGTCGGTTCAAACCGTTGATATATATCGGCGGTCCTAACCGTCGATAATATTGATGGTTTGCCCCGTCGATATTTAACGTTCGACTGCCGCGCCCACCAGCTAGACCGTCTGTAATACCGACGGTTCAGAAGAAACCGTCGCAAAATATTTACGACGCCCCTTTTTCGCACGATCATTGTCGTCGAAAGAACCGTCGAAAATCGTGATTTCCGACGGATCTGACCATTTACCGACGGTTAGGACCGTCGGTAAAAGGCAGTTTTCTTGTAGTGTTATATGATTCCCTTCTTGAATGAAGAAAGGACATTTTGAGGTGCAAGTCTAGGTAGGAGGCCTTAACCAAATTTTCCCATAAGCATCCTTTGGTGGTAAACCTTTCCACTAGATTAAGAAATGATGGATAAGTTAATTATTTTTAATAGTTCTTGTAGCAATAATAACTGTCGTCCTAAAGCCTTCTTTATCCTTGGAATACGAAACATAAGGTGAATCTTAAAAGTAGGAATCATCGAACCCACAACTTTCTATAGCTTAAAAATGTTCAATTTTGACCATAAAATAATGTCCATAAAACTTTCTAAATAACTTGTGATTGGTCCTCTAAGGTAGTGACCGTTTCTTATAAGATTGGAAAGATAAGTTCCCTTTAGGAAACTTCTTATCAACCGCACAAAGGATTTCATCTTGGGTTGGGCCTATTCAAAATTATTTTCAAAATCTTCATAATCTTATCCGTATTTCTAAGTTCAACTTCAACTACCACAACCTATAATTGATTTCTCATATAGGCCGAATTTGTTAGTGGCTCACCACCATACACAATTTCAAACAAGTTGACTGTTTGAGAATAACTAAAATGATGCGATCTTCTCTATTAGGAATATTATCCTAAACTTTATCTAATTAGTCTCAATCATAATAGAACTATCATTTGTCACTGAATCCAGCTGACTAATAATCCTGTAATAATAGGATATGTCATCGTATATGTAAGTCAACCTTTCAAGTTCATGATGAGACATATAACACAAACCTTTATTTCTTCGAGCCATCATTTATTCATGGGACAATCCTTTAATAGGCATAGTAGCCTTAGATAATGCATTTGACATAGCCACAACACTAGCTGGAAAACTATGAGTAGACTGAAAAGAAGTAGAAAATTGTAAATTAAATTAGTAATCAAACATTGTGGATATTGCATATACGTATTTATAATCAGTTTGTGCATCTTTCAATTTTTCTTCCTATAACTTCCAATCTAGCAGCTTGAATGAAAGTATTAGGTCCAAATTTTGACTAACCAAATATTATTTTTAAGGTCTTCACAAAATGATTTCAAGAAGTTAATTAGTTGTTTATTTTGATACATCCACCTAGTGCATATCCTTCAAAAGACAATAAGATCATTGTGATCTTAGATCCTTTATAAATATTATAAAGTTCAAAAACTATTCAACCTTGAAAATTCATTTCATAGGATTATTTCCAACAAATTTATGAAGCTCCATTTTAACATTAGAAACATAAGCATCATACTTCGTCCTTCCCATAAAAGCATTTGAAAGATTATCTCCCACATTTGAATTATCATCAGAATTACTATATTAGTAGCATTTAATCTAGTGTTTAGATCATCAAATTCAATCCTAATGCACTCTTTTCTTCAGTAACAGCACAAATTTTTTTTTATTAATGGCCTGTTCATAATAATATGAATTTAATTACCCATTATTCTCCCATCCTTGACCATCTGATATTCTTTAGATCATAGAGATTCCTCTAGGAGTGCAGAATGATTCGAAGAGTTATCAACTTCCTTCACTATAAGAAAGATGAGAATTACAGACGGTCGACGAATTTTGGCGGTCGACGAAATCGTCGAAACTTCGGTTGTCGCATTCGACGGTCCCGATGACCGCCGCAAATATCGGCGGTAGCAACCATCGAAACTTTCAGCGGTCGTCGCGTGACCGCCGAAACTTTCGGCAGTCAAAATCGTCGCAAAGAATTTTTATATTATAAAAAAATTAGCCGGCCGCTGATGGCCAGCGACCAGATTCGACCGCCAGAAGATCAATCTGAAGGCCAGCCAGAACGGCCGCCAGGTGCCCAGCGGCTGGATCCGACTGCCGGCGCGGTCGAATCCGGCCTCCCATGGCTGGATCCGACCGCCAGCATGGCTGGATCCGACCGCTGGGCCATGGTCAGATATGGCCAGATCCAGTCACCAACCGGCTAAGCGGACGGATCCAACCGCGAGTGGCTGGATCCGGCGCCGGTTGCTGGATCCGGCCGCCAGCCGCCTCTAAGAAAGAGAGAGAGAGAAGGAGAGAGGGACGTTGCCGGCCGTCGATGCTTGTCGTCCAGTCTGGAGATGCTTGCCGGCAAAGGGAGAGGGAGAGAGAGAGGAGAGGGGGAAAGAAATAAAGAGTGGGATTGGAGAAGATTACATGTGGAAGGATGAGAAATCGTGAAAACGAAAAAAAAGAGTGGGATATTGAAATTTTAATTACTGACTAGTCTGATCGTCGGAAACTTAGCAAATATTAATAATATATATTATCATGATATATACGAATATGATATTAATTATTTTTAAAGTTACTAACGGTCATGACCATAAAAAATTATTTAATTATAAAAATAAAATATTATATTTAGTTATATATAATATTTATTTTTAGTTTACCGACGATTTGAACTAACGCTAATTATTACCGACGGTCCTGATCGTCGAAAATTGTGACGATTCAGACTGTTGCATTTACTGACGGTCGAAACTGTCGAAAATTACGACGGTCTAAACTGTCTCTAATTATATTAATAAAATAATCCTTATATTATATTATTTTATATTTACTGACGATCTGGATCGTCAAAAAATGCGACGGATAGATACTCGTCGAAAATTTTGACGTTCAAATCGTCGAAAATAAAATAATAATATAATAAATTACATAATTTATTATTTTAATTTTCGACGGTTGTGGTCGTCGAAAATGCCGACGGATCGCTATCCGTCATAAATTGCGACAGATTTCTATCCGTCAGAAATGACTCGTCGAAAAATTCTAATTTTCTTGTAGTGCTTGCTGGAAATGTAGAATAACTAAGAAGAAAAGTCTATCGAAAGTTGCAAGAAAGACCTCAAAATTTGTAGGAAGAAATTCTCAAGAATTATGGGAAAAACTTTGCAAGATCCGTTGAGAATTTGTAGAAAAGTTGCGGGAAGAAAGATTAAAAATATTTTAGAAAAAATATTCCAAGATACTCTATCAAGAATTTGTAGAAAGCTCTCAAGATTGCATAAAAACTTGAAGATCCTTAGGAACTGTAGGGAATATTTAAAGAATTGCAGGAATCAAAGAGAAGAAGAACAAGTACACCATGGTTAAAGTGCTTGAAGCCCAACCCACTAGGAGAGAGCCAATCGTGCCTAAGCCCAAAATCACAATCATTGAGGATTCTACCTTTTTGTTCTGTCTGTCAGCTAAAATTATATAAGAAATTACCTTCTTTATATACTCCTTTCTGGCGTGCCGACAAGATAATAGAAGAAAGCCAGGATTTCTTCTTCTCTTCCCCTTGATCTCTCTTATATATATTTGCAAGTTGGCTTGGTTGAGGATTCCAGAACTTTGTCGCTTGGAACCGTTTGGATCAGTTGTCAAGCAACTCTATTTGTGTTTTTGTCTCACCACTTTTGCTGGTAGGTTGACTGTTTTCTTGTACTAACGATAACTTCTTGCCTCTGTTAACATTGTTGGTTATTTCTATAATTTGTCCTACTCTTCAATTGCCAATGAACCCAGGATCCTTCTTACAGCAACAACTGTAGACTACTTTCTAAGATCCAAGATAAGTGATGTCTTGATGTAGAATTTTCCACTCTTTTTTATTTTTATTTTTTTTTGAAAATAAACCTACATTATATACTAAAGTGGATTGCTGCCTTGTACAAAAATTGGAGGAGACAAGAGGTAGGTTGCCTTCCTAAAAGGTTTCTCATATGCTTGGACGATCGAAATTTGTGGCTCCTAATTGTGTTCTTGATGTGCAAAAACCAACAACAAAGGAAGAGACAAAAGTAGGATAAAAGACGTAACACATAGGAGAGAAAACAAAAGAAGAATTAGACACTTAAAAGAGACAACAGAAATAAGAATGCAAGAGAATTCACGAGCAATCCTAAATTTCAATTTTTTTTCTAAAATTGGTTCAAAGATAACTTTTCTCTTCTCAGCTTTCATTTTTAATTATAGTCTTATAACAAACTTTGTATTTGTTGTGAAGAATTTACATATACTTTTCCCTTATATTCGGGATGCATTTCTCATGTGTTCAGTTACATTTTCATCCTCAAAGTCATGTTTTACCGTTGATTTGCAGCTCTCATAATTTCTCCACATCCATTTTTATAGAAATACTGATTTGTCATTCCTGTATAGAATTGTTGCTAATTTTCTTTGTTTTCATGTAGATGTCCTTGCTGATCATAGAGGTAGGACTTATAGGATATGTTTGGTTGTCCAACATCGACCAGAACTAAGCAAAGTTCAGCCAAACAGGTCATAGAATATTGATGGGACCCATGAGAATTGTATTTTCGATCGATGCATAATATTCCGCTAGAAAAATTCTCGCGAAGTGGCGGAACTTTCCAAGTTTGCGCGCATGCCCCAAATCAGCCTCGTATCCCATGCCGACATTCACTCATTTTCCAGCCCTAAAACATCAAATTAAGAAAAAAAGTTCTGATACTTGTCAAACTTTTCCAAACGCTCGGCCTGAACGAAATCGTCATTTCAGTAAGTTCCAAGAACCAAGTGAAACTTTTGTTCAATAAGGATTTATAGAAAAGTTTAGATTTGACGTTTGGATGAAAAAAATGTAATGATAAGAATTTGAAAAGTTGATTTGATAGATAAGTTTTAGTAGGTGTGTAGATAAAAAGTAAGAATTAAAAATATAATTTATTATTTTATGAGGTACAAAATTATAGTAAATTAAAATATTTAGCTAAAATAATAATTTAAGAAAATATTTATATTAATATGTTAATTTATAATTTAATAAAATATTTATATTAATATTATAATTTATGAAAAATAATAATGTTATATTTTATTGTAGTTATATATTATTAATATTATAGTTTATGAAAAATATTTATATGAAGTTAAATAATTTATTTTATAAGTTGAATGATAATATATTAATAAATAAAATATTATAATTGATTATTATTTAAAATAATATAAAATATTTTAATAAATAATATTATGATTCAATAGTAATTAATAATACTTTACTTAGTAAAAATATAAAAAGAATTGAAAAAAAGAGGAGCGGTGGGCGAGTCTAGAGCATCTTAAGTTCTCGCGAAGCGATAACTAATAGCATGTGACTAGAACTTTTAGGGGTCATTTGGAAACTAACTGCAGTTCTTCCTAAGTTTCCGGTGCATAGTTGAATTGACAGATTAGTTCGGATTATGTTTGGTTGGAGTGAAATTTAATGATGAAGAATAAAGTGGTTGATGTGATAGAAAAAAAGTAAATGTAATGGATGATTTTTTTGTAAGTTTGAATTAAAAATGATTATTATAATTATGAAGTATAATTTTATTATTAATTTAAATAAAATTATAAAATAAAAATTTATGGCAAAAAAATTGTAAAAAATATATTATTTAAATATAAAAATCATTTTTAAATTAATTATATTTAATGAAATATTAAAATTTTTAATGAAATAATAAGTAATAAATAATATTATATTAATCCCTTATTATTATGTTTATTAAATAATTTATGTTACAAAAGATATGATGTGAGAGAAAAGAAAAAGAAAAAGAATTTTGAGAAAAAGACGTCACGTCAAAGTCGGGTAAATTACACGAATGGTCATCAAACTTTGAGTCAATTTTCAACCGGTCCTCCAACTTCAATTTGTAACCAGAACGTCCCTCATCTCTTATTTTCTTGCACGATTAGTCCTCTTGACCGGTGATAATGAATTTCCCGATTGTCTTGTATACGTGACCGACATGTGAGCCGATTCTCTCTTCCACGTCATTTAATATTCCAAACCAGTTAAATTACACGGATCGTCCCCCAACTTTGAGTCGATTTCTTAACAGTTCCTCAACTTTGATATTATTGCACGATTTATCTACTTGACCGGTAAGAATCAATCTCTCGATTATCTTACGACGTGATATAATAAAATATTTTAACTAGCTGACATCACATAATAAAAAATATTATAAAAATTTTAGGCCGCGGACGAGCTGACAAAGGAGGGGTGTCCCCCCCCCCCTCCAAGCTCGCCCACTCGCCCTTTGACAAGTTGGCATAGGGGGCGCCGGCCCCCCTCTCCAAGCTCGCTCACTGGCGATCTTCACACAAGGGATGTTAATACTTCCTCGCGAGTTCGTTGGCGCTCCTATTATTTTTCTTTTTTATAGTCTCTCAACTTTGAGTCGTTTAGAGTCATCGACGAGCTCGCGAAAGGGCGTTGGCGTCTCTTGTGCGAAGCTTGCCAGTGGGCGAGCTTGGAGAGGGGGTCGGCGCCCTCTATGCCAGCTCGTCCGCGTCCTTAATTTTTTATAATATTTCTTATTTGTGATGTCAGCTAGTTAAAATTTTTTATTATATTTTATTATGTCACATCGCAAGATAATCGGTAGACTATTTCTTATTGGTCAAGTGGATGAATCGTATAATAATATCAAAGTTGAGGGCTATTTAGAAATCGACGCAAAGTTGGGGGATGATCCGTGTAATTTACCTGATTTGGACCGTTAAATGACGTGGATGACTTAAATGACGCGAATGAGAAAGAAATGGCTCACGTGTTGGCCACGTATGCAATGCAACCGGAAAACTCACTATCACCGGTTAAGAGGACTAATCGTGCAAGAAAATAAAAGATGAGGGACGTTCTGATTACAAATTGGAGTTGGGGGACCAGTTTGAAATTGACTCAAAGTTGAGGGATCATTCGTGTAATTTACCCCGTCAAAGTCAAAAGACAAAAAAAAATGAGTGTGACTCCCGATTTCACCAAAAATGATGAAACCGGAAGGGTGGAATCGGGGTCACGTGACCCTGATTCCACCGTATTTGTTTAATTTCAGAGCGGTGTTTGACAGAACCGGACGAAATAAGAGCACGATTCCCGTCCGGTTCCACAAACAAATGGGCCTTAAAGTTTAGTCACAACTGTGTTTGATGAAACTTGACCAAGTTCTCACCATCAAACACAACCATAGAGTTATAGTTTGGAGTGAAGGCATCAAGTGGGAGCACTTGGGTGAAGGTCCGCCACTTTTTTTCTTGGGCTCTGTTTTGATGGCAGAATTTGGGCAGAACTTGTCTAAATTCTGCCAAATAGGGTATGTGACATGCTTCAGTCAAAAGTTCTGCTAACAGCAAGAAAGGATGACTTTTTTTTAAAATAGGTCTATTACCTATTATTTAATAATAATATTATATGCATATATTATATATTATATGCATATATTGTATTATCATAAATTTATAATTTATTTATGTCTAATAACAAACAAAGTATATTTATTATTTATTATAATTTACTTAGTGTTATTATAACATAAAGTTTTTCATTATTATTTATTATGAAAAATATACTTTATATTTTAAATGTTGACGTACATATTTTTATTTATTTTACTTATCATATATCATATTAAAAATTAACTAGTACGATATTACAATAATTATTAATAATATTATTCTGGATAGCCTGCCCTGCATTTTTCAAGTCAGTGATTAGGGTAATATATTTCCTAGTTAAGCCATCTCAGTTTCTTTATTTTGTGAGATCTTTTTTTCGATTTTAGCAACGTGCATTCGCAGACGTCAACGATTCTTGCCGACAATAGGAATAGTATAACCTTAATATGAACATTCAAGTAATTTGTGTTTTATACTGCTTCAAGAAATATCAGTTGTGTGTCTGATATGTAATCAAATAAATAATACATTTAGTAAACAATTTTGCACATAATAGAATCTTACATAAATTTGAATTGTTTCTTTTTACTACATTATTTATGTTATTCAATTCAGCAAAATTTCATCACAACTCGCAAAAGGAAAGTATATACCTATCAATTTACAAAATGAATAAATTGAATACTGTCTTGAGACTCAATCTACATGTATAACTCAACACTTGGAACTCTGTTTGATATGTATGCTCTATCTATCTGAACTGCACAGGAGCTAGTTATATTTCAGGTAACCTCAAACTTAATGTAATACTCAGCCCATTTAAAAAAATTAAATAAATAAATAATAATAATGAAAGAAATATAAAATAAAAACTAAGTTGTAAAGACCAAGCTCATAGTCCAACTAATCAAGCCCAATTAGCTATTAGGCCCCATAATTACCCTATAAAAAGGCTATTGTCCTAAAGCTTTCCCTTAGCCACCCTCATTTCTCACCCTCACTCCTCTCTCTTCCTCCTTAAGGCCATCTATCCGGCAAAGAAGAAAGGATTCCAGCAAGGTGTTGCATCAAGGTTATCTACATTCCTGCACCATTCTAATCCTTAGATCCATTACTCACTTCCTCCTCTCCATTTGGATTGCTTTCTAGGTGGAGATCATTAAGGAGAAGAGTTATCGGTGTTCGGAAAGAGCCAAGTTAGGATCAACCACGAAATAAGGTGGATGATACCGAAATCCCCTTGTATAACATGATTATCAATTGATTAGAATTAGGGCTCTTACATAGATAGTGTTCTTGATGGAAGAGAAGTATGGAATGGAATGATTGATTGCTTTTCATGTATTTGATACATGTTCTATGATTCTTATGATTGTAGATATGTTTTGCATTAGTCCTTCGTGCTTAGATGGTTGATTGTATGCCTTGATTATGTTTTTGGATTAAAAATCGCAGTTATAGCAATTCTGTCCGATTCTATTTTTCATGCGGACCGATCGACCGATCTTGTATATCGGTTGACCGGTGATGGGATTATCGGTCGATCGATCCTTGGAGACCGGTCGATCCTCTCAAGCCTTATATCGTTCAGTCCATCGGCCGATCGAAGCTCTTTTTGATTAAGTACCAACCGGTCGACCGATCCATTGATTAAAGATATAGGTGGACCGGTGTAGCAGAAACTCATTGTATTACATTCAGACCAACCAGTTGACCGATCCAGAGGTATCGGTCGATCGATGTTCGAAAAATGGTCGACCGACCTGTGAGGATCGATCGATATCTGTCCAGTTTGCAAATTGATTCTTGTTTTGATTGAGGTTCTTTCTATGTTTGTGTTGTGTTACTCCTTACTGTTTGGCATGCTATGTGATTGAATTTTTGATCTTGTTTTGATCTGTTCCATGATCCAATCCTATTATGATATGCGAGTATGGCAAAGTGATTAAGTAAAAAAGTGATGAACATGTTTATGGAAGTGGTGGTCAGAGCTTAAGCTGAGTGCTCATCGGACGGATCGCTCCCTGAGCCATGACTTGATCCTCCATTGACCGCACGAAGCTGTATTTGATCGCTCTGGCGTAAATCCCCCAAGTTAAAGGCACCACAAGGCACCCAATGTTAAGTGAAAGTAAAAGCACAAAGAATATGGACAAGTGACATGAATATGATGAACAAAGCATGACTATTGATCTAGATCTCTGAAATCTTTTATGATTATAAGATTGACTCATGATCTCTATCTCTTTTATCCATCTATATCTTAAGTGAATGATCTTATGCTCAAATTTGATCTTATTACAAGTGATTACTAATTCAGCCAATTGCTATTTATTGTTATGCATTGTGCATTTATGGATCCCCACTAGACTGTATAGCTTACGGGAGGACATCTTCCCCTGTGTTGATTTTCATAAGGCCAGGTCAGTGATGGTGTCGAGATCGTGTGCCGCGACTAGCGATGCTAAAGCACGTGAACCAAGAGAGGGCCTAATTATTTTTATCTTTATTTTTCGCATTATGAGCTTGATGTAATTTAGATATTATGGATATCATGGACTTTGTAATATTTTGGGACTTTTACTTTTATGATATTTCTATCTTTCCTTCTTTGCTTTTATTATTGACATGCCATTATTTTTATTTGAGATTTGGTCAAGTTTAAGTCATGTTATAGTGTTTTCGTAGCACCTTCGAATAAATCCTCGTCACGTGACGTTGGTCGATTTGGGGGCGTTACACTAAGCCTTTGAGAGTTCTTGATGAAGCATATCTACTTGGCGTTGCACCCTTGGGAGATAAATGTACTTGTTCTAAAGCGTGGAATTGGAGCTCCAGCGGGTAGTCCCTCACGCAGCTAATTCCCGGTCCGGCACCGATTGTCCACTTGAAAGAAAGCCGCTTCCCGAGCTGATAAGAATTCATTCCTTTCTTTGAATTTATCCTCTGAAGTATTTGTTCATGTGGAATCAGAGCAGCTTCTTCGTCCACGCCTTGCTCCCCGACGAAGAGATTGTCTTTGTGGGAGATGCATTGTTCTGAAATAGATGAGCCTTTAGTTGCTGATCTGTTGCTACTTGTTTGCGCACCGAATAGATCATGCACTTGCAAGTTCTTCAAGACAGTCATGCAGCATTTGGCTTCGCCTTGCTGTGAATGATCTTTTGGCTGGCCCTCCTGCTGGCTTGGCAATAACAAGCCCAGTGCAGCTTATTGCATTTGCTGCCTCCATTGGAGCGGCACTCTCTGCTGCATGGTTGCAGTTCTTCAGCCTTTTCAAGGGCACACATTTTAGGCAGGTTGACTTCAGATTCGTTGCTTCTGAGGAAGAAAGAAGACAGAAGCGAGCACATGACAAGGATGCATGAGGTGGAGACATGATCGATAATGGCTCGACAGAAAGTGAGATGCTATGTCCTGCATTCCCCATCTTCGCCTGCACAACCACCAAACGATAACTATAATATCAATAAAATTCATCAATTCTGCTTGGACAACAACATGCTAAAAAGAATGTTAACTTAAACATTAAAGTTAAATTCGTGAGTCACATTAAGCTGCAAACCCTAGCATGGAGTAAAACATCCTAAACATAATTCTAAGCAAGTATATAAGGCCTACTAATTGGCCATGAACACGAGACACCTAATCCTAAACATGACATGTCATGTGCAATCATCTTAGCAGCAATGCATTTAGCCTTGATTTCATAATATGACATGCCATTTCCTGTAGGATCCGGTGCAGGAAAAATACATTCCATTCGAGTATATAAGACCCAAGCCGTAGTATGAGTACATAAAGCAATAAAATGAGTAGCAATAAACACCAAGCAATAATTATACAATCCAATCCATTGACTAGGTTTGACGTTAACCTAGATTCTTTTCATTTAATAAATCTTTAGGCTCATAAATATTAAATATGAACAATATGATCAATATGATATTATCATGCCCAATATGACTCAATGCCCATGATGTTCATGTTTAATCAATTTGAGTTGTTATCTTTATTATCATTTTATGAGTGGAAGTTTGCTCAATCAATTAGCCTTTAACATTCAAGTGATGAAGTAAGAAAAAAACAAGTTTAAAGCATTTGAGATCCTGATCATATATATCTGACGAGAGGAAGGGCACAGAAAAAAAAATAAAGTTTCTGCCATAAATAGCCTAATATACACTAGCTGAGAGAGACTGGATGACGTGAATAGGAGAAACCATTATAATGTAATTAGATACATTTTCTGTTCAAGATCTTACCATATTTCCATCCGTGTTTTTTTTTCACTTTGCTAAGCCAATTTTTTATACACAAAACCTATGCAAATATATGCTTCTTTTATGGATAATCCCGTACGTCAAGGTTGTGTTCTAGTGAGTCGTTGGAAAACTCAATGTGGGTATAAAAAATAAATATTAGTAGCAAAGTATCTAACATGACCTAGATAATCATTTGTTAAGTATGCCTTCGTGAACCACTATTAAAATATAATTCAGAATCATATATTAAATAGATTATTTGGATGGATGATAATCCATTCTTTACGAGTGTGTTTGGATGAAAAATATAATGATGAAAATTTAAAAAATTAATTTGATAGATAAGTTTTAATAGGTATTTGGATAAAAAAAAAGAACTAAGGATATAATTTATTATTTTATAATATATAAAATTATAATGAATTAAATTATTATGTATTTATTTAGTTAAAATAATAATTTATGAAAATATTTATATTAATATAAAAATATTTATGTTAATTTTATAATTTTTGAAAATAATATTATTAGAACTTTTTTTAATATGTTACTAATATTATAATTTATGAAAATTATTTATATTAAGTTAAAGAATTTATTTTATAAGCTGAATGATAATATTAATAAATAAAATATTATAGTTAATTATTATTTAAGATAATAATTATTTTATAAGCTGAATAGAACTTAAAATATTAGTGTGGCAATTGGAGAAAAGGAAAATAGACTAAGGTTTTCATGCAATCATCATTCATCCATGAATAAAGCAAAATAGAGACTCTAACACCGAAGAGTTAAAATCAGAGATCAACATCCCATAACATTTGAGTATCAAACTAAAGAAATAAATGCTTGAAATCTACGAAGAAATAAAAGAAAGATCTAAGGGGAATTGGTCGTGCTGTGGGCGACCGGTTCATGTGCTGCCCAGATGCCATGCGCCGGCGCCTTTTCCAGTACCGTGTTCTGGGCCTGCGGCTCTTCCATCAGTGTCCTTTCGCCTGCTTGCACAATCTCGCCCGTCAGCAGCCTCTGCATCTGGAACTCCGCCAACGCTGCATCCATGGACCAGTTTCCACCTCCCTGTGTTTTCTCACCCGCCGGCGCCGGCGTCGGAGGAATCGTGGCCGTGGTCAGGGCGACGCCGTGGCCGGCCGGTGTAGCGGCGTCCTGCATAGCCATCGCGCGCCGCCCCTGCGCGAACCGCACGCGCTCGAGCCTGTTGCTGACGATATTCAACTTCAAGTTCAGCACCTGCATGAGCCTGCCCAGGTCGGCCACGCTGACGTCCTCCAGGCTCCTCCCGGCGATGCACTGGTGCATGAGGATCATGGACTCGAGCTCCGCGTTCTCGCGCTCGACCCGCCGCAGCCGCTCGACGGTCTTGTCGACCCACTCGCGCATGAAGCTCTCCCGGTCGATCATCTTCTTGCTCTTGTCCTCCACCGGCATGCTCTTGAGGGACGTCAGGATTTCCGTGGCCACAGGTAAGGACGGCAACACGTCCGCATGTTCCTGACCCTCCCCAAAGACGACGACGCAGACTCTGATGTCGCACATGGTGGTCAGCTCTCTCGCCTTCTTCATGAGGCTTTCCTTTCTCTTCTTGAACGTGGAGTTCCGGGCAGAGTAGCGGGTGATCCGGGCGAGCTTCATCTTCTTCCTGTCCATGCCCTTCTTCTTCTTCTTCTTCTTCTTCTTCTTCTTCTTCTTCTTCTTCTTCTTCTTCTTCTTCTTCTTCTTCTTCTTCTTCTTCTTCTTCTTCTTCTTCTTCTTCTTCTTCTTCTTCTTCTTCTTCTTCTTCCGCCCCTCTCCTCCTCCTCCTCCGCTTCTTGTACAGGTTTTGGGTATATAAAGAGGAGGAGGCATCATTATGGTAAACACAAGGTTTCCTTATGTTGACAAGATTCTTAATTAAGATTTTTTTCTTTTAAATTTTAAATCTTTTAGTCGTATGTTTTTTTTGAAGTACGCATAGCTTTTTATTCAAATTCAAATAGGTTTTAACTTTAATTATTGGAAAATATCTTTATTTCCTTTTTTTATACAAACATGTCTTTCTTCTTCTTCCTCCCCCCTCCTCCTCCGCTTCCTGTTCTTGTACAGGTTTTGCATATATAAAGAGGAGGAGGCATCATTATGATAAAAATAAGGTTTCCTTATGTTGAAAGATCCTTAATTGAGATTTTTTTCTTTTAAATTTTAAGTCCTTTTTGTGGTATGTTTTTTGGAGTACGCATCTGCGCAGAGAGAGCTTTTTATTCAAATACAAATAGGTTTTGACTTTAATTATTGCAAAAGATCTTTGAAATCTTTATTTCCTTTTTTGTAATACAAAACATAAATAAAGAAGTAAAGCTTTTTGACGGATATTAACATATATATATATATATATATAATCTATCTTTTGTTTATTTTAAAAATTTATGTCCTTATTTTATAGTTGAAGTCCTACTCAATTTAGGAGTCCTCTGTCTGAGAACAGGGAATGTGCTTCTTGATTGATGGTAGGAATAACGTTAACATTTTGAGCTCAAGGGGTAATTTACTCTTCAACCGCGGCATGCAAATTGAGAGGTTGGTGACAATTGAGTTACGTCTTCGACCGCTGACGGTCAGTACCGAGTAGGACCAACAGGCAAAGGTTGGAGTAATTTTCATTCATTTTTTTGGTGTTCTTTCTTTCGTCCGAAAATTATGACCGCTATTTTTAAACTAGTTTACTCAATTGCCCTTCGCACAATTTAAATATATATTTTAAAAATAAATTAAAATATAATTTTATATTTTTATTAAATTTATAACATATAAGAACTATTTTTATGACATACAATCTATCTATAAATATTTTACGTTTGAATTAAGAAAAAACATTAATTAAGCTTATATTTTAAAAACATTTAAGATGATTGTAAAAAGTATTATATATTTTATGATATTAGAATAAGTATTATTCTATATTTCTTATCGATAATTAATAAATATTTTATCTAAAATAATATCATATATTTTAAAAAATGATATTGAAATTTTCAAATCCTACTCTAAATAATAATTAAAGGTGATATGGTTAAGATATCATATTATAAATTAAAGGATAATTATGACTCTTCATTATATTTTAAAAGCATAATTTAAAGCTAGATAAATGTTTTAAGGTACTATAGTATAGCAACACCCGACTTGGAACCTGAATTGAGCAAGGGATCCGGATCGGATTGCCAGATGGAATTATAATAAATTAATACAAAATAATAAAATAGATATGAAATGGATATATTAGTTGTGAAAAGTTGTCTCCCAAAGGCCAATTAGATATTAACTGTTTCAAAGATACATGAATGAATTATCAAGAAAGAAATAAAAAAATGGTCCGTGTTGCATTATTGAGACACACCACTAAGACAGAGGCTAGGCACATAAATAACTAAAGTTTGGCTCTATCTATCTATACACAAACCATGCACGCCAAATGGTGACGATAATAAAATCTTCACAATAAAATTAATACGTAATCTAATTAATCTCCTGCGAGGCACTATCTCAGTGGGTGAAGCCGAACACCAGGGTGTGCGAGGCTGATGGTTATTCCCATAACCGATCACTACGTCGCATCGCTTGCAGCGCTTGGCGAGAGCGAACCCGATAAGCAGCAGGTTGGCGGATGCACTGAGGCCGACGAAGATGCTGAGGGCTTTGTAAAGAGGGAGGTTGCCATAGTCATGGTGCATCTCTTGCGGTATAGAGGCCCCACATGTAAGAATGTCGGCACCCTGAGCCCACTTAGCGACAGAGGGGAGCAACAAAGAGTGCTAGTGTAACGCCTCCAAATCGATTCCTGTCATGTGGCGAAGATCAATTTGAAAACGCTACGATATGCTATGACTTTGATCCTAATATTGACCATATCTCAGTCAAGAACCGAGACACGTCAGTGGAAGAAAGAATAATAATGAAATAAAAAAAATCAAATGATAACTTTACTTTGCGGAAGTCTAAAAGTGGCCATATCATTTCTGAGAAATAAAATAAAATTTTACATCATGAATCTAAATGCGGAAGGTAAAGAAAACGGATAGACAATCTAAAAATTTTTGTGGTACATGTGTTGTCTTGCCGCCAGAGCTTCGTCACCACATACCTACTCTATCTCGTCACTGATCTGATCCTGTGAAAATCAGACACAAGGGATGAGGTCCTCCCGTAAGCTTTACAGCCTAGTGGGGAATCACATATATACGATGCATGACATGAATAGAATAATCAGCGATAAATAATCATGCTTAACTTGAACGTGAAAGGATAACATGTCAGTATCATAGATCACAATAGGAGTAAGAGTAAGAAACGAAATATATCATGAATCATGAGAATCAAATGATGTTTAGTAAACTTGGAATCATGGCATACTTGGCTTGACTTAAACATGCTTCTTGATCCTAGATTATTATTAGAATCAAGGTGACTTTAGGGGCCTTTAGTTCTTGGGGTATGCCGAGCAAATGATACAGCCTTGTGCGGGTCAGTAGGTGATCAAACCATGACCAAGAGAGCTACCCTTATCTTATTGCACTTGGCTTAGAACCCATCGTTAATATTTCATATGAACTTATTAATAATTTTTAATAACTTGTGGCTATTTGCCTTTTGTTTAATGTATACGATAAGATCAATAAGAAATAAATCAATAAGAGAATAGATCTTGAAGGTCAGTGAGGAATCTACGTAGAGTCAGAAAAATAGGATCAATTATATATATGTAATATTGAGATTAAAAAGGGAAAATAATTAATAAATCTAATAAAAAGGGTTTTTGGAAATCGGTCGACCAGTTCAGGGGAACGATCGACCGGTGTTCTACGGGTCGGTCAACCGGTCTGTTCAGATCAGTTGATCGATTGGTTGATTTGGGCTAATCGGATCGATCGATCCGTTCAGTTGAATGGTTGACCGTTGGGCAGAAATCGATCGATCGGTGGATAGGGATGGGTCGACCGGTCGGCATATAAAGAAATCAGCTGTGGTCATGATATCGGAAGATGATAGGAGAAAGAAGAGATCTCAGCACGACTTGAAATTGAGACGAGGCGGAAAGGACCGATCGTTCGTGCCCAGCAGCTTGGCGGCGGTCCAAAAATCCAGCAAGGGTCTCGTGAGATGTGGGGAGAAGAAGTTTAAGGAAATTCTATTTTATCTTGTATAAACCTCCCCTCCTAATATGATCTAATGAGATCAATTAACACTTGGCTTTTCTAACTTTGAGTAGGATTTGGATCTATTTCCCTCAGCCGTCCAAGTCCATCATGATTTCTTTTCCTTTTTCTTTTTTTTTTGTTTTGGGTCGGTTGTTACGGCTGGTTCTCCGACTACGGCATCAGCAGAGGGCTGCAGCGGTGGCGGCATCATGAGCACCAGTTATAAAAAGGAGTTTTTTTTGGGGTGGAACTTCTGTTAGCTCAAATCTCATACCGTTAATACCTTGCATACCAGTTATAAAAAGGAGTTTTTTTGGAGTGGGAGGGGGTGTGGTGTTGGGAGGAGGGAGGAGTTGAGGAAAGCCATCGGTTGAAGTTATACAAAAGAAAAGAACAGGGACAAATTGAAGAAGGAAGCTTAAATATTTTTGTTCTGCACAATTGACGGGTCGGTCACAATAACCTGCATTTATAAGATGACTGCTTCAGCAACTTGCTCGAGAATATTAAAAACTTAGAACTGAAAGATTATCAACGTATCGTAGTATTGGTGTGAACAACACCAACTCTTCTATTCATCTTCCAACAGAAGAAAAAAAACTGATATAAGTATAACTTTATATATTCTAAACTGATCTAACTTAACTGTGCTGTTGTCTTTTTGATAATGCATGCAGGGGAGAAAGTAGAAGAAGGAAAGCACTTAAAATGCAAAAATATAGGAAAAAGAAGAAAATAGAATGGAGGAAGGATAGAAGTTTGAAACGGCCACTTATGATTGAGCTTCATATAAATATAAGATATCGATAATCTATCGTCCGCGGGGTACATGGGATACGAGAGATTGGATGATAGTTGGATTATGCCAAAAAGTCACCAACATGTGCACCGAGTGTAATCAAGGGATTCGCTTGGAGCATTATTAGGTCACTTGCCATTGTTTTTCGTGTCAAACTTAGGTGGGTCCACCCAAGATGGAGTATTACACTACCAAGATATAGCACGGGCTGATAAGTCCACCAAGCCTTGGTTTAACATTTAGAAATCTCCTAAGTCCGAAAATGGGGGCATCAAGTACCACTGTTCAAATATTTGGCACATAGAATATTAGGATTTTGTGATAACGTGACGAATATGTTCTGGACGATGACCGCTCCCATGTAAACTCTGCAATCAATATGCACACACTACAAGACAATCGCGATTTTCCGATGGACAATTACCGATGGTCAAATATCCTTCGCAAGTTTCGACGGACGTCAGAATTTTCGATGACTGAAATCGTTGGAAATATAAAATAATAATTTATATGATAACGCTCCATCCGTATTATTTTATAATAGAAGACTCATTTATATTAATATTGTAGCTTTCCCACGGCTGCAACCGTCGTGAAAAATATAAAAAATAATATTTTATATTGTAAAGTGAGCATTCGTACGACTGTAGCCGTCAAAATTTTCGAGAGCTCAAATCGTCGGAAATATAAAATAATAAATTATATGACTCGTATAAATTTTTTAATATAACGACATATACATTTTATAATATTTATAAAATAATAATGTGTAGAGGGCTTTCCCATGATCGCATTTGTCGGAATTTCTCACGATTGCGACCGTTGAAAATATAAGATAATATTTTAGAAAATAATAAGGTATATAGGGTGTTCCCACTGCCGCAACTGTTGAAACTTCCCATGGCTGCAGCCGTGGGAAACTTTAAACATTATTTTATTCCCATTTCATATTATTCGCCTTTGAATAAAAAAGGCCTTTCCCACTGCAGCAGTGGGAAACTTTAAATATTATTTTACTCCCATTTCATTTTATTCTCCTTTGAATAAAATAAAGGTCTTTTCCACAACCACAATCAACGGAACTTCCCACAGTTGTAACCGTAGGAAAGGTGAAATATTATTTTATAGGCCGTTGAATAAAAACTTAAGGTCGTTCCCACGACCGCAGCTGTCGGAACTTCCTATGACTGCAGTCGTGGGAAAGTTTAAATATTATTTTACATTATACGCCCTTTAATTTCAAGAAAAGGCGTTTAATTTACATCGAGGGACGACTAAAGCGGTCAATAGAACTTCCATAAATAAACCCGGCCCCAATCTTCTCCCCTTCACTTCTCTCTCGTGCAACCACGACCACCTCTCTTCCGACGATCTCCCGCTCCGGCGACCTGCATATTAACTCACCTTCGTCGGTTACATGCTCCCGCTCCGGCAGGTCTGATGACCTACTCCTGCTCACCCGCGTCGGCGACTTGCTCCCGCTCTGGCGACCTGCTCCCACTCTGGTACGCTTCGGCAACTTGCTCTCACTCTGGCATGCTCCGGCAACCTGCTCCTGCTCCTGCTCACCTGCGCCGGCAACCGACGTCTGACGCTACCTTCTCCCGCTCCGCGATCGACCTTCGAAGGATGCACACACAACTCCGACGACTGGCGATCCCTGCTCTTGCTCCGGCGATCGACCTTTGAAGGATGTGCTCCAAACTTCGACGACCCTACTCCCGCTCCGGCGATCCCACCATCTATGGTACGTGATGCATGAAAAATACAACATATATTTAGATGTGCATCTAATCTTATTTAGAATCATTGGCATATAGCATGCATTAATTTATGGCTTCATTTACTTTAATTTTATAAAATATAAATCTACTCAAATTCTGTGTTTTATTGCAGAAAAAGCAAGAGAATTGAGCTACAAAGCCATAGAAACAAATGACGCTCAAATCAGAGTTAAAATAGAAACAGAAATCACAAATTAGTGGAGATTGTCATGGCTAAATTGAATATATTGGGTCATTATGTGACCGTAACGGTCGTAACAACAGGAGCATGAACAGTACGTTACGGTCGGTTAAAATATCCAATTTTGAACTAGAAACTTGCCCGAGTTGCGGACCATGACTAAGATGTTACATGCCATTAAAATCTAACTTTTACTTTGATTTAGACAGTGAGAGGGCGTGAAATCAGTGTTATGGACCGTTAAATTCATATTATAGGTCGTTACAGAGCTATTTTGGGGCGTTACAGGCTGTTTTCAATCTTTCTTCGACTTTTCTTGAGAATTTTAAGTTCAGATCGAACTCAATCTTTATCCTAAGCCTCAAGGATGATTAGGAAACATATTTACTTAGATTTGAAGGAGTTTTGAATGATTTTAAAGACCTATCAAAATCTATTCCGAATTTATTTATTTTAACATGAAAAGATTTCAAAGCAAAAAACTCTACCCGAATCCTTGGGACAACTAGAGGGTATAAATAGAGGCCCTATGAGATAGAAAAATGTGTGCTTGGGTGTGCTTGAGACCTGGATCCGTGCCATATTGCAAAAGACGAATTTCAAGACTTGAAGATCAAGTGAAGAAGAAAATTGCTTAGTAACTCGTCGTTTGTGTTGTGCAACGTTGAGAGGTCTCGAAAGTTGAGAATTCTTCTTCTATCTTTTATTTGGATGCTCTTTTATCTAGTTCTTATAGTTTTATTTCTATAATAGAGATTTATATTCTTTTCAAGAAGAAAAACTGTTTGAACCTTGTTATTAGTTAAGTTAATTAAACTTTTCAGTTTCTTTTGATTATGCATGCCGAGTTCATTGCCTTTTGATAAGTAATTTGATTTCTAAGATTAGATTACAAACTTGTATGTGGGGTGATTAGTTTCATGAATTATTATTGCTTTGATAATTGATCTTTATCCTTTTAAGTTGAAGCATACATAACGTGTGTTCGGTAACTCATTATTTGTGTCGAATTTTGTGTGATCTATTATTCTATCTAGATTTATGGGTGAATAATAGTATATGGGATACATATTAATGCATCTTAACTCTCTGTAAGATTAAGAATTGACTCGTTATTTGCAGTTATTAGTTTTATTAGAAGTTAAGATAGTTTGGTTTTCTCGTCTTGATAGGTCAATACTTTAGGTACTCATAATCTGTCTTAAGAATCGAATTCATTATTTTCTATTATAACTCAATTATTATAGAGGATCATACACGTTTATCTTTACATTAATCATTCATAATTCTCAAGGCTCAGCACCATTTTATTATATTTTCTGTTATTTAATTTTCTGTACATCTATTTTCTATTTTCATATCACAACACCATTTTCTTCTCTTAGTAGATTACTGAGATAGATTATATTTAACTAGTTACTCGTGAGTTCGACACTCTACTCTCTACTTTATTACTTGATATGATTAGTGCACTTGCTAGCAATTTTATTGTTACAAATTCAACGCATCAGTACGCCTTGCCCATCTCCTGATTTCCCAGTCTCCACCCACGGTGGGATTTGGCTGGAGACGGTTGGTCATCTTCGATGTCGAAAAGTCAGCTTCTTGTAGTCACCACGACCGTTCACGGCCATATGCGAATATTCGACCGTTCACGGCCATATGCGAATATCCGATCGTTCACGGCCAGATCTGACTGTTGACGGTCATCACAGCCATGAACGACCAAATTCGGCCATCGCCGTCACAGCCATGAATGGCCACATCCGGCCAGATTCGGCTGTGCATGACCGTCACGACCATGAATAGCCATATCAGACCGTCATGACCATGATCAGCCAGATTCGGCCATTAACGATCGTCACGGCCATGAACGGCCACATCACCATCATGAATGGCCAGATCCAATCACCACGACCATGAACGACCATATCCGGCCATCCACGGCCATGCACATCCAGATCCGACCGTTCACGGTAGTGACCAAATCCTGTTGTTAACGGTCACGGTCCCATTCAGTCGTTCACGGCCACATCGGCCAAAGCCGGTCGTTCACGGCCTGTTCACCATGTTCAGTTATGATTTATGCTTTTCAAATGGTTGCAAATAGAGTTTACGATGTTTCCACACAAATCATCGGACCAACAGTTACCTGACGAGAATGCATCACATTCGTACTCTTTACCTTCTTGTGAGTGTTTTTTTATTTTATTCAATAGATTTAGCATTTCACAGGAATTTAGATTAATTTATTCTTTTTTATTGTGTAGAAACAAATTAATTTATTATGTAAATATTTTTTTGTAGATGTTTCATTTTGGTAAAGAAAAAAGTAAGGGTAAAAGAGAAGGGTCAAGAGAAGGAAAAAGAAAAGGGAAAAAAGAAAACCACTATGAGAGAAAAAGGAGGTGGAGAGAGGGCCATTATGCCTAAACCTACGGGGATTCGCATAATAAAGCATCAGGCTGCATCGGACCCTCCTTCGAATGATGATTCAACAGAGGACATCCACATGCCTGAAATTGCTGACATGGAAACGTAAATGCCGAAAGACTCCACCAATGCTTCAACATTGAGAAATTAGTATAAGAAATATCTATTGTTTGATGGTAGTTGTGGGTAAGTGACAGTACATATATTTAGTATATGTTTAACAAATATTGTACATAAAAATATCTTATTTTATTTTTACAGGTTTGTCATTGCTGGTACTAAGGTAATTAGACAGTAATATACAGAGGCATGGCTTACATGGAGAGATATTTCTTATGCTACGCGACAGATGTTATTTAGAGAATTTCATATTATACTATTCATCTTTATAGCTTACAATATAAATTTAGTTGTTATTTATTTTTAATCCATATTTCTTCCTTTGAAGGCTGACGTATGGTGGGACTCCAAGCATACAAATCAAATGTGGAAGGCCTTCAATTTTAGGTGCTCGAGACGAGTGTCCTCGTTGTTACACGGGCTATAGGAGAATGGCCTGATTGGATTTCAGAGGCAGTTTGGACCGAGTTAGTAGCTAGGTGGTCCACTGAGGCGTACACATTCAAGTGTGAAAAAGCGAAGACAAATCGAGAATCCGACTATGGAGCATGCCTACATGTGGGTAGTTGTGTATCTATGTTGACAAGTGCCAAGAGTCTGGTAAATATTTGTAACTTTATAATTTCATTTGATGACTTTAATGTTCTAACTTTGATTTTAATTGTAGGAAAAAGAGATAGGTAGAACATCCATGGAAGATGAGATTTTTCTTAAAACTCATCCAAAGAAAATTTTCGAATGGGTTTCATTCTTTTCTCAGGAGACATATGTAAGAATATACTTTCATAACGTAATTTTTATTACAAATGAATTAACAGATATCACTATGTAAATTTACAAGAGAATTATAAACCAAAAGAAAGCTGAGCACCATACACAAGTCACACAAGAGGGGGTGACACCATTGACCTCTCTGCAATTATGGATGGATCATGTCGGAGTGAAGAAGGTGCGCATCTATAGTATCGGATTCTTGGTTACACATGCGGATATTGGATATGGTCGAAAAACAATATCCGGTTATCCAAATCAAAATGTGCGACAAGTATTTGATAACATGTGGGAACAATGAGTAACGGAATTCTAATAAGTGCTTTGACAAGAATATGAGCGGCAAGAACAATCATTTGAGCGGTGACAACAGAAAGAAATGAAAAAATTGATGCACCAAATGATGCGTGGCCAGCAAGACGACTGACGATGACGACCATGAACCCTAAAATTATAATGTATTCAAATTTATTCAACTTTAATTTCCAAATTTATGTATTTTTTGAATTTACTAAAATTTTCAAAAAAAAACTTCATTTTTTTAAAACAATTCTTTCCCACGAAAAGTTTTGACGCTTCGGATCATCGGTAACTAAATTAATAAGAAGTTCATATATAATATAATATAACAATTACGCTAGGTATTTTATTATTAATATTGCTGACGGCCTGAACCGTCGGTAATTCTAATTTCATTCCCGCATGCCCTCCCCGCCACTTTTTCCATCACATCCCTCTATATCTTTCTCCTCTCTCTCTCACTCCCACCGACCGAAGTCGCACTCCGTCTGGCATTCTCTCCCTCGGCGATCTCCCTCCGACAGAGCTCTCCTTCCGACAACGTTCTCTCCCTATGGTGCTCTCTCTTGCCGACGACTCCCTCCCTCGTTCCCTCTCCCTCTCTCATGATATGGTCAGATTTGGCTGACCTCAATCTCCCTCTATCCTTCCCGCCCCCGCGATGTGGCCGGCCACTGCTTGATCCGACGGCCAAGCAGTGGATCGGGTTGCGGGCGGTCGCCTGGCGTCAGATCTGGCTGTGGGCGTTGGAATATGACCGCCAGGCATTCGATTGGCTGCCAAGTAGCCACAGCATGACCAAATATGTTGTGAGCGACCAAATCTAGCCGCCGGATGTCTGATTTGGCCGTCAGGCGTTCGCTCAGCTGGCCTAATCGACTGCGGTGGCTGGGTCCGGCTGCCTACAATCGATTGATTGTGCACGGGCAGCCGAATCTCACTGCGGGCGTTTGATCCAGCTGCGTGTGGAAATTTTTTTTAATATTTAAAAAAAACAACGTCTAAGGCCATCAGAAAAGCATATATCCATCGGAAGTTTCCACAGCAAAAATCGTGAAAAAGGTTTGTCACGACTGAGAACTTTTGACGACTTCATGGGGAAGTGTTTCCCACGGCTAAAGCCGTGGCAACCATTTCCCATAGCTTGGGTCTTGGAAACTTTCCACGGCTTGGGCTGTGGGAAATTTCGACGTCGGAAAATATTTACAATGAGCACTTTTTTGACGGTTCTCTTTCGTCATAATATCTGTCATAAACTAATATTTTCGATGAAATTTTCACAATTTCTGATGGTTCAGGCTCTCGAAAATAGTAATTTTTCTTGTAGTGACAAGAGGAGTGATTTTGGCCACCGAGAAGAGTGGGAACATCCATGAGAGGGCTTTTACTTCATTTGCCTTTCACGGGTCTAAGAAACATAAATCACGAAATTATCACATAAGCCTTAGTGGTTATCTTTATTGATTCTTACCTTCATTCGATTTTTGTTTTTGAGTCTTGTTCTTGGTTCTACGTTAAAATCTCATAAAAGTTAATGAAACTTTACATCCTGCAATTCTTAGTGTAGTACCATTTTATTTCCACACTTTTAGTTGTCTTCCTTGAATTCAGTTCTTCTCTCTTTTGGCAATATTTTTGTGTTAGACTTTGGTTTGGTTCCCTTGGGATGATTCCTAGGTAATGCATTTTTGCAGTCTCATTCGTGTGCGTTGAAAATTTTATACATTTTAAAGCTGATTCGAAATTTTCTATCAATTGCTTCACTTTCATAAGTGAGGATGAGGAACTTTACTCTTTTGACTCATTGGCTTTCCTTTGGGGATGTGATTTTTCTTCGCATTATTATGCGTTCTTTTAACTTGTGATGAAAGTTAGTCTTGTGATCAACTCTATCTCTATATTACAAGCCATCTAAATGTTCTCCAAATAAAAACATCTTTTGTACAACAAAATGACGCAAGAAATATGCTCTGGTCTTGCAGTCAAGCTCCCTTCTGCCATTACAATCGAGGGCCAATCTCTGTCCGGCCTGAGGAAACTTTTGCACGCCTCCGTTACCTTTTGGGAGGCCTACACGTTAAAATTATCTATTTCTTAATTAACATATATAGTTATGAGATGCCAAGTAAGTGTTAAAATAGTGCCAATTAAGCTTATATGTGTTACATGTGTAGGCAACAATAGGAATATGTCTTCATATTGACGTCTACATAGCGTCGTATTAAATGTAACATCACATAGCATCTCCGAAGCAGCGACGCTAACGTCACGTAACGCTGTCGATGCGAGAACAACACTAGGTTCTCCCGCGCACTTTCGCTCCATGGCGTGCAATAATAGCAGCTACTTGCGTCGCTATGACGCCTTCGTTAGCGTCTATTCTTAGATATGCTAGACAATGCTAATGTGACGCTATTAATAGGCAAGTAGCGTCACATATTCGAGTCTCAACTAAGACGCTATAATGGCGCTCGTGACGTCGACTTAGCGTCACCATATTTCGAGACGCTATTTGACGTCGTTAATCGTCAATTTTCTTATAATGCTACTTGAGACTGTCCCTTGGCTTGTAAGTCCTGACACAAGGTTAGAATTCTAGTTCTAGAGGGGTCTAGAATCAGAATCGGAGGAGAATAAATTACCAAACTAGAATCAAGAAAAAAGGGCGCAGAGTAAGTTATGAAATAATAATAGGAATCCGATCATGAGCGAAAACAAGATGACGTCAATGTGCAATAATGTAATGATCACAATTTAAAATAAGATTTAATTAAATCTTAAAACTCAAATTTATTAACTTAGATAAAATAATCTATTCCCTAATGTTTCAATTTTTTTCAATAAAAAACTAGCTAGGTGAAGAAATTTATTAATCGTGATGGGAATACGAAGATGGTCTCATATATGATTCATATAATAATTTATCGGTCGTCTCCAAGATCTATATATATAAAAGGAGAGGTAAAAAGTGCCACGTGTCGAGCTCTCATAAATTGAATGTATAAAATGATAATCTTAATTATATAATCATAGATACTCAAAAGTTAGTTATTAAAATTATATAATTATATTTTTTATGTTTTTAAATTCTACGTTTGAAACTATAAATAAAGTTATTTTTAGTTTTATTTTCATATTTTAAGTTAGTTGTTAAGTATATAAAATTTTATTTATTCATGTTTTAAAATTCCATAGGGGTTTCACTTTCTCAAAGTTAGTTATTAAATATATATAATTTTATTTATTTGTGCTTTTAAATTTCATATTTGTAACTATAAATAGAGAGACTTTTAATTTTTATTTGCATACTTCACGCTCTCTTTGAAGATGAAAAGTATGTTAGAACCTACAAATATAGGTTTGTGCATAATAAAAAAAATATATATATTTGTCCAATAAAAATACTAAATGTGGTAAGAAAAAATACTTATATTTATCTAATAAAAGATATTAAATATTATAAGAGATTTTCATTTTTTATTTGCATACTCGATGCCTTCTTTGAAGACAACGAGTGCATGCAGACCTACAAATATTGGTTTGCATATGATAAAAGATACTTATATATAATTTCTCTTTGTATAAAAATAATCAAATATTATATATATATATATATATAAGGAAAGATTAAAAATATTATGTTATGATATGTACCTAGAGTTAGAGATATGCATTTCGTACTATAATGATAATATCTATTGATGATTAATATAAGTATAATAAATTTTTTAAATATAATATTTATGATAACATGTATCAATTTACAACTTATTTATCTATGTATGCATATCTATATATAATTAAGAGGTTAAACAAATTATTCAACTAATATAAATGAAATATTTTTTCTGTAACAAATAATATATGAATAAATTATACACCTTTTGTACTAATATTTATACTTATATATTATGTATACTAATGAATTTTAGTTGTATATAGTTATTTTTTGTTGCTATCATGTTGTTATTCTATGATAGAAGACTTATATATATCAACCATTTTACAATATCAAAACAACTATAATTCGTAATTATTTTATTATTGTTGAATAGTTCGTTATAATCAATACATAATACTTAATCAGTTGATATCAAATAATCAACCAAATTTAATTATTTTATTATTACTAGCGGTTTGTTAATTTATTATTATATATATATATATATCTATATGTCATAATTCATTATAAATCAAGATAGGATTAATCAATTAACAATAAAATAATTAACCAAATTTAATCATTTTGTTTTATTATTGTTAGCATTTTGTCAATTTTATTACTACTGCTACTACTACTATTACTACTACTACTACTACTACTACTATTATTATTATTATTATTATTATTATTATTATTATTATTATTATTATTATTATCATTATTATTATTATTATATCTTTATGTGTGTGTATATATATAAGTAGAAGTTAAACAAATTATTCAATTACTATAATTTTTTTATGTAACCAATAATATACGAAGTAGATGATATAATTTTGTGCTCATAATATTTATAATCATATATTATTTATGCTAATAATTTTTAATTGTATATAATTATATTTTATTGTTGTCAAGTTGTCATTCTATTAAGGTGATAAAAGACTTAACTATATGAATCATTTTATAATATTAAACAACTTAGATTCGTAATCACTTTGTTATTCGATATGTCGTTAACCACTATAAGATATGTAATCAACTAATAAAAAAATATTCAATCAAACTTACTCATTATGTTATTATTATTAATAGTTTGTTAATTGATTAAGATATTCTAATGAACTAATAACAAAATTTTCAAATGCTATAAATGAAAGATTTTTCTAGAAATAGTAATTTAATACTCAATAATATATGAAATAAATTATATATTTTGTGGTAATATTATTTATAATCATATATTATTTATGGTAAGAATTTTTAATTGTGTATAGTTATGTTTTTGTCATTATTCTATAAAAATTAAGAAAATAGAAGACTCATGTATATTAACAATTTTATAATATCAAATAATTAGGATTCATAATATTTTATTTATAATAAGTTAATAACAAAATTTTCAACTATATAAATGAAAGATTTTCAGTAACTAGCAATATGATAATCAATAATATATAAAATAAATGATATATTTAAATTCTAATAAAATTTATAATCATATATATTATTTATGATAACAATTTTTAGTTGTATATAGTTATTTTTTTGTTGTTCTATCGAGGAAATAGAAGACTTAATATATCAATCATTTTAGAATATCAAATAATTTGGTTTCATGATAATTTTTGTATTATTAGATAGTTCGTTATAAATTAATTTGTAATCAGTAAAGTATTCAAATAAACTTAAACATTTTACTATTTTACTAACAATTTATTAATTAATTAAGATATTCTAATGAATTTAATAATAAATTATTTAACTATTATAAATGAAATATTTTTTGTAACAAATTATTCAACTACTATAAATGAAAAAAATCTATCATTATCTACATGATATATAAAAGTCTTAATAATTGTTATTAGCTCTAACAAAGAAAAGATATGTCCAAAAGGATAATAGAAAGAAACATTGTCATACATGATAGTATTTTTTTTTACTTAATTTATGCATTTTTATCTTTTTTCTATGGAATAATAGTTATCAATAATTTCTTTACATCGTCGTTGAAATCATATTTTTGACATTGCCCTCACAATTAATTATTATTTTCACTTATGTTTTTACAACTTTAGTCACAATTTTTTATATTTGAATCTCAAAGGAGCATTTCCTAACGAGTTATTTATGAATTTTTTGATAGAGGTTTTTTCATTTTTATTTTCTTTCGTTGATAACAATTGTCAATAAATAAAACTATGATATAAATAATTTCTATCTCATTAAATAAGGTATCGTATATTTATTTTTTTTGTAAATTTTTTTGTGTGGCATAATATTCAATGCATATAATGTTAATAAACTGATAGTGCAATGTTTATATAAGTATACATGCAAATTTTTTAATGTTAAATTGAGAAAAGAGATGACGAGTTGATACGATTTCATTATGTGATATGATATTTTTTTTTATTGATAGCACATAGGTTGTATATAATTTAAAATTATTTGATAAATTAAATATTTTTCAATGTTTTTTTATATAGCATGGCTCAAAATATTAACTTCATCTCTTAAATCTAATTAAGATGTAATGAAATACCAAAGTTTGTGTGATTAGATTGTACAATACTACAATGTTCTCGACTATCATAATTCGAACAATACGCACTCCTACGAAATGATATTATAAAATAAAAAAATATCAATAGAAATATATTTTTATATTCAAATATAAAATTACATTTTAAAATCTATATATTTTATACTATTTTGTTCCATTTTGCAATGAGGTCGTTCATTATCTCATGTGAAATTATTTCTAAAAAAAATATTTCCACATAAATAATAAGTTATTTCACAAGTAACAAATAAAAAAGGCCTTAAAATTTTTTACTACGATGATGATAGACAAATAGCAAATGAGGTCACAAATATATTATTAAAAAAATTTGAAATTTTCTTGAGACATTATAATATTATTTTTCATTTATTATGTTTTTTATGTATAGTTGTATGATTTTTTTATTTTTAATATCAGTTTTAAACTTTTTATATGAATAATTTGTCATGCTCCTGTGTATCGCACGAGGTCTTATATTAGTAAAATTTAAAACGAGAGATGCAAAAAGTTTACGTTTCGATAATTCCAATTTTAGTTAAATATCGATCTAATATTACAATTGAAAAATGCTAATGTATTTGTCATAGAAACTTTAAACATATAACACTACAACTGGTCTCCACTATAAAAGTATGAATCGGCTTAGATGATCGGTGCAAGCATATTCATTCAAATTGAATCAAAAATTTTATTAAAACAATGAAATTTATATTTATTTTAATCAAACAAAAATGTTGGCTCGAACCTTGGCAGTTCAATCCGGTTTTAATCAAATTCGAACAGGTACATTTTTTATTATTTATTTTTTGATATCGTTATCAGAAATCTCTAATGTTCGAGATTATTAGTATTTTACTAAAATAAAAAAAATAATTTATTCTTTTAATTAAGATTCGAATTCTAAATTATACCGATTCATCGTGATTATGAAAATATTTTTTTATCGTGAGGCGAGTCGGACTGAAACAATTGCCATCTATGGCTGAACGGCGATCGGTCCGATCTAATGAACAGTGACGTCTCCGCAGAAGCGCGTGTACGTGTCCCCTTCTGCAGTCCGCAGTTCCTGTTCCCCGGACGTGTCAGCGCGGCGACTCTCGTGCTCTGGTTTCGCTCCAGGTGAGCTGCTACGTGGCCCACTTCACCGCTTCCCCCACCACCACCGTCGCTCGCTCACTCCCCTGTCTTCGCATAAGTAGCGGGCCGCTAGACCTCCCCCAATCCTCAAATTGCGGATGCTTGCACGGAGTTCCGAAATCCTAACGATCGAGCGTAGCTAGACTGCACTGTCCTGGACTGTTCATCTTTGCCAAGCTCAAGCCTTCACGCACTCGGAGCAGGTAGGTAAGGACCCCCATCATGTCGTCTGAACAGGAGAGGCGCGAGCTCGACGACAGGGCGAGGCACGGCGAGACCGTCGTCCCCGGCGGCACCGGCGGCAAGAGCCTCGACGCACAGGAGCGCCTGGCTGAAGGTGTAATAATATATACACGCATATGCATAGCTCGTCAGATTCCTGTAGATGATCTATATATGCATCTATACATGCAGTCTGACATGCATGGTTTGCATGCGCAGGGCGTAGCCGCGGTGGGCAGACGAGGAGGGAGCAGCTGGGGACGGAGGGGTACCAGGAGCTGGGGCACAAGGGAGGGGAGGCGAGGAGGGAGCAGATGGGCGCGGAAGGGTACCAGGAGATGGGGCGCAAGGGCGGCCTCAGCACCATGGAGGAGTCCGGCGGGGAGCGCGCCGCCAAGGAAGGCATCAAGATCGACGAGTCCAAGTACAAGACCAGGAGCACCGACTAAGTTCAGCCCACGTCCTACATGAATATGGCCACCACTGTTGTTGTTCTTGTTTGTTGTTTTCTCTCTTACCTTACCTTTGTTTGCTTGCTTGCTTTTAGCTGGAAGTTGCAGTAACTAGTTGTAGTAGTAGTATATAGTTGCTGTCCACGTACGTACTTGTGGACCATGCATGGTGTCCTAAATTTTGTGGTCTGTGTATGCATACGACTCCCCTGTGGCACCCGTCTGCATGCTAGGTTTCTGATCTTAGTATTTCATTACGTACTCTTTTTTGTGGCCTGATGACAGAGTTTTTGATGGTATCTTCTTGGCAGTGCATTCGGTAGCATAGCATGCATGCGACTCTTACGTACTACGTGTCCTCTTATTCGGATGGGAGACGAAACCTTCGTGTAATATATGTTCCAGGGTTGTATGATATTGAAGGAAGAATTAACGGAACTAAAATTTCTTTGCACATAAAAAAAGCTGAATGTGTCCCTTTCAAAAATGGTCAACTATATAATTACCAGTTAAAATACACTCCTGAATGAGCATAATGAAAGAACATTATTATTTAAAATTATCAAGTTGTGTTGACAGTGTCCGGAGCGATGTTTGGATGCAACTTAATTGTACTAATATATAATTTTTTAAATGATAAAGCATTTTTTTTATAATGTCGTAGAAAACAATGCAAGTAGATCGAAAGTCATCACAATTCTGGAAAGAATTAAGGTAAAGATAAATACGATGTCGAATATTATATAGTATAATGCTACGTGAAATTAAATAAATATGTATTTAAGAAACTAAGATAATGGAAACCTAAAGAAAAGCGACAGATTATTTATAAAAAAAGTTAAATAAAAATATAAGAGAGAACAACAACCTGAGGAAAAAAAAGATTCCTATAAACAGGAGAAATATAAAAGTATTGAAATGCCAATTTTAGCCAGAAATAAAATAAATAGGATACTAAATATTAATTGTATTATTTTTTTAAAAAATAAATATTAATATTTCATTCTTGTTCTAAACTACAAAAGAATCGCCCTCCTTTCTCTGACTTTGGAATTATTGGAAAAAGTCGCAACGCTTAGATTTAACAAGTAGATAGAATTAATTTTATAAAAATCTACGGAGAACGAAATTTACTGTCTTTTATTTATCGAATAATTTAGCATTACTACATTTAAACCTGACCTTTAAACTTAAATGATATCTTACTCTTTTTTTATTGACTTAAGATTTTATTAATTCATTAATAGTACGCGTAATCTAACATATAGCGTATATTTAATTTCTCGATTAGAGGCGGTTTAAATGTTGCTGATGTTAATGTTAAAATTCAAATGATGATTAGAGTAGAGATCTTGATTTTAAATTTTAGTGATGCTCATATTAAAATCAAAATATGTTATCTTATAAGTGAACATATTCAAATAACTTAATTAAGTTTTTTTCGTGTTGGACTAAACTAAAATTAACAACAGTATATATAATTTCACAAATTATAATTTAATCAAACATGCTACAAATTGCTTTCAGCTGCAAATTTGAAAATAAATATGAACTAGGCAAAAAAAAAAAAAATCGAAAGACAAGACTCAACGGTGATGCGTGTGTTTTTCTCTCTTCCAAAGAACGAACAAAAATTCCAACTTCTTCAAATTAACACATTTCCTATTGGGAGTGTTTGACTGTAACTTTAGTCAAACATATTATTCTGATCAAAGCGTAACCTTATTTTGAGAACTAGGGTTATCGTTGTGGCTTTCGACAAAAAATTTTCAAATTCTCACTTCCGACAAAAACTTTTTAAGTTCTTACTTCCGACGAATTTTTTTTAGTTCTCGTCGAAAGAGTGAAGACCTCATTTTCTTTACTTTTAATTATTTATTATATTTTAATTAAAAAAATATTATTAATTACTATTTAATATTAATATTATTCATTAAATTAATTTTTATATTATCTTAAATAATAATAATTATAATATTTTATTTATTAATATATTATCTCCAACTTATAAAATAAAATATTTAATTCATATTACAAATTTTTCATAAATTATAATATTAAAAACATATAAAAATTAATAGAAATAATATTATGCATTATGACACTTATTTTTATTATTTTAAGTTAATAATTACGTATAATATTTTTATGATAAAAACTATTATTTTAAATAAATAAATACATAATTTTTATTTATTATAATTTTATATCTCATAAAATAATAAATTATATTCTTAATTCTTACTTTTTATTCAAATACTCACTAAAACTATCTATTAAATCAACATTTTAAAATTTCATCATTACATTTTTCATCCAAACACCAAATCTAAACTTTTCTCGAGAACTAATAAGAATTTCCCATCCAAGTACACTCTAGTAAAGTGATAAGGGCTACTTATCACTTAAATAAGTTCTTGAGCTTGAATATTTTTTATTGAAATTTTTTTTGAGAGCCTCATATGCCATTGTCAGCAATGTAGTGAATATTTTTTAGACCGATCTTCAACTTATAAATCGTGCGCATAATTGTTAGCATCACGTGTAAGGTCGACTCAAAAGAATAGGAGGCTTAAAGCAAAATTTAATTTTTTACAGCAATAAAATATTATTATATATAAAAATAATTAATGTATGAAGATAATACATAAGAACTATTTTTAGGTGTCGATTTTCAATGCAAAAGTGTTGTTAAATATGAACAAGAGTAATAATAATATTAATGACAAAATTAAATGAAGTATTATGATTTTAGAGAAAAAATCAAATATAAAAATGGTATAAATTAAATTTAAAAGAAGATATTTAATTATAATGAATTAATTATGATTTAGATAGTGAAGGTAAAAAATATTAGAAGATAAGATAGATATTTAGTGATTTTAAATTAATAAAAATATTAAATTATAAGACCTTGATAATAATTTAATATTATTAAAACTAATATTTAACACATAATTAGAGGCCTTTCATTACGTGAGACCTCAAATAACGCTTGGGTGGCCTCATCCTTGGCCGGCCTTGGCCACGTGAGTTGAGTAATATGCACCGTTTCTAAAAAATGGGATTTGACATAAAATAAAATAAAAGACATCTCCTAGTAAGATTGAAGATGGTACTATCTGATTAATTTAAACTCTCTCATTATAACGATTATACATCATACAGCTCCCACTTGGTTCTAATTCACAAACGAGAGTAGATCATACTCATGGCATCAAAGAATTAAACAAAAAGGAGAAGAAAAATGAAAACCTCCAAGTAGCTATAAAATATTCCCCGAGAATCGGCATATATACTCCCACGTCCTTCTCCACAACCTTATCTGAGCCAGACAAAAGCAAAACCATCAGCATCAGATTCCTCTTCCCTATTGCCCCATCCCCACATGAATCATAATATTCACAAAGATCAACAGATATGCATGGATTAACCTAATTAGAGAATCAAACCAAATGCTAATATGATATATGAACCCTTGTTGCTTCTTCTTATATTGGAATTTATCATTTGAATCTTGCTTATGGAAACTGAGACAAGGAACAATGCCTAAATTTGCACAATGAAGAGGATGCCCCAAAAAAAAAAAAAGGTCCAAAAGCATATACTTTGCACTACATTATTCCTCTTTAGAACGAGTCAGCCATTGCACAAACCAAAAGACCTTGAGTCTGAATATTCGGAAGGTGAGCAAACTCACCTACTTCTTGGTTGGTGGTAGGGTTTTGAAACAAATAGTATTAAAGTCATCTAGAAAATCACCTATTATTTAATTACTCACTTATTTCCTCGAGCTATTGCAACTTTTCATTTCATATACCCAATCATTTTTTCTTAGCTTAAATTTTCTTCAATTATATATTTATAGTTTTACCTTTACTTGATATTAGAAAAATATTTGGGATAAGTAAAAGTAAATAAAAATTCATTAAGAAATATTTGTTTTATTTATTGACTACTAATTTGTTTTTCCTTTAAATCACAATAAGATTAAAAATAATGATAGGATTAAAAAGTTCTAAAAATAATTTGCTGATTTCATACTCAGCCGAATACCACAAACAAGTTAAAAAACGAAAAAGAAATCTACACCGATATGTTTTTTTTTTTCCAGTTACTATTGCTTGAAACTATGAATCATTTTCATCCTTATCCTATCATTTAATTACACTTATTTCCTCGAGCTATTTCAACTTTTCATTTTACCCAGTCATTCTTCTAGCTTTAATTTTCTTCAATTATATATTTATATTTTCCTTTTATTGATATTAGAGCAATCTGTGAGATAAGTAAAACTAAAGAAAAATAAAAATACATTAAGAAACCTTTTTTTTTTGTTTATTGGCTATCATTGTTCTGCTTTTAAGTCACATAAGATTAAAAAAATGATAGGATAAAAAATTAAAGTTTAATAAAACATTAATATTGAGATAAAATGGGAAAATATTAGTTTACTTGATAATTCAGTTCATAGTTAAAAGAAAAGATTTTATAGTATGTTTGGTTGGAGGTGAAGAAGAGTAAAGAAATAGTAGGAAATAGAGAGGAATTCCTTCAGTGAACCTCTTTATTCTTCTTCAACATCTCATTTGAGGGGAAATGTATAATTAGCAAATATTTTCATATTTAATTATATAAACTAAACATATAAACACATATGAATGATAAAATCATTTTACATTTATTTCCTTTCTTTTTTATTTAATAATTTGAACTGAAGAAAAATAATTATTCATCTACATTCTCTTTCATTTCATTTATTTCTCTTCTCCTTCTTTAACTTCTCCTTCCCTTAATAAACTTTGAACCAAAGCCCTTGAGAGATTGGGGTCAGATGATGAAAAAAAAATCAACTTATCAATTTCAAAGATTATTCTAAAACTGATCATTTAGAAAAAAATATATAAAAATTAAATTGGTCACTTTAAATATTTTAAAAAAAGCTTAGAACTAAATTCTACAATTCAACCTTTCAATCTTATTATATCAAAGTAACATATTCCCATGTTATGTTCAAGATATTGTGGTTAATTTCACATTTAAACTTCACTACAATAGGTTATTAACTTAATAATATTTATATTAAATTACAATACAATAGTTTGTTAATAATGCACTAAATCTAATGAGTATGAGCCAGAGAGAAAGAATAAAAAGTTTGTATCTATTTTAGTTAATAATATATATATATATTTAAAAAAAATTAACCTAACTTTTAATTAAGATCTAATTTTTAGTTTTCTAAAATCAGTTTTTAGGGTGGGATGGGTTTTCGGTTGGACAAGTTGAACCCTTTTTTTGTCTTTTTCTTTCCTTTCTCCTCCGCCTCCCCCCCCCCCCCCCCCCGTATATAAACCTCATATCATTTACCTCCTCTTCTCCCAGTCCAGCAACAAAAACCCTTTCTTCTCTTCGTCTCCAACGGCAAAAGAAATCCCACCTTTTCCTCGGCGAAGAAGTTCCACTTTGCATTCGTCGGGATCGAGGGCTTCGGAAGTGCCAAGAGGACGACCATGGACGGCAACGTGCTCCAACTCTGCATGGCGGCCCTCGTCGGAGCCTCCGTCGTCCTCGCCGCCACCTACTTCACGCAGCGCAGGACCCTCACCGAGGTGCTGGAGCTTGCCCGTGCCTTCGAGCGCAAAAGGGAGCGCGAGCGCGGCGGCGGCGACGATGACGACGATAACGCCGTCGCTGACATGGACGGGGAGCAGCCGCCGTCGTTGAAGCGGGGGGCGGTGCCTCCACCTCGTCGGGGTCGGCAAGGAGGTTATCGCCGCAGCGGGCCTGGGTACTACCACCGAGAGGGAGGATCCGCATCGCTACCGGACGCGATGCTGGCCGCGGACGTGGACGGTGAGGAGGAGGAAGACGAAGAAGAGGTCGAGAAGCAGCAACAGAGCCGGAGGCGACCGACTGCAAATGGGCCTTACACGTCTGCGGCAGTGGAGGACGATCACCGGAGCTTGCCAATCCCTTTAGGATTGCCTCGCCTGCAGACGGTCCCGGGAGGTAATTATGGTTCGATATTCTCTAATTTCTCTCCTGAATGGACAAGGCCGGGGGTTATTTCTTTAATGATGTAGATGATTGCATAGAGGCTCACTACTTAGAAGAAACAAGAAGTAAAAAAATAATGTTTTGATACCAGATTAATATGTAATACTTGAAGCAATGCAATAAATTTTTTCTGACTTCATTCCTGTCAGATAAATTTTTCACTGTGATTCCTATGGAAGAGAATGGAACCTGCTTAGAATTTTAGAGAGTATTAGTCCCTTGTGATGGAAGCTCTCTCAAAATATATCAATCTAATTTTTACTATGTTCTTTGTACTTCCCTTTCTGTGAAAGCCAATTAAACATTTGTTAGCAGATGAAAACTCTCATGTTTTTGTAATCTTCGGTCATACTTTGATTGTTAGATTAGTTGATTCGTCATTCGCTAAACTGGTTTTTAACTTATGGAAGCTTGTTCCTACATTTGCAGCTAAGTCCTATATTCCATGAGCTGGAGATGCAGTATTCTTTTGATAAAAAACTTTTAGATTATTTGATGTGACATCCAATCGATTGCATCTAAGTTATTAACCTTCTTCAATTTAACACGTAATGCAAACATGCAAAATGATAAGAAAATCTGAGCTATCTATCCGTCTATATTCTTTGTGTATGCAGTGTGTTTATATAAATAAAGATTTATTCACAACTCCAAATCTTTTAAGCAAACATCATTACCATCGTATCAGTTTTGGGCATCAAAATCTTAATCCATTATATTTTCTGTGCAAACTCTTTCTGTATGAACAAGTTGACCTTTAATTTTCAAATTATCTATTTAGATTAACTCATTAGTTTTTGGATCTGAATGGTTGATAGAAAGGGATAACATATTTTGTATTAATGTAACTTAGGGGAGAAATGTTTAGATAAATGTATGTAGCCACTGGGACAGATGGACTAAGGAACAAATAAATTCAGAACCATGAGTTTCTCTTCTTGATGAAAAAATTAAGTGGAAACTAGTCCAACGGTTTGGACTGCTCTTAATCATCTTCAGATGCGTCTTTAGGAACATTTGGAACATTTCTAGTTCCTGTCCCTCAAAGAGGTGGACCAAAAGGGAACTTTAAGGAATGATATACCATGTCTTATAAACTAGCAATGTGGCTCTTAATAAAGATTATTGTAAGATGGGAGATGCATATAGCAGACACTAGTGGGCTTAAGAATCTGCTTATGCTTATTGTTTCCTTTGTTGCCTATATGCAGTCTATTATATTTCACATTAAAGATTTCACAAAAGTGTGTGACATACTTACATATGTAGCACACTGAGAGGTGTATACTGGATCCATGAACAGAGCAAATTTCTCGCTTGGATGTGCTTGATATAAAAATCAGTTACTTATTGTCATTCAATATAGAAAATCATGTAATTCTTTGAGCAATCATGTTATGACTTTTTCTTCTGGGGATTAAAAAGGATGACTACCAAAGTTGTGGTTGTCATTCATCTATATATATCAATGTGAAATGAAAGTCAATCATGTGATGATTTGATTCTACTGTGATGGTTATATGGCTATCATGAGCCTGTCTTCCCCATGGATGGAGCATTACTACTGCCACAAATATAAGAATTACTGTTGGGCTTCTATTTTTGGCTCAGGCTACAGACAATGTCAAGAAATCAAGTAAACAAATGCCAACAATTACATTGTCATGTAAATTAGAACTTAAATTACTTATAACAAGTAAGCTTCTCCAAATGAAGTCTTCAATACTTTGCTACAGGGCGAGTGATACCTTATATCTATATATTTGTACTGTATGGCTTAGTTCAACTCTTTTTTCTTTTCTTTTTTGGGTGGTGGATTACATTTGCCTGCTTGGAAAAGCTAACTGATGGAAATATGATGTAAAATAGAAATAAATCTTGCTAGAAAGTGAACACAAAGTGACTACCTGTTCTTTCACATGGTACAATGATAACCTCTTTATTAAAGGTGGGATAGCAATAATGTTATCTGAATGATACTACGAACATCAACATTATAGGGAAGTACACTTGTGTCTTTTTTATGCAATGATTAGAAAGATATTCTATTGGAACTGTGCTTGCAGCTTAAATGCCTCAGTATACAAATGGTGAAGCTCAAATGCAACACAAGTTTAAAATGCTATCTGTCAGCTCTGCAAGAACTTGTTCTGGCAGCGACTGGATAAATAATAGCTAACTAGTAAAAAATAGCTGAAAGTTGCAACTGACAAAACTAACAAGTAAAAAACATCCTTATCCATCCAAGTTATTGACATATCACCACAAGGTTGTTCATGCCGACTACAACAAGTTCTAATCATGGCTAAGGAAATATAAAACTTAATTTTTTAGTTTATTTATGTGGTGGTCGAGTGTGGATAATACATCTCTTTATGCATCATAGTTCATCTTTAGCATGGTGAAAGAGAATTTACATATTGACTTTTATTTGCGTCTGAAAGAGATTGTTGGCATTTCTCATTGTGATGCATCAGGCAACAAGAAAGCTCTTCATCCAAGTTCAAGTAAAAGATCTGTACATAGTGTTAGAGCAACCTCTCCAAAATCTCCAATTGCCAGTGCTAGTGCCTTGAGTCAGGAGGGATCAGATGAAGATGATGATCTGAATGATGATTCTAAATTTGACCAGTCCTACATACACACGAATGGGAATCTTGTATGTACATTTATTTGCATATTTTAATTTGGTATTTTACCATTTTCTATTTCTAAAATTTTTGCTAGACTTGTGAGCAATGCAGATGCATTTGAAACTAAAAATTTAATTACTTTTTTGGGGTTCAACATATGCTTTAGTTTTACCTTTTTGTATAATAACATCTTCTCACTGTGTTTGTCTGTCTCGTGAAAAGGGGGCAGAAACTAACAACCTATACGAAGCCTTGCCCGAGAATATCATTGACAATGGAGATCCAAAGTCATTGACTGCATCTAGCATGATTCGATCACATAGTGTTTCTGGCGATCTGCGTGGTGTTCAGCCTCATCCAGTTGCTGCAGATATTCTTAGGAAAGAACCTGAACAAGAAACGTTTGTTGTAATGAGAATCACTCCAGCAGGTATAAAATTTGCATCTACTAACTCCAAAGTTCTTTATGCATTCTTCTCATTCTATGCATTTAATAAAAAAAAAAGGATTCTTTTTGCTTTTTCACTTCATTGGTAGTTCATTCTATGCTTAAGCAATTTTATGAAACAATTTAAGAATCATGACTGTTGCAATGTGTATTCTCTTACCTACTGCACTTGTGGTTATTCACTTTGTTTCTCTTTATAATGGTTGTTCACTTTAGTACATTTGTTATAATGAAATGTTTGTCGACTTTAATATACTAAATTAGGTAGTTCAGTTTAGTATATTTGTTATAATGAATTATTTTATGATATTTGAGATGGTTTCACTTAGTGTATGCAATTTTCCTTTTTCTCACAGATAGTTAGGTTTCTGAAGTTGTCACTTGAAAAGAAAAAATGTAAAATATTGGTGCTACAATTTTTGACAAGAGCATTTGAGCTACATTAAGTTGATTACTTTAATTTTTCTTTGATTTACCAAGAAAAGTTGATGTTCTTATATTTATAGCACATGTGATGAACGCATCAATTCTGAAAGGTCACTCTAAAAAAAAGCATGAAAGGTAGAAACAAAAAACAAGTATTTTCCTCAAAGTTATATGTGAATTAGACTTGACTTGGTGTATAGATTAACAAAATTTGCAAATAAGGGTTATTGTTTTCTTGTTATGCCACAATATAGTGACTTTTTTATGAGGTCAATTGATTTATAATTGAAACAAAATTTTTTAAAAACTCTGTTTTCTGGGGAATTTAAGGCTTATGAAATTATAAAGAATGTACTTATGTCGTCGTTGAACTTTACTTCTGTGGCTATTGTCTTCACCGGAAAAAAATGCTATGTGGCTATTGCTGTATGTGCTGGTTGTTGTCTTTTAATATCATCCTCTGGATACCTATAATTTCTGCTCAAAAGGTCTCCTTCAAACAAACTTTTGCTCAAAAGGAAGAGTTTTTTTTTTGGTTACTGATGGATGCGAAAAAACTCGCAGCATGGGGTTAGCTTATTGATACGTTACAAAAAAACTTCACTTGAATCATTTGATTCCTGTTTACCGACAAAACCCATACTCCATAAAATAAATTCTTCTGAGCACAGGTATTCTGGTCAAATCATATCTTTATTATTAATGAATATACAACTTGTAGAACTTACAAACAAACATTAACATTAAAAAGAACTTGATGATCACAAAGATCACATTTATTTAGTGCACGGTTAGCATTATCTGCATTTTTCTGTATCTGCTATCTTTTATTTTAGTTCTAACAGTCAAGTGTTGTACTTTCGATCTCAGAGACACCATCCCCAGATGAGGTGGAGGTCTACAAAATTCTGCAAAAATGTCTTGAGTTGAGACAAAGTTATGTCTTCAGAGAGGAGATCGCACCTTGGGAGAAAGAAGTCATAACTGATCCTAGCACCCCCAAGCCTGATCCTAATCCCTTTAATTACATGACTGAGCAAAAATCTGATGTAGGATATCTCCTAATATCATTAGTTTGTTTTGTAATTTCATTTAAGCAAAACTGCCTTGATTCTCTATTGACATAACATACTAATCAGTTGTGTCTTTTGGTTTCTCAGCACATGTTTAAAATGGTTGATGGCGTGGTTCATGTTTATGCAAATGAGCACTGTAAAAATTTTCCCATCTTTTTTTTTATAATTTGTTTTTATTTATATTTTTAAATGACTTAATTTAATCATGCCACAGCGAATGAGAGGCTCTTTCCTGTAGCTGATGCTACTACTTTCTTCACTGACTTGCATCACCTTCTTCGAGTAACTGCTGCCGGAAATATCAGGACTTTATGCCATCATAGATTGGTTCTCCTTGAGCAAGTATTATATTATTTTATACATTTTATTTCTGACTGTCTAAAATGTGTGCAAGTCTTTGATTTTTTATGATTTCATGTGATATATTCCATTTGACCTTGCACAGAAATTTAATCTCCATCTGATGTTAAATGCGGATAAAGAATTTCTTGCTCAGAAAAGTGCTCCGCATCGTGATTTCTATAATGTCAGGAAGGTGGACACCCATGTTCATCACTCAGCTTGCATGAACCAGAAGCATCTTTTGAGATTTATAAAGTCAAAGTTGAGAAAAGAACCCGATGAGGTTTGTAAGTTAATAGATCTTCAATACGTGTTCGGCAGAATCACGTAATAAACTGATATTGGTCACTATAAAAAATAAAAAAAATTGATGTTGAGAGAGCATTATTCTCTGAACTGTATTATTTTGTAGGATCCTAACTTCTTATTGTTTTATATATTTATTCTAGGTTGTGATTTTCAGAGATGGGACCTATCTAACATTGAAAGAGGTGTTTGAGAGTTTGGACTTAACTGGGTATTAGAGATTATTCGAACTTTTCTTTGCATCCCTTTATGCCATGTGAATTATTATTTGTTCTAATTTGTGCTTATTTTGTGCAGGTATGATCTAAATGTTGACCTCCTGGATGTACATGCTGACAAGAGCACGTTTCATCGTTTTGACAAATTCAATCTGAAGTACAATCCCTGTGGCCAGAGTAGGTTGAGGGAGATTTTTCTGAAGCAGGAAAATCTTATACAAGGTTACATTTCAATTCACCACGTTGTTTTATTATCAGGACATGTAGGTTGTAACTTCTAAAATCCACTGAATTTTTCGTTTGGAATGTGAAGATTTCAACTACCATACATTATGACTGGACTGTTGAAATTCACCTGAAGTTCTAAATATCCTTTTGTGTTATGGTACCATAACACAACTTAGTTTGAATTCTTTTTTATTTTTCTGTACCATAACACAACTTAGTTTGAATTCTTTTTTATTTTTCTATTTTGGAGGAAATGGTGGCATCAAATGATAGAGGAACATGCACTTTATCCATCTTACAAGCTTCGATGCTAGATTTTCAGCAGCGCTGTATACTTGCAGTGTTACATAAATAAATTATTGATTTCCAAAATATAATGTTTTGAATTCTCCTTTGAAAACTTTTTAGGTCGATTCCTTGCTGAGCTCACAAAGCAAGTCTTTTCTGACCTAGCTGCAAGTAAATATCAGGTTATTTTTAGCGACTTTCAGTACTTTATAAGACATTCTACTTTTCTTGCTAATGCTTTTGATTTTATGGTGGTGGTGGTGGGGTGGTTCTTTTGATGTTATCATATTGGCTTCCAGAAATGCTAATAAGCATTCAGAAGGAAACTTTTGACAATACAACTTCCTTCACAGAATTAGCTTCCAGGAACATGCACCTTTTTATCTTTTTTTGGGGGGGAAGAAAAGATGGGTATGAATTTTGGTAGCCATCCGGTATGTATTAAAGACAAACGCTAAACATTTAAAAGTTTGAAATCCAAAGAAATCCAGCGAAATCTAAGAACTTGAGTAATCATAGATTCCACAAAATACTACTCAACCCCCTACTCCAACAAAAAGGAAACATGGTATACAATGTTCTCCAAGTATTACCTCCCCCCACTATAAATGGTGCAATTAAGCTGTAAGCAGATAGACCATGTATCAGCTATAGATGTCACCCATGGGCGCTACCAGCCTTTGCCATCATGTGTCCTGAGTGCTCTGATGGATCTCATAAAGTATCCGTAGCTGATGTGACCACCCTTTGCACTGCATTCTGCCCCAAACCTCAGTGGTGAGTTGCACCTTTTGGTCCTTTTGCAATATAATATCCTGTTCAAAACACAGCCAGAAAGGTGATATGAATTTAGAGCTGATGCTCCCTAGATTTAACATTAGTTATTTTGACTTAATATTATTGAGCCGCACATGCAACTCCATCATAAACTCAATGATTTTACTGGCATTGTTAGGCTTATTGATTGAGCAGTGCCAATATGAAGTCTATTTCTGCTTCTATGATGCTAATTGGCTATTTATCCCTGTCATCGATTCAGAATAATAAATGGTCGTTATTTTGTGTGATTTTGTTCTCTTTCTTTCTCCGCCACTTCCTAATCTCCTAACTCTGCATGTATCAAGTTATTTTTTTTCCCTTAGCCTTCATACTGATTTGATTCGTATAATCTGCTGAGAACCTATACTTTATATAACACTATCTCATATTTGAAACTATTTTGTTCTACTTCCAATGATTATATGCATGATTACAATTTAAAGTTTGCTGGTTCATACAGATGGCAGAATATAGGGTATCGATATATGGAAGGAAACAAAGTGAGTGGGATCAACTGGCGAGTTGGATAGTGAACAACGAACTTTATAGTGAAAATGTTGTTTGGCTGATCCAGGTACTTTTGCGATTCTGCACTGTTCTTATATGAATAAAACGTTAATATATCTGGACAGCATTCTTTTTGAGATCATATTGTATATTTATATATATTATACGATGTAGGGCAAGCCATTCTTCGAGGGTGACAGTGAGAATAAATCTGTGTAGCATAGGTATGGATATGCTAATTTTTAAACGTATGGGTACAGCAATATATTGGATCTATAATATATACAGCTTTAATAAGATGAAAATGTCATAATTATCTAATATGATAAAAATAACTTATGTAAGAAGATTTACAATAAGATAATCCAAGGATAAAAAACATTTAAAATAGTATTTTTTTTAAAAAAGAAGAAAAGTCCCTAATTCTTAAAAAAATAAGCTAACGACTGTCAACTTTTTAAATGCTCTTTTCTAAATAGTAACCAGGTGCCTTGAATTTTAGGTTCCCATAGTCACACCCATTTATGTTCCCATAGCATTCAATAAAAAATATACATTAGGAAAAAAATCTTGTCATCCTGTCCAATGCTGTCGCTGAAAACAGCAGCCAATGTCTTCTATCTCACGAGAAGAAGACTACTGCCGACTACTCATGTCAACAGACCTGCTGAATAGGATTTCTTTTTTTCTTTCATCGGTTCACTTATAACACCTTCTCTAGCACTCGTGCTTCTCTTTCCATTAGTTTTGTTTCATTCTTTTTGCTACCCAAAATCATCCCTCTCATGTATTCCTCATGGGGGTACCGATTTTTTTTAGAATTTTTTTTTAATTGGGTACGCCTATCCACATGTTCCTGCTATGGGAACTGGAGGCAAGCTTGCATACCCATGCTTCAACAACAACAACAAAGCCTTATCCCACTAGGTGGGGTCGGCTACATGGATCATACGACGCCATTCCGCTCTATTAGTAACCAAACCTTTCGGTATATTATTCACCAATAGATCTTGCTCTATTAGTTCGCCAAGTGTTCGCCTTGGCCTCCCTCTCCCTCTTTTAATCGGACTCCAGATTATTTGATCTACTCTTCTTACTGGCGCATACTTCGTAAGAATAAATCAAACATTTTTAAAACCTTGAAATCCTTATTCGGGCCTTTGCTTAGTGTCTGTTATCTGAAAGCATCTTTGGAAACCGAGCAAAAAAATATGTCCCTTGGCCAAGTAATATGTTGTACTCAGGAAAAAAGAAATGAAAAATAACATTTTTGTTTGGATCATGAATCCATAATAGTCCAGTGACTATACTTTTTTCCGAAGGAATAGTGATAATAATGTTAATAATACAAAAGTGCATTGGAGATCTTTTTTTCCTTTATAGTTTTATAATATGATGGATATAAGAGTGATAGATATATTGGATGTTCATCCTTGCAGATTCCACGATTGTATAATGTATACAAGGAAATGGGTATAGTTACTTCATTTCAGAGCATGCTGGACAATATATTTCTTCCCCTTTTTGAGGTCACCGTTGACCCAGATTCCCACCCACAGTTGCATGTATTCTTGAAGCAGGTTAGTTTTATTTGTCATTTTGTTTATTTCTTAATATGATTCCAGACAAACTATTGGTGATTTTCTTTGGTATTCCATCAGGTTGTGGGCTTGGATTTGGTAGATGATGAAAGCAAACCTGAAAGACGACCTACGAAACATATGCCAACGCCTTCTCAATGGACAAATGTCTTCAATCCTGCTTTCTCATATTATGTGTACTATTGTTATGCCAACCTGTATACACTGAACAAGGTAAAGTTCATTTCCTATATTACAATAAACCTTTCAAAAAAATATTATGTTATGAAGTCATTATCAACATAACTTTGTGATCGTAAATTTTGATTTATTGGGTTTATGTTGATTATGCTGCAATTTTCACTATTCAGCTTCGTGAGTCAAAGGGTATGACAACAATAAAATTTCGTCCTCATTCTGGCGAGGTACCATCTGATTACTGTTTAAATTCCAGTTTCACATATGTAGCATGTTTCTGATGTTGCATTTTTCTCTAGACTGGTGACGTTGACCATCTTGCTGCAACCTTTCTTTGTGCTCATAACATTGCTCATGGGATCAACTTAAGAAAGTCTCCTGTGCTTCAATACTTGTATTACCTTGCACAGGTAACTATGATCTAATATGTCAAAGTGCTCTTTGTACTTGGTCCTTTATCCTATGATTTTGTCTTTTATGGTATATCTTTTCTTGTATGTTAAAGTTTAACAAGCTAACCTTGTATTTCATTTCTATTTGAAAGATTGGGTTGGCAATGTCTCCTCTGAGCAACAACTCTTTGTTTCTTGACTATCACCGGAACCCCTTTCCCACTTTCTTCCTTAGAGGACTTAATGTTTCTCTCTCAACTGATGACCCTCTGCAAATTCATTTGACAAAAGAACCTTTGGTGGAGGAGTACAGCATTGCAGCTTCAGTAAACTCCTAATTCTCACCCTCCCTCCCATATCTATTAAATTGCATGTGTGTTGCCTAACTAGTTAATATTCTTTCGCAGGTATGGAAGTTAAGTTCATGTGATTTATGTGAAATTGCTCGAAATTCAGTATATCAGTCTGGCTTTTCCCATGCTCGTAAGGTATGGCTATATATTGGTTGTTTCTTGCATTTTGCTTCAGGTAGTCATATTATGATGGTATCCATACATGCATCATCAATTCATCAGCATGCATGGAATTCGTTGTTTTATGAAAACAATTTCTCTTGTTTTGACAAAACCACAGGGCCAGATTATGTTATTTTTTCTGCAAAGCCTACCTTCCAGTTTCAGAAACAGGAATTTCCTTATTCAAATAAACATACAATTGCATACTGTTTAACTTCCCAAGGGTTGACAAAATAGAAATGCCTCTGATAAATTTGATTTAATGTTATAGTATTCTTTTGACATCCTAAACTTGTGTTTTCATTTCATGGAGAGCTTATCATTTATATATTTTTGGGAGAGAATTATTACATCTGATTGTTGTGGAAATAATATTTCATGGTATGTTGCTCCAATTAACCATGTGCGTACCTGTTACAAGCGTACCTGTTACAACCGTTACAGCGTTACGGGTACCTTTTTTTTTAGTAGTAGTAATGCCATGTTACATACCAAAATACTTTCAGTCAACAAATTCATATGTTAACACGACTAATTTCCATGAGTACTTCTGGTACTTATCATTATTATTGATCATGTGAGGTACATGCTAGTGCAAGCTGAAATTACAATGAAGATGATCTATTTCCTGTCCAATGTCTCGCCAAATTATTTTCTAAAGAAACAATGTTTTCCATGTGCCTCCTCTCTTTGTCACTTGGTTGCTGAAAATGCGTCTCTTTCAACAGCTGAACATAAAGAGCCTTTGTTTTTAAAATAGTTTGGCACTAAAGCATTTTAGATTAGTCATCTTTATCACGTGTAAACACGAGGGAACTAAAGATTGAAACTTGTTCTCCGTAGTCACATTGGATTGGAAAGAGTTACTACAAGAGAGGACCTGATGGAAATGACATTCACAAGACCAATGTGCCTCATATCCGGCTTGAATTTCGTGAGATGGTAAATATTCCTGGCCACCTAATAATAATTGTGCATGATTATCACTTCATTTTCACCCTGTAATTAGTTTGTTGGTTTTGCTTCACCTAAGAAATCATCATAATTTGGATGCAGATATGGAGAGAAGAGATGCAACTAGTATACTTAGGAAAGGCTATTCTGCCTGAAGAAATCGAGGAGTGAGAGTACTTATCACTGTCAGCTTAATTTTTGGTGAGCTGTTTGTGTTTAGTGAGTCATGCTTGAAGTTTGTATGCGAAATGCTGTGCTGTGTCCGTGTATTTATCCCTCATATGTTTGCTCACCTCTCTTTCTTATTTACAGTGAAATGAAAAGCCCATCTCCTTGGTTATCAGCTGGCGATGTATGATATCAGCTTAACACAGTTGAATGCACATACCAACTTACACTCAAATGCACATTCATGATGAGCTTTGCATAGTGGCCAGCTTATGGACGAGACATTCTAGAAAGCGTGATATTATTATTAACAGTATGCTGAGGTGGAAAATTAGAGCAAATGCTTTGATCTCTAAGAAAGCATAGTAAGAAAGAGCTTCATAACAGCTCAGGTTCGGAAAGATTGACTAGCCCGTCAGTTTGATTTGTGGTCATAAGTCAGTGTATGAAGTATCCAATATTCAGTTTCTTTTTCTCAGTTGACCACTCAGCTGCGTGGCAAATTTTGTACAACTTTCCAGCATGAAATTCTAATGTTTAAGAGAAATAAGAGAAGGCGACATATTTACATTCCAATGGTTGTAGGAACCCAAGGTTTTCTTTGATTGGGAGATATCGCCTTATTTCATTTATGCTAGTCTTAGCATAATGTCTGCTAGGTAAATTAATAACAATTATTTTACTAGTTGGAGCTGTTTATTTCCCCAATCTATAGCTGCAAGGGTTAGACTAGAATGTGAACTTCTGGCTAATAAGCAGCCTACGGTCTGCTTTGACTATGAAATCGTTGTGCAGTATCCAACATTTCATTTTTGCTTAGGTCAAGCCAATTACCAAAGCAACATCACGTGTAATAGTTTTTTCTTAACAGCTATCAATCGCTATTTTTTTTTCCTTTGTCTATTTACTTTGGCTTCTCGACTGGATTCTTCTTTTTTGCCACTTAACCGTTCTTGGAATGTTAAAACAATTTAAAGTGGCACTTATTGTGGTGTATTATATGCCCCTATACGGTTAATTTATGTTCTTTCTAGAGCTGGTTAAGTTGCTATCAACTAACATTTACATGAAAACAAGTAGGGATTCCATCATCTTTATTATTTTTGTAAAAGGTATACAAATTAAGGAGCCAAAAAGGCAAACTACTTTCTTCCGCTTTTGTGGTATCCTTTTGTTTGATTTTTTTCCTCGGTCATAATATACAAAACACCTCCCATGATCTGAACATGATCTCCAATAAACAAAGAAAAATAATATAAAATAACAAAACAAAACACAAAAAACAAAAGTTAAAGCTGTCGACGGGGCACCATCAGTCATTTTTTACTGTGGTGGTGAGGGGGCCGTGGCCCGTGGGCCATGGCGCGGAGGCGATCTTGGCGTAGAGGAACTCGTTCCAGACGTCGGGGACGCCCGGCAGGCACCAGTGGATGCAGTCGGCGTAGATCTGCGGGTCCGCCTGCTGCTCCTTGGTCAGCAGCTTCCCCTGTCGCAGCGTGTGTACGGACGTGTGGGCGTCCTTGCGCAGCTCCGACATGCCCGTGATCCGCACGTACGTCACCGCCGCCTCTTTCCTCCTCTGGTGGTTCATCGACCCCAACACGCCCTCCGCCACCGCGAACAGCCGCCAGTCCGTCCCCACGTCCACCGCCTGCGACGCGTTCGCCACCGGCTCCGTCTCCAGCGCGCATTTGATCCCCTTCGGGTTGCCCCACCCTTCGTTTCTACCAGAGCATCATTAAACAATCCACATGAACAAGCATTAAAAAAAAACATGTGCATCAGTTGACGCATGCCAAAGCGATTAAAAACTACAGCGGTAGGTCTCGTCATCACTTTGTCGACAATTTAGCTGTGTTTAGGAATCTTAGGCGCTTGGATCTGAGGTCCCTAACCAGAATCTGTAAATGCACGGGGAGGTACCAACAAATCGCGTTTAATTTCGTGCATGGTAGCCACTTGGGGGTTTTGTTTCCTCGCTTCATCGGGAGTAAAATCACTCATTACTTACATTAAATTCCCCAGCAGAGAAACGAACCTAAGAACCGACGCAAAAGCTACTCACGACCTCGTGACCTCGTCTGATAAAAAAAAAGGAAAAATAACAAAAAAAACATATATATAATACATAAGAAAGAAGCGACAACTATTACAACTCAACGGAAATACGAATGCGTCACACCTCTGGGACCAGTGAGGGGGGGGGGGGGGGGGGGGGGGGTTGTTTATCTCCTTGGAAAGCAAGGCGGTAGGTAGGTCGAATAAATTCGTCTCCATTTGTCAAAATTTGAAAAAGTAAACAAGGAAAGAAGTATTACTTTGGTTTACTCGGTGGAACGGGGAACACGTTCGTTTGTCCGTCTTTTACTTTTAATGGACTCGTCGCAGGGTCCCCAATCGGCAAAAGCCGCGATGCCGCGGAGGAGACCCCCTCGCCGTTGTTCGTATCTCACAGGGTGCGTGCCGACTGACGTTTCTATCACGGCACGAGTGAGTAAATGACTCCAGAGAAGCTTAACTTTTATCCCTAATTAATGCCATTCTAAATTACGCGTATGCTCGTTGAGATTTGCTTTCGAATGATCCAAAATTTGCAGCAAATTCTCGAGTGGGAATAAAAAAAAAAAGAAAGAAAGAAATGCCAGATGTTTGCTTACTCGAAGTGAGTAGGGGACATGCTCATGAAGAACACCGTCGTCTTCTTAGGATCCACGTTCCTCTGCACCCAGCGAGACCATGTCCGCAGCACTCTACGGTACGCCACCGGGCGGTCCACCTCGTCGTAGGCCGTCGATCCCGCGTCGAACGAGCCCCGCCTGCGGATGGATCGACGAGGGCTCGGGGAATTGAGTCACGAGGCCAGCAAAAAAAGTGATTGTGATGAAGAAATATAAATCTAAGGACACTCAACAGGACTTTGATCTTGGGGGTGTTGAGCCACCAGATGTAGGTGTTGAAGATGAGGTAGTCGACGCCCTTCCAGTGCCTGGCGTGCTTCGCTATCGACCTCGGTCGGATGATGCGGTTCTGGATGCTGTGGATGTTGGGGTCGTCGGAGTTGGACTCCACCAGGAACGGCGCCCAGTAGAACTCCACCGTCGCGTTGTACTCCTGCGATCAAAACCGCTAACTGTGAGCACAATGCGCAGTCCGCAAGGATTCTCGAGGGAGCTGATCATTTGGGTGTTGTAATTTGTACGTGGAGAGCGAAGATGTTGCGGTTGCCGACGTTCTTGGTGAGGGTCTTCTTGTCCCAGGGGCTGACGGACTGCACCAGGCACACCATGGACTCCCACTGGTTCCTGTTCAGCGAGTCCCCCACGAACATGAGCCGCTTCCCTCGCAGCCTCTCCATCAGCAGCTTCGCGTCGAATCTTTCGCATTAAAGAAGAACAAAAAAAAATGAATGAGGTTTGAATCTGCATCTTAATTTGAAGAGGTACGGGGAGATGGGAGCTCGCGGTATAGGCGTGCGTACTCACAGAGGCAACGAGCAGTCCCGCGGCTGCCACCGCCACTTCTGGTAGCCGTCGTCTCGCCGGCCGTTCCTCATGCACGTCACCTGCTCCGTCAGGAACGGGCACTCGGCTTCCTTGTATATCGGGTATCGCTGATCGTCGAAGACCCACCGCCCGTCGAACAAATTGCAAGTTTCCGGCACGTCAACGATTGTTCTTTGCAGGTTGGAATTCGGGTCAGGCTCCTGTTCTGGTGTCTCCGCCGGCTTCTCCCCGACCGCCTGTTCTGCGGCGGTCTTCGGCGATGTCACCATCCTTACGATTACTTCATCTTTCTCCGGTACCCGGTGCGGTTCTTTCCCAGCTGGTTGCTGCTGCTGCTGCTGAGCTGCCCCAGCGGTGGAAACCTCTGTGTCGTCAACGTTTTCTTCTTCCTCCTCCCCCGCCTTCTCTCCTCCTCCTCCTCGCCCCCTTGCTTCTTCTACTCGATTGGAGGAGTTGGTAGTTACTCCTTGGCCGTGCAAAGCTGTGGAGAACTCTTCCAGCTGAGACTTGTCTCCGGCGGCGTCGTCGCCGTCTCTGCGCGCGAAAAGGAGGAACAGGGAGAGGGCGATGACCAGGAAATAGGCGACGTAGTGCTTGCCCTTCTTCCGGGTGCTCGACTTGACCGGCGCATGCTTCATCCCGATCCTGAACAAAGTTTCCGGCGTCGCATTCGATACCTTCCGGCGAGGTAATCGCATCGGAGGCCCCAATTATTATGCAGCGCGCTTTTTGAAGGATCGAGGGAAGGAAAGAAAAATAAAAAAGATAACAAACAAACGAAAGAAAGAAAGAAAAAAGAAAAGAAAAGAAAAGAGAGGAGGAGGAGGAATCCAAACTTGTGTGTGTGGCTCTCTCTTATTTTGAGATCTGAACAAACCCTCCTCCATATGATTAAGCTCACTAGTTTTGATTGACGAAACCCATTAGAAGCAGTCAAATATTCTCCTCTTAAATAATAATAATAATAATAATAATAATAATAATAATAATAATAATAATAATAATAATAATAATAATAATAATAATAATAATAATAATAATAATAATAAATGTACAGAGTAGGATGTTGTTTAAAATCTTGAACTTTGGTCTTCAGCATTTTTTTCTCCTCTTTTTTTTTTCTTTGTTTATCTTTGATAGTGAGGGGGACCAAAATTTTAAGAATCTGGAAAGCGTGATTTATCTTTAATATTAACATTTCAAATATTAGTTTTTATAAACTAAAAGATTTCAAGCTTAAATAAACAAAGGCGTCACCTTTTTCTTTCTGTTGTCGTCTTATTTTTTTAAAATAAACAAAGGAGTGACAGCGGGCCCTGGACCTACTGGTAAAGTTTCAGCGGTTTGGTATGGAGAGGGCCAGAGGGGGAGTGGGGGAGCTGGCGACAACTATTTGTTTGCTTTTACTTAAAAATAAAACAAAATCCCATGCAGCACAGTTCTTTACTAGTGCGTGTCTACTCGTATTCTTTTGATATTGAAATTGGAAAAAAAATAGAATATTACAAAAGAAGACTGCTTTTTCATGAGGTGGTTGTAAAATAAAAGAGACGATCTTCGACAATAAAATAAGATTTTGAACTAAATTTAAATTATTATGGCTACAATTGAAAAACAAGCAACATAACAATCTTCTAATATTAAAATACTTTAAATAAATTACATAATATAATAAGAGTGGTAACCTAATATACCAAATAATTGAAGTTGTTGGAACTAACACAAAAAATAATATTACACTTCGTTTCAACTATATATACAGGTAAAATGGGCATCTGCGTCGCAATGCACTGTGTGAAACAAAATCTCAGTCGTCTAGGTACGAACCAATGGTGCATATTAAGTCATGCAAGATTTTTTCTTCACATTGCATATGTAAATTAATATCGTTCATCTTTGGTCATTTGCTAGTGTCACCCTCTACCTTTTCTTTGTAATAAAATTGTCCTCCATCTTTTAATTTATTTCACAAAATACCATTTTCACCAATTATATATTGTTATGCGGTCACAATGCTGACATGACGCGGCATCTTTTCTCTCATTCATTGCCGATGTGGCAATATTAAGAAAATAAAGTAATAATTAAAAAAAATACCCCGCAACGACGCCCTCCCTCTATGACCCCCAACAGCCGCAGGAGGAGGGGGTGCTCGCTCTCCCCCTACGACTTGCCGATGTGACACTGGCGATATGTGTGTGTTTGGGGGGGGGGGACCCCTCCTTTGCACGCCGATAGAGAAATAGGGGGGAAGGCGAGCATCCACCCCTTCTTTGCGCACACCGATGGAGAAAAAAGGGCGCTCCCCCTCCCTCTTCTTTGGATCACGCGCGCCAGTAGAGAAAGTTGGGCCTCGCCCTCCTTTGTGACTTCGATAGCGTCGCACCGGTGAAGTGGGGGGGGGGGGGAGGTCCCACCCTCTTTTTTGATTATTATTTTAATTATTTTTATTTTTTAATGATGCCACATCAACTTAGCAACAACGTGGGTGCCACGTCAACTCAACAATCGGGAAACAACCGATCTGAGGTGAAAAGGGTAGCTGACGAAACAAATTAAAAGATGGATGGTACAACGTAAAGTTGAAAGGTAGAACTGAAAAAACGTCAAAGTTGGAAGGTACACATGGTGTAGATCTCGTGAGGTCCTCCCTCACACGACTGACTCCTCTCTCTCTGTCTGACGAGTGTAGGGCAGCCTCCTCCCGACGAAATCTCCCGCTACCGATGCGTCGAACATGATGCAATTGATGGAGGGAAGCAAATCTGGAGGCTCAAGCGCTCGCCGTGGGTGTCCTTCGCTTAGATGCCAAGGTCATCGCTGTTGATATTCAGACACGTCGCTAGCCTCGTGATTCATCTTATTCAATTTCGAATAGTTTCATAAACTAAGTTAGTTTTATAAAGTAGTTTTGTTTCATGTAGCTGGTTATCTTTTAGTATAAATTGGAGTTGAGAGCAATGTAATCCGTGATTGAATAAAATGTAATAATTTTCTACTTTCGAATAGAATATTTTTGTCTTCACTCCATTTCTTCTCCTCTTTCGGCAATGATCACAAATCACTGGAGCTCTCCAAATCTTGACATGGTATCAGATCCAGGTTATTGAAGGTCCTCTCAGAGCTCTTTTTTAGCAAGTTTTGCCATCACATTCGGAAATATTGCGTTTGTCTTCGACTTTGTCGCCATCCGCTAAATAGCGTTCGTCGTCCATGGTGTCTGTTAGCCCTGGGGATGTCAATATCTCAACCAAAGTTGCAGATCCCGAGCTAGCTCTTCTTTTCCCTATTGATCGAAGTTTGTTCTTCTTCTCCCTGATTCTCTGCATCTCTGCTTTTGTTCTTTGCATTTTTCTTCTTCATTACATATATGGGTTCATCAACTTCTTCCGTTCTCTAGCTTTCTTGTCGATTGTTTTCTTCTTCATCTTGATCGTGTTGCCAATTGTTGGATGCTTCTTATTTGTCATTTATTCTTGGGGTGATGATTGTCCCTTGCTTTCGGCGATTGTTGCCATATGCCTTCAGAGCTATGTCTTCGGCTGATCGGTGCTTATCCTCCATGAGTTCTTAGCGTCATCGTTGTCGACGGTTGGATTTTATCGACTCTACCATGATATCGTCGAATGTTTCAAACTAGATTATGGTCGATGATATGTCATTGTTTTGCCAACATCATCATCGGATCTGTCATCGTTATCGGCGAGTTACTGATGTTATCATCATATCTATCGGCTTAACCTCTATTTTTTCCCGGCGTCTCATTGGATCTAGGAGCATTGTCTCCGATTATTTACCGTTCAAGTATTTCTTGTCAAATTTTGTTGTTTTTTTGGAGATGGATTCTAATTTTTGACTTCATTGTCGGTCTTCTTCAGGTGTTATCGCCGTTTTTCCAACCTTCAAGCGTTATCGCCATTTTTCCAAAGCATCAAAGCTCAGGTTGCAGAGCTTAGCTCTTTTTTGCCGATCAGATGGATCTTCGTCGGCTTCTGGAGTTTCATCTCTGTTTAACCAACATTGTTGTTGATATTTGGATTCTTCTCTAGCTATGTACGATTTTGTCTGCTGCTCGTTTGAGGTCTGTTCCTTCGTGGCGATGCCACAGTTTGATTATAGTTTCAATTTCTTCTTTCTCCGATGAGTAACAATTTGGCATTTTCCTCTCGTCGTTCTTCATTGTTCTTCTTGGCAGTTTCTATTCCTATGCACATCACCTCGTCGTGTGCTTCTTTCTTCTCCTTTACAATACAAATGTTCGACACTTCGAATCTGTAGTTGTAAAGCTTCCATGTGAAATCAGTAAGAGCAAGGGCGCCTCTAATTGCACCGAGCATCCAGTTATTGCGAGCTCACGAGTTACTGTCATTGCTCTTTGTTCACTCTGCGACGTCCTCATCCTTGCCGGTCTCTATTTCTGCCACAAAGTTTTGTTGTTACTGAGTTACGTGTGCTTGACGATAAGGAAGGTGCTCGACAAATTGTTCTACTACTATCGTGCGTGATGTTGTACGCCGTTCATTTTTTCCCGCCGTCAACTTGCGGGGTGTGTTGGAATTCATACACGTCGCCAATCTCGTGATTCATCTTATTCAGTTTGGAGTAGTTGCAGAAACTAAGTTAGTTTTGTAAAACAGTTTTGTTTACTGGTTGTCTTTTAGTATAAATTGAAGTTAGGAGCAATGTAATTTGTGATTAAATAAGATGTAATAAGTTTTTACTTTCGAATAGAATATTTTTGTCTTCTCTCCACTTCTTCTTCTCCTCTTCCGGCAACAACCATAAATCACCGGAGCTCTCCAAATCTTGACAACCATCGTTGGCATCCTTCGCTCCGGCACCTAGATCTTCTTTCCTCTTTTTCTTCGAGATTGCATCCAGGTCATCGCCAACGTCCTTCGCTCAGTCGTAACCTCCAAATTCCCTGATCCCATGTGGCGAGGAGCAGCTGCGGCAAGACAATAGGTGTTGTTGGAGAGAGAGAGAGAGAGAGAGAGAGAGAGATATCAGAGAGAGAGTGTGTAACAACCGAAAAATTTCAAACATGGAAACAACAAAGGAAACAAAAATTAAAGCATGGAAAGATGAAAAGTGGAAAGGAAGGAATTGAAATCAGAAACAATAAAGGGAAACGAAGAACTTGAAATTGAAAAGGAAAATCTCCTCCATCAATTTCCTTCTCCGATTCAAACTCCCCCCAATCTCTCCTTGAATCCGACGGCCTGAGGCTATAAACAAGCATGAGAGGAACCCTCATGCATCCCCTTAAATTTCTATCAACCGCCGCAGCCGCCGTTCTCCTCCTCCCCTATTTTTCCTCTTCCTCCATTCTCCTCCCTTGCTCCGGTGGACTGTGCGCGCACAAGGACGCCAGGGATGAGTGACGGATGTCTGGCACACACAAGCCTCCCTCAACATGCCTGTGAAGGCCAACTGTACCTCATCGTCGGCTAGGAATGGCTGGAGTTCGAGTAGACGAAGCAGGAAGTCTTCGGCGACTAGAAAGCGATCGGAAAGGTACCTTAGATGTTAAATCCCCTTAGTCTATGATTTATTAATCATAAAATGCGTGTGATGACTCCATATTGATCTAGAGACCATGAACTATATTTTTCGTATTATAACCCTCGTGAATCGACAGCCGGAGGGCGGCCGGAGAAGGAGAAGAAGGTGGGCGCGATTCTGCGCGCCACCGACCAGGCCCGAGTCACAAATGACCCGAGTCGAGTCTTACTAGGATGCGGCCCGGGTCTAAGCAGACCCAACCCAAGTTGTCTTACCGATGATGTTGCAAGATCACCGCACGACAACCTGATTGAGTCGAATCTCGACTCGGCCCGAGTCGCGTTGATCGGACACGATCGGACCGAGCACGAGCTCGGTCGGGGTAATGGTCGATTTACGGTCCGCAACCCGGCTCGAGTCGGCTCTCGACTCGGACCGGGCCATGTGCCCAGCCGCCCGACAGCGACCCGGTCCGGGTCTTTCCCAACCCAGCCTGAGTCCTGTCCGATAGGTTAATTGCTTCTCGTATGGGCCCGATCTTTTCTTGATTGGGCCCTGCTATTGACAGGCCCACTTGAGGCCCTATCCAAAGTTGTAAAAACTATAATGGGTCTTTCTCACTCGAAGGTTGGGTCGGGATTTGACATAAAGAACAAAGTAATAGGACGTAATCTTATTGCTTCAGGGAAATGAGAAATGACTCTGTCATTTCTTCGATTTTGATTCTAAACCTCATATTAATAAATAAGATAAGTAAAGCAAAGATCAAATAACAGGATTATTATGTGCCGCCCAAAGTATAGAGTAAAGTGTTGGGTCAAAGTTTCAATAACATATGAAATTATATTTTGATGAAACAAACCTCGAAAGATTAAAATGCTGAAAAAGTCCAAGAAAAAGAGATAACTGTATGCACAACTTTGACTACATAATTGACTATGAAATGATTAGATTTTGGATGAATATTAGTGAATTTGTAGAGAATTCTGTTAGCTTTCCATGGACTCTAAGATCATCTAATTTGGATAACTGTGCAAAAAGTTATGATCAAAAGAGTGCAGGTCGGTCAACCTGCCGGTCGACGCAAAGAAGGTCAGTCGACAGTCCGGTCGATCAAACGAAGATGCCGATCGACTGATCCAGAATCGGTTGACATCGAAACTATACCGATCGACAGTCCGATCGAAGTACCGGTCGACCAATCAGCTCAACAGCTATAAATCAAAACTGCGAGACTGTACCGGTCGAGACACCGGTCGATAGTCCGGTCGACCGACCAGCTGCAGTAACTGGAGAAATGGCGCAACGGTCACATAGACCGGTCGACCGATTCAAAATTTCGATCGACCGGCCTTCGAGTCAAATGAACAGTAACGGTCAAATTTGAAGGAGGAATTTGTAGAATGATTTCTGAACGAATTTTCCATACATTGAAGGCTATAAAAGGAGTGGCAAAGCCAGAGACAAAGGCACCTATTCACTCATTAAAAAAAACTTCAAGTTGTCAAAGAGATATCATTTCTTGAAGTTTTCACTTTATAGCTTTCTCATTCTTTCTTTCTTCTTCTTTTGTAAGTTTAGCTTTGTAAAAGAGAGAAACACTTTTGTTCAGAAAAATTAGAGAGAGCTCATGTGTAAAAGATATTCAAAATCTTACCTCTTGAGCGAGAGAAATAGATTAGCTTCCTAGGAGGAGAGGTTGCCTTGCTTCTCGAAGCGAAGAAAAAGGCGGTAGTGTAAAGGGCTTTCTTCCTTGCTCCATTTGGAACAAAGAAAGTGCAAGTGGAATGTCCGGTGATCTCGAGGTTGAGAAGTCGTAGCGGGGACGTAGGCCAAGGTGTGACCGAACATCGTCAACAAACCACCGTGTCCATTTGAGTTTGATTTTCTCTCTCTCTCTCCCCCCATTCATATTGAATTTATGATCTGAATTATAAAGGATTTAATAATCGGTTTTGTGCTTCCACGATGGTTTTTTGTGAAATTGATATTTTCAATTGAACACCAATTCACCCCCCCCCCCCTCTTGGTGCCCTTTGGAATCCTACATAAAGGTCATGGTATAGTACAAAGAAGGGGCAGGTAGTTGAGCTGAAGAGACAACGAACTTGCATTCCTTAACGTCCATTGTTCTTGGGTACAAGTCATCTCCCACTTATATTCCGAAAAGAGTTATGCATTGGTATTTCTCCTTTCCCAAAGAGGACATTATATTGATTACAGAGTATAGCGCCAGAGGGACAGGTAGCTTAGTTGCGGAGATAGTGAACCTACGGGTCCTTAACGACCATTATTCTTGAGGTACAAGTCCTCTCACATCTGTATCCCAAAGGGGGTATGCATTAGCATTACACTTTCTCCAAAGTGAACATCCCTAGCTTCACATATGCATAGAGGCACCTCTAACTTCTCAATCTAATAAAGTCGAGCTCGTATAGAGCAACGACCTTCAAGGACTGTATAGTTAAAGTAAAAGATGTAGCACAGAACATGGTAGAGTAAAGCATAGTAAAGCAATGCATGGTAAAGTACAGACTAATGCATAGTAAAGATAAAATATTGATAAAGGACATAACAAAGTATAGACATGATAAAGAATGATTCATTATATATTACAATCAAAGTATGGATCACCCGTTTAAAGCATGTTGTCTTATTGCTTATTCATTATTTATCCAAGCATAATCTGATTATCGACTATAGCCTATGTTTTCTATGGTACTGGACATTTTCGCTCACGAGTATTCCATGCTCTTGCATTTGAAATTTTGCAGATGAGAATCTTGTTAGAGATGAGTAATGAAGGACGCAGAGCTCACGGATCGCTGCACATGACTCACGAAGCAATAGTGACTTTTCCTTTCATTACGTTAGTTTAATAATTTATTTTCGCATCAAATAGATAACTTGGTCTTTCTTTTGGAACTAGAAGTATGATCATTTATTTGGACCTATTGGATGCTATCGTCTTTTTCTTTGCATTAGATGTGATATCCTTTAATATTCCAATATTTTCCTCTTTCGCAATAAAGTTCGCATCAATATTATTATTATATTTCTTACCACGTATTGCTTATTCTTGAATGTCAAAGTCATGGAATGGTCAAAAGTGTAGTAGACAGTGTAATGTCCCCGGGGTCAACTCGACTGTCTTTGTAATGGGAGGGTCGATTTTGAGAGCGTTACAAAGAGAGAGAGAGAGGGGGGAAAGGGAAAAAATTCCAGAGATTTTACAACAATCATTCAGATTGTGTGTCTTCTTATGACTCGTTGGATCGCATCTGAAGTAATTAAACTATCAAAATTTTGTTAAGCAGGCATTTCGTATGCCCATTTTACCTCATACATATCTAATGTTAAGTATTGATTTGACACTTGACATTGTTTAGCAATAAGAGAGTCCTTCAGATAGAGGACTCTATCAGAAAAAAAAACACTGCAGGAGTAATTTCCACGAGTAATATACAAACAACAACAACAACAACAAAGCCTTATCCCACTAGGTGGGGTCGGCTACATGGATCATACGACGTCATTCCGCTCTATTAGTAACCAAACCTTTCGGTATATTATTCACCAATAGATCTTGCTCTATTAGTTCGTCAAGTGTCCGCCTTGGCCTCCCTCTCCCTCTTTTAATCGGACTCCAGATTATTTGATCTACTCTTCTTACTGGCGCATCTAATGGTCTTCTCTGAACATGATCAAACCATCTCAAACGATTCTCTACTATTTTCTCACTAATAGGAGCCACTCCGACTCGTTCACGTATATGGTCATTCCTAATCTTATCTAATCTTGTATGACCACACATCAATCTCAACATCCTCATTTCGGCTACCCCCACTTTACATTCATGTTGTCCCTTCATAGCCCAACATTCACTACCATATAACTGGCCTTATAGCAGTACGATAGAATTTTCCTTTAACTTTATTGGGTACTTTTCTATCACAAAGAACTCCAGTGGCTTTTCTCCACTTACACCAACCAACTTGAATTCTATGATTAACATCGTCATCAATCTCACCATCTTGTCTTACAATTGATCCTAAATATTTAAACTTTGTCACTTGAGAAATTATATCCTCCCCTAGCCTAACTTTCAAATCGTCTCTAAGTTGTTTATTTGTGAAATTGCTATGCATATATTCTGTTTTATTCCTACTTAAACGAAAACTCTTTGACTCCAACGTATTTCTCCATATTTCCAATTTTGTATTAATCTCTTCTCTTGAATCCGCTAGAAGTACTATATCATCCGCAAATAGCATGCACTTAGGTACCTGTGATACTCTCGGTTATAGCATCGATAACTAAGTTAAATAGATACGGGCTTAAAGCTGATCCTTGATGTAGGCCAATTCTTATAGGAAATTTATTTGTCTCACCTCCGGGTGTCTTAACCCTAGTCAATGCCCCATCGTACATATCTTGTATTACCTTAATGTAGGCAACACTCTCCCTCTTCTTTTGCAAGGCTTTCCAAAGTACATCCATTGGTACCCGATCATATGCCTTCTCTAAGTCAATGAAAGTCATATGTAAGTCTCTTCTCCTACTTCGATACTTCTCCATCATCCCCCTTAGTAAATAAATCGCCTCTGTAGTGGATCTTCCTGGCATGAACCCAAATTGTCTCTCAGAAATACTAGTCTCCATTCTTAATCTATACTCAATCACTTTTTCTCATAATTTCATAGTGTGACTCATAAGTTTAATCCCTCTATAATTTGCACAATTCTGAATATCCCCTTTATTTTTGTAAATAGGAACTAATGTACTTAATCTCCAATCATCAGGCATCTTTTTCGACCGTAAAATCTCATTAAATAGTTTACATAACCACAACACACATTTTTCTCCTAAACATTTCCAAACTTCAATCGGTATACCATTCGGTCCAACGGCTTTACCATTCTCCATTTTCTTAAGAGCTTCGCTAACCTCCGAGACTCTAATTCTACGATAAAATGACCTATTAAGCTCACATTCGCTAACTGTCAAGTCCTCCAAATCACAACGGGAACCTTCACATCCATCATTAAATAGCTTATAGAAATACTCTTCCCATCTGTTCTTAATATCTCATTCAGTAATTAAAACCTTGTCAACTTCATTTTTTATGCATCTTACTTGATCCAAATCTCTCGACTCCTTCTCTTTATTCCTTGCAATCTTGTAAATCCTTTGTTCACCAGCCTTTGTCCATAACTCCTTATAAAACCCCTCATATGCTTTAGCAAGAGCATCACTAACTGCCTTTTTAGCCTCCCTTTTCGCCAAACGATACTTTTTCCAATTGTCAGAACTATTGTCCAAGTGTATCGCCTTGAAACAATTCTTCTTATTACGCACCTTTTCTTGGACCTCCTCATTCCACCACCAAATCTCCTTATCTCGTGGTCCAAAACCTTTTGATTATCCTAAAATGATTTTAGCAACCATTTCAACCTTTTTTGCCACATTCTTCCACATGATACTAGCATCTCCTTCTAACTCCCACACACTTTCATCTAATAACTTACTTCTAAAAGTCTCTCGCTTCTCCCCCTTTAACTGCCACCACTTGATCTTTCGATAAAAAACTGTTCGGAATTTTGGTTTTATACATTTATTTTGCATATCAAGAATTAACAATCTATGTTGTGTAGTCACCCCATGCTCAGGAATTACTTTGCAATTAGTACAGCGTCTTTTATCAGTATTTCTTGTCAAGAAAAAATCGATTTGAGACCTATGAGTTCCACTTTTGTATGTGATTAAATGTTCCTCTCTCTTCCTAAAATAAGTGTTGATAATCTTAAGGTCGTATGCTAAAGAAAAATCAATAATAGTTTGTCCTTCCTCATTCAACTCCCCAAAACCAAAACCACCATGAACCATTGCATGTGGTCCTACCTCTTTACCAACATGTCCATTAAGGTCTCTCCCAATATAAACTTTCTCGGTTATTAGTATACTTTCAATCAAAACCCTCCATATCTGTCCAAAACTTCTCCTTGAGATGTGATTCTGCTCCTACTTGGGGTGCATATGCACTAATAATGTTCATAGTCTCCTTTCCAACAATTACTTTCACGGATATGATTCGATCCTCAATCCTTTTAACTTCCACAACATTCTTCCTCTATTTTGCATCCGCGATAATACCAACACCATTCCTTCCATTTACCTTACCCGTGTACCAAAGTTTGGAACCATTTAACCTAATCTCTTTACTTCCCTTTCCTACCCATCTAGTTTCTTGCAAGCATAAGATACTAATCTTACGCTGGTCCATTACTTGTGCCACCTCGAGGCGCTTTCCATTCAACGTCCCAATGTTCCAAGAACCTAATCTGACCTTAGTCTCATGAACTAGCTTCTTTAACCACCTCCGTCCATTAGAGTACGGTAGCCCTTGCTCATTTAACACTGCATTCAGGCGAGGATGCAGCGGCTCTTGCTCTCTTATCACTGTACCCGAGCTGTACAACGCATTACTTACGGATAACGACCTAGCATTAACACAATATATTCGTTGATCCATGTTCATAAGATTCGACATGATTTTATGCTGGCTGTCGGGGCCTAACACAACCCTCCTCCTTTATCCGGGCTTGGGACCGGCTATAAAATATAGGTGGAGTTAATTTCCACGAGTAATATGTTGGGAGGTATTTATTTTCAGTAAGTAATAAGAGAGAAGGTATTTATTTAAGGAATAGAAAACAACATTAAATTCAGAATATAGTAAATCTCATAGAAGTACATAATAAGACCATATTTATTTTTTTATTCTGTGCCATGAATCATTAACTTCCAAAATCAAATCCTTCAAAGTCACATGAACGTAATTACTAATCTCACAAGGAAAAAGTTGGTGACATATATTGGGTTGCTCTTTACTCGTCCACATATTGGAAGTGTTCATTAAAAAAAAATTCAATGCTAGCGGTGCTGGTTAAAAGTGAGCATCAGAACCTGATTTTGTTGATCAGCAGTTTTAGAGAAGTAAATCCAAGAGACCTGCAAACTAACAAAAAAAAAATCATTATGAAGCTTTTGCATTTTTTAATTTATAACTTTGTTATCTTATTTATTTTAATTTTCTTAACTGTATTACGAAGAACAACAAATAAATATATTTTAGATGTAAGGTTATTTTCATAAGCCTCCCATAAATTATCGTGATTTTTCGTATCTAACTCTAAACACATATTTTTTTTATCCATAAACTATCATAATTTTTTACTGTAGCCCTTCCGTCTACTTCTATTATATTTTTCGTTATTTTTTTTATTTATGAAAAAACTAAATTATTCCTCCGACCCTCCTTTCATAATACATCAAATAATAAATATAAAATTTTTTAAAAAAGAAAAAAAATCAGGAGAGAGCAATTTAGTCTTTTCATAAATGACAATTTTTTTATTTATCACTTTAATCCTTGTAGTGATTTTTTTATTTTTTATATTTGTTATTTCATATTTTTCTATGAGAAGAGATAATTTAGTTTTTAAATAATTGAAAAAAAAGTAAAAGTAACGAAAAACACAATAGGATTAGACGGAAAGATTAAAGTGAAAAAATTATGATAATTTAGAGATAAAAAAATAAGTTTATAAACATATGATTAAATGTGAAAAATCTTGATAGTTTAGCGGAGTTTTATGAAAATAACCTAAATGTATTCATCGAGTAAATCATACCACAAATAAGATTATAAAACATTTCTTGGGCCCGGCATTCGGACCATTGAAGAATGATAGGCTTTTCGAAGACAAGGCCTACATTCAAAACCAAAATTTGAGAAACATCTGATCCAAATGTTTGTAACTAAAATCTCATCAACCTGTTTGATAATCTGATTGCAGCTGTAATAATTTGGTCTTGTGCTCAACAATTTAAATTTTAAAATCTAATAATTTGGATTCGTCAAAAGTACATTTACTTCTAGTCAACTGCTCTATCACGGTCTCTTTGTGGCATTGCCCTTATTCGAATTGGCGACAGAGACGAGCTCTTTGATGCCATCCTGTTGCTTTATTTTGGACTTCCCAATGCTTTCTTGTGATATAGTATTAGTTAAATTAGTTGTTCATTATTGAAAATCACAATTAGTCATCAATGGTATATTTGTACAAATAAAATAATGGCTTACTTACGTACATTGGGTTTAACGTAGGTGTCAAACGTTTTTCGTGCGAAGTGCATATCGAATTTACACATACTTTCTTTTATTACTTTTAATATTTTTCTTCGTGAATAGTTTAAAGAAACGTAATAATAATAAATATAACGTAAAGAGTTATAAAATATAATTATATCTATTATGATGGATCATAAGTGCATAAGTTCGTAAATTTTTAAAAATGATGAACATAATTATTATTAATGATTTGAGTAACATTTTTATTATCATCAATTATCATCTAAATTATTAATATAAAAAAATAAAAAATTAAAGAAAAGTACATCAAAAAATCAGTTGATATGCGCTTCACACGAAAAGAGCTTGACACCTACGTTAAACTCTTAATATAATTAATATTATTCAAGACCACTTACTTTTAAAATGTTATATCCAAATTTCTTACTCACCTCATTCCTAACACAACATGGAAAAACAAATGTCTTAATTCTGGAATAGACAACAATAGATAGTAATATATAAGTTCATTATCTCTTCCAAAAAAAATTTTCTCCTTCCTGTACTGGCAGGGAATTTGACGCCCTGGAAATGAATTATGCCAAATTGCACCAAATCACTGAATCTATTTCCGACGACTTTCACTCAACAAATAAGCATAAAGAAGCTGATTCCACGTATCCGGCACTCCGGGCAGACACCAGTGGATGCAGTCGGCGTAGCGCAGGGGATTGGCCTTCTGCTCCTCGGTCAGAACCTTCCCCTGGGACTCCGTGTACACGGAGGTGTGGCCGTCGATCCGGTGCTCCGAGAGTTGCGTTATGTTGAGGACAGTGACAGGAACTCTCATCCTTCCGATCACGCTCGAAACCACCTCCATGATCCTTCTGTCAGAACCACTTCCCCAGTAGCCTCTCTGCATCACGGGCCTCGTCTCGTTGTAGCATTTGATTCCTTTCTTGTTGTGCCAATCTGAGCTCCTTCGGAACAGTAAGGAAGACGGGAATGCATATACGAGGTTACAGAGTTCAGTAATCCGCTTACAAAGATGATTGAACAGCAGTTGAGAGTTCAAAGGATGAGCGAACCTGACGTGTGTTGGGGACATTGTGGTGAAGAAAACTCTTGTGGCATTTGGGTTTACGGTGGAGTCGATCCAATTAGCCCATGTCTTGAGAGCAATTCTGTATGCGACCACGACATCCAGCTCCTCGAATCCTTCCTGTCCATTTGCGAAGGAACCCCACCTGAAGCCAGCAGTGCAGCTGCATATCAGTAACCTGCAATCTTCCTCCCTCTATTTTGACTTGCAAAGTTGCATGAGCTTGGCACTCGTTCTTACTTACAAGGATTTAATTCTTTGGCCACTCATCCACCATACATAGGTGTTGAAAACAAGTATGTCAGCTCCTACCCAGTGCTGCGTGCTTCAATATGGAATCTACTCTTAGTATTCTCTTGCTTGTGTTGGTTATGATGTGGGCATCTGTATTCGACTCAACCAGGAACGGTGCCCAGTAGAACTCAATTGTTGCATTATACTCCTAGGGAGCATCAAAGAACCTCCTCATTTAGGTTACATTTTAGCTTGAACTTAAAACAGGTCATGAAGACGAACCAGTACCTTCGCCGTGAAGACGGACAGAAAGTGGTTCCAGTTCATCGACTTCAGCTCAGCTGGGATATGGGCTTGTACCATGCAGACAAATGATTTCCATTGCCCTCTTTGCAGTGAATCCCCAACAAACATCAGTCTCTTTCCTCTTAGCTTTTCCAGAATGACAGCAGCATCAAATCTAACAAGAACAAAAACAATGTAGAATTTTAATCAGGGCATCTGGTCCGAAAATGGGTATCTCGGCCAACATAGCATAATCGATCAGTACCACCGATTGAAACTGTGTGTCAACCTTGGCACGGTGCAGTCATCCAACTCCCAGTCCCAATAAAGATAACTTCTGTCAGGCCGTCCATTCCTGGAGCATGCTATTTGCTTATCTATGTAAGGGCAGGTCTCATCAGAATAAGGGATTTCCTTGGAGCTGTCGAAGACCCACTTCCCCCTGGTGATGCTGCACTTGTTCGGATTGAATTCCATCTTGACTTCGCTGACGATGACGTCCTCATGGCTGAACTTTATCTTCTCTTTCTCCTCTGTTAAGGGTGTATGTTCGCAAATCAAATAGAAAATAAAGACAATGTATTCTCATGAGAGCTGTGCATGATATCTGAATCAAAAGATATGGTTACCTGAAGGCACGACCTTACTAGCATTGGCTATTCGACAACCTTGTTTAGAACAAGCTATAAGCTTAAAGATTGATGTGGTACCAGTGAGAGCGAGGAGATCCTCGGTAAAGATCATTCCGGTGAACGCCACGGCGCAAATGACGATCGCCATAATGGACAGTGGGAGCTTCCCTCTTGGCACCTTCATTGAGCTATGGAACTGCAGTGATGAGTGCTAAGTCGTGTATGCTCGTTGCAATGAGAAGGCGTGAATATAGAGATGAGAGAGAGAGCGGCAAACATAAGGATTTGATGGTGCAACTTGTTGATTACTTGTGATGAAGAAAAAAGAGAAAACGTTGGTACCAGTGGGGCAAAAGAGAATGTTGGGTCATTGAGTAGGAGTGAAGTTAAAGCCATGTATATTGTTTCTCTATTAGCAGCAGCAACAACATTAATCTTGTTATTCTAAAGGAGACCAGCCCCCACTCAACTATCAACAACATTTCAGAAGCTGGGGCAAAAATCAGTAAGTGCCTTTCCTGGCTAGCAGGCTAATGAAGACTTTGTCTCTGACTTTTGCTGATCACTTCTCTCTCTTTTTTTTTTTTTTTTGATTTTTTCAGCTTTTTCCTACTTAGTATGATGAAAGTGGTGAATCGTTATGACATGCATGCATCAGTTTACCATTAATGATTAATTAGACATGCACTTAATCAGTGTTCGCAAATTTCTGTAGGACAGAGCAATTACTATTTGTTCTCTGGTCAATCGAGTTAAATTTCGAATTGAAAAAAAAATCTCCGGATCAAATTTGTCGCTAGAAGAGGTTAATGATCCTTTAATACCAATGCTTGAAAAAGAATCATTAAAATCATGGATTTGAAGTTCATATTTTATCTTACTTTTTGTATATTAACTACGATCTAAAGTTCAACATAGTTTGATTGAATAATTTTATATGGGCAAAACACGTAGGTGCTTATATGCACTATCCTTTTCACCTTTCAATATGCGTTTTAAATTCGTGCAGGTCGAAAGCCCAAAGAGAATAATATTTTGATTGGATCGGAGGTGTTAGAGAATGGTATCAGATCCAATCCCGTGTGTTCATTTGAGTCATGTGAAAAATACGGACCATGAGCCAACATGGACCCTCCTCAACAAGAACGTTGAGCTCTTTATGAGAGAATATTATAGTCATACTTGAGTATGTGAAAAATACGGACTCCGCGCAACAAGGACGTTGAGCTCTTTATGAGAGAAGATTATAGTTATGTTGGAGCCATGTGAAAAAATACGGATCATGAGCCAACACGGATCTGTTCAATAATGATGTTGAGCTTTTTGTGGGAGAATATTATAGTCGTATTTGAGTCATGTGAAAAATACAGATCGCGCTCAATGAGAACGTTAAGTTTTTTATGGAAGAAACACGGACCATGAGCCAACACGAACTCCGCTCAACAAGGACGTTAAGCTTTTTATGGGGGGAAAATTCTAAAAATCAAGATGATTTAATTGAATAGTTTCATATGAGCAAAACACACAAGTGGTATGAGCTTATATGTAACGATGTAAATAATATTTACAAACAAAAGGACGAACATGCATCAACTCATCTAAATAGCCTGCCGAATCCGTGTAGCAGTAATGATCAAGATCGTGTATTTTGTGCACTATCCAATACAAGGGGGGATCTAGGATTCCGAGTATTACGAGTGCAAATTAGAATTATTTTAATATTTTTTATAATAATATAATAAAATTAACTATAATTAATTAAAAGTAACTAAATAAATGGTCACAAGTCATTTAAATTTTTTTAAAAATCTAAAATAACTGATTATTATCCTTGTATTTAGCTAATTATCTCATCTAAAATTAAATATAGCCACTTGGTTCCATGTATTTATAAATTATTATTTTAATAAAATAACTAACAAAATATGTAAGATGATTTAAAAATTTATTATAGTGATTTATTTTAAAAGTGAATTAAATAACATAAAGAAGAATTTTTCTTTTCGTATTCATGATTATTGTTGGAAAATATTAAAATTGATCATGCAAATATATACAAATTTAAAGAGGTCTAATTGGTTTCAATTTTTTAAATTATAGCTAACTAATATTAGTATAATATGCATAACATAAAAATTAAGGGGTCAATTGACCCATACTTGACCATGTAGGTCCGCCCATGATCCAACGTTCATCCCTTTTGATCCTAAATAAATTAATTAACAGTACGACGATAAATAAACTTTGGATCAAATTGGAGGATCACAAAATAACAAGTAATGCAGATGCACAAATATACATGGATCGACGCTCATATGAGCCAGTGATCTGATGATGGACACACGAGATGTGCTCAAAATCTCTACAAAATCATGGATGCTAGGTCATTTACCTTTATATATGTAACAACTCCATTGTAATATGGTAGGATAAATTTTATTAAATATCTTTCAATTTTATCCATTTTTTTAAATTTATTTTATAACTACTTTTCAATTATTAACTTATTTCATCAAATGTCCTTTCGATCAGAATAGTCAATTTTCTGATCATTTCGCTAATATGATATATTATTTTAAAATGATAATTTCCTGATCATTCTGCGTCGAAGAAGAGAGTGTGAGGAGACACCGCCTCTCTCCCTCTCCTCGCGTGACACAGAGGATCAGGGACGCCACCCCCTTCCCTTTTCTTCTTCGACATCGGAGAAGAGAGAAGGTGCCCCTCCTACTCTGCATGCCTATCGCGACGCGCAAAGGACCTCTCCTCCTCTCCTCTTTGGCACCGGGGAGGGGGAAGGGGATAGTCGCCCCTCCCCTCTTCTCTCCAACGTTCATATTATATGTTTGATATATATATATATATATATATATATATATATATATATTATTTTAAAATAACATATCACCGTAATGAAAATCAATTGAGAAACTAATTACTTTTGATCTAAAGGACATTTAATGAAAAAAGTCAATAGTTGTTGAGTAGTCTTGATTACGAAATAAAATTTAGAGATAGAATTGAAAAATTGGAAGGTATTGAATGAGATTTATCCTAATATGGTATAATTAATACAACACATTTAGTAAAAACACAAATATAGGGGTTACGATGACAATGGATATAAATCCAAATCCGTTGTGCTGCTCAGGTGTACACGGACTTGTTTTATTTACATCTTTGTGTATGGTATACTTCGTTTCTTTTTTTGTAAAATCCAAAATGATTATTCAATCATTCGATACAAATATCTAAGAATTCAAAATTAATGACAAATATATTTCACGATCAGTTTAATTAATTAATTCAAACAATTGGAATTGCAACATGTCGACGATCGATGTGTTGGCGTTCATCCTCTTCGAGCTAACTGTAACTTGAGCTTGGGTTTGGGCTTGGGCTTGGGCTTCGGGTCGTGGCCTGAGTTCGCACGTGGGATGTTGTAGTCGTTCATCTTGACCGGCATCAGTTGCGGTCTTCCTCTTTCTCTTCCTGCTCCTGTCCATTAATTAATTATTTGTCAGAAAATTTACTACCAACTATCAATTAATTCTTCCTTCTATTCAAACTTGTTAAACGCATTCAGTGCCTATTATCCAATATCTAGTCTCCCATAATCCACAATTATCAGTTAATGCAATCTCAAATTGGTCGAAAATCTCCTTCGTGAAGCTTGATCATCGGATAAAATAATTCACATTTCTGGATTATGAAATCAGAATATATATATATATAGATAGATAGATAGATATTAAACAGGAAGGGATCCACATATGAAACTTGCCTGAAACTGTGAGAACATTGCCGCTTGAAGCAAAGAGCAGAGCCAAGATGAAGAAGAGCTGCAGCAGCCGCCTCAGGCGAAGAGGGTAACCACCAGCTGCTTCTAAGCCCATCTTCTGGTCTTTTTGCATGCGTTGGATCATGTATTATATCGTTATATATATGGGGTATGCAACACTAATAGTAATATATCTATAGACAGGGGAGAGAGAGAGAGAGAGAGAGAGAGAGAGAGAGAGAGAGAGAGAGAGAGAGTTGAATCAGTTGATGGGTGGATTCTGGAGGACATGAAACAAATGACCCGACCATAATAGTTGGCCATCGTGAGATCATGCAGGCCACTTAGGCCCCGACCAACTGGCCGGCATGTTTGTGTCAATTTGTAATAATTATAATGTGTGTGTAAGAGAGAGAGAGAATGCTAAAATTCCACAGGTTCGAGAAGATCAAGGACGGATCTCTTTTATCGTCTTCGCAAATTGTACGGAAACAAAGTTTACCTGATTAATTTGTTTTTAAAATGTTAGACTGGCATATATCCTGAAAATTAATTTTGTAATCCCTTCTAATTAAGAGAGGTGTTTGTGTTAAGTATATGATGCATAAATACTTTGGAATCTGCAAACAGCAAATACATAGTTTTCCTTTTATTTAGAAAAAAATTGTCGCTGTGAGCTGACGTTGTTTAGATTGAAAATTTGAATATTTCAACACAGAAGAAAGAAAATAATAGGCAGCCGCGTAGGTACTGCTTAGCAAGGTGTACGCATGTACGACCAAATTCGCACCGTAAGGACACTGTTGGAATCTGTCTCATCGTCGTATGTGAACTCCAACTTGAGGTGTTGAAATGTTATCCGAGAAGAAGATGTAGTTTATCATTGGAGCGTTTCCTTGTAGCAGGTACTATCATTTTAATCTCATTTGTATAAGTCTACGGCACTGTTTGGTACGTAAAAAAGTAAAATATTTAATAGTAAATAGCATTTTGTTAGAGTAAAAATGCTACTACAAACGTTTAGTAAAATTTTTTTCTCAATAACGTTTAAAAGTTTGAACACAAAATGTTATAAACTATTCCTACTAACTTATAGAGTATATAGGTAATATTTTCATATTTTCTTTCTATTATACCCTCATTTTTAAAGTAAAAAATTATTTACTTATTAAATATCATATATTATTTTTATTTTATATATCACATCTTTAATTTTACTTACAACCCAAATAAGTTTTTTAATTTTCAATTAATCAATATTTTATATTAAATAAGATTTTTAGAAGTATTATTATTCAAAATAATTATTTTAAATTAAATTATATGAATATGATGTATATAAAAATGATCACAAGTTATGTGTTATGTCTATTTTCGTCATTTTATACTATACGCTAATTTAGCCGCTATGTTTATCAAACAGATTTTATTGGATTTATAAAAAAATCGCTATCCGCTATCCTCTAATAGCTAACCGCTATACTCTAGTTAAATCGTTATTCTCTAGTCGAACCGCTATTCTCTAATCAAACCGCTAGCTTTGTCAAACAGAACCTACGACTAGTATAAATAAGTAGTTTAGGTGTGAATTGTTAGAGAAGTCATTCCGTAATTCACATTTTTCATTTTGAATAGAATATTTCTTTTCTTCCTTTGCAAGTCTCCCTTCTCCTCTCTTGGCTCCCCTGCTTTTTTTTCCTTTATCCTTCATCCTTTCCTCCGGCGACTCCGGCGGACCTTCGGCTATCACAGGAGCTCTCCAAATCTTAACATGGTATCATCAGTAGCATTTTGTATGCTGCAGCTCCAACTAGGCGACATTGGATGAAATACTAGATGAATGTGTGGTATCCAATAGAAGGTCTCACACAACGGCGATAGAAGAATTTGTCTAAGAAGTGAATAATGAAGATACATTTTGTCGAACACTTGCTGGTCGCTGCTAGAGAGTAAATTGTGGACGACGTGAGCTGAACAATATGACACTGTTGCTATTGCTACAAACTGCTTTCCTCAAGTAGCCGTGTAGATCCACTGAACCACCGACGATTTATAGAATATCATCAAATACTTGTTGGAGATTTCGACAAGAAGCAATTGAAGAATAAAGAGCTTGCGGCCAGATCTCGTGCTCGTAAGCAGGCCTATACTACTCAAGGAGAAAAAAATGAAGAACAAAGGATCTGAGTGTCAAAAGGAAAACACTGTGGGGACGAAGCTTGAGAACACCATGAACGGAACACTTGGCACGTAAAAGAAGATGAAGATAGAAGAAGAAATGTAGAGAACTCTCGACCTGGACGATTCAAATAAGAGGAAGGAAATAGAACGAATAGCACAAAGAAAACAGAGAAACACAATGCCTAAACAATACAAAGGACTGGATAACGAGATGAACGACAATGAACTTTCGTTGAACACCGGAGATCCAGAAAAGTAGAAACACAATCACAGTGATACAAGAAGAGAAGGACGAATCAACAATGACGACAAAACGGAGGTTAAGCTCCGATTCGGTGATCATCATCGAAAGCATCCGACGACAACGTCAGAGAAATGTCGATAACGACAACAAGGAGAGAAGGCTCCTACCCCTCCGACGACAACGCCGGGAATTGCAAACGATGATGCCGAATCATATAATGGTTTGATCGATAAGAATCGTAGCGCCATTGGAAGAAAACGGAATTGCAAAGGATAATCGCCGAATCCAAGAATAATTTGATCGGCAACACCATAGCGCCATGGAAACAGAGAAAACAGAGACGATCATGATTGCAAACGAAGAACCATAGAAATAATATCAGAGAAATGGGGGAAAAACGGAGAGAACAACTAGAGAAGATCGATGCTGAAGTAAAATTGCAAAGAAGAGTTGACAATCGTAGATCTGTTCATGAGGAAACTTGAGGGAAAAATGAGCAATAGGAAACGATGACAAAAAATGAAGAAAGAAGAAGATTTGGATAGATCGAAGCGAAGAAGAACATTAGACGAAAGTGAAGATGAAGATGAAGACCTCACAGCTTGTGCAAAGTATATCCGGCCAGATCTACATCTCCTGGACTTACAGGAGCCATGGATGCCGACAAGACTCCAAGTCCGGCAATGCGCGACGATGTGGAGCTCAGGAGTTAACACGTCATCATCTCTGAGCTCTGCCATCAATGAAGAGAAGCTGTAGCCGGTGAATACAAAATGCTACTGATGATACCGTTACTTTTGTAGCACTGTTATCATCTTACATGTCAGTCTGTGAAAGTAGGTGTCATGTAATCCACTTTTTCGAACTTAATAGTATAGTCTGCAACTTTCGTTTCTTCCCCCACTTCTTCTTCTCTGTTCCTCTTTACCACCTTCGATCTCTATTCTTCGGCGAGTGATCTCCATTTTTTGACATGGTATCAGAGCCTCATCGTTGAAGGACCTCTCAAGCTCTAACTTGCTGTGAGAGATCGCCGTCAGAAGCTGTAGTCGTCTTCTTTGTCGTCGGCATTTTCAAATTCTCATTGTCTCTGTACTTTTGTTTTGTTGTTGGTTGAGCTCGACTTGCCGAAGTTCATTTCAAAGCTTGACTCCTCTGCTGCTGGTGGTGATGGATCGTACCTCAAGTCATCAATTCCTTGTATTGCCTTAGTTTTTTTCCTTCCTGTACTTGCATCTCTTGCTCTTTCTCGGACGCTCGCCAGGTGTTTGATCGACAGTGACGAGATGCATATCACACTTCTAAAACATGTAAGGTGATTACGTGTCTTCCTTGCCATCTTTCATCTCCGATCGAGTTTGTTGTCGTCTTCCATTGTATGTTCTTTTTTATTTCAATTCCTCTCTTGATTTCTCATTGTGTTTCCCTTCATTTTCACAGATCTTGTTCCTTATCTCATCTCGACTTTTCTACATTTTCTTTCGGCGAACGATCAAATCCGTTTCATCAGATGAAACCATCAGCCACATTCTGATCCAGTTCTTCTTCGATTTCTTGTCTTGTTCGGCTCATCAAAGCCAATTTAATTTCCTATGTTCATCATCTTTTGTTCATGTTTATTCCTACAACTTCGATCAAGTTCTTTTTTGCTCTGTTTTCTTGTTTGTCCACGCATCTATTATCTCTATCTAGTCCTTGCCGATGTTAGCCAAGTTGCTCATGTTGTTCTTTGTTTTTTTCTTGTTCATCATAGTTCCTATCTTGTCATCCTCGTGTTTCTCATGTAAGCAACAGATCATCCGATTATTTTGTTCTCCTTGTTTTTCAACATCTGATCTTCGACTTCTACCTCTTATACTACGCCATTCGGATCATGAAGCTCATTGTCGACATATTAGATGGAAGTTCCATTTAAAGGATCCTCATATCACCGACGATGGAATAGCAAAGAGTTCCTCAGGTCGTTTCTCCGATGATGGAACCATGTTAGAAGCATTTCTCAAATCGCCTTTCATGGTGATGGATCGTGGCTTCCTTTCATCAAGTGCTTGACATGAAGCTTCCTCCGGCATATGCAACCTCTCTCCGATCCACTTGTAGTCGAGCAGCCGAGACATCATTATTACTGGTCTGTTGGCTGATAGTGAAATTGAGGAGTATAGTGATAACTTGCTGATTTTGGGGTCAAATTTGAGATTTTTTTAATTTTTGGTTCAACTCCTTAACTCACTCTCTACTACAGTGCACAGGTCAATTGTAGTAAATCCTAAATGTCATATCCACAGTGATTTGAAGCCAAAGACTCTCTAAAATAATCTAGACTAATCCCACTTTAAGTGGCAAAAATAGGAAATTAAAAAGAATAGAAAACAGATTTTTAATTGTGGAAAAAAGGATAACTATTTTTGGATTTTTGAAAAGTTATCTGAACTGAATTATAAATACTAAACTAAGGGCTAAAATGATTTATCTATCAATGAGGAAAGTTCTCCTAGGAGTTGGGATTCGGAACAAGTTATCATTATGTGTCAAATTTTAACTCAACTTGAAATGACCTATTATCACAGCACATTTGAAACAGGACTAATTATCATATTTTCATATGATTGATTAGTTAAGTTGAATTAGAAAAGGTCCTTACTGAAATCAAGTAAACATTAAGGTCAAACTCAAGTTCCTTGCTGATTTTTAGCAAATTAGTGAAATCTGAAATGATAACAACAATTGCACTTTAAATATGAGGGAATTACTTCAATTAATTAAATAGGAATGAAATCAATCCAATATTAGTGCTAATGCTTCTTGGTTTATCTCTAAACTACAACATGATTTTAAATTAACTTCTCAGCTGCAAATGGAAACGAAATCCACATTTTCACTAATGAATTGAATAAAATCAGCACATAATTGCATATGGGAACTCAACAAATGTCATTGCTTCTTGGTCCATCTCTGAACAAGATAACCTTAAATTCACCTCTGATTAAATAAAATCAGGGGTTTAACAATAACAAGGCAGATTCCACAAATTCAGGAATTCAGATTTGGAAATCAGGATTGAAAATCAGAAATCAGCAATGAAAAGTTACAACACTTCAAATATTAAAACCTTGGGAATACCATTGTCTCTTGATTCATTTCTGAACAAGAAGAAACCTAAAGATTAGCTTCTCAGCTGCTAAGAAATCAGGGTTCAAATGGCAAAACAAATTCCAAAGGAAACCATGAAATCAGATTTCAGTTTATACTCAATATCAGATTTGAAATCAGAGAAATGTCATTACATCTTGATTCATTTCTGAACAAGATTAAAATCATAAATCAACCTTTCAATTTTTAATTAAATCAAGATTTCAGACAATGACAACAAATTTCAATAACAGTTCAAGAAATAAAAAATCAGGGATGCAAAATCAGAAATCAGACTTGGGAAAAACAGATTTCAGAAAATAATAAGTCAGACTTAGCATTGGTTCTTAATTCATTTCTGAACAAGAGTAGATCAAAGGACAACCTCTCAGTTGTAAATATAAGTAGGACCTCACAATGTCAAGAACAAATTCATAGGAACATATTTCAAAAAATAGGAATCAGAAATTAGAACTTGATTCAGTTCAGAAATTTAGAATTGTCTATTATCCATTCACAATTAAACTAGACTACTACCCTATCCTAGGAGAAATGAGATTTAGCTCCTCATAATTATAAAGTTTGATACACAATAGAAGGAAAAAAAGATACAAAACATCCTCTTTTGAAGGCTGTCGACAGGATGATTGCAGCTCCACTTCAGCTCCCTCCCTTGCTTCCTTCTTGCTCCAACCCTTTGCCAATGCCCCCCCCCCCCCCCCCCCCTTTTTCTCTAGGTTTTTCTCAGCTTTTATATGACCTTCTACACCCTTAGATGTAGATCAGAATGTTCCCTTGTGCCTTTGATTATGCCAAGTGTCCTGGTTCAGAAAATATCAGCAGTGTCAACTTTTTGAACAGCAAAAAAGCAAGTGGTCCCCCCTCCTTTTTCCTCCTTGTGCAGCCCTCTTTTCCCTGCTAGAAAGGCTAAAATAGCAAGCATTAAAGTCCTTGAATATGATTTTAACAAATAAGAATTAGGACAATGACAAGTATCAGCTCAATTATCAAATGGAGTTTGGTGTTGTGCAAGAATGAAAACCATAATTAAAAATGATAACTTTGAAGTCCGAAATGATAACTTTGCATATATCATGAAAATTGTCCAAATATGAGTGGTTCAGAGCATTGAAGGTATCAAAGAGATTAGGATGGCAAGTAAATAAGGTCAGAAATCAAATGTGGATAAGATTTCATAGAAATAATAATTTTGGTGCCGTAAAATGATAAATTGATGCCAAAAAGTGATCACTTGTCATAATTTTAGTTGTGGTTATCCAAATGTGATCAAATCAGATCAGCAAGAAGTTAGGACAGTAACTTAATGATTGCCTAATGCTTTTATGTAGAATTGATAACATTGCATATCGAAATGACAATTTTTTCCTAAAAATGATAATTTGACACTAAAAAATGATAACTTGTGAAATAGAATGATAACTTTGCACAAGTTGAAATATGATTATCTAAATATGATTAATTTATGATGACAGGGAATTTAGGGCAAGACAATCACTAGAAATCAGCTAGATTAGAAAAATGATAACTTGCACTTTGGAATGATAACTTGCCCCAAAAATGATAACTTAACATAGAATTGAGATATTTATGGATTTCAGCAATTCAGAACATCTATGCACATGGAATTAAGTGTAAAATGAGAATGATCAGTTGGTTACCACAATCCATTACATTCCATGCATAATTGGGCAAAATGAAGGCTCGATATGAGTGAATTGACTAGAAAATGGGATAAAAACCTATTGTGATCAACTAGTGATCAAACTCCCCCAAACTTAACCTTTTGTTTGTCCTCATGCAAAACATTCAGAAATTAAGAGCAAATTTGAATGGAACAACTCACAAATAAATTAAAAACCACCTGATTTAAGTCCAATGAGTTTCCCATTTTGTCAAAACTTTATTCTTTCCAAAAACTCAATTTCTAGCTAGGGAATCACAGAGGATAAAGCAAATTTAAGCCATGGAAGAAGTACTAGCAATAACAAGTTTGAATTTCAGGAATTGTCAACTTTACAACAAGGTTGAACTACAAATCCCTTCATGAACAGATTTTCACTACTTAAACAAGTTTAACACTTGACTTTTATTTATGAAAATGCAAGTAAACAGGTTAAGACATTATTTTTATTTATGCTGGTCACATGATAAAAATCCTAGCTTTATTCAGGAGAGGTTCTTTTTTGGAATTTCACTCTCTTTATTTATGCATGCATGCAATGCAGAAATGCAACTTTTTACTTTTTCCTTTTTCTATTCTGTTCGTGAAGTGAGCAACAATTCAAACTCAAGTAATGTTTAGATTCCTTGGTCCAAAAATTCAAGCTTTCCTATTTAACATGGCAGCAAGAGCCTTGACTCCCTTCTAGACATCTTTTATTATCAAATCAATCCATGAATGTCAGCTAGTGTTACTCACAAAAAGAAAAATTTTCAACTGAAATTTGATTCAAATGCACCTGAATAAGTAGGCTGATTAAAGCAAGAAGACTAATGGCCAAATTGATCACTTGATATTGGAGTGTACTAGCTGTCATATTAGAGGATTTCACCCATTTTCGAGTTAAAATGAAGGCAAAAATTGAGCTGGCCCAAATCAGTGATAACTAGGTGAAACTAATAATAACTTGATGAAAACAATGATAGCCTGGTGATAATTAATGATATGAGATTAAAATGAATAAAAAACATGGTGTAAAGTTTAGAAAAACACCAGGTTTCCTCCCCCAAACTTATTCTCAGCATTGTCCACAGTGGTGAAGAAGATAGGCAAGGGAGGTTGGGAGGTTATTGAATTTTTAGAATTGTGCAATTGATCCATTCTGCATCTCAACCAGAGGCTTTGGGTGGTCCATTCTTCATGAATTGCAACTAATCTTGTAGAGAAATAAACGATATCATTGAAATCTACAATATTAGATTTTTGGGGTGCACAATTCAATAATGCATTTGAAATGCACTGAAATTCGCTGAAATTCAGCAATAATGGATTTGGATGACTGATATGAATGATAATTCAGATGTCAATATGATAATTGCAGCATGAAGGAAAAGATAATATCAGTTATCATTGGGATTTCAGTGAGAAAATAAAAAATGAGGGTAGGGGTACTCCCTAAATGAAAATTTATGGATTGATCTGATTCCTCCCTGACTTATTCCTGCAAAACAGAAAGATTAGGTATAAAATAGCTTGGGTTACCTCCCAAGAAGTGTCATACTTTAGTGTCTTAAGCTATACATTGTTCCATTGGCGTTCAACTAGGCAATTGTAGGGGATCTTGCAAAATCAGCACCTCTTTAGTTGAATCCATGGCTGTGGGGTTGTATAACTTCAATCTTTGTCCATTAACTTTGAATATGTTAGCATTGTCATTGACAAGGTCCACAGCCCCAAAAGGATGAACCTTGTGGACTTTGAAGGGTCCACTCTATCTAGACTTCAACTTTCCAGGAAACAACTTGAGCCTTGAATTAAATAGCAACACAAGGTCTCCAACTTTGAAATCCCTCTTCAAAATCCTGCTATCATGCCACCTCTTGGTCCTTTCCTTGTAGAATTCTAAATTATGGTAGGCATTAAGCCTAATCTCATCCAATTCATCAACTTGCAAGAGTTTTTTCTGTCCACAAGCATGCATATCAAAATTTAGTGCACAACCCAATATGCCTTGTTTTGAGTTCAATTGGTAAGTGACATGTTTTACCATAGATCAATTTGTAAGGAGAGACACCAATTGGGGATTTGTAAGCTGTCCTATAGGCCCAAATTGTCTCATTTAACTTCAAACTTCAATCTTTTCTAGTCAAAGAAACTATTTTTTTTTTCAAAATGGCCTTAATTTCTCTATTTGAAATTTCAGCTTAAACATTTATTTGAGGGTGGTAGGCTGTTGAGACCTTGTGCTTAACTCCATACTTGCTTAGGAGGTTCTCAAAACATTTATCTATGAAGTGGCTGCCTCCATCACTGATAACCACCCTTGGAATTCCAAATCTTGGGAAAATTATATCCTTGAACAACTTGATAACAGCCCTGGAATCAGCAGCTGTTGTGGGGATGGCCTCTATCCATTTGGACACATAATCATCAACCAACAATATAAATTTGTATCCGAAGGAGCTAGGGAAGGGTCTCATGTAATCAATGCTTCAAACATAAAAAATTTCAACTTCTAGAATCTCATTTTATGGCATTTCATTCCTCCTAGAATTGATCCTGCTCTTTGACATACATCACAGCCTTCGACATATATGTGAGCATCTTTGAATAAGGAAGGCCAATAGAATCCTGATTGTAGAACCTTAGCAGCTGTCTTTTGGGTATCAGGGAATGAATCATTGATAGAAAGTGATGGAGATTCCTGAATTTCTTCCATCCTTGACAAATGGTCAGCAACAAGATTTTTAGTACCCCTCTTGTCCCTAATCTCCACATCAAATTCCAGCAGCAATAGGATCCATCTGATAAGACAGTTTGGATTCTTTCTTGCTGATCAGGTGCCTCACTGCTTGGTGATCAGTGTACATAATTACTTTGGCTCCAATTAGATAAGATATGAAATTGTCAAATGCAAATACTATAGCCAACAATTCTTTTTCAGTGGTGGCATAATTGATTTGAGCCTCATCTAATATCTTGCTAGCATAGCCAATGACATAGTATTTCTTGTCTTTGGTTTGTCCCAGGGTTGCCCCTACTATTTGGTCAGAGGCATCACACATGATTTCAAAGGGTAGTGTCCAATCTGATGGGTACACTATAGGAGCTAATATGAGGGCTTGTGACGGGCTTGGTTATCATTGAAATTGAACTTAACATCCTTTGCTAGCAACCTTGTGAGGGGTCTGGTTATCATTGAAAAGTTTTTAATGAACCTCCTGTAGAATCCAGCATAACCCAAGAAACTCCTTATAGCCTTCACATTCTTTGGAGGTGGTAACTTCTCAATGACTTCAATCTTTGCTTTGTCCATTTCAATCCCTCTACTGAATACGATGTGGCCTAACACCACTCATTCTTGAACCATGAAGTGGCACTTTTCCCAATTTAGAATCAAATTGGATTCCCTACACCTTTGTAGCACCTTTGTCAAATTTTCCAAACAAGCTTCAAAAGAATCCACATAGATTGAAAAAGCATCCATAAACACCTTCATAATGTCCTCAATGAAATCTGAAAAGATGGACATCATGCACCTTTGAAAAGTGGCAGGAGCATTGCATAATCCAAATGGCATCCTCCTATATGCAAATGTCCCATATGGATAAGTGAAAGTAGTCTTGTGCTGGTCCTATGGATGGATTGGAATCTGCAAGAAGCCTGAATAGCCATCCAAATAACAAAAGTGAGAGTGTTTGGCCAACCTCTCAAGCATTTGGTCAATGAAGGGGAGTGGAAAGTGATCCTTCCTAATTGCCTTGTTCAATTTTCTGAAATCAATACACATTCTCTAACTTGTGACTGTCCTGGTGGATATCAATTCATTTGTATCTAATTTGACTACTATAGTCCCTCCTTTCTTTGGCACATCTTGGACAGGACTGACACATTCACTATCTGAAATGGAATATATGATTCCAGCATTCAGCAACTTCTACACTTCCTTTTTGACAACTTTCTTCATTACTGAATTAAGTCTTCTTTGGCATTCAATTGAGGGCTTGTAGTTGTCCTCTATAGGGATCCTGTGCATGAAAATTGAAGGATTAATACCCTTGATATCTTCAATTGAATATCCAATTACCTCTCTGTACAGTTTCAATCTCTTCAACAGCTTCTGGACTTGCTCTCTTGGCAAATTAGCATTGATGATTACTGGAAATGTTAAATTCTCTCCCAAGAATTCATACTTCAGGTTGCTAGGAAGAGGCTTGAGCTCCAATTTGAAAGGATTGTCTTGAGCTAAATTGGATTGAAGTTCAACAATGATAACATGTTGCACCTCATTCTGAAATTCTGATTTGTCCACTGATTTGAAGGAATTCAGCTCAGACTGGCATGCCTTAGCCTCTGGATCTTCTAGTTCCTTCAAGTGATCAAACATTAGGCACCTTTGCAATGGGTCTTCAATGAGAATTATTGCAGAAAGTTATTGTACAATCTGATCTAGATGCTCATCTTCAAAATCACTTTTCTAAAAATTTGGCCTACTGATAACTTGTGCCAAATTAAATTCTATCTTGTCTTCTCCAATTTGGAATGTCAATATTCCCTCTTTGACATCTATTACAACTCCTGCAGTGGCTAAGAAGGGCCTCCCTAGTAGAATTGGGGTGTTCAGGTCCTCATCCATGTTAAGCTCCGTTATGAGCTGACTCTACCAATTATGATGATGATGATGGATGGGTTGAGGCAGGCATCCCCGTGGGTTGAAATATACTCCAAATAAGTCAAAAATTAAAATTAAAATGATGAAGAAGATGAACACATGAATAAAGAATATTTCTTATGATGTTCGACTTTTTTGCCATTCCTATGATGACTCTATATGATCTCTAATTCATATGTCCTTTTACATGCTTTCACTTTCATATTATGATCATGATTCGCTTTTCCTATCAGATGATGATATTATCTTATGATGTTCTTCTTATGATTCATGTTTAGTATCATGATCTTATGACGATATTTATCTTATATCCATACTGAGTTGTAAAACTTATAGAGAGGTTCTCCCCTGCATGTTCTTAAATGCATACTAAGGTCTTAATAATAATGGTGGCCAACAGTGACAAATTGAGCTCGTAGGTGGCTGCACATGATTATCGGGTCCTTTAGATGATGGATAGCTTTTTCCTTTCTTTTTATCATTTGATGTATTAGCTTTTCTTTGAACTCTTATGAAGTCATTTATCAGTCTTTCGCATATTATAATGTTACTCTCTTTTATCCTTAATGATGATTTAGTTCTTCCGCTTTTAATGTTATTGAGTTAACCAGTCAAAGTCTCATTTTGGTCAATATGATGTAAACGTAAGGATGACTCGTAGCGTCCCGAAGCATATTCTACCACCTGGCGGAGTGCAATTTGGGGGCATTACACATCACGGAGTCAGAGCCTAAAGTTAGGCCATTCTCATGTCTTAATGTATGATGTCTAGTCCATGTGCAAGCGCCACGAGCAGTCACTGCGCCACCTGAAGTTAAGTAAGTTTATCTTGTCTCCTAAGATGTATGATATTTTTTTTCTAAGATGATGATGTAGATGCCTCCACGCCGCGCACCTGTTACTAGAGCTTGGGGTCGGAGGCGACCTCGAAATAACGGTGGGATCAGAAATCCACAACAAGAGGGGACAGACCAGAATGAGATCTAGATGAGTCAGGCTCGTGCTGTGGAGCCGACTGTTCAGTCCCCACTGGTGCAGCCCCCATCATCACGGGTGCCAATGGTTCCGCCCATACTGATACCATCCGTTCAGGCCGCACCAGTCATGACACCATCGGTGCAGCTCCTTTCTGTACCGCCTACGCCACCAGTGTCCTCTAAGGACACTATTCAGGCCTTCATGACATTACGTCCATCAGAGTATGATGTCTTAGACAAGTTTGGCAAGGCTGAGAGATGGCTGAGGACAATCAAGGAGAAGCTGCAACAAATGAACTGTGGTGAAGATAAGAAGGTCCTGTTTGCCACCAGCGTATTAACGGAGGATGCTTTGGACTGGTGGAGAACTATAATTGATACACAGTATGAAGGACAGAACGATGTTCCTTGGGAATGCTTCTGTGAAGCATTTGAGGCACGCTACTTTCCACCATACCAGCGTGCACTGAAGCAGATGGAGTTCCTACAGCTAAGCTAGGATCATATGACAGTGGCTCAGTATCATGTCAAATTTATTCGTCTGCAGAGGTACAACACCCTCAAGATGAGTGATAGACAGAAGACAGATCATTTCTGCCAAGGCTTGAACCCGACCATCCAGACCAGCACCTTAACTGGCCAATGTGCTAATGTGAGCCTGCCGCACCATCGTCGTGGCCTGTTGGATTGGTACACCGACCAACTGGATGCCTTGCCGACGTAGACCTTCCTCATGCAGTGCCTCGGCGCTAGCCACACCATCGTCACGCCCTACTGGGTTGGTACACGTAGACCTTCGTCATGCAGCAACTGTCGAGCACATTACCACAACAGTGAGCTCTTCACCCAGCTCCACGATGACCTCCTCGGTTGTGGCATCTTCAACGTCGACGGCCACCTCTTGCACGTCCAACACAATCTCGCCAGACACGAGTTCACCACTCACTCCCTCTGTAAGTTTGATGCGTAGAATTTGTAACAAATAAATTTGCTAGCAAGTGTACTAGTTGTATCAAGTAATAAAGTAGAGAGTAGAGTGTCGAAACCACAAGGAACTAGCTAAATTTAATCTATCTCAATAATTTACTAGGAGAAGAAAAGAGTTTTGTGGTGAGAAAACAAAAAATTAAAGTTGCAAAAAATAAATGATAAACAAATAAAATAAGTTGATGTTGGACCTTGAGAATTATGGATAATTAATGTAAAGATAAACTTGCATGATTCTCTGTAATGGTTGAGTTTTAACAATAAATAATAACTTTGATTCTTATGAAGGATTAGGAGTACCTAAAGTATTGACTTCTCGAGACGAGTAAACCAGACTACCTTAACTTCTATAAAACTAATAACCGCAAATGATAAGTCAATTATTAATTTTATAAAGAATTAAGATGCATGAGTATGTACCTCCTACACTATTATTCACTCATAAACCTGGACAGAATAATAGACCGCATGAAATTTGGCACAAACGTCGAGTTGCCGAATACGCGTTATGTATGCTTCAACTTAGAAGTAAAAGATCAATTATCAAAGCAATAATAATTTCTAAAACTAATCACTCCTCATACCTGTTTGTAATATAATCTCAGAAATAAAATTACTTATCAAAAGGTAATGAACTAAGCATGCATAATCAAAAGAAACCGAAAAGATAAATTGACTCAACTAATAACAGGGTTCAAATAGTTTTTCTTCTTAAAAAAATATAAAATCTCTATTACATAAATAATAAACTATAATAATTATGTAAAAGAGCATCCAAATAAAAGATAGAAGAAGAATTTTTAGCCTTTGAAACCTCTGGATCGTTGCACAACACAAACAACAAGTTGTTTTCCATTTTCTATAATAAAATATAGAATTTGGGTACATTTCCATTTTTATTAAATTAAAGAAAATAAGGCTAGAAAATGATGCATGCTATATGAAAATGAATCTAAATGTGATTAAATGCATGACTAATTATATGTTGTATTTTGCATGCATCAAACTCCCCAAGCGTTGTCCTCAAGCAATGTTCAAAGCAAAGCTCAAACCAAAATGGTTAATCATCTCTTCCACCCTGTCACTCAACTACTCTTCTTAGCACTAAGTTTTATACATCCATCGTTTAAGTGTCTCACCACTTTCCATAATAACTCGACTTTGTGAAATTTTTGAATGAAAGATATTTTTAAACTCCTCCAAATTCAGCTCTAAATCATAAGAAAATAATTCTTGAAAATAAAAATATCAATGTTGAATATACAAGTGTAACATGAGCTTTTATTCATTTATTACTTTTATATTTGTTCACTTAGAAACTTTTCATCATCATTCTTTTTTTTTGGTACTCATGTCCTTCTCCATATTGCGCAAGGTGGTCATGTAACGGACTTTTGATCGACGAATCCCAGAGCAATTACCCTTAGGTCGTCAGGCAAGAATACAGACCTTTTTGTATATTCTCATAATTTTTGGGGCTCCACTAGCCCTCTTTTGTATATGATGATAATTTTACATGTATTTATTTATTAGTAAGCTCAGTTACACTTGAATTTTCAACATGGATATAATTATTATCAAGGTAATATACATAATAAAAAAGATTAAGGGCAAGAATAGGATTTGTTGTCAAACATCCAAACCAATTACCCAACACGAAGGCAATAAATGATAAAATAATAATGCTTCAAATTTCATTAATTAATAGGATATCCTTGAATAATGCTTGAAAAATAAGTAAATACTAATACATGAGAAAATAAGATGCAATTTTCATTTAAGCAAAACAATTTTTTTCTGATTTTTTTTAATATGAGATGCAATCAAATATGTGACTAAAACATGAAGAGAATGTATGCTTGCAATGCAATATAAAAAGATATGCATAATGCATGAAATTGCAAACTCCCCCAAGCTTGAAATCAACACTATCCTCAGTGTTGAAAATTAAACTTGTAAGAATATAAACATGATAATGAAATACATAAAAGTAGAAAAGAAAATTATATGACCTGATTATTTGGAAGCTGTAGGAAGGGACCACGAAGAATCCATAGTGTCCTTGATCGATAAAAATTTAGGTGTCTCTGCTTCTTACTTTTTTTCAGCAATTCCGAGGGAGTAAACTTTTTTCTTCTCTTTCTTTCTTCCTCTTCTTTTCTTTTTCTTTATTCCTCTATTTTCAATGTTGTAACGGGTCATAAAGGGCATCTAACGGCCCATGAGGTAACATCAACGAGTTGTATTGAAGAGCTCACGGGTCTTCTGTGCAATTTAACGGGTCGTGATATGAAAATCACGGCCCTAGCAGTGACGATGTCGAATAGGCGTAGGTAGTCATGGGTCATGGTTGGGCGCTTACGACCTTCGGTAGATCCTCATGGTCAATACAGAAAACCTTTTGCAGCACCTTGTTATGCTAATTTGAATAAAATGTCTCGCCGCCCTTATGCTCGCCGATCGCCGACAACCCTAGAAATGATAGTCCGAGATCGAGGGAGAGAGAGGGATGGAGACAGAGAAGCTGGGCATGAAAGAGGTGTCGGGGTCACTTACTTTAGTGACGCCAGCCAGAGAAGATTGCGAAGGAGTGATCCCGGTCGAATGGTTTCGCACGATCCGGAGCTAATCGTCGTCGGTCGTTGTCCTGTAAAGGTGGAGTGAGAGTGACATCGACAGAGAGGGAGATAGAATGAGGGAGAGATCAGAAGCCACTCACGACAGATGGAGATAAAATGAGGGCAAAATGGGACGGAGGAAAAAGAGACTCACCCTGCGCGCGCTTCGCACGATCTCCTAGAGCCGTCAGAGAAGATCAATGAGAGCCATGCGTCGAAGAAACTTGCAAAGGAGTGGATCCCGGTCGAAGTGGATCTAGATCTCTGGCTTCGAATGATAAATGAAATGGGATGGAGGAAAAAGAAACTCGCCCCGCCCTGCCTAGAATCGCTGGAGAAGAACAGGGAGGGCCGCTCGCCGGTGAGGATCAAGTGAAAGAGGGTAGAGGGCGAGCGCAGCTAGAGAGAGAGAGAAAAAAAAGAGAAAAGAGGAGGAGCGGGGGAAAGGAAAAGGCGCGATGGCAAAATCTCACAAGTTGAATATGGTTCGTGTGATCTCATCTAAAGGGACGCAGATATCATATGAAGGAGCGCACGCATCTGGACCATGCGATCGAATGGCCAGCGGGGCGCTTCACACCCATATATATTTGTGTGTGTGTGGGGGGGGGGTCAATCTCGTGATAACACCTGTCTTTGGTTTTTATTTTGATGAATCTTTTGGAAACATCAATGTGATGCTTATTCTTATGGGTGGACAAACATTGAGAGATGCATACAAGGTAGAATGATTCTCGAACCTAGAGAACATTGCAATCGTAAGATTATTTAAAGAAATTCTTAAAATTTTAATATATAGAACTATTTTATCTTTTAATTTTAATAATCGGTTTCTTTAGGTTATGTATGTGTGTATATATGATCATTTTATTCGTTAAGATTATAAATCCTCTTCCCATTCACTATTCCTTCTATCCTTTTTCAATTCATAAATTTTTATAATTATTATCTCAATATGATATTATTTTATTAAATAATTTAATTCTTTGTATTATCACTTGGCATTTTCATCATTAAATATCATATCAATTAATTACATAATCTAATATTTATATCAACACTTGAGTGCATTAAATTTTTAACATTATTACATATTGACTCTTTATATTCCATTATTTAAAATAAAAAATAATTATATAAATGCATCATTATTTAATATGTATTAAATTTAACATCATAATTAAATTTTCATATATCATAAGTTGGGTCTTTATATTTTATTATATCTTTTAGTACTAAAAATAATCATATATAAATGCATCATATACATATATACATACATGAGTATATTAGAGTACATAAAAAAAGTGTATACATAAAAAGTGTATGCATCCTACGATCACGATCCGTTGAGGAGGCTCCACCACTGCAATCCTGACTCCTCTATCTATCAACAATTCTCTTCAAACCGTCAACCCTCATGCTTTTTGAAAGGGGACCAAGGTCACTCCGCTGCGAAGCATGGCCTCTACGGTTAGGGCATGAAGGTTCACACCCCAAACCTCCCTCTCGCTTTCTCTAACTCCTCTCTCTCTCTCTCTCTCTCACGTTCGCTGGGTGTTCTCAACCTCAAGTTCGCTGGACGCCCTCAGCCCCTTCTACTTCTATGCTCCTAGGGCATGAATGTTCACACCCTAAACCTCTCTCTGGCTTTCTTTAACTCTTCTCCCTCTCACATTCACTAGATGTAAAGGTCGCTACGCCGTGAAGTCAGACCATCGCGCCTAGGAAACGAAGGTTCACACCATAATCTCCCTCTCACTTTCTCAAATCTTCTTAATGTCAGGTTCACCCGACACCCGACACCTCACCCTCTCACGTTCGTCAGAGTTGCACCTCTTTTTTGCAGCCACCTTTCCTCTCACATTCATCCAATAGGTTATGTCTACCTTTGCAGCGCCTCTCCCTGCAATTGTTTGCATTGCACAGGCCAATCCAGACATGGATGAGAAAATACTCTTTTGATGATTTGTTGAGTTGTGCTGGTTTTTTATGCTACTTGATGCTTTCATGTCCATGGAAAGGTGGCAGTTTCAAATTATTATCGAGGATGCAAGAAGAAAACATAGATTTTTTAGGAATTTAATGTTATGCTTCCTATTAGTAATATTATATGTATCTAAATGAGTTGTATAACTACATGATAAATTTCAATTGCTAGTCGTACTCTTTATTTTGGTATTTTAAGTAGCAATGGATAATTTTTATTGTGGTTAACAATGATCATCTTCATCAGTTATTTTCATAAGCAAACTTATGTTTCATGTACAATTTCAAAGAGGCAAAATTGCACCTTCAATTGAAATGACTATTTATAATGGACCAAGAGACTAGTCGATAATTAAGCAAATTCATTGATCTCGAATAAAAATCTCAACTTTGACTACTGATCTCGAAATGTTTATTTTGTCACCTAGAAAAAAAAAACATGAGCAGCATTGATGTTGTTCATATGTGTTAATAATGCCTTGAATTTGAATCCAGTTAGTCCCCCTACATGATCAGGCGCTTCAGTAGAATTCCTCTACAGGCAAAAATTTTTAGGAGAATTCTGTATGCGATTCGGATTTGATTTATTTCCTTATCATGAGATAGGTGTTCTATTTTCAGAGGATTTATTTAGAGTTCCGGTCCGTATGTAATTCCTATCATCTGTCAAAGGGAGTGTCTATATAAACTTCCTAGGGGTCTAGACAGAGACCCATCCTTGTAATCATCATTATTCCATAACAAAAAGACGCCGCTTCCTGAGGACGCAACCCTATTTAGGGTGAACCTCGTAAATCTTTACATTCTTTTATGTTCGTGCGATCTCTCTCCCTCTTTTCGTAACAATATGTGCAAGAGTCCCTTGCATAAATGATGTAATGTGGTGGCCCCGGTGGATGTATCAAAGGGCATACACAAATCAGCTACACAATGGCCTTCGCAGGAAGAAGTGGACAAATTAAGAAACTAGAAGCTCAAGTAGCAGAGGTACAACAATGGGAAACCAAACATAGAACAAGATCCAATTTGACTGATATTGCAAATTTATTTGCAGATGTAATATTCATTATGACATGCAAATTATAACATTCATAATGAGATTCAGTTTGACATTAAGTTTAAAACATGCTGCTACATCAGGTGAGCTATTCAGATAGTTCATAATGATAAAATTCAAAATATTACAAGTCTTCCACATTCAAAATAATGTTGCATATGCTACTGTTGAAAAGTGACAAAGGCAAGCACAAAGACGTCCTATTGTTCTTCTTGAATGACTGCCCTGGAAGATTGTCATACTCCCATCCAAAATACCTTGCAAAATCAAATGATAGCAGCATGCATTGAAATCTGAACATCAGAGATGAAATCAAAACCATAATTTGCAAATTAGCTGACAAGAAAAACCAACAAAAAATTTTAAAAAATATTCTTTTGCAAATTAGCTAACACAAGTTGACCTCAATGTACTCAATCGAAAGCATCCTTACCAATGTAATCCATTCATCATTAGCATCCATATTACCCTTTCCCTTCTGTTTGTGCTCATATTCTTTTGTCTTGAACCAACAAGAATAAAAAATAGTTAGCAGAACAAGAATGAACTTGTTAAATGATAATACAAAGCATATTACCTTAGCTAATGTACAACTACAAGTGGTCTTGAAATGACCGATGTTGAAATTTAGATTCTCGATTTAATTTCTTTGCATTTTTTAGGTCCTCCTTTTGATTTCACAAGCACTGGGTCATTAATTACAATTTCTAGTTCTGATTGAATTTTTATTTATTGTTGTTGGTCTCTTAGCATTTTCATGTGTATCCCCCATTTAGATTCAAACTTTTGGAGAACATCATTTGTAATTGCCAATCCAAAATCAAGACATTCATTTGACTGCAAACCAAAATTATTAACTTTCCAACTATTACTTATCCATGCCCATTTCATCATAGTCCACTTCTTACATGACCATTACCTTCCAGCAGGGAAGAACATATTTTTTAGGTAACTAGTTATTCCTATCTTATTGATAACATGTAAAATATGAATACATAATACTCTTTGTTCAAATTTCTTACAAGAGCATCTTACTCAATACATAATTGCAATACTCCACAATGTATCTTTGTTCACCTGTCCCATCAACACAGAGTAGACAACTTGATTATCATATTTAGAAATTTTCTCTGCTCTGAAGACATTTATAACTTTGAACTCTTTTTGAAATATAGAAAATAACTTTTGAGTAGATACCTTTCTTATATGTGTGTCCAACAGTTTAATAAATGATTGCTGAATTCATATTTATTACCACTTCTCAAAATATGAAATATGAAATGTTTTTGCACAATAAAGACTTAGGATGTAGTTTTTAAGATAAGTGCAGAAATATGAAATTTGAAATTTGAAATGTGAAATTCGAAATATGAAATTTGAAATCTAATATAAATTTGAAATCTGGACCTAGTTTGATCAGCCTTGACCTAATGTTATAGTCACATGAAAGTATCATGTTGATCCATAATAAAGAAGTCGAGTTCGCATTAGGACAACACATATAAATGTCTTAGGAATTATTTAAAGTAAAAGATGTAGTGAAAGAACAAAAAAGAATAGAATTAAAAGAATAGAAAAGAATGAAAGAGAAAAGAAAAGAACATAATGGAAAAGAAAAGAAAACAATTGAAAGAACAAAACAAAAAAAAGAGAATTGAAAGAACATAATGAAAAGAATAGAACAGAAAAGAGAAATAGAAAAGAATAAAATAGAAAAGTGAAAGAACAGAAAGAATAGAAGTGTTTGTCTCATACTGAAAGCTTGCCTATTTTTATTAAATCTTCTTATCCATTTGTATTGTCTTGTGTACTGAGTATTTTATACTCATGGAAATTCTATTTTCTTGTATTTGAATCCCACAGATAGTTGAATCTAAAAGTAAGGATGGTGGCGCGGACAACAACAACGTTCGTGGTGATGTAAGCATGCACATGGATGTTGAGTCAATTAGAACTACTATAGTTACATGAGTAAAATTAAGTTACCTTAGGAGAACTATTAGGAAAGAATAGTTAGAAAGAAAGGTCGCTTCCACACTCTATTAAAGAAAGATAAATAGTTATTTTGCTTCCGCATCTCATGTAAGAAAAGCTCAAGAAGAAGAGATTGTAGGTAACACCGATCCAAATAAGTCCAAATGTCACGTGACAGGAGGGTAAAATTTTGGGGTGTTACAGAATGGTATCAGAGCAAAAGCCCCAGGTCTTCCTTAGGTCAAAGTAAGTTAAGGTTCATGTGCAAAGCAAATAGTTGTCATGCCATTCAAAGTAAGTTAGGTAAGTTTTGATTTGATATTTATTTTTATCATTCTAAAGAATGCATTGACATTGCACATGATCAAGATGATTCACAAAGATAGGTAGACATGCCTTAAGGGGGTAATATCCATAGTAATTGATAAATTAATTTAATACAAAAAGTAGAATAAGAATAAAAGTATCTCAACATAGTCAGATTTCTATAGATAAGTTCCTTATGTCCATATTAAATGGAATAGACTTTTTGATGCATCACAAGGTTAAAAAGAGAAATAAGGCATGTTTGAGATAGAAAAGAAGAAGCCCATCTAGTATGTGTGGTATTAGGGCACTTCACATCATTATCTCATTTAGTATGATAGTAAAGTAAAGTATATATTATGGGATATGATAAGTCAAGGATTTAACGTATTGGAAATTACCAAAATGATATGGTAAATTCTTACATAGATCAAAATTTTAGGACGAATTTTCTTTAAGAGGGTAATAATGTAACACCCCAACTTTTTTTCAAATTAAAAATTAATTTTTGTAATTAAAATAAATCTAAAATTTAGGATTTTGTTAAAGAAAGATAAAGTTGAAAAGAAATCAAAGTTAGTTAGAGGAAGGATAAAAGAAGAAAAAAAAAGATAAAATAAGAAAAGTTTGAATATGAATAGAAGTCGTATTAGATAAGAGATAGGAAACGAGTTGAAGTTATAATGAAATTAGGGATTCAAATTTAATTTGAATCTAACTAGAAGTTTAGTATATAAAAGGAGTCGTGATGAGAGTTAAGATAAGAGTTTTGTGCTTAAAAATATTTAGAAGATAAAATAATATTATTTTATTCTGAAAAATAAAAGAAAAATAATTATTATTTATTTAATTCTGAAATTCAGGAATAATTATGTTTAGGAGAGATAAAATAAAGAAAACATAATTATAAGAGGATTAGGGATAAAGTTTGTTGAATGATTGAATTGGGACTCCTAATGAGTTTGAGATTATAAGTTTTAAGGATAAAAATAATTCAGGAAATAAAATAATATTAATTATTTTTTGAAATCCAAAAATCATTAAATAGTGATATTAATTATTTATTTAAATCCGAAAATTCATGGAAAATAAAAGAAAAATTATAGATAAAAAATGTGGATAGGAGTTCTAATTAGATTAGCACTTGGGTGACTCTATCCTATAAATAGGACCCAAAGAGTCTTTTCCAACACATCTTTCTCTCATCTCTACTTGAGTTTTTCCTCCACCTTTGTGCCATGTTTTCTTCTTGCTCGGAGTGCATGAGCGAGAGTTCCGATCGGCCATGAAATCTAGAATCTATCCTCTGTCCAAGGATACCGGCCTCATGGTTAGTCGTCGTCACATCTCGTCGAAAATCACGTTCAAAGTCTCGGATTTCAGGTAGTCTGAAATAGTTAAGGTACAAAAGATTTCAGATTCACTTTTTGAATATGATTTCTTAATGGAATAGATAAGATGATGGATGAATTCGAATTGGATTATGTTCTCTTATAATGCATAAATAGTTCTACATCATTTTTGGTGCCGAAAGGAATAATGTACTGAAAGTTATAGCATGCTAAAGTCTCGGTAAAACGTCACCGGAGTTTGGCCTGTGTAAAGAAGAACTCGGCCCGAGTTTTTCTTTAAATTTGTAACTTGACACGGTGTTGTTCCGAACTCGATCCGGATTCGGAGTCAACCCGGCCCGGACTCTTGGCAACCCGGCTCGGGCTCTACTGCGATTTGTCTCGAGTAATCATTTTTTCCGACGACCCGGCCCAAGTGGTATTCATACCCGATCTGGACAATATTATGTCACGAATAGAAAGATGATGTCAGGAAACTCGGCCCGAGCCACCCTCGGACCGGCCTAGATTCTGCCAACATAGGGGTTATGTTCCATGTGGAACTCGGCCGAGCCATCCTCGGACCCCACCAAGTTCTGGATAATAGAAGCGAGGGTTTTGGTTTTGCGCAACCCGGACTGAGCCATGTAAGAACCCAGTCTGACTTTCAGCAAAAAGATATTTTAGAAGATTAAATTGGAAAGGACTTGGACTGAGTCGCCCTTGACCCGATCCGAGTTCGGACTAAACTCGGCGTGGGTTCGGACTAAACCCGGCCCGGGTTTGATCGTGCCTAGCCCAGATTCTGCACAGATTGCAAAAGTAATTTTATATTGATTTATATAGATGTCAAATGATCTTTTTGACCTTATATTGTCATGTGATGAACTGAACGAAAAAGATAGCTAAATAGGAAAAGATAAAGGTTGTAAAATGAGATACTCATGTGCACTGATTGTTATAGGCCACAAAGTGGATAATAATAGCCCCACCATGGCAACTTCATGAGATGGGTATTAATAGTCCCACTGTGATGATTTTAAAGAAGGCCAACATGTGGGTATTAATAGCCCCACAACAATAACGTCATATGAGGTGAGTATGATCCCTCTATGAGGGTTTTAAAGAATGGAGATTCTTGCGGTCCTACTTGAGTGAGATATATGAAGCTCAAGTCTTTTGTGAGTAAGTAAACGTTCACTTGGTCTTAGTTTGATCAGCCTTGACCCAATGTTATAGTCACATGAAAATGCCATGTTGATCCATAATAAAGAAGTTGAGCTCGCATTAGGACAACGCATATAGATGTCCTGTGAATTATTTAAAGTAAAAGATGTAGTGAAAGAAAAAAAAAAGAACAGAAAAGAAAGAATAGAAAAGAACAAAAAAATAAAAGAACATAATGGAATGGAAAAGAAAAGAATTGAAAAAACAAAACGAAAAAGAAGAGAATTGAAAGAACAGAATGAAAAGAATAGAATTAAAAAGAGAAATAGAAGATAACAAAATAGAAAAGTGAAAGAACATAAAGAATAGAAGTGTTTGTCTCACATTGAAAGCTTGTCTATTTTTATTAAGTCTTCTTATCCATTTGTATTGTTTTATGTACCAAGTATTTTATACTCATGAAAATTTTATTTTCCTATGTTTGAATCCCACAAAAAATTGAATCGAAAAGTAAGGGTGGAGGCGCAGACAGCAGCAACATTCGTGGTGATGTAAGCATGTACATGGAGGTTGAGTCAATTAGAACTACTTCAGTTGCATGATGTAAGATTAAGTTACCTTTAGAGGATTATTAGGAAAGAATAGTTAGAAAGAAAGGTAGCTTCTGCACTCTTTTAAAGAAAGATAAATAGTTGTGTCGCTTCCCCATCACTTGTAAGAAAAGTTCAAGAAGAAGAGATTGCAGGTAACACCGACCTAAATAAATCCAAATGTCACGTGGCAAGAGGGTGAAATTTTGGGGCGTTACATTATCATCACGCATGCCTTCGTTCTTACTTGTTATTTCGATTACATATGGGATTCAAACACAAAAAACATGTAATTTCAATGAGCAATGACGCTCAGTACATGAAACAAAATAGACGAATATGCATTCCTAATAGAAAGAAAAACATACTAAACAATTAAGTCAATTATAGGCAATTTTTTTTCAAATGCTTCATTAAGAGCAAATGATTTTTTGCACTTTATTCAATGAACTTTACCATTTTCATCAATCACCAATAAATTTTATCTTTTCATCTATTACCAATGAAATTTACCTATTCATTTATTACCAATGATATTTATTTTTTGCTAATGAACAATACTTCATTAAGTGCAAATGAACTTTATCAATTGCAAATAATCATTCTTTTTTAACTAATGGTCAACTTTCTTTCTTCTTTATACAATACAATTGTTCTTTCTTTTTTGGTGTATTTCTCTACATCTTTTATTAATGGATTCTTATGGCACTTTCATGTATAGGAGTACTCATCACTCCCAAATGGGGATTTTGACCCATGAGCAATGTAAAAATATCTATCACTTCAAAGCAACACATTTTAGGTCATGAACTGTAAGAAGTATTCGTAACTTCTAAGCGGGGCCGACATGAAGATAAAGCAAAAATTATTGATTAAAGAACTTCTCATGGGCTAAAGGGAGAGATTGTTGGATTATGGAGTCCAGGCCTTTAATTAAGGAGATAAGTGCATTTACTAGCTAATTAAACATATTCTCTCCTAGTTGAAACAAATGACAACATCATTTGGAAGAAAAGTAAGAAAAACAAGTTTTCTTTTCCCCTTTCAAATCCCATGAGAGTTGATTAGAAAAAAATGAGTTTTTTCCCTTTTGGCCAATGGATGTGAAGAAGAGGAGATAGAAGAAAGACATAGTATTAAAACAAAAATAGAATTTCTTCTTAAAGAAAAAGAAAAAGTAGATAGTCACGTTTCAACATTTCTCATAGAAGAATTATTTATCCCATTGGGCTGCAGTTTGATTTTGTGTAAAACTTAAAAAATATTATACTCTATTTTTGAATTTGTGATTGCTCCATGATTTTTCCTTCTTATTAGAGAGTTTTTCACATAATTTTGGTGTCCATTTTGCCTATTATTATTATTTTTTGTGCATCTTGTTTGACTTATATGTACATCATGTTTGTGCATTGATTTTTCACACAAAAAAGGGATTAAATTTCCAACATTATTCATGTCTAATTTTTTATGATCATCATTGTTTTTAGAAAAATCACATGGATCTTTTTCAGTACAAAAAATTGTAATGTGTCAACGGGCACATTTGGTAACATATAGAATAATCATTGATAGTGATAGCACATTCAATGGTATATCTTAGATCTTTACCAACACATTTGGAAAATCGATAGCAGAACTTTGTCAACACCAATGAATGCTTAATTTGTTGGGGGTAATTGTATAATATGTTAATTAAGTTTGATATATTTATGCTAACAACTTCGAAGAATGGTTAGCAAAAAAATTAATTGAAATTAACAAATGCAAAATTGGAGAAAAAACATATGGTCCGGTGATCCACAGTTGTCACACCAAGAGGGGTTTCAATTCAAGCTTATAGGTATGGCTTCTGCTGAACATACGTTGGAGAATTTCAATTGTGTAGGTTTATGTTGATTCATCGCCTTTTGTATAAGCCCTTCGACTCTAGCAAAAAACTCATCTCAATTGTTAGTTCCTAGTGTCCCATCAAAATTTGGTTGTTGATGACCTATCATGTCCAACATCCAATTGTGATTATTAACATTGACTTTTTCAATCAATCGGTACCCATCTTTTTGGTTCCTACTCATGAATGTACCGCCCGTAGTAGAATCTTAGGTGCTCTTACCTTGAGGGGTAAGGCCACTATAGAATGTTTGAACTATCATCCACTTCATGAATCTATGGTGAGGACACTTCCTCAACATATCCTTAATCTTTCCAAAGCTTCATAAATTGACTCGGTATCCCATTGATAGAATGACGTGATTTGATTTCTCGTTGCTATTATCCTCCTATGAGAAAAGAAACGAGTCAAGAATGCTAATAAAAGTTCATCTCAGGTTCGAATTGTTTCAGTATCTAGAGATTGTATCTAGGTCTTAACTCGATCTCCTAATGAAAAAGGGAATAATCGAAGTCTGATAGCATCTGTTGTGACATCATTACATTTGAAGGTGTCACAAATATCAAGGAATGTAATGAGGTATTGACCTGCATATGCATTCGGATCCTCGTTGGGTAGACCTGCATATGCAATGTTGCTCACGACTGAAAGAAGCATTGGGTTCAGCTGAAAGTTGTTTGCCTAAATATCTGGCCTAGCAATGCTAGAGGCTAGACCCATAGCATTCGGTGTGCAGAACTTTTGCAAAGGTCGCAAAGCATCAGGGTTGTGTGTCATCTCCAGATCTTTTCTAACTAGTCGTGCTCTTCTTTTTAGGTGTTCTTAGTGAGCTCTCAAAACTCATTGATTGCAGTCTCTTTCAAGTTCAAGGTCTAGGAACGATTCACAAAAAAAAAAGGATATTAACAAGAAATATTGACAAAGTAAACGATTGAGAGAAATTTTTTAAAAAATAATTCTAAAAAGGAAACGCATGAAAATGTAAAAGAAAATGTGTATAAAACAATGATGTCGAATTCGATTTGATCAACAATATTAAAGAAACAAATTCAAAACTGTCCCCGGCAATGACGCCAAAGACTTATTGTGCAAGAATGCAGTTGTGGGTAACATAGTAACAGAATATACGTCGATAGGCTTATGATATGCATGCTTCCCTTGGACAATTAGTATTTTTATACTAGATGCGAGTATATAAAAATCGGACTCCCTCTTATAGAAATGTAAATAAGTTTTAAATTTATAATCCCAATTACACTTCTCAAGTTGCAAGTATGTCGTCATTGTATAGATTGGGATTGAACCACAAGGAGAGGATTGGACGTGTTTCAATATTCATATCGAAAGAGTTCGATCTGCAAAGATTAATCGCAAGTAAATGTAAGCGACTGACAAGGAAGGGTGTGTAGTTAGTAATTTTTTATTTTTTATTTTCTTTTGTTGTTTTCGTATTTCACCTTGATAATTGTAAAGACTAATTTCGAAAGCAAATGTTATGTAACTAAACGATATGCAAAGTAGAGGCACGAGGGATAATTTTTTAGTGAACTTGGTGAATGAATACTGCTTCCTTACAATCCACATTAGGATGCTAATGTTCAAAGTGAATCCCTCTCACTCTTATAAAATGTATTCTACGGTTCTCCCACTCTCGTGTTTGAACCAAGTTAGTCTGCCACTTAAGTAAAACTACATCAATATTCCGTGAGGTTCCTCTCTCGATTCACCTCTAGAAGATTAAAGATCATACTTGAAGATCTCCCCCGAATACAATCTGCTAACCTTTCGGCTCATGGCTAGATTGCTTGCAATATATGCCCCTCCTCAAGGAACCGTTACATGGGAAAGGAGACTCAAAACATAGCATTCAACGAATAAGTGATAGAATCAATACCATGTAAAATGAAACATCTGAAATCCATAAATGCATCTAAAGCCAACTTCAAATCCATCAATGATCCCTCAACCTCACTAACTAATTAGCTAGACATACTGAGTTTAAAGTTCAAACTAAGAGTAACTTAATGCAGTAAGACATAGCGTAGAAACGAAAATGAATATTGACACTAAAGTTCATGGTGTCGGGTGAGCTTCTCAAAGATGACATTGTCTCCCTCATCAGTTTGGTTGCTCCCTCCTTTTCTCCAATGGCTCCTCTTGTCTTTCATTTCTCAACACCCCCTCCCCCCTTTTACTAGTCGTTTTTCTTGCCCTTTTATACATCTCCTCCTCTTTGGATCCCCCTTTGATGTATGACACCTGTCTTGATACTATACTGAGCATCCTGATGCATGACAAGTGTCTTGCTAGTACTCTGCCTCCTAATTCCCTACTGATTCTGTCTTGTGGTCCAGAACCTTCTTGCCCAAATGCAAATTATACTATTTTTGTCATGTTGCGTCAGCTATGCCCTCTCTTGCAGCTAGCACCTATAAGTAGAATCGCCCACATTTGTATGACAAAATCGGGAATACATAGATATTTGGTAGAAATGATCAGATGGGTTGATATTCTAAAAAGTTTGAAAAATTGCTGAATACATATAGTTTAAGTCGCATTTATATGATACTAGAGAATAAAATAATGTCATTTTTCATAATAAGGGAGGTATAAGAATACAAGCCATCATATATCCCATTTCTTTACTAATAATTATTCTCAACCATTATTCATAAATCTTATTGAATTTAGAATTGCATTATCTTTAGTATATTTTTATTTTAATGTTAATTATGATAGTTTGATTTACTAGCTTCAAAGATAATTATTTTGGATACTCTCAATCCATCATAAGAATCATAACCATTATAATATATTACTCATAACACAAATACCCTTACAATGCATACAACTTTATACTTAATTTTTAATCATTCTTAATTGCACATATATGCCAACACCTATTTAACTTATTTTTTGTAATTTATTTTTTTTTAAACTCTATTTCCAATTTTAAATATTGTAACACATGTTTTCTTCTAATAGATTATAAGAATAAATAAATTTAAACATTTTTTCATAATATCGACAATCACATTTTTTTTATCTTATTATTCTTTTCACTTTATTAATTGATACGAAATATATATTTGCTAAAAATCTTTATCCGCTAAACAGTTCAATGCATCGTTGTACAAAATAGAAAAAAAAAAGTTGAGGAGTCTAGCTCCCTTCCTCATATCTTTTATTTGGTATATGAATAGATATTAATATAATATTTATTAAATATAACAGATCCTTGCAGTTGGACATCACTTGGATGTAAAAATTGTTATTTTATTTCATCATCTTTTAGCATTGAGTTACCTCTTGTTACCAATCAAAGGTATCATTTTCACTTTTATTTATAAGAATGAAAAGTGTGATATTTACAAAGTAAAGATAGGAACAAAAGTGAGGTTCGAAGGATAGTCAGAAACTAAATGTAAAAATTATCTTTTTGTTTGTAACCTAGAAGCTATACTCAGAAGTATGACTAATGAGTAACACCTTTTTTTTTTTAAGCACACGTTATTCGGAGTTAGTGGTCCGAGATTTTATTTAAAATAAGAAAGAAAGTAACATTTCATGGGAGATTGAGATTCGGACTTGAGATTTACCATGTGAAATGAAATTTATTTGTTTCTAGTTAGACCCCAACACATATTTCTAAAAATACGATATTTCTGTAGAGATTAACGGTGTCATATTAGACTGCAACCAGTCTACAAAACCTCAATTGGTAGCCAAATTAGACATGAATGTAGAGCTGGGTGGTAATTTTTGATTTTTTATTGCCACCAAAGCATCCGATGTAATGGGATAAATATTCGAATTTATTATCATCCGATTAATTTGTATCGTCTCTAATGGAATTTATTATCACCGAACTAATATTTGTCGCTCCGATATGTCTAACTGTGAGACTTCAACGAGAATATTCTGCGTACTACTAATCAAATTCTTATTTTGTCCAATGGCATCACACACCTTTAATTGAGCCAACAATAATTGGCTGCAAATTCCAAATTGCAGTTTGATGTTTTCGGTAAATCTGAATCCCCGACACGTACGGACCCTTAATGGGGATCAGAGATGTTCCCCTTTTATCCGTCTTACAACGCATCATTATATATATACATACTGTATCAAATAAAAACTTGATGTCCTCTCTTTTTACAGATGATTAGTTCGTGATGACACTCAGCAAATTATATCATGTCAAAATGGAGAAGATATAATAGTTTATTACCACCATTTATTTTTAGATTGTGGATTCTACTGTTTAATTATAAGTCAAGAATAGTATCTGGAGTAAGTACTGCTTATATGGAAACTTAGACCACCCAGCTATAAACTTAGTCTCACACACACACAAACGCCAATCCACATGGAAGGCCGAAAACATGGGGGGCATGATCACATTAAGCCAAATCTACGTGTAACGTGTGATGCCAAAACAAGACCATCAAGCCAAATCTATCCGTGCCCCACTTCGTCTCCCGTCTTGTCCCCCACCAAGTTGCGATTTCCCACATATTCTTCACGTTTTTTTTTCCACTTTTGCGTCAACAATTTAGTGCTGTTCGCTCTCGCTGTTCTAAACCACTGCAACAACCTTTCTCAACTACTCAATCCACATATCAATCTATACGTATGTGTAAGTGTAAATCAGCTGTAAATATAAATATTATTGCATATACATCTTAATTAAAAATAATTAACATCTTATATATATATGAAAAAAATTTAAATATTCTCTATCTCAATTTATTTCATATCGTCTTCACCATCATATCTTCATTCAATTGTATTAAAATATTTAAAAGATTTAATCATGAACCGTTGAAATATATATATATATATATATATATAAAAGATTAATGATGTGTAATACTCTTTAGATGAAATAATACTTGATTCAATGGTGCAGAAATTGTCTGGGTTGTTGTTTTCACTCCCTGCCATATGCAAGCGTCGGCAGCCTCTACGATCGACGTCCTCCATGTCAATCACTGACGATGTGCAAGAGGTCGGCCTCTTATGAGCACCCCCGCACCGGCATCGGCTCTACACCAACCACCACCACCACCACCACCCCTCACTCGTCCCCGTCACCGATCCACGCTGTCGTCATCGAGCCCACCTCCCTACTTTTATCAAACTAGATTGTCGAGCTCGCATCCGGCTTCGTTCGTCATATCGTCATCGAGAGCCTTTATTCGAACTAGATATCGTCGAGAACCTTTAGTGTACCTGCTTGAATCGTCTCTCTTGCACTGGCGCTACCGACCACTACAAGCCCAAGCTCCATTTAATCTGGATCATTCACTGATCCAACGGTCTATATTTGGACGTTCAACACGTTACAGGTCCTTAATCCATATGGGTTTAAGTAATATGCAATAAAAAATTATACAATCAATATACGAATTTGAATCGTTAGATAATAATTATATGATTGAGTTTAAATTTAATAACTTAATTGAATCTCAACGATATATTCATGATCTAATGATCTAGTTGTACATTGATCGTATAAGAATTAGTTGCATGCTACGGTGCGTGTGTGTGAAATCTCGTTTGTCAACATACAAAGTTCTTAGAAAATAGGAAAATATTTGTATATATATTTATGTGCGCTTCTCTATTGGCAGCATGAGTACGTCCTCTTCCTGCTGCAGCTGCTGTTGCTGCCCTTGTGTAGTCTTGAACTTGGAAGCACTTGGGTTTCGCCACGATTACGAAGGTACTGTAAACAACTGTTGCTAGCTAGCTGCTGCACATGGACGACTACCATGGAGGTTGGCCGGAACCAGTTGTACGGGTGCAGTCCATATCCGAGAGCGGCGTGCAAAGCATCCCCAGCCGCTACATAAAGCCGCCGTCGGAGCGCCCGGGATCGGCCGGGGTCAACGTCCAGGCCAGCGAGCTCCGCATGCCAGTCATCGACCTCGCCCTCGCCGACGACTTCGACGTCGCGGCGAAGGCCGTATCGGACGCGTGCAGGGAGTGGGGGTTCTTCCAGGTGGTGAACCACGGGGTGAACCCGGAGCTGATGCGGCGGATGAGGGAGACGTGGAGGGAGTTCTTCCACCTGCCCATGGAGGAGAAGCAGCGCTACGCCAACTCGCCGGTGACGTTCGAGGGCTACGGCAGCCGCCTGGGAGTACAAAAGGGCGCCATTTTGGACTGGGGCGACTACTACTACCTTCACTACCTCCCTCTGTGCCTCAAGGACCATAACAAGTGGCCAAGGCTTCCGGATAGCTTGAGGTACATATAACATATGTATATATACATATATATAGTATCTTTCCTAGCTGTTCTCGGCGTCGATGTCCAAGCAAAAGTAACGCCGCGCGTGCTGAATTAAACTGAAACAAATTGCGCACGAACTCGTAGGGAGACGACGGAGTTGTACGGCGTGGAGGTGATCAAGTTGTGCGAGAGGCTGATGAAGGCCATGTCGGCGGGACTCGGGCTGGACGCCGGGCGCCTGCCGGAGGCCTTCGGCGACGTGGGGGTGTGCATGAGGGTGAACTACTACCCCAAGTGCCCGCAGCCGGACCTCACGCTCGGGCTGTCGTCGCACTCGGACCCCGGAGGCATGACTCTGCTGTTGGCCGACGACTGCGTGGACGGCCTCCAGGTGCGCAAGAACGGCGCCTGGATCAACGCCCGGCCGCTCCCCGACGCGTTCATCGTGAATGTTGGCGACCAGATTCAGGTAAACACTGCCTTAATTTCGAGAGTTTTAACGCCTTTTAATTCATCCTGCTGCCAACTGCCGAGTTCCATACTTTTTTAAGTAATTCTACTCTTGCCGACGCCGCCCCCTTCATCTGCTCATGTGTCGCGTCTTGTGTGCACAAATTGGTCCCAGCGATCGAGTTTGACACGGCTCGCTATGCACCCAACAACGCTACTGTTGCTCTATCCTATAAAAAAAAAAACGTGTCGCATTTGTCATTTTCTTAATATAGATATCCTAAACCTTATTTTTTTAATTATATATTATAATATGGATTCTGGTGTATTTTTTAATGATACTACGTACACAATTGAATCTGGCACATTCTTTTCTGATACTAATTACATTCACATGGACGACATGCAAAATGTAATATATTGAAGAATGAAGAATGACAAAAAATAGTACATAAAAATTGTTGCATACAAATATATTAACAAGGTTGTCAAGATCCATATCTTATATAAGATCTAATGTCGTAAGATCTGATTGAGTACCATAATATCTTACCTATTAATAAAAAAATATTTTTTTAAAAAATAAATATATTTTGATAAATTTTCCTAATTTAAATATCCAATTAAATCATTTTTATTGATTATTGAGTAAAATTACATCAAAACATATTAAAAATAAAGAAACTATATTAAACTTCATCTAAATTAGTTTTTAATATCATAAATATATTTTTTTAAAATTAATATTTAAATAATTATATTAAAAATTAAATGAAATTATATAGGATCACATAAGATAAAAGGATCGTATGATCAAAATTAAAATCATATTTTGATCTTACACATAATTTTGTAAGATCGTAAAATAGTTAGATTTTAAGATATACATCGAGAGTTTAATTTGTTAATAATAACTATGGTTATCCGGACGGGGTTACACATATAGAGATAAATCAAATAAATATATATCGGTAAAAAGAATATCATACTCTACTACATGTCAATATTTTTCCCCAAAAATCTTATAGGGGACTCAAATTGGTGGACACTTGAATTAGGTGTCATTGATGCATGTACAACTAGGTTTGTGGAGTGTTTTGGTCGCTGATAAATGGTCCAACTATAGTACTAAAAAGATGGCCCTACTGTCCCACATTGAGAAAAAATATGATTAAAAATATTAGTCTCGGAGAAAATACTAATTATATGAAAAAAATATAATCTTAACTAACTAGGCATGACACATTTATATATTAAAAGAAATGGTCCAACTATCCTACATAGAGAAAAAAATGTCTAAAATCTTATGAGATATATCTTACATTAGTTTCATATGCAGCATAAGTTATTAAAAGATGTTGACTATACAAGAAAATATAATTTTAATTATACGTTACACGTTTTGTTAAAATCATATAGACTATATTGGGAACGAACACATACTAATTAAGCATATTACATATGGTAGGATACTTGTATGGCTGAAAATAAGTCGAACCATTCGTAACTCAAATCTATTTTTGACCTAACTCGACTCAACTTATTATTAAAATAAGTTAGGTTGAGAAAAAAAAACTCCTACATCTTTTAAATCTTCATTTTTTTTAGTTTAATATTACTATTTTTATTATATATTTAGAAAAAGTAAATTGGTGGTGTCTCTTTTATTTAGTTCATATTTTTTATTTCTTTAATAAATAAGATTTATTAAATTTAGTCTAGTATACCATCGAAAAATATATTTATCTTGACAGACTAATAAGCTAGACCAGATACTAAAAATTAATCTTTCTTGACTTATCATATGCTATAGGTCAGGTTTAAATATTTTTATTTTGCAACAGACTTGACTTATTTAGGTGGAAGACTAGCTCGATCTAGCTCATGTCTAGACCTAGATAATTGTAATATGCCTTTTTCCAACACCAAACTTAGTATAGATAGTAGTTACACTACTCATGACACATAATCTTAAAATTAAAAAAATGGAAGTACGCCTTTATTCGACACATATTCTTTACCTTTATTTTTATTTCCTACACTAAATTTAATCATTTGTGACGTCACTATTTTCACTTATATATATATATATATATATATATATATGTGTGTGTTTTAATGGGTGTATCCCTCTTTTAAAGGAGAGACACGATGTATTAAGAGTCAATGAATCAGTTTTAAAATTTTTAAATAAAAATAAATAAAATAAGATTCATAAATTTTCAATTCAATGAATAAAAATATAGGAGATACGGTATCCCTCCTTTAAACAGGAGATAATTGTAATATGCCTTTTTCCAACACCAAACTTAGTATAGATAATAGTTACACTACTCATGACACATAATCTTAAAATTAAAAAAATGGAAGTACGCCTTTATTCGACACATATTCTTTACCTTTATTTTTATTTCCTACACTAAATTTAATAATTTGTGACGTCACTATTTTCACTTATATATATATATATATATATATGTTTTAATGGGTGTATCCCTCTTTTAAAGGAGAGACACGATGTATTAAGAGTCAATGAATCAGTTTTAAAATTTTTAAATAAAAATAAATAAAATAAGATTCATAAAATTTCAATTCAATGAATAAAAATATAGGAGATACGGTATCCCTCCTTTAAACAGGAGATACCTCCATTTTTTTCATATATATATATATATATATATATATATATATATATATATATATGAGCAAGTGGATATTTTTGCCCATAGATGGTGACTTTTGATTACAACCATCCAATGTAGTTGGGCATCATTGAATTCTTGACATAATGGACAATCAATGTACATTTATACATATTTATGTGTCAGCTTATGTTTAGGCATGCATTTAATCCTATTACATTATATCATATAGATTATAATTCATGAGAGGGGTCAATATGTCAACCAAGAAATTCCACATTCGATCTTCATAATTGGATAAATTTTTTTGTTATCGGTGCTTGGTAGTTGATCTTGATCATGAACTAGATATGATTGAATAAGTAATTAACGTCTTCTTTTACATTAAAAAAAGAAAATACAGAACTGTATTTTTTGTCATCTAATTTCAAATCAGGTTAAAATGGAGACGTGATAAAGAGCGTTAGGGCACATTCTAATTTTATATTTAAGAAAATAACAACTAATTTTATATTTAAGAAAAAAATTCTCATTTTAAATCATGTATCATTTTTGTTCTTAAATTTTTGTAATAAAATAAGCTTTTTTTAAAGAAAATTTATAACTATTTGAAAAATAAACATAAATTAGTTGTTATTCTAGAATAAAAGGCATCTCATGCAAATACAAATGCATAGTACATATGCATGTCCATATATATCACTTTATACTACCGTTTGATGTTATAAAACAATTGTATTTATATAAAAAAAATATTAGATATATAATTAACCTGCTACCCATTATTTCCAAATATCTAACTATTGCACATTAGTCGGACTCATTAAAGCATGCATTAATTAACTGTGCCAAAAAGAATCTTCAAATATAAAACTACACACCCATCTTTTGGTTTGGCCATATTTGTTTTTTTTCTTCCAACGCATGCAATTAAAAAAGATCCCTTGCTGTCAAAAGCCAAATAAAACCATCACCTTTTTATCATGTGTTTGATTCATGAGATCTTTCCAAAGTCCGCCGCAATTCTAAACCCTATACAGATCTTGTTAATATATATATATATATATATATATATATATATATATATATATATATATATCAGCTCATGTGTTGCCATAGTCTTCACGGCATGTCATCCACGTAATCCAACTATTTAATATTAATATTGTTTTCTTCACATATGATATCATGATGTTATTGTGTCTTTATCATTAAAAGGGATTACAACTTGGTGCTTATCTACTTAGCACTAAAGTCATGCTAAGGCTTAATTTGTCTTGTATTATGTCGACCAAGTGGGGATTACACTTATTATAATTGAGGTGCATGCCATTTTATTTGTTGCAAATTAGCAAAAGGCATGATGCATGGAAAGCTAACTTACGAGTACTATATGTCTTGTATCAGGTGTTGAGCAACGCCGTGTACAAGAGCGTGGAGCACCGGGTGAGGGCTGACGCCGGGAAGGAGAGGCTCTCCATGGCTTTCTTCTACAACCCTCGGGCCGATATGCCGATCGGGCCGATGCCGGAATTCGTGACCGCCGACCGCCCGACGAAGTACCAGACGATGACCTTCAACGAGTACCGTCTGTTCATCCGGATGAAGGGCCCTCGGGGGAAGTCTCATGTAGACTCCATCAACTTATGTGATGCAAGCAAGGGTGCAGCCAACTGATGACGAGACCAGTTACCTAGTTCTTCAACACCTTATTTATATATAATATATACAATTAATGCACATCAATTTTTCCCTTTTTTTCCTTTATTAGTCCCATCCAGTTTATAACAAAAACTAAAAAAATACATTTCTTTTTTAAAAAAGATGAACGCGTGATTGACGTGATGATTGCTACGTGTTTTCTGACTTTCCGGCTCAATTGTGTACCATGTGATAAATGTTGCCAAATAATTAATGCACGTTGAAATGAGCTTGCGGTTAATGACATCCCATTGAACATTTCATTAAGTGCGCGGATAATTGTCATTTCTACAATGGTAAAAATATAATTTATAATAATGAAGGCTAAAGCCGTATATGTTAAGATTTTAACGCACAGATTTGTCGAGTAAAATGCACTATATGTAGGGTTGGCCATATTAGGGAGTTGATAGAATCTTTTTACGATACCAAAGCCGAACGGATGGGGCCTACCAAAAAAATTCGAGAAAGAATTATGTACTTTATATAACTATAATAATTATAAATATATAAGGACGGCTTTCATATCTTCGTAAATTCCAAAAAAAAAAAATCATTTGCCTTCTCAAAAAAATTATCCCAACCGTATTACTCACTTCACTTAATTATTTTCTTACTTTAATCAATCAATAATTTACAATAGTACATGAAAACTCTTTATACAATATCTAGTGACACGTGAGTTACGAGTTTATAATTATATAGTGGGAGATGTGTTCATATTTTTTTTTTTTCATATTTTATGTGCATATTAATCGTTAGATGAGTCATTCATCGTCTCACCATTGTCATCATTGCACGAATTCAAATACAAAGCCAATGATAAATCTCAGTACGTAAGATCATTCATAAAAATAAATAATTTAAATCATATATCATTATTGATATCAATACTATCAATAAATAATTATCTATAAACAACCTATGATTTATCAAAATAACTATCAATTAATAATAAATAACAATCAATAATCCATCATAATAATTATTTGTGTCATCAATATCCGGGGACCTATATTCATTCAATTCAATTATCGATTATCTTAAATTAATTATAAATTTATCGTAGGTCAATAAATGTCATAATCAATAATTATCAATTTTATTAACCATTTATCAATTTTATTATCCATCGGTCATTATGACACAACTACTAAGGCATAATTCAATTTGATTAACAATTCAATTCAATTACTATTATCAATCATAATAGTATCCATCGACCACAAGGGGTTTCATTCGATCACAAGGATCTTCATTGACCATGAGACCCTCTATCGACCATAAAGACCTCAATCGACCATAAGGGCCTCCATTAACTATCAAAGGGATTCTATCAATCACAAAGGGCCTCTATCAATCATAATGGACTCAATCGATCACAAGGGTTCCCATTGATTATATAGGTCAATCGACCATTAAGATTTCAATTATCAATTTAACAATTCAATAATATAATTTTTCATACCGTCACTTGGACGATGCACAATCAATCTAAATTTCATTATCTGTCAATTTATACCAATTATCAATAGACTATTAATCCATAACCAATTGTTATTGACTATCACATCTAAGTTCTCAATTATTTATTAGCAACAATCGATATGACCATCACAATCCATACGAGGATCAACACCTATCAATATCATGATCATGAACAATAAATATTATTTAATAATGCAATTAATTATAATTACTTGCTTAATCATATGTTTCAAACCCTCGAAATTTGACCCGCGCTAAGACAAACCCGAGTCAGGTTCTCCATCAATTTTCTAACATCAGACCAAGGTAACTCGGGCCAAGTCAGCTTGGTCCACTACTTCTTGTCACGGTCACTAGAACCCGAGTTGGGTTGCCGACTTCTATTCCTACACTTACCTGAACCGCTGAACCCAGGCTCTATTAGTCCAATACCCAGTCCGAACCCAAGCATCCAATTTCGCGTTGCACTCGGGAATGAAGCTCCACTACAAGAAAATCTAGGAATAACGACCCAAGCAACGAGACGCTACTGCGGCGCTATTAAGTCTCTAAAAGATATAGCGTCACATTAGCATCCACATAGCGCTGTAATAATGCGACACCAATAGTCGATAGCTAATGCCGTCGTAGTAGAGTCAACAAAAGGGGAGATGCTACTAACGCCAACAGTTGACGCTATCTCAATGTTACTAAGACGCGTAGTGTCGGCTGGGAGCAATAGACAGACGTCTTGCTAAGTCGATCTCAAGTGGTGCTACAAAGGAGGCATTATTCCGATGCGCAAGAGACGTTAATATTATGTGTTAGTTGACGCTATTTCGGCGCTTCTGTGAGACCAACATCATGTTTGTTGCGTCACCAACAAGACGCTAACGTGACATTAAGAACGATATATATAACATAGCGTCGACAGTTTGTGCGACGCTAGGGTGACGCTATGGAGGCATTATTTACATATTTTTTTACCCATTATAGCCACGTTTTTTCCTTCCTACACGATACAATTATATAACGCATATAAATGCATTAATGCATTGATATTCATCACAAGCATAATATGAAAGCATCACAGGCACAATATTTAAGATAAAATTATGAAAAGTAATAAACTGAACTAACAAATTATACGTATATCTAATAATAAGTCTATAAGTGATAAAAGTATAGTTTCTATCCATGGTTTGTCTCTTTCCTATATTTGGGAGTTATTGTTATCGTTCCAGATGTGCTCGGCCCATGACCTCGCAGGGATGGATTCTGCGTCGAGATCAATCCATGAATCGCCTGCAACAGCGGAGCCAACTGTTGCGACAGCTGCTGCGACACATGTAGCAACAGCTATTGTGACACCTGTTGCAACAGCTACTGCAACACCTATTGCGATATCTGCTCCGACAGTTGCTGGGATAGCTGCGTTATATCAGGTGCAGTGGATAAATTTGGAGCAGATGGGCCACCTGCATATCCTCCGCTCCTCCTAAGTACTTGAGCAGTTGTGTTGAGGCCATGCAAGTATCCTCCTCGTGTCGTGTCGGCTGCCTCCTCCCAAACATCAAGGTCCTCTACGAAATAGAAAAATTCTACAATCATATAATATATAAATTATATATCAAAAAATACAAAAATTAAAGACATGACATCCCTTCCAAGAAACATTACCTGGTGGTTAAGTACTCGAATCATCATCGTACTTTCATCCATTTTTGCATTATACTCATCCTAAAAAATTTACCCATTGCGCATTTAAAAAATAATGCAATAACGTCAACAACAAAATGAACATGTGATGAGACTTATCAGAAGCCTACGAGCAGTGAGTGTGACCAAGTCGCTTGTCTTTCAGCTCTTATGTGTGGTTTCGTAGACCACGTGAAAGTCCACGGGACCGTCTTCTTTCTCCTCCTACGATAAAGTTTCAAATTTTATTAAATAAGTCAAAAGTTTGATAAATTAAATTTGTATGTAAATTATCATACGCCGTCCATGCTCGTCAAATCGCATCGACCCCCTTGTGTGGATGTGGGCCTCGGGCTTTGAAAGTCAATTAACTATTACCTTTTGCGACTTTCTTTGCCATCGTTCATCCGTCCTTTATGAACATCGAGTACTTAGAATTTCAAAAATTATAAATTTAATAAAAATAATTTAAAAGTAAACATACTTACCACTTCCTACATAAGGACTCCCACACTGAGCGCCTAATATGCCTTCAGCATCTTTGTATGTCCTGCTCCAAAGTGAGGCCGACAGACGTGATGACTTTACGAAATTTGTATAATCGATTTCGAAGGCATTTCGTAACGACCTTCTCAAAAGCTCTCCGGATCATCCCTAAACTAAGATTCGGATGAAACTGATTTGCCTCCTACAAAATACGTTAAAATTTAATAATTTTAAAATAATATAAAAAATTATATAACCCAAATAAAAGATCGTACCGTAAAGGCTCAAATAATGTCATCCCGCACTTACATTGGGACATCTTTCCAGGATCTTGCCCCTTCCAAAAAGTGGGAAAGAACGAGAGCACTGATATCCCGCACGGTACTAGCGGGTATGAAAGTGGTCTTGCCAATTACAAAGAAGAATTAAGCTTCGTTTGGGATGGCTTTTTCACACAGCAAATTTTGTTGCTTTTTCACACAGCAAGATTTTCCTTCTCTCTGAAAAAGCTGTAAAAAACACTATAGATTGCTGTGGTTAACAGCAAATGGTGGACAAAAGCAGTGCTTTTTGACCTTCCCAAATGCAACTTTAACTTTCAATGATAACCAAAACTATAACAAAATTTTTACAACTTATTTAACTTACGGTCGAGGAATATTATTCACGGTGACCACCCCATTATCGTGTAATCCCTCTTCATCACTCGAAGAGGAATCATCATTCGGTACAGCTGGGGTAGGTTGAAAAGATCCGACATCATCTACGAGCTCTAATACAAAATAAATCATTAGTGTCATACCAAATTAAAGTAGTGATAATTGATATATGTACAATAATGTTCTCACCTCGAGTGATGTCTACCGCAGCATGATCCGTGGCAGTCCGGTGCTTGTGCTATCGGCGACGTAGCAACTAACATTATTAAAAAATTATTAATATAATTAATTGAGAAATATAATGTCAATAATAGTAAATATATCACCTGGGGTAAGATGTTGCTCGCCAACGCTAGAATGTGGTGAAGCGTCCGATAATCTCCGCGGTGGCGGTGGTGTAGCAACTGGCATCATAAGAAAATGCATAAAATTTACCTCATATTTAACATTATGGAATATACAAAAAATAACCTGATGTGACATGCCGATCATTGTCATGCGATCGAGACGTCCCAACTATGTGTCAACGGTGGAGCAATTATCACAAGATCAAAATAATTAGAAAACTCTATCGCCTATAATGTGACACATACCTGGAGTGATACGTGGAACCGACCCACCAATGGATCACCTACAATGTGACGATCCGGCTACATACCCCGTTGGCGATGAAGCAACTGATATAATAAAAAAAATGAATCTAATTATTATAATCAACTATAAATAAGTAGCTAATAATAAATATATTCCCTGGTAGTTGTGATGGCTGATTCATCTGAAGTGAACACCTAGAAGAGCGAGATGACCCAGATGCTCAACCTCTAGTAACCATGACTGAAAAAAGTAACTATCTTGTCTTATTATCGGTAACCATATATAACTAAAAAATAGTAAGAAGCTTGTGCCATTAGAAGAACTACAAGACTCATTCGCTTGTTTCATATTCTGATTCATTTTCACCATCTTCATCGTCGTCGCTATAATCTTGGTTCGAGTCATCGTCAACGAAATTATCAAAGTTCACTTCCAAGAAGTCATTTGAATTGAACTCTTTCATTGGCTCAGTGTCATCGACCAATTGAATATTCTCAACTTAACATGATATTAGATTAAAAAATAACAAATTAACTAATCCTTAGATTAGTTTCAAGTAATTAACTTAACATGCATTAGATTAACATGCATTAGTTTCAAGTAATTAGCTTAACATGCACTAGCTAGTAATTAACTAGTAACTAACTTAACATGCACTAGTAATTAATTTAACATGCACTAGTTTCAAGTAATCAACTAGTAATTAATTTAACATGCACTAGTTTCAAGTAATTAAGTAGTAATTAACTTAACAGGCATTAGTAGTTAACTTAACATGGATGGTGGCGGGCTCGTACCTTCTTAATCGGAGAAGAGTGGCGGTCGACGATGGAGGAGGGTAAGCGGTGGATGAAGGCGGCGGGCGATAGTTGGCACCTGACGGAGGAGCACAATGGGCTGGTGGAGGAGGCGGAGGCGCGGAGGGTGGAGGAGGCAAAGGGTGGTGGAGGAGGCGGAGGCTGAGGGCGGCGGAGGCGGATGGCGGTGGAGGAGGCGGATGGGCGACGGAGGCGAATGGTGGCGGAGGAGGCGGAGGGCGAGACAGAGGGCAAATCGCGGAGGAGCACAGACAATGAGTAGGGGCGGCGGAGGCGGATGATGGTGGAGGAGTTGGATGGGTGGCGGAGGCGGATGGCGGCGATGGCGGAGGCGAATGGTGGCTGAGGCGGATGGCGGAGGAGGTGGAGCGGGCGGGCGTCGGGCGTCGGAGCAGCGGGCGGAGACGGCGAGGGCGGGGTCGGGCGTCGGAGCAGCGGGCGGAGACGACGAGGGCGGGGTCGGGCGTCGGAGCAACGGGCGGAGACAATGAGGGCGGGGTCGGGCATCGAAGCAGCGGGCGGAGACAACAAGGGCGGGGTCAGGCATTGGGCATCGGAGTTGTGGGCGTCGGAGCGGAGGGCATCGACCGTCGGGCGTCGTCGATCGCGGTGAATATCGGCGAGCTGTAACAGTAAAAAGTGAAAAGGCAGAAGAGGGGTTAGGAATCTAAGTTAAGTATTTAGCGCCTCAACAAGACGGGATGCTACGGAGGCGCCAGAGTCGAGACAGGCTATAAGGACCCTATATCGAATTTTCTTCCTACTTTAAAATTATATGTGCGAGATTAAGTGATAATAATATGTATATGTACGAGTTATATATGTCTATTTATATGTCAATATGTGCTTGATTAAGTGAGGATAATAAAAAGTGGGCTAATGCGGCATTATAGAGAAGCTATGTAGCGACACAATTGCGTCGTAGTAGTGTCTCCGCTAAACTAGCATCTCAACAAAGAGATGTCAGGGCGACGCTAAGTGATTTTCTATTATATGTATGCAATTTTTTTTATCAAGATAGCGTCTCATCGCATTGTGCCCCGTTCCAGTTATTTTATTTCCTTCCCACAATTTAAAAATTATGGAATGCATATATAATTATTCATGTGTATATAAAATTATAAGTCTATATGTATATGTGTATATAATAAAATTGTGTATATATATATGGATTTAATGGGATTCCTCCCCCTTGTCCCCCTCCCCCCATCTACACCCGACGGATAGAGATCCGATAGGCGCGGATGATGACCACGGTTCATATGATAAAAAATGATTTGAACCAGCCAAAGTTGAACTGCTCCTCCTCTCCCTCACCCTCTCCCTCTCTCTTCTCCCTCCCTCACTCGCTCTCCCTCTCTCGCTCGGCGTCTCTCTCTCCCTCTCTCGCGGTTTGGCTGCCCGATCTGACTGCGGACGGCCGAATCTAGCCTCCCGACGGCCGATTTGGCACAGGAGGCTAGATATGGCCGCTCAACAGCCGGATCTGACTGTGAGCGGCCAGATCCGGTCTCGACGGTTGATTTGGCTACGGACGGCCGGATATGGCCGCCCGGATCTAGCGCGGGCGGGCGGCCGGATCTCTCCCAACGGCGATGATCTCTTCCTACGACGTCCGGCTCCCTTTTCGTTGACTCCCTCTTCGTTCCCCTCCCTCTCTCACGATATATCCGTCCAACGACCGATCTGGCCGTGGTTGACCGAATCTAGCCGTCGGTACCAGATTTGACTGTGGGCGGCTAGATCGGCCGCGCGATTGGCCGGATCTAGCCCCCCGCAGTCGATCTGGCTACGGGCAGTCAGATCCGTCCGCCCGGTCGATTTGGCTGCGGGGCAGTCAGATCCGGCCAATCGCGGCCAGATCGACCGTCAAGCGGTCAGATCCGGTTGCCCGCGGCCAGATCGGCCGATTTGGCTGCGGGCTGCTAGATTCGACCAATCGCAGTCGGCGGCCGATCTGGCCGCGAGTGGTCGATCCCTCTCCGATCCATTGTTGGCTCGAGATCGGCCGCTCATCACGTCGAGGATTCACGACCATCGACGCACGGTTTTCGCCGCTGTTCGTCGTCGTTGTCATCATCGCCGCACTATCTTCTTTGATTTTTTGTATTGAATCGCACACATTTTTTCCATTGATCAACCGAACCGCTCATTTTTCATCTTAAACCGCGTACGAAATTCGCGCTCGTCGGATCTCCATCCGACGGGCGCAGATGGGGGGAGGGGGTTATATATATATATATATATATATATATATATATATATAATAGATGCGTATGTATATGTCTACGTGTGAGAGATTAAGTCACAACAATGTGTTTATTTATATGTATTATAAATATATACGTGTATGTATATGTTTATAGATAACGTGTATATGTATATGTATTCCAAGTATATATATGTATGTGTATGTTTATATGTGTGAGAACAAGTGATAATAATATGTATATGTGTATTTATTATATATAAGTATAAGTATATACGTGTATTTATATGTCTATATGTGCTCGATTAAGTGGGTGTGATAAAAAGTCAACTACAACGGTGCAATGTTAACGCTATTGAGTCGCTAACATGTATTAACAACACAATAGCGTCAACTTAGCATCTCAAACGTTTTAGCGTCTCAATACGGAGACACCAGATGGACGTCAATTAGTGTCTTCCTAGCGTCGACCAGCATTGCGGCTCTAGTGTGGCGCTAAGTAGACGCTATTGAACCTTCACGGAAGGCTGAAATGGGATAATTTGTACCAAATCATGTCTCTTAATTCAACCATCATAATTTCAAGATTAAGAATATAAAAATAATATATGTATAATTAAGATATGATATATATTGTATGGATAAATAACATATATAATATAGGTAACAAATTATATATTTAGGAATACTCCTATGATGTAGACATATATTTGGAACACTCCTATGATGTAGACATATATCATGTAGGAATATGTATATATATATGTTGAAGGTACATATACAATATTTAATTTATTTATTGATTAAAGTATAGTATAGATAATATCTAGAGTTGCATCAAAATAGATGACATATGGCGATATAAATATAGATAACCTATATATAGTAATTTATTTCTTAATTAATGATCACTATAAGTTTCTAGTCCATTTTAGATGCAGTTCATACATATCGAGTCCCACTTTTGCCTATTTTTGGGCCAATTATACTTGGAATGCATACATTGTGATAACTAGTTGATATTTCTCGTTTCATACTTAATTCTATGTGCATAGAGGTTCTGAAATGCCAAAATCCATTAATATTTAAATTCTATGTCAAGTTATCATTTTGAGGACAAGTTATCATTATTATATGTCAAGTTATCATTGTTTTGAATGAACTGATTTTCAATGGTTTTCTTGCTCTAAATCCATCATTATCATGTATAAATCATATTTGGATAGTCACATCTCAACTTGTGCAAAGTTTTAAGTCCATTTGAACAAGTTATCATTTTTCAAGTGCCAAGTTATCGTTAAAGGGTAATTCTATCATTTTGACATGCAAAACCATTAATTCTGCACAGGAACCTTAAGCAATCATCTTATTATTGTTCCAACTCATTGTTGGTCAAATTTCATCACATTTGGATAACCACAACTCAAGTTATCACAAGTTATCATTTTTAAGTCATATAAGTTATCGTTTTTGGGAACCCAAGTTATCACTTCTTAGAAATCTTATTCAACACAACACCCAACTTCATTTGATATCTGAGCTAGCAACTATCATTATCTTGATCTTTATTTGTCAAAACACCATTCAAGGGCTTTGATGCTTGCTGTTTTAGAATTTATAGCAGGAAAAAAGGTGGCCAAAAAGTGGAAAAAGTAGGGGGGACCATCTACTTTTTCCTGCACAAAAAAGAATTTGCAGCTGGAATTCTGGCAGTAGACAGGTGGCTTAATTAGGGCTTGGAAGAATGTTCTGATGTTGATCAAAGGGTGAAAAGGAGTCATATAAAAGGTGGATTTTCTGGAGGAGGAAGGGGGTTGGACATTGAGGGTTGGAGCAAGGGTTTCTGCTGAAGTTGGAGCTGCTGCTGCTGCTGGAGGAGCTGCTGGCCGAGAGTCTTCAAGCATCAATGATTTGTATCTGTTATCTGTCAAGCTCTGTAATTATGAGGAGCTAAACTCCATGTCTCATAGGATAGGGTAGTAGTCTAGGTTAATTGTGGATGGATGTGGACATTTCTAATTTCATGCACTGATTTCATAATTTCTGATTTTCTGATTCTTGATTCTGCATTCAGAACTCATCTATTTCTGCCCTATTCTTGACATTGTATGATCTTGCTTATATCTACAACTGAGAGGTTGTTTATTATTTATTCTTGATTCAGAAATGAAATAAGAATCAATGACACGTTCTAGGTCCAAATCTGATTTAGGAATCTGATTTTCATCTAATTTAGTTTCTGAACTGCAATTATGATTCCTGATTTGAGAAATCTGATGTCATTGTAAACCCCTCATTTCATTGGCTACTAAGAAGTAGATTAAGTGAGTTCTTCTTATTCAAAAATGTAATAAGAGGCAATGGCAACTCACCTGAATCAATTCTGTAAAAATATGCTGTGGTCAAATCTGATTTGCATTTTGAGTTCTGATTTTTATAGAATTTGCTTGTCATTGTGGAGTCCCAATCTTATATGCAACTGATAGGTTAATTCTTGACTTTCACCTTGTTCAAAAATGGACTAAGGAGCAATGGCAAATCTGAATTTCAATAAGTAACATGTGCTGAAATGTTTTCAATGTGTTGTTGATTTCTTATTTTTTCTGAATTCTGAACCATTTGATTTCTGATTTTCTGATTTGCCTGAATCTGATTGTTATTGGGGATTGAATTAATTGAACAACTGAGAGGTTAGCATCTATCCCAATCTTGTTCAGAAATGGATTGAGAAGCTATGACAATCCTATGATTCAATTATGCACTTGCCATTAGTTTTTTTTATTTTTATGCATTGTTGATTGCTAATTTCCCTGAATTCAGGAAATTTGATTGTCCATTGTTAAGCCCCACTTCAATCCACCATTTAGAGATGGTTTTAATGCCTTCCTTGAGATTCAGAGATGAGCCAAGGGGCAATGACAATTTCTGATTTCCCAAGTTGTGAATCTATGTAGTTGGTTCCAACTAATTAGTGTTAAGTGTGGACTTCATTTTTAATTGCAGTTGAGAAGTTGAATCAAGGTCCTCTTGTAGTTTAGATATAAACCAAGGAACACTAACACTATTATTGGATAAATTTCATTCCTGCCAAGCAAATTGAAGTGATTTTCATTATTTTGTAATCATACCTTGAAGTTATCATTTCAGATTTTAGTGAAATTTCCAAAAATCAACAAGTGCCTTGATTTGTACCTAATGATAACTTGGTTTTTAGTGAGGATCCATTTTTAATTCATCTTGGTTAACAATCATATGACAATATAATGTTTAGTTCTGGTCTAATTGAGCTGTGAAAATAGTCATTTTATAAGTTGAACTAGATTTGACTAAAAAGTGATAACTTGTCCATTTTCATCCATAATTAAATTAGATGAACCCCAACTCCTAGGAGGACCTTCCTCATTGATAGATAAACTCTTTTAGACTCTAGATTAGCATTTACAATTCAGTTTAGTTAACTTTTCAGCAATCTACAACAAGTTATCATTCTGCATTTCTAAAAGAAAAAAAATTTGTTTTCACTTTCTTTAAAAAATTTGTTTTTGCCACTTTAAATAGGATTAGTCTAAATTGTTTTTAGATAGTCTAGGACTTCAAATCACTGTGGATACGACATTTAGAGTTACTACAATTGACATGTGCACTGCAGTAGAGAGTGAGTTAGGGAGTTGAAGCAAAAATTGGAAAAATTGACTTTTGACCCTTTTACTTAAAATTAGCAAGTTATCACTACTCAATCCCAAATATCACTATCAATTAACATATATAGTCAGGGGATGTAGGTAACATATTGGCGTCTACATAGCGTCATCTTTTGTGTGGCGCCACCTCACGTCTCCATAGCATCCCAGAAGTCAGGACACTAGGTTCATGTCGAAAGTTGTCGACGCCTGAACAACGCTAGGTTCTCCAACGCAGTTTCGTTTCATAGCGTGCAATAATAGCGGCTACCTAGCGTCGCTATAGCGCGTTAGTTAGCGCCTATTTCTTGAAACGCGAAGAAAATGCTAATGGGGCACTATTGAGACGCACGTAGCGTCTCCTACTTGGGACTCAACTGGGACGCCTAGTAGCATCGATTTAGCGTCACCATTTTTCGAGACGCTATTTTACGTCGCTAATCGATAAATTTCTTGTACTGCTCAGGCTAGGCATTACCTATGATTCGGGCTGAATTTACTTGAACTCAGTCCGATAGACCTCAAGTCACACCAAGTTCTATTGAACTTGGGTCATGCTGGACAGAACTAGGGTTGGGTTCTACCATCATCAGGAAACGATGATTTCGACTCTAGTTTTTGGGCATCCAATCAATGCAATAATCTTTGTAATTCCATAAACAATCAACATAAACAATCAATCATAGGAAAATGGGCCTGAGGATCTATACTAATGAGAATGTGGATATAGAGATCCCCTACGTACCTTAAGTTGGCAGAAAAATCAATCGGAATCTTGTTGCCTGAAAATTGTACAAACATCGAACTTTGATCGGTGATTTCTCTATGGTGTGACTTGAAACTCACGTATGTCACCTTGAGGCTACTCTTCTTTGTCGGGGCTGCGGGCCACTGATTGCTCTTTATAATGCCTTGATTCATATGCAAATGAAGGAGAAAGAGAAGCTTGTGATGCTGAAATTTTGTGGAGGCTAATAATGATTTCTAGCCACCTTTTAGGCCATATTAATAATTTTTAATTAGGGTTTTTTACTTTTGTCGGGCCTTGGACTAATTCTTAATTAATCATGGCCATTGATCATTAATCACGTTCTGTTAAATATTTAAATTTAATTAAATTCGAATTTAACTAGTTATTTCGCAATCATGCTTAACAAAATTTCATCTCTACTCAAATTCTTTTTTTATCTCTTCCATACTTTTCTCAATCAAACTTTATTTTTATCCCTTTTATTTCTTTCTTTTCTCTAATTTTTAGAATTATTTAATACCATAATATTTCATCATTTATTTTTTCATTAAAATAATAATACATATTATTTTAATGGTTTAATTATTTCTAATACATAAAATACTCAATCATATCCTATGTGAGAGTTTTATGTCCATTAAACAATTTTTTGGACCTCAAATCCAATTGGACAATCTAAATATAATTCCTACTCTAAGTAGGATTTAACTTTCTTTCTTTTCATATTCCTTTTTCTAATCACATTCATTTTCCTTCTCAAATTCTTCTTTGATTCCTTTTAATCCATCAATATATGTAATTTAATTTGCAAATTACTTTGTTACACCATTTATTTTGTTTCTAGGGAAATGACTTTTTGTACACAAGAATTGATTTTTCCTATTCATAAAAAAAATTGATGGCCATCGTCTTACAAAATCTTAATAAATCTTCTCCTTAATCTCCTGCTTGTTGGTCCTGAGCTAATTGCTTTCTTAGACGTGACTCGATGGACTACTCAATTTTTCATTTTTAAGTACCCCACTAAAGTACAACACAAAACTCATGTCTTTAGAATATAGTTAAGGTCTAAGGACAACGCACAAACATTACAATCTATTGATACTCAAACTATGATAAAAACTAACAAATCAATTCATCATATCTCTGAAACGTATATCTTAATTCTATGAAATTCGCACAAATCCATTTTTTTCCCCTTTAGCATCTGACTAGACCACTTAGTCTTTTTCATCTAGTCCTCCTCCATCAAACTTACATAATATTGAAACTACCTAATAGCCATGCAATTTTAGGATAAAAGGAAAAAGGGGAAATGACCTTATTTCAACTTTCATGGTTAAAGGTTATTTAGGCAAATTATTTTCCGCACAAATTCAGAAGAATGTCTCAAAATTTTAATTTGAGCTAGTCGTTCACAAACATTTATGTAGTTAGATTCATGCTTTTATTTATTCATAAATGCATCATCCAGGGTCCAAAGTTGATTGTCAACTATTGAATAGAATTTAGAAATAGCTAAGATAAAAAAAAGTAGTTGGAAAATAAGTTTGCCTTTTTACTGGTAGCATACATAAATAGGCTAAAATAAAAATGTATATCGTGTGTGTATCCCTCCAGACAGATTGAATTCATTATATGAATATAACTTTTTAAATTTAAACCTCCAGACAGATTGAATTCATTATATAAATATAACTTTTTAAATTTAAATTTCTCTTGAGTTAATAATAATAATGCTCCTGCTGGACTTTTTCAAGTTTCCAAATTGTGCTTAGTAAATTAGTGTAAAATACTATTTTGAAAATCATACCGGACTGGCCATTTTAATTGATCCAAATCGTGAATTAATCGTCAGTTCAATTTGATTTTCTTCTAAAATGAGAAATGATAAAAAAAATAGATTTAATTGGGTTCAACCAACCAATTAAAGAGAAGAATGAAGTGAAAGGATTAAGGGGGAAAAGAAGAGAAGAGAGAAAAAGTAAAAAATGGAATAATTGAATGGGGAAAAAAGAAGAATAAATAATTTAATAAAAATATATACAAAAGGAAAGTTATTAAGAAAGTAATAAAAATTTAAAAGTTTAATAGAAAAATTAAGTGAATACAAATATTTTTAATCAAAGGAATAGAGGTCAATTTACCGTACTAATTTTTCTTGAGACATATTCCATTAAGTAATTTATTCATTTTTATAATGTTTATATAATAAAAACAAGAGTTGTTTTCTGAAACCTTTCCTGAATTATAATATTTTTCCACGTGTGACCTTGAACTATGAGTTTAATATATTTAACCGTCAATTTAGCTTCAATTGCCATTAAAGTCCTTCCATTTGATATCATTAAATTTTTTGTTACCATTATTTTTTTATTTATCAAAAGACTATAATGCTCCTCCATGCATGATTAACAAAATTAACAAATACCTCGTGAATCTTGCAGTAGAATTTTCGTAACGTGCAATTAAAAGTATATAATTAATATGCAATCAAGGAATCTAAGCGGCTCAAAGACTAAAATTAGATCATTAGATGAACTAGTGAATCAAGTCAAATTTAATTGGGTTTTTTCATCTGACCTCCCATAAATTATGAATTTTTTTACGTCTACCAACGACATTTAAATATTTCGTTGACATCCCCTATATTATGTCATTTTTTCACTTAAATCCATCCGTCAACTTATGTTAACTTTTTCGTTAATTTTTATTTTTTTATTTATCTAAATGATTTATTTTTTGATATTTGAGATATAGTTGTTATGTGATGAATTATCTATCAACAACTGTCTGCATTTGCATATATGATGATTGAAATTAAGTGCTACATCGTTGTTCACAATGGGAGCCAGCTCTAGAGTTCAATCCATCATTCTATTCTAAAAAAATGAGATAAGATAAGATGGAGTTAAGTGTTGTGCGGACGTAAATGCTATATCGTAAGAATTCATGATGGGAGTCAACTCTAGAATTCGTATGGGCCATCTCTACAAGTCATTTATCATTTTTTGATATGTTCCTCAGAAATGGGAAGAGATAAGATGAAGCTAAATATTGTGCGGACCTAAGTGTTACATCATGAAAAATCATGATGGGAGCCACTTATAAAATCTGTATGTGCCACCTCTGAAAGTTATTTATCATTTTCTTATATGTTCCTCAGAAATGGGATGAGATAAAATAGAGCTAAGTGTCGTGTAAACCTAAGTGTTATATCGTGATAAGTCAGAATGGGAGTCACCTTTAGAATCTGTATGGGCCACCTCTGAAAGTCATCTATCATTTTTTTATATGTTCATAAAAAATGGGATGAGATTATATGGAGTGCATTTGTACGTTCCCTGTTTGGATGCATTCTAGAAATATTTGAAGGCATGTTAAAGGTCAGCGTTTAGAAGTGTGTTATATTGGAATGCATTTGGTAATATTAAACTCTGGAGGCAATCAGATTCCTGCCAAATGAGTTAATCTCATTTTTTTGAAAATGAGGAGTAATCTCACATTCCAAATTTCATCTCACATTTCAATGACTCTTTTTCGACTATAGATTCTAAACTTAAACCAAAATGAAACGTAGATATTTTTTATGTTTTGGAATGTGATTCCAAGTTAACATATTCCTTGAAATGCTAAAATTCCAAGGAAGAGATCAATCAACCAACCTAACACGCCATAAGTGTTGTGTGGACCTAAGTACTATATCGTGAGAAATCATGATGAAAATCATGTCTAATTCATATGGGTCACCTTTGGAAGTCATCTATTGACTATACAAATTAACCATTCGGTGATCATGCATTCATATGAGAGTATTACATTTGTATATATATATTTGATATGATTTTATATGATATTGATTATAAATTGAGTGTGATGCATGTGATTAGAATGTTGTATGTGTAATTATCAAATGTATGAAAAGTGCTAATTTTGATATTATAATGATTACATATATTTTTATGTCTATCCGAATTAATTATATGGTAACACATAGTGATGACATGGATTTCTTACTCATTATTGTTAGAGTAGAATGATGATTTTCTTGATTTATGCTGAAATTAAATAACATAAAATCTACATTTTTAATCTTTTGTCTATTATATGAAATTTCCATGTCACATTAGAGCTTTTGCTGAAAACATAGATAAAATCTTCTAAATTTATAAACAAAGATAAAATCTTTGAGCATGTACCCGCACGTTGCATGGGGATATCCCGCAGCTAAGTTAAAAGAATCCCTACATAGGGGTATCTGACATTGCTAAGACCAGAAGCTAAGAAAAGGACAAAATGACAGCTGCCACTTGACACACGTAGGGAATAGAACAAAGGTGCAGAAAAGGATAGAAGCACTAGGACATGTGTCACACATCCACCTGTCTGATGAAGAAAAGAGAGAGGAATAAAAGGAATTAAGGAGAATATGATATATCGGGCTATACAAATATCACACATCAAAGGGCTGAGCAAAAAGATGTTGAACAAGGGACAGATGTCAAAGATCCAATGGTGGACAGAAGTGACATCAGGATATAAAAAGAAAATAATATCTAAAAGTGAGGGGGTTGGCCAGTAATCAGGAGAGACAATGTGAGGTTCTGAAGACATGGAGGAAGCCGACCTGTAGGAAGGGGAGAAGCCACTTTGAAGAGGAAGAAGACCAATTGAGCCGAAAGGAGAAGCGGGAGCTCTAATCCGAGTGTTGCTTGTTGCATTTCTTGTTTTTCCTACTTCTTTTTTATTGACATTTTTTTAGTTTTCTCTATTGAACAATGTTTAGTGTTAGAATGATGATGTTTTGTACTATGATCTTCAAAGTTATGTATATCTAATCAGCCATCAAGGCGGGAATATTTCTTAATGATATCGAACTATTTGGTTATGTCACTTATGGATTGGATGCATATTCGCTTGATCTGTATTGCTTATTTTACTTGCTGAATAATGTTTACTTTGGTCGATAGTTGATTATTCCTCATGTTTACTCTCGAGAGAGGACATATGTTGTAACTTTCCAGCGATGAGATGAGTGGCTAGCTAGTTGTCGTGGAGTAATAAGCAGGAAAGTCACTCCAACTTGAGATAAATCGAAAGGTGGAACTCATGGAGAATGACTTAATTATAATCTGAATGCTTAAACCCATAGTTTCGAAGCGAGGGCGGAGAAACTAGAACGTCCCTAATACGAGAGTGATGAGAACTTACATTTGATATTTTGGTGATTTATTTGTAATATCTCATCTCCCTTCATCATGTCTGATTTCTCCTAGTTCTGCAATGAGACCCCGAGAATGGTATTTGTGAGACAGTTTAGTAGTGAGCCGAAAGGTTAGCTAGTTGTATTAAGGAAACCAATCAATGAGATAAGATAACTGAGCTCAAGTCGAGAGGGGAGAGCTCAGGGGAGTAATCCTATATGTGCTTGAATCTGTGGTCCTGAAGCGTGAGTCCATAGGCCAAAACGATCCTCAATGCGAGAGTACTAGAATACATTTTTATGACTTGCTGGTTTATTTGCATCCAATTGAACTGAATTTCTTAGCCATATCTAATTACTATCCATCCCTAAATAAAATCCCCTAGTTTTGATAATTAACATCATTTGCGACTTAATTTTGGATTCATAATTCTATTTTTATTATTTAACCAAAAAGCTAAAAAATACATAAAATGAAAATCACAAAACTGTTACATTTCTACAATATTAATTTCAGCAATTTTAGCTTACTTCTCTTACTATCAAAATCATATTTTCTCTCTGTGGATCGACCCCAATCTGTACGACGATGATGGTTGTATACTTGCAATCTGAGAAGTGTAGTTGAGATTATAGATTTAAAACTTGTTTACATTTCTGTAAAAGAGAATTCGATCTTTACGTATCCGCATTTAGCTTGCGAATATTGCTTCTCATACTTACACAGATTTCTCACAAGACATAGGTTATGAGTTCAACTTACTAAGTTATTTTAGCTCACTCTATTGTTCCTAACATTTTACAGATTCATATAGTTCTTGGGGATTGTGCAAAATGATAGTCTTTGAAGGATTCGCGATAAGATAAAAAGATTTATGTCTCTTGTGTCCTTTTATTAGGATAATTATCCTTTATGACAAGAGAATTTGTTAGCTTATCCTTTATGTTAAACTTGTATTTTGTATCAAAAATGAGTTCATTTGTGCGATGTAAAACTTAAGAAATGTTGGTTTGCTCTAAACGATCACAAGTTGTGAAATATGTTTATTATTGTTTTATATTCCTTATAAAAAAAATTGTTACATTACGTTTTTGCGATCTTTTTCAATTTTATTTGTTTATTCGTAATGAGTCGTGAACTCTGATTTAAATCACAGTCGTGACATATTTCGTCAAGTAATTTATTTTTTTATAAAAATATTTATATGATAAAAACAAAAGTTATTTTCTTAAACAATCGGATATTTTCCCATGGTTTGAAAGAACCGAAAAGGAATTTGTCGATTGAAATTCTTTTGACACACTCGTAACAATGAGAGTTTTTTTTTTCAAAAACAAAGGGAGAGAGAGAGGAAAAAGTAAAGGTAATAACTTTGGAGGTGGTGGTGAGGAGAAGAGTAAAGAAAAATAGCAGTAAAGAAAAGGTTATTTATTTCATAATTTGGAAGGACACTACAGTCTTTTGATAAATAAAACAAGTAAAGACAATAGAAAAAACAATCATATCAGACACAAGGATTAATTACCATCAATTGAGGGACTAAATTTATTAACTTCGTAATTTAGGGTCATACACGAAAAAATGTTATATCTAAAAAAAATTAAGAAAAAAATTCTAAAAATAAATTTAATAAATTATATGATTCAACTTTATATCCTTTTTAAATATAGTATATATAGAGATTGAGAACTCACATATTTTTAATTCTCAAATAAAACTTGAACTTTTATTTTTAAACTTTTAAATTGATTAAAAATATAACTTATTGTTGTATTTTTATCAGAAAACTTATTTCAGCAATCACCACATAGATAAGTTATAAAAAATAAAATGGAAAAATAAAATATTTTTAACAACTTTGATAATAAATTAATTCAAATTTTGATCTATTTTATAATTAGATAAAATAAGATTGTCAAATTCAAAATAGGCTAACATTTAAAGTAATTTACTATTAAAGTTGTAGAAAAATATTTTATTTTTATAATTTTTTATAACTTATCTATTTAGTAATAGCTGAATTATTATTGTTTTAGTAAAATATAATAATAGGCTATATTTATTTGTAACCAATTTAAAAGTTTAAAAATAAAAGTTTAGGTTGGATTTGAGAATTAAATTAAAGTTCATAACTTTTATGCATAAATAAAAATTCAGTTTATATTTGATAATAAAATTAAAGTTCATAATTTTTTTATGCAAAAGTAAAAAATCAGACTAAATTAAGTAAAATTAAAATACATTTGTATATATAATTTATCTTTTAAAATAATGGTACAAAGTTGATGGTGAAGGTTGACCTTAGATAGGGGCCCAATTTAAAATCGTTTATTGGGCCAACAGGAGCCCATAAGCCTTCGCGAGCTCGCCACCAAAACCCTAGAATTCGTTTAAAGATAGAAACCTCTGCCAGGCGCGGCGTCGGCCACTGGAGAAGGTCGCGAGTCGCAGAAGAAGAGAGGAGTCCCAATGGTTTCTGGGTCGGGGATCTGCGCGAAGCGCGTGGTGGTCGACGCGCGCCACCACATGCTCGGCCGTCTGGCGTCGATCGTGGCGAAGGAGCTTCTCAACGGGCAGCGCGTCGTGGTGGTGCGCTGCGAGGAGATCTGCCTCTCCGGCGGCCTCGTCCGGCAGAAGATGAAGTACCTGCGATTCCTCCGGAAGCGCATGAACACCAAGCCTTCACACGGTCCCATCCACTTCCGCGCCCCCGCGAAGATCCTCTGGCGCACCATCCGCGGGTAAATTCCTTTCGCGAAGATGCGGCGCGTTCCTCTTAGTGTCGCCTGACGGATGTCTTATTTCTTCTTTATCAGCATGATTCCGCACAAGACGAAGCGCGGCGCCGCGGCTCTGGCGAGGCTCAAGGCCTACGAGGGCGTGCCGCCGCCGTATGATAAGGTGAAGCGAATGGTCATTCCAGATGCCCTCAAGTATGTATTTTGACTCCTAGCTGCAATTTCTTTCTTGTTCCATAATCGTATTGTGTCTACGTCCTCTTTGTTTTTTTTTTTTTTTTTGGTTTCATTGTCGTGAACGTCTCCTATGTATGTAGGGTTCTGAGGTTGCAACCGGGACACAAGTACTGCTTGCTAGGACGCCTGTCGTCGGAAGTCGGATGGAACCATTATGAAACCATTAAGGTAAGATTGGATTTGTACTCTCTGCTCTTTCTCGATTCGTGCTTCAACTTTTTTCCTGCATTAAAATTAAGGCTTATTATTTGTTGATGCAAGAGGCGGGCTCTTGTTCCTACAATTTTGAACATTCTTGTAGCATTTCTTTGGGTTACGATCATAGTTTACTTGACGAGTAGCATGAATATGTGTTCCATTTTGATCCTCGATGCCTATGAGGAATTTTTCCCATGCACATATAACCATGCTGCACAAAGAACACCTGCCACCATTTTGCACTATTTCGAACGCCCACCAAGAATAGAAGCTTAACTTTTTTTTCTGTAGCATTTCTTTGGGTTACGATCATAGTTTACTTGACGAGTAGCATGAATATGTGTTCCATTTTGATCCTCGATGCCTATGAGGAATTTTTCCCATGCACATATAACCATGCTGCACAAAGAACACCTGCCACCATTTTGCACTATTTCGAACGCCCACCAAGAATAGAAGCTTAACTTTTTTTTCCTGAGATCAAAGGAACTCTTCACTCAGGCTTTTGCCAAAACATGGAAGTTGCTCGTCTTGTTTTAGCTCATTCTGCTATTTTATTTTAGATTATAATACTTGTCTCACTGAGTACTATCTGTACATGCCAAGATCAGTGATATAAGTTGTTGCATGGTTTGGTTTTGTTTGAGATAGACATGATGTCGCTTGTGTTATGCCCATAACATGCAAAAGAGGTGTCAATGGATGCTTATTCTTGTTGCATTTGGAGGGGTAAAATCTTTTGCTGCTGGCCAGAGCAACTCATCATGCATTTCTTTTTTTGCGGTGCCTAAAATAACTTTTAGGAAGCACACGATTTCTTATTTGTGTTGACCAACGTTGATTGCGCAGGAGCTGGAGGCAAAGAGGAAGGAGAGGGCCAAGGTGGCATACCAGAGGAAGAAGGAGCTCACAAAGCTGAGATCGAAAGCAGAAAAGACTGCTGAAGAGAAGCTCGGTTCTCAGCTTGAAATCTTGGAGCCTTTGAAGTATTGAGATCATTTTTCACCTTGGATCCTTTTTTTTTTTTTTGCGAGACGTCTATTTGATCTGGAATTGATCTTTTTTTATTCTTGTTGCGGTATGTTTTTTGTCGGGCCCTCATCACAATTTTTAGCAGTTTAAGATAGTTGTTGCAATTGTGAAGGTTCTTCATTAAGGAATGCATTGCCTACTGGCCTTACCAGACATGGTTTATATTGTGCAGCTGTTGAAGACTGTCGAAGGGAATGGAGCATAATGAAGCAAGAAAATAAAAAAAGTGATAAGGGTTCACAATATTCTGTTTTCATCAGCTCTGGAGATATAACAAAACACGAATTAGAATACGTTTATATTGGTCAAACTTTTTTACTATAAACATTGGTTAGAAAATTAGGAAATTGTTCTCTTGAATTTCAAAATAAAAAAATAAGTGACCTTATAAATACTTTAAAAAAGTATATCCTTATAAAGAGCAAAAAAGATTATAATCCTATTTTTTCTAAATTTTAATCATAGTTGTTTTTTTTATTTTAATCATGTATTATTATAACGAACGTATTAAAACATTTTAATGATAAAATAGTATATTTTTTAAGTTTAAGAATGTCTCTATTTTTTTAGAATATTATTTTGTTCATTCAAATTTATCCTTCAATCAATCAAACGTTATACAAATGTGTTATTTTCTTTATTTTTTACAAATGTGTTAATTTTTTTTATTTTTTACAAATGTGTTATTACTATTTATTCAACCAAAACTATTTATGCAAGCAAACGAGACAGTGGCTACCTAGCAAGGTTTCTTTCTTGTTCCATACGGTAGTTTAAGAATAAATGCTAAAAACAAAGTCATTTTTTTTTGTTTTTTTCAAACTCAAAATGTTATAACGTTTGAAATAACAAAAGAAGGTCGATTTTCATTTTTTGTTTTAAATTTATTCGTTAAACTAAATAACTTTCAAAGCTTAGAAATAAATTCTTGATGCAAAATAAGTAATTTCATAGAATAATAATAACAAAATTTTTTCAAAAAAAAGAACTTCATAATTTAGGATTAGATATGATAATTTAAGAGAGACCCGAGAAAATAATTCTTTTTTTAAAGATGTGGTGGGGAGGATGGGCTAGGCCTCCATGCAAGCCCTTCTTTGTACACTTTTTTTGTTTGTTATCATCAAATAAATTTTTAAAAAAACAAAATATATGTACTGATATATAAATTTTAGAGTTAAAAAAAATATCTGTCCCCCCTTAAATAATTTTTTAGTGTGGTTGCCCCATCTTCTGACCAATTGATTGGTCATGACTCATGAGCATAAACTTAATTTTAGTGTGGTGGTTGTCTCTTAATATTAGAAATGAAAGCTTGCCTCAAAAAAGAGAAATAATGCAGCGACTATTTCCTTCATAGAATGGACGTTTGCTTCATTTCACTTCCTAGACAGAATCAGCTTTTTACTTTTCCAAAAGTTGCACAACGGTCAATATCTTAAAAATCAATATCTTATCACAATAAATTTAGGGCTTGTTTGGCTATAAAATATTTTATCCGATAAAGTAAACAATCTTACAGTATCTCAATTGTCAAAAATGTCATACCACAGTTTCTAATCATCGAAAAAAAATATTAGACAAGAGGTGTTTGACTGCACAACATTACAGTAGAAAAACAATGAAAAAATAGTGAGCTCAAACCTCTTAATTTTTTTTAATGTAACGGGCATCAAATTGCAATTTTAAATTCAAAAAAGTCAAACACTATTACGTGATTTTTACTGTAATAGAAAAAATACTACATAATTTTATTATTTCTTTACTTTCACGTCGTCCAAATGGGACCTTAAGCAATTCAATATCCAAAAGAGAGTTTTGATAATAGCACTAAACAAACATTAAAGTAGCATAATATTTAATAAAATTTATTTAAAAATGATATGCAGTAAAAGAATTTCTTCTTTGTCCTACTTTCAACGAAGGAATGTGCTATCATAATCTATGACGATCTCGAAATAAAAAAAATCAAAATGAGGGGTAAATGAATTGTATTTACATTCTTATCTCCTTACTTTACATTCTCGAAATCAAAAAAGTTTTATAACATCAATTCACCTCTCCATCCCAAGTAATATTACATTTTAAAAAGGCCAAATATTTTTATTATTACGTTTTTATTTTTTTAAAAAAGGAAAACAATGAATTGAAAAGTAAAAGAACGCATGATACAATTGAACTTGAAATATCTTGTGCCACCCACTACTCGGTTCCTTTTATTTTCATTGCTTTTGAAAGCTTCGACATTTTGATGGGACAAGAACATAATAACATCACCTAAATAAAGAACATTCAAAAGATGTGGCGTGTAACAAGGTTGTACACTATGCTGTTAAAAGAAAAAAGAAAGAAGTAAGCAAAATTCGAATCTATCAATCTATTCGAGACAGGAGACATTCCCCCGCTCCGACCCCGCCGACCAGCCCTCGCCTCTAATCCCGTCTTGAATTCTCGGGTCAGAGAAATTTTATCCTCTGTCCCGATTCCCACAGGTCCCCCCATTCCTCGAACCCCACCATCCTCTTCTAGCATGAATCGTCATTGTCCTTCTCAAACGAGCGTCACTGCCACTGTCATCGCCCTCCTCTATCGTTGTCGTCGCTCTTCTTCATGGTGAAAGGAATCAATTGTCAAATGGAAGGATCGACTACCAAGTGAAGGGATCCGCCAACTGGTGGAGGAAAAAGGGAAGAGATGGGATCGATCATCCATCGTAGTTAGAAGAAAAAACGTAAATAGAGCAGCCGACATGGTCCCATGGAAGAAGAAGGAGAATAGAGTAGGGAGTTAGGATATTTGTTATATATATAATAGAGTGAATGATTGAGATTTGATTTGAAGATTACAATTATATATATATATATATATATATATATATATAGGGTGCGAAAATTTGGCACCCCACGGGATGAGGACAACTCCCCCCCTCATCCTCGAAAGAGGGTTCATGAGCAATTTTCTCTCATCCTCGACTCCACGAGAAAAAAATTCTCCGAGTTCGAGGTCTCGATCGAGGATTCCTCGTGGGCCCGAATGAGAGGAAAATTGCCATTCCTAAGTTCATGATATGACCAATCATGTCTACAATATTCGTAATTTCGATCGTGCTCTAATGTTAGGATCCTTTTACCAACAGTTATGGGAAGTAGAAAACAGATTTCGAATGACAACCATTGAAGATTATGAGTGATTGGACAATTTCTAAAAGTTGATACATTCAACAGATGGGTCTTGTTAATGCAACTCCTTTACTAACGACCTTGTGACTAGGAACTCATAGGACCATTTAAGATTATTAACACAAATAAGTTCGCTAACTTATTTTTCAAACCTTCTTAAAAAATACATCCTCCTAATATGCTCATTTTAAAAAAAAATAGAAAAAAAATCGATAAAAATGTCATTGTGAGTGATTAGGAGCTTCTTTCATCAATTTACCATATGCTACCAAGTAATCACATCAAATATGGTGTACACAATACTTTTTCAGTTTAATTATAGGATGGGTGTGCTACCTACTTAAGTATCTCCTTAAATCTGTAGCCGTCGGATCCAGAATCTATGATGGATGAAAAAATACTCAGTTCAACAGCCACGATTCAGCGGATGCAGATGAATGAGGCGAACTCAAGTCGTCCGTCCATCCATCCATGGACAAGATTCTATCCCTATTCGCCGCCAACAATCCACGGCCTCTTGTCCCTCCGACAACGTGGGTGGAAGCATATCCAGGGATGAGATGGAGCGCATGTTCCACATGACGCGAATGGCGATGGGTGGATCTCATCGTTTGGCATCCATCTTCAAGAGCCTCCTCCTAGGAGGTCGCCCGCATGATCGCCGAGGTTGATGCCGACGGAGACGGCTTCATTAGCCTCACGGAATTCACTGACCTCAATGCCTCTTGTGTCCATAGGAAGGTGGACACTGAAAAGGACCTCCGTTGCGCCTTCTCGGTGTTTGACCTTGATCATAAGGGTACAATCTCACCGAAGGAGCTAGCGCAATTGATGAGGGGGAGCGGGGAGGCGGTCACCGTCGCATAGTGTCACCGATGATCAGAGGCGTTGATCGTGATGGCAAGGTAAGACGAAGTGAGGTGACTTCAAAGGCAGCGGCGAGGCGAGACAAAGGAGAGCAATTACATGCGTTTCACTACAAGGAAATTCCGTATTTCCGACGGATACTTTTCGACGGCCGAAAATTCTTCGCAAATTGTGACGGTTTTTGCGACGGATTACATGTCATCGGTATTTTTGACGGCATAGACCATGGAAAATATTTTTTATGTCTTAAGTCGTGGAAAATATTTCCCACGGTTCGAACTGTGGGAAGTTCTCATGGCTCGGGCCATGGGAAAATTTTCCCATGGTTCGAGCCATGGGAAGTTCCCATGGCTCAACCCTCTCTCTCTCGCCCGTAGCCGGATCCATCGTCTGATGGCCGGATCCGGCCGATTCACGGGGGATCCCTCGCCCTCGTGGCCGGACTAGGCCGCGTGCGGGCTCGAACAACTGCTTGGCGGCCGCGTGCGGGCTTGAACGGTCGCCTGGCGGGGGATCGCCGCGCGTGCCCAGGAATAGCCACGATTGGCTAGTTGTCCGCAGGTGGCCGATCCGGTTGGCGAGGGTTTTTTTTAATATTCGCAAAAAAATTTCGATGGTCCCCGCCGTCGAAAAATCATATATCTCTAACGGCTCAAACTGTGAGAAGTTTTCATGCGCTGAACCGTGGATAACTTTTCCATGGTCGGGCCGTGAGAATTTTTGACAGCTATGATAGAGCCGTCGAAAAATGTTTACGAGTAAATTTCCAATGGTTCACTTCCATTGAAAAATTTGTGGGAAACTCACATTTGCGATGATTTTTTTACTAGCGATTTTTCTTGTAGTGTTTCATCTTTAGCTAAGTTGGCCGTTGAACAATGCTGAACTAAGTATTTTGTAACAGTGAACCTTACATTTTCATCCATCGTAAAATCCTACATTTGACGACTGCAGGCGTGGGGAGCGGGTGCTACCCACTTAAATCACTTAAATGGGTAGCATGCCCAATAAATCCTTAATTATAAAAAGGGAATGAAGGATATCGAGAGGACAGATAATAGGAGGTAAAATATTTTTATCTTTTATTCAACTTTAGTTTGTGACAAATTAATCGTAATCAGTTAGAAAAGAAAAGAAGGGCACTCATTATTTCCCCTTTATTTTCTTATCTAAGCATAATTAATTTTCATCTTCCCCTTCAAACGCACCTTAGCCGCATTCCAACTCATTTGATGTTACAAAAAGTATGATAACAACTTATGGACGTGCATGTGTTACTTATCATTTCTTCCAAATTATGGCCGCTTGTGCTACGGCTTTACTGATCAAAAGAATATTGTGGACAAACCAAGTTTAGTACGTGTCCCAAGATTAATAACGATAATGGTTTCAAATTTAATTTTAGAAACCATTAATTTAATTAGGATTTATCGTTCTACTTGCATTCAAATAATTATTTAATCAAATCTTAATAATTCTAAACACCTTATTTATACAATTTCAAGGTTGGTAAAATTTTACGTGGTTACTTGGTTCCTTAAAATTTATCTCAAATATAAACATATTTAATCAGCAACTTTTCTAGTACACATGTGATCGCAAATAGGTCGTTCTATATATTTATTGTCACGTGAAAAAAAGAGAGATAATTATATATATATATATATATATATATATATATATATATATTGTTGGTCTTCTTTAAATACTTCAAGTAATTAATCAGCTCCATCTCCATTATTTAAGGGTTCATGTACCTATCAAGAAGTTGAGAAAGCTAAGCAATAATTATTGGAGGAGGCATGCATGATGAGGCAGGTAAAGATAAAAAAGAAGAGGAGACCCTACAAAATTAAATTGTGTGCAATTTCAACTTATTTTTGAAAAATCTCTAATCAACCTCACATAACACATGCTCCCATTCAGACAAATACTAAAACAATTTAATTGGTTAATTTTTGTGAGTCAAATAGCATAGTTAACTAATTAACAAACTTTTTTTTTTCAATATAATAGCTTGTCATCGTCTAACCCATATACGTCTTCTTCATAAAAGAAAAAGAGTTATTATAATGAAAGAATGCGTACAAGTCAAATGAAAAAAATATGATGCTAGATTTTGACACATTAATTTAAGAACAAAAATACAAGTAGTATAAAATCATATAAAAGGGCATAGTTACCTTTCATATTAGCATCAACATTTCTTTAATATGTAGTATTAAGCCTTTTGACTATCATAAAAAAAATTACCCAAAATTTTAACCAATTAATTATGCCAATTTGGCTTCTAAATTTTAATTAATTAACACTTCTTTATCTAAGTAATCTATTTGCTTTGTGAAAGAACAATCTACTTTGCAACTCATGTCGGGGGGTAAAATAGTCCACAAAAATTGTTGCGATGGGAGGGAGGCTCTTCGATTATGGTTAATCATTCATTAATTTCATTAAATCGAGAACTAATATGACGATAATAAAATCAATTAAAAAAATAAATAAATTAGCTTAAAAAGTACTTGCAAAAATAATTGTAAGTTATTAGAATTTGAAAGCATCTTTTAAATAATGGATTCAATTTACACATTTTACACGGAACCACCTTTTTGGGGGGAAAAAACAATAAGAAAGCAATCACGTAGATTTGTTAGCAACGTTAACGTGCGTGTACATAATATTAAAGAACGACCCGCGACATTGTTGCTGAGATGCCCGGAAGGTGACCCACTTTCGTGGACCAATCAACGCAGGGAGTAATTTCCCTGCGTAAACTCAATGGTGCCCTTCCCCTGATCGACGACTGCTATAACTCGCGTCGCCTCCCTTTGCCGCCATCACCTCCGTCGCCGATCAAACGATCACTACAAAATATAAATATATTCATGTGAAAAGACCCTTGAAGAAGCAGCAAATTGTACGAGAAGGCCCGTAGCGAGGTGGTTTCTCCTCTCGTCGCCGGCGGGCGGCTCTTTTCGCGCAGAACGGTAGGAACATGGGGAGCCAGTCGTATAAGTGCTGCATCTGCTTCACGCGGCGGTACCGGTGGAGCGAGGCGGAGCCTCCGGCCGACGTGAAGGCCTTGTTCTCCGCCTACGCCGACGCCGGGGGCGGCTCTCAGATGACCGCCGACGGCCTCCGCCGGTTCCTCGTCGAGTCCCAGGACTACTCCGGCGGCGGCGGCGGTGATGCTGCGGAGCGGATACTGGAGCGGGTCCGGCTCCTACGGCACCCACACCTGGGAAAGCTCGCCCGGCAGTCGGGGCTCAACGTCGAGGACTTCCACCAATTCCTCTTCTCAGTGGAGCTCAACCCGCCCATCCGATCGGAGGTGCGTGTATGCCGTTGGTATCTCGTTCTTTGATCTTAAGATTCTAGGGTTTAGCATTAGGTTTGACTTCAATTCTAGTGCGTAGCAGCTGTTGTCTGGTTTGTACTGTGCTATATATGTAAGAATTGCAGTTTGCTTTGCAAGTGATCTTATCACGGTCAAAAGTTTTTTATTCGTTCTGAATATTTTAATAGTTACTTTGCTCGCCAGGAAGACACTGCAGTGAGGTCCCGTATAAGTGCATAAAATTTGTTTTGCTTGGGATCTTTGTAATTTAGCAAAAGAACTGGTTGAATTCTTATCATGCACCGCACAGTAGACAAACATGGCAAAATAAGTATTTGTAAGATCCGTAATTTATGCTTGTTATCTTTCCATCTTGCTGATACTGTTGAACTGATTGTAGAAAAATCAGTAATTTCTGTAATCTTCATATGTGGTGCGCCATTGATTGGTGTATTAGCGATGCAGTGACAATATCCTCTGTCACAGGTTCATCAAGATATGAGTGCTCCCTTGTCCCATTACTACATATACACAGGCCATAATTCGTACTTGACCGGGAACCAACTCAGCAGTGATTGCAGTGACGCCCCCATTATTAAGGCACTCCAGAGGGGTGTGAGAGTCATTGAGCTGGATATGTGGCCCAATTCAACAAAAGATAATATAGATATACTTCACGGAAGGTACTAAAGTGACCAATTGAACTGACTTTAACTTCCTCGCTCATCTCCGTTACCTCTTTGATATGTTAATTTATAGTGATGCTCTGGTCTTAGAGAAAATTAACCATCTCAACATAGTTTAACACACACTATTACATGGTTATAGGTATAAGAAATATTTAGCAGATCAGCTTTTCATTTGGAAATTGGAATATAATAACGTTTGAATCATGATTTGATTCACTTACAACATGCTTCTGAAAACAAAAGTTAGGAATCTCTGTTTCTTTCTTATAATAAATACATCTTTCATCACATGTATTATTCAGGGTACAATATCTTATCTCCCCTGGCTTTCTAAGGTAAAGTCCCTTACTGCAAACTTTCAATGTACCTGGACAAACCTTCACATGCCAAGCCCAATAGAAGTGCCAATTCTTGTGGAAGAAATACAGGACAAAGTCCCCATTACGGACGCCTTGACTACTCGAAGTACTGATGGTTCCTGTGTCTTTAATGATGGTTTCATAAACATCGAAAGGATTTTGGCTAAGATACGAGTAATCTGGTTGCAGCTAGGCCAGGAGGAGGATAATGCGGTAGATAAGCTCGTGGTTTCATGCAGATCTGTTTAGCTATCTATGGCTAATGTAATGTCATAAATCAATTGGAAATAAATATGTTCTTTTGCTTTTCCTTTACATTGTTTTTTACAGTCCCTTGTTTTTGTTCTATTTCCTTCAGCATTGATTGCTTGTCTGGGTTCAAGTTAGTGATGCATATTATCTTCGGTAATTTGTAATAGGCAGAGTAAGATCAGAAGATGCCATTGTTTCCTGTATACAGTCTCTGGAAATTTACAAGCTTATGTTTCTTTTGCAGGACGCTGACATCTCCAGTTGAACTAATCAGATGTTTAAAGTCCATTAAGCAGTATGCCTTTTCTGTGTCTCATTATCCTGTTATTATCACTCTAGAGGATCACCTTACTCCTGATCTCCAGGCAAAAGTTGCCGAGGTATGCTTTTCCTGGTGATACTTACTAATCATTTCTGATATTTTTGTGAATTGCTAATTAATGGGACATTTTATTTAGATGGTCACGGAAACATTTGGAAACTTGCTGTATTACCCAGAGTCAGAATCAGAATCTTGTCAAGATCTCCCTTCACCAGAATTTTTAAAGAACAGAATTATCATTTCAACAAAGCCACCAAAGAAGTATCCTGAAGCTAAGAGTGGGAAGGACCACAATGGGGAAACCCCGACGGTCGGAAAATCAAAAGAAGAAGATGCTTGGGGAAAAGAGGTCCCAGATCTCCATGCAGAATATAAATTTGCTGACGAGGTACTAAAAATTTTGGTGCAGTTCCTAGTACTATTATATCTCTATTTTACATGATTAATTTCCAAAAGAACCTTTGCTAGAACAAAGATGGATCGGATGATGAGGACGAGGATAATGACGATGATCATAAGGTGTCTCACGATGTGCCTACTGAGTACAAGCGAATAATCACTATACGGTCTGGGAAACCAAAAGGTGCCATTACTGAAGCACTGAAAGTTGAGCCTGATAAAGTGAGACGCCTTAGCCTAAGTGAACAACAACTTGCCAATGCAGCACAATCTCACAGTGCTCATCTTGTAAGGTACACCATGAGTGCTCCAACTACTTGATCTTTCTGTATACCAACACAAGGGGAGTGGAACGAATACATCACATGTAATATGCGTGGAGACGTGTAATATGTGCACTTTCCCCTTGTTGACACCACACTAAAAGTGCATTTTTTAATACACTGACTTCTACATAATCTTTGGTTATAATACATACTGATGGCTAGCACATCTTAGTTATCTTCTTAAGAAAAAACGTACTCATCCTTTTCTCCTTTTCAAAAAGAATCGGCCACCATTACCTACCAAAGGACTTCACTTAAGTTGTTTCCTTTTTGTCAAATGCACCCAGATATGGAATGGTTCTAGCAGCTCTTTCTTGAAACCAGCAGTCTTTGCTAGCTCAAAAATATATCGAGGTTGCAAGACAGTGTTGTCAGATGGCACTTTTATACATTTTAATCTTGGCATTCTTTCTGTTGAACAGGTCATCAGTTTTCTTTTTCCTCTCTGGCTTTGTAGGTTTACACAGAGAAACATTTTGAGGATTTATCCAAAGGGTACAAGAGTTGATTCCTCTAATTACAATCCATACATTGGTTGGATTCATGGTGCTCAGATGGTGGCGTTTAATATGCAGGTTAGCTTAGCATACTTTTGGAGTAGGTAATTATGTATGGAAAAAAGGAATGAAGTTCTCATCAGCAATGTTCACAAAGTTTGTATCCAATGTTATCTTTGATTTGATAGGGATATGGAAGATCGCTGTGGTTGATGCATGGGTTCTATAAAGCCAATGGAGGTTGTGGGTTTGTGAAGAAACCCGACTTCTTGATAAAGACGGGTTCAAACAATGAGGTTTTTTATCCTAATGCAAATTTACCTGTGAAGAAAACCTTGAAGGTTCAGAACTTTCTTAGTAGAACTATTCGTTGCTCTGTCATCTCCCCCTGTCTTGGCTTAGCGTTGAATCCATGTTGTTGGTTGTGTTCTAACATTTGGTACAGGTGAAAGTATACATGGGGAGTGGCTGGCTTGAGGATTTTAAGCAAACATATTTTGATGTCTACTCTCCTCCTGATTTCTATACAAGGGTAATATATCTGGCCTCTAGTTAAGTTTAATTTGGGCTCTTCCTACGTCATTGATTTCCTTCTTTTGCTGATGGATGCTTATAGTTCATTCCATAATCTTAACCACATATGAATGAAGATGTATATTGCACGATACACCTTAAGTGAAGAAAACATATATAACTACTCAACAAGCATATATACATTCTATAACTTGTCTGTTTTAAGTTCATGAACAACAGGTCGGGATTGCAGGAGTTCCGGCTGACTCCATAATGAAAAAGACAAAGGCAGTAGAGGATAACTGGACGCCGGTCTGGAACGAGGAGTTCATTTTCCGATTAACCGTACCCGAGCTGGCGGTGCTTCGGATCGAAGTGCATGAATACGATGTGTCGGAGAAGGACGACTTTGCCGGGCAGACTTGCTTGCCTGTTTCTGAGCTGAGACCAGGAATCCGAGCAGTAGCACTTCATGATCGCAAGGGCACCAGTTACAAGAACGTGAAGCTGCTCGTGCGCTTTGAATTCGTATGACGTCGATTGGAGCTAGGCAGGTGTGTTCGCTGTCTTCCTCCTGGATCCCCATATTTCTATATATATATATATATATATATATATATATATATGAATTTCACGGGTCCTCCCCCCTCCTCCCCCAATCCGCGCCCGTCGGATGGAGATCCGACGGGCATGGCTTTGGATTTTAGTTTTTTTTTTAAATTCGTTTTCTTTTTTGTTCGGTATTCTTTTTTTTTAATCCGTTTTGGATCCGCTCCCTCTCCCTCTCTCCCTCTCTCTTCTCCCTCCCTCTCTCGCCCGGCGTCGGCGGCCAGATCGGCTCCCTCCCTCTCTCTTCTCCCTCCCTCTCTCGCCCGGCGTTGGCACCAGATCCGTCCTCTTGACTGCGGCCGGCCAGATCTGGCCGCTCGACGATCGATTTGGCGTGGGCGGCCGGATCTGGCCGCTCGGCGGCCAGATCTGGCCGCTCAATGGCCGATCTGGCGCGGGAGGCCGGATCTGGCTACCCGCGTCAAATCTGACGAGGGCGGCCGGATCTGGCCGCCCAGCCACTCTCGCCGAGTCCGCCGCCGCCGCAGTGCTCTCTCGCCCCTTTCCGCCGTCGGTCTCGTCCCGCTGCCGCCGTGCTCTCGCCCACCGCGGCCGCTCTCTCGCCCCGCCTCCGCCGTTCTCTCGCCCCGCCTCCGCCGCGCTCTTGCCCGCCGCCGCAGTGCTCTCTCGCCCCTTTCCGCTGCCAGTCTCGCCCCCCTCCGCCGCCGCCTCTCTCGCCCCCCTCCGCCATCGTTCTCGCCCCAGCCGCCGCTCTCTCACCCGCCGCCGTTGTGCTCTCGCCTGTCGCCGCCACCGCCACACTGTGCTCTCGCCCGTCGCCGTTGTGCTCTCTCAGCCCCGCCGCCGCCGCAATTGATTCTGAAATGTGTTCGACATTCGATGTTGATTCATGAAAAATGTAATTTGTATGCATTTGTATGTGGTTTGAACTTGAACATGATTGTATTTAATTTCATTTGTCGTCAAAGAATTTGTATGCACTTGCACTTGGATGTGGTTGAAGTGCACTTTGATGTAGTTTGATTGTCGAAAGATTGAATTCTATTTCATTTGTCGTTCGATTTTTTCTTGAATAGGAATTGAACATGATCGTCGAAAAGATGAAATTCCATTTCATTTGTCGGCAAAGAATTTGAATACACATGCACTTTGATGTTCAATTTTTATATATGAACATGATTGATTCATCGTCTGTCATATGTATCACATATTCGCGGAAGCTCATAACCCTCGGAACGGACGCTTGTGTCACATATCTTCGGAACGACGTTTGTATTACATAACCCTCAGAACGGACGCTTGTATCACATATTCTCGGAACGATGTTTGTATCACATATTCTTGGAACGGACGCTTGTATCACATAATCGGAACGACGTCGAGCTCATAACCTTCAGTACATTTATATCACATTACAACATTAACATGAATCAATTACATTTCCAAATGTAGAACACATTACAATGAAATCACTTTTTTCATAAATCAACATCGGCATGAACACATTAGAAACACATTCCAATGAATCAATTACATTCTCAAATTACATTTTTCATACATCGACATGAATCAATTACATTCTCAAATTACATTTTTCATACATCGACACATAAACAATCAATTACATTCCCATTCTCGACGAGGATTCTCGATGCGATCACAAACTTCAACAATATTCATCCTAAATAAATAAAAATAATCACACGACAGGCAGCGTGCAGCGGCGGCATGCGAGGATCCGGCACGGCGATGTCGGAGCGTGGTCACGGCGGGGTGGGGTCGGAGCGCGGCGAGGCAGTCAGAGCGCGATGGGGCGGTGTCGGAGCGCGGCGGGGCGGGGTCGGAGCGCGGTGGGGCAGTGGCGGAGCGCGGCGAGGCGGTGGCGGAGCGCGGACGAGAGCGGCGGAGGGGGCGAGAACGGCGGCGGCCTCGGCCAGATCCGGCCGCTCTCGTCAGATTTGACGCGGGGCAGCCAGATCCGGCCGCCGAGCGGCTAGATCTGGCTGCCCGCACCAGATCGGCCACTGAGCGGCCAGATCCGGCCGCTGGCAGCCAGATCCGGCCGCCTGTGCCAAATCGGCCGCCGAGCGGCCAGATCTGGCTGTCGACGCCGGGCGAGAGAGGGAGGGAGAAGAGAGAGGGAGAGGGAGCGGATCGAAAACCGATTAAAAAAAAGAAAACCGAAAAAAAAGAAAATAAATTAAAAAAAAACTAAAATTCAAAGTCGCGCCCATCGGATCCTCATCCGACGGAGCGGATGGGGGAGGGGGCCATTAAATCCTATATATATATATATATGCTTATAAGTTGTAACACAATGTCTCCATCGCGTACATGGTAACATAATAATAATAATAATAATAATATTATTATTATGGCCCTTGAGCTTGTAAATTGGTGAATTTGCACGTTGGTTTGGTAATGGCTTAGCATTCCAAGAAATCTAGATTTACGCATGGGAAACGGAAACAAACATATACTGCGTGTTGTCAAGATGTGGAAGTTTTTTTTTTAAAGAAAAAATCACCATTGATAGGTGATGGAGGTCTGCACCGGAATACTTGTGCTTGTTAAATTTTCGTCAACCTTTTTTCCTGTGAGGATGCACAATTCACAAAGAAAATTCCGTATGATGTATTAAATTAGATGTGTTCAATAATATGTTCAAATTTATAATTTTAACATAATGTTATATAAAATTTATGTTTATATAAGTTATGTCAAGCCATACGTGGAAAAGCACGTGGTACGTTTCATTTACATTTTCACGTTCCGATTAGTTGAAGAAGATTTGAAGATAAAAAGTTTCACCATTACGGAGGCAGGTTTAAATTAATGATTTATGTTTGAAATTAACCTATATATCGTTCTACGTCAAATAAATAACACGAGCTAATTCCACCTGAGCCGGATTGCGTGAACCCTTTTAGATGAACTAAACCGTTGAGACCACGATCCGAAGTCTCTGTTGATATAAATACTCCAATGTATGCGTAGATCTTTTTCTGTCGTCGGCGATCTGATCCTTCTCCAATTCCGATGGCCGCCACCACCTCTCCGGCTAACGCCTGGCGTAGACCTCCGGCGATACCGAATCTCCCTTCACCTACTCCCGCTCCTGCTCCCGCTCCCGCTCCCATCTCCCTCTCTTCTGACTCGGACGCTTCCAGCAGAGACACCGACGACGGCGCTCTCAGTCGCCGCTCCGCCCTCGAGGACTCCGTTTTCTCCTCTTACCTACAGATTTCCGGACGCTCTGCGCCCGACCTCTCCAAGATCCGATCATTTCTGGCCTCCGCCGCAGGACGCGGCCCCTTCGTCTCGTGTCTCATCTGCCTCGAGCGCATCCGCCCGTCTGATCCTACCTGGTCCTGCTCTGGCGGTTGCCATGCCCTCTTCCACCTCGTCTGCATCCAGAGTTGGGCTCAGCAGTCGTCGCAGCGCCCGCTTCCCGCCACATCTCTCGCTGCTGCGCCATCCGATTGGCCATGTCCTAAATGCCGCCTTGATTATCCTAAAACCCAAATCCCTAGATCTTATTTCTGTTTCTGCGGCAAGGTCGAGGACCCGCCGGCCGATCCCTGGATCCTGCCACATTCGTGCGGCGAAGTCTGCGACCGCCCGCTCAGTGGCGGTTGCGGACACCAATGTCTCCTCCTTTGCCACCCTGGGCCCTGCCCGCCTTGCCCCAAGCTTGTGAACGCGCGCTGTTTCTGCGGAACCAAGGAGGACGTCAGACGCTGCGCTCAAAAGCTCTTCTCTTGCAACCATCTCTGCTCCAAAGCATTGCCTTGTCGAATCCACCAATGCACACAAAAATGCCACGAGGGGCCTTGCCCTCCATGTGCGATCAAGGGGATTTACCGCTGCGCCTGTGGGAAGTCAGAGGAGGAGAGAGAGTGCTCAGAGAGACAATTTCGGTGCGAGAGCCCATGCGATGCTTTGCTCGCATGTGGCAAACACATATGCAGTCGCGGGTGTCACTCAGGTCCTTGCGGGGATTGCCCGCTTCAGGGAAAGAGAACCTGCCCCTGTGGGAAGAAGGAATACAAGGGAATCTCATGTGATGCTGATGTACCGACTTGTGGAGCCTCGTGCGAGAAACTCCTAAGCTGCAAAATTCATAGATGTCCTGAGAGGTGCCACCGAGGACCCTGCCTAGAAACTTGCAGAACTGTCATGATGAAGTTTTGCAGATGTGGGAGTTTGAAGAAAGAGGTAAGTAATAACGACATCAAAAGATTTTGTTTCCTTGTGATGCGTGTGATAAGGCTAGTGGGATAAGACTTTGTTGTTGTTGTTGTGATGTGTGTGACCGTCATTTTAGAGCAAATGGTTCGACATTCCAAAACCTTACGACGATTCTACTTATACGCACTGTTACTTGTGGATCACACTTTGTAATGTGATGTCAAAGAATAACCAGTAGCTAGAAAACAGTGCTTGCTGTTTGCAAAACTAGGCTCCACAATTCATAGACTAGTAGTTCAAAAGGAACAATTTGATATCCTGGGATACTGACCATAGTAATAGCATAACTCTTGTAGGAGATCTTTTGAGATGTTTTCTAAGGTGTATCGCATGGTCCCCACTGTAAACTAAGTAAAAGTATGTTTTTTACATATATTCCTTTTTTGATAGATGTATTTGTTTAGTTTCAGACTTTCGAAGGAACTTACATGAAAAAGCCTAGTTATGCACAGAATTGTTAAATGTACACAGCTAAACCCAATCTAATCTAGGTTCCTTGCTATCAAGATTTGGTCTGCGAGAGAAAATGCCAACAAATGCGGGATTGTGGACGCCATGCTTGTAAGCGCCGATGTTGTGATGGTGTTTGCCAACCCTGCCCAGAGGTTTGACATAAGCTTTCTTCCTGCTTTAGATTGAATTGGGAATGAACATGCTTTGCTAATCAGTCAATCATCAGATTTGTGGAAGAAAACTTCGTTGCAGCAACCACAAATGCCCTTCACCATGTCATAGGTACTTATCCCATATGGTTGTTGCTTCTTTGTCCATGTATTTATGATTTCCTTTGTTGTCTCAAACATCTCATGGTGGAGATATGAACTTGAAAGAGAAAGTAGTGAAGGAAATAAAACCATGTGAACAGTCGTCAGTTATGCAAGATGAAATAGATTAGTGCCTTTTAGTATTATTTTTAGCATACATGTAAGTAATAATTTGTCTAGGATGAGCTTCTGAATTTTTATTCTCCATTCTTTCTTTTTGTGTATGTGTTTATTACATATCTAAGTAAAATTTTACGTGGTTGTCGCACGTGATTTGTTGGTTATCTTTATTGTATCTTAAAAAATGACTATTCTGACAGTATGCATATTACATGCATGAGAATTTTTTTTCTTGTTCTGGGGTTACTAAGAGTTTTCTCGATACAAAGTTATAGTTTTTGACTCCATCATTCATCTTAGTTTCGTATATTGTGTTTTAAGCAAAGAACTTTTGGGTATTATACGTGAAAGTTGACCTTGCATTTTTTGGTACTATGAAATAATATCTAATCTCTATTTAGTTTAATCAGGTTTCTCCGTGTTCCATAATTTGTTAAGATGATAGATATTTTCATTTTATTGCTTTTTATTTACAGTTATCTGCATTAAAAAATATATAATATGCATTGAAGTTCTGCTCCTCAATTTTGAAGAACACGACTGAGTTTTTTTTTCTTTAATATTTATGTCTACTCTTGTCAAAGAAAAAACAAATCTAATCCTGCTCATCATGCTCTTTGTAGAGGTGCTTGTGCTCCTTGCCCTCTGATGGTGACCATTTCATGTTATTGCGGGGAGACACGGTTTGAGGTGCTGTCTGATTAGACTTATAACTAAGCTCTCATCCTCTGATATCCTTCTATTTTGTTATTTTAAGGTCATTGCATGTACAAAAAGGGTTACACTAATGTCATTAAAATATATCTCATTACAAATTTTCTTAGATGCATAGCATTGACAATTGAATACCAACTAGTTGGATGTGTTCTTATAAATTTTATTAGAAGATTGTGAAAAGTGTTTGATATCTTTGGCCTCCTTTACTCTGGCTTAAACTACATGAGGTATCCGTTACATATGCAACAAGACCATGAGTTGCATCCCTGATGTTTACATATACAATGGATATCCATCATCATCTCTTGACCTTGTCCTTTGGCTTTCCTTTTTGTCAAATTCGCATCCAAATTTGTAACCACTTTTTTAAGGTATCCGATAAAACTAGAAATTGATACATATGAAGATATCTCTTCATTAACTACTAGTATATATCATCTAATGATTTTTTTTTTTTTGAGGGGAAAAAGGGTGATTAACCAGAATGAATGTTAATCATCCAAAACCTTTATTGAATATCAGATATCAGTTCAAAGATTATTATAGTACTTCATAGAGAACGCTGATATATATATATATATATATCGTTATATACAGACATGCATGTAGACGAATTTCTTCTTTCTGAATCATATTGATGCAATGTTATTGAGTTCGAATTGAGAAAAATTATGCATATATGTTTTTGTTTTTCAACTCATTTAAAAATGAATATTATTAGGTACCTTGTGGCACTGAAAAGAATCAAAAGCCTCCCAGATGTCGAAAACTATGCCATGTATCTCGTCTTTGCAGACACAATGCTGAATCCCGGGTACATCTTTATTTTTGTTTCCTTGAAGGTGTTTTTTATGTTTTTTTTCTTTTGTTTAACATTGTGCTGGTAAACTGATGGTAAGATCTTAAATTGCATCTACTGACATAGTTCACTGCCATGATCTTAAATTGCATCTACTGACATAGTTCACATGATATTGTAGGTTAACAAATAACCTGTTAACTTTACATTCCATATATATTTGTAATATTAAAAAACAAAAATAGAAAATGATAAAAGCATAGTATAAGAAGTTTCTAGACATTAAAAAGTTGATAAAAAACAGAATATAAGATCTTTCTAAGCCAAAAGTAAAAAGTACCGAAGTCTTGTGAGGGAAAAATTTATCGGTAACAAGACATTTTCCCTTAAGGGTTTTAAATTTCTTTCATCATACTTGTTAGTATGAAAAAAATCATGTGATTCTACTTTGCACTATCAAAAGGTTATTTTCTTAAACCTCCCCTAAAATATCACGACTTTTTGCATCTAACTCTAAACTATGAACTTACCTTATCATGCTCCTAAATTTTATCATGATTTTCACTTAAGTCCTTCCTTTGATTATGTTAATTCTCCTGTTATTTTAAATTTGTTTCTATTTATGAAAAGACTAAAATGTCCTTGTATGAATTGTTTTCTCTTTAATATTTTAAAAATAATAAAATAATGTGTAATAATAAAAAAAAAACTAAAAAACATTAAATAAATAATATGAGGTGCCAACAGATCGATATGGAAAACAATGTAGGCACCGAAGATGGCCCCTTGACCATATGCAATGACGGAGACGGCCAGTTCAGCGCCGGCAACAACTGGGCCAAGGGCCACTTTACAGAGGGTGCCAAGCTCATCGATTTTGCACTCGATGTTGTGCGCAAAGAAGCAGAGAACTGACTGCCTGCAAGGTATTCGATCCTTTGCTCGTAGACTGGATCTGTTCCGGTATGTTTGCTCTGGTCTAGGAGTTGCAGGGTGCTTAGAAAGTTGGATCGCAACAAGCAAAACAACACCTAGACACATCTACTCAGCTGCTGCTGCTTCCTCCTCGCCCTCATAGTCTTCCTGCACATCGACCGTCACATCCTGGTATTGCTGGTACTCGGCGACCAGGACATTCATATTGCTCTCAGACTCGGTGAACTCCATCTTCTTCTCCTATGTACTAGTGCAAGACGGCCTTCCTCCTGAACATGGCCGTGAACTGCTCGCTCACATGCCTAAACATCTCCTGGATGGATGTTGTGTTGCCGATGAAGGTTGACGCCATCTTCAATCCGGTGTGCAGAATGTCGCAAACCGTCGACTTCACGTTGTTGGGGTGCTTGGGGATTCACTCCACAAAGTAGGAGTTCTTGTTCTGCACGTTGAGCATCTTCTTGTTCACCTCCTTGGTGCTCATCTTGCCGTGGAACATGGCCAACGCCGTCAGGTGAACTCTCAGACTCGGTGAACTCCATCTTCTTCTCCTGTGTACTAGTGCAAGACGGCCTTCCTCCTGAACATGGCCGTGAACTGCTCGCTCACATGCCTAAACATCTCCTGGATGGATGTTGTGTTGCTGATGAAGGTTGACGCCATCTTCAATCCGGTGTGCAGAATGTCGCAAACCGTCGACTTCACGTTGTTGGGGTCCTTGGGGATTCACTCCACAAAGTAGGAGTTCTTGTTCTGCACGTTGAGCATCTTCTTGTTCACCTCCTTGGTGCTCATCTTGCCGTGGAACATGGCCGACGCCGTCAGGTAGCGACTATGGCAGGAGTCAGCGGCCCACATCACGTTCTTGGCATCCCACATTTGTTAGTTCAGCTCAAGGACGGTGAATGGACGGTACTGCTGTGAGCCGCGGGAGGTGAGTAGAGCACCATGAAGAAGTGGAGACACAGGAATGGGATGAGGTTGACGGAACGCGTATATTTTGGGTTTCTTCAGTCGGAGGGGCACTTTAGTCTTTTCACAAACGGGAAAAAGCAAAAAATAATAGAAAAGTTAACAAAATCAGACGGAAGGACTTAAGTGAAAAACACGAAAAGTTTAGGGATATCATAAGGTAAGTTCATAGTTTAAGATTAAATGCGAAAAATCGTGATAGTTCGGGGGAGGTTTAAAGAAATAATCCAAAATACAATGCTAACATATCATGTTAGCACACGTGATCCATACATGATAGGCAAAGCAACATTTCGTTTACAAAATTTAGGTTTGATAATGTTTTGTTACAAAAGAAGTTGGTGATGATATTTGGAAAATAATAAAGTTGAAAGGTAATCAATGAAAATTACTCAACACATTGAGCGTAGAGAGGGAAGAAGCTACGAACAGCTAGGAGGATGCCAGAGGGAGATCAAGACAGTTCTGACAGATGAAGCAGCCTTTAATACCAAAGAAGGAAAAGGAAAAAGAACAAACAAGAAAAAAAAAAGGGGCTTGTCAAAGAGTGTTCAACTTGCTAGTTGGTTCAGCAGTAGACTTTGTTGGAGAAAGTGGCAAGCCAATGGGAGACATTGTTTGATCAAACTATTTCTGTTATGTTGCAATTATCCATAGGAGGAGAAATGCTCCTTTGCCCTCTTTCATGGATTCTTGGAGACAACCTTATTGATGTTACTCAACGTAATTTTCTGTTACAAACTGATACAACCATGATGTCTATTTCTAGGGATACTAGTAATACACATGAGGCGTAGAGCATAAGATATCACCAAAAAGCTACCACCTCTATTGGATTGGTGAAATCTGCTCTTGTGGACTATGCCAGGATACTCAAGACCTTGTTGATGATGTCGTGTTGCTACTTGATACACAACAAGATGGTGATCAAGTATCAACAGTTGGTCCCCTGCAAATTGTTATTTTGTAATGCCATTTTATCTCTCATTGCAACAGTATATTATTCATGTAGTCCCTGTGTTTTTATAACTTTATGAGGTAAACATTTTATTATTACTTTTTTATTTGTTTACATAATCATGTATTGCCTAGAATATAAACCTTTTATTGATGACTTTAATATCCACCCCTTCGTTATTGGAAGTTGTGTTTTAAAATTGTATTTATGAAAACATGAACCTTTTTGCACATTTAGATGACTATGAAATACTGTGTTTGATGTGATTCCTTTTTTTTTTCTTTCAGCCCCATAAATGCCACTATGGTGCTTGCCCACCTTGTAGAATGATTTGTGAGGAGAGTCTTTTTTGTGGGCATACTTGCAAACAGAGGTTTGTTTTTCAGTTGGCAAATTTAATATTTCCTAATGTTTATCTCTACATGGAAAATATTTCCAGTTGTTTTGGATTGGGATAAAAATCTTCATCTTTGTCAGGTGCCATGGTCCCATTCCTCCTCCAAACCCAGAATTCACACTGAAACCAAAGAAGAAAAAACTAAATAAGCATATGCAATGTGAACCTGGATCACTGTGCCCTCCTTGCGAGGAAGTTGTTTTGGTTCCATGCCTGGGAGAACACACTGGAGAAGAGCGCGCGGTATGATTTTCTCTCATGTTGAAGATGAACTTTTTTTACATTTGGCTGATAGATGGTTTACCATTTCACTAGTTAACATGACTCATTTTTTTCTTTTAGATATTATGCTACAACAAGAAACCATTTTCCTGTCAGAACTTATGTGGAAATCTTCTGCCCTGTGGCAATCATTACTGCACAAAAGCTTGTCATATGCTGATCTTCGATCAGCATGAAAGAAATGTTGATTCTGCCAGGCATGAGCAAACTCTCATGCCACTGATTGCCGAGAAAGTACAAGGAGAACCCTGTGAAGAGTGTGCTCTGCCTTGCCAAAAGGTAATATCATTTTTACCTTTCATGTGTAGCATTTAACCGATGGCTATCTTTGTTCCTGTATGCTCAAACGAAATATCTTTAACATTGGAGGCATGAGAGCTGAAAGGAATATCACAATTTCTTCGCTGTTAGAACTTAGAAGTATGTGCAATTTATACTTTAGAAAGCTTCCGAGTTCTGACTGAGCTATATTTTCCTAAGATTCGAGAGCCTTCGTGCCCACATCCTTGCCCTCTACCATGTCACTCCAGTGATTGTCCTCCTTGCAAAGTACTCGTCAAGCGCTCATGTTATTGTGGTGCCATGGTGCATGCTTTTGAGTGCATATACTACAATAGCTTGAGTGAAAAGGAACAGGAAAGAGTCCGTTCATGTGGTGGTCCATGCCATAGGTGAGTTGCATGATATCATTCTATTTTCCTATTGATTGTTTCTTCTGTTTTATTTTCTTGTTTCCATTAATAATGCATTCATTTTCTGTTTTTAACCTTTTTGACATAGTCAGGACAGTGACATTCTTTTTTCTATTCAGATTAATCTGTTTTTATTTCATTTGATGGAACTCTCATTGTTTACTTCATGTGCAGAAAGCTATTGAATTGTCCCCATCTGTGCTCTGAATTATGTCATCCTGGTCAATGCCCATCAGTCGATCAGTGCTCTAAAAAGGTGAAAAAATTCATCCTGTCATTTTCTATCCCAATATTTCAGATGCGATTGGCCACATTATAAAGTTGCAGCCAAACCGCACCGCACCATCTGGGGTGTGGGGTATATAAAAAAAAACATTGTACATCGTAATCTCCAACAACCAACTTCAATGCTTCATAGTGTTGCCATGAATTTTCGAGTTATTTTCACTCTTGATCAATAAACTGCTGTTTGCTACATATACTTTTATGTTGGCTGTATGGTTTTGCTTCATATGCCTCTATTTTTCATATAAGATAAAGTAACTTCATAGCGTTGAGAAAACATTTTCCTGAAAAATATTTTCCCTGAAACAAATAGAACCTTACTATTTTGTTGCATGTGTAGTTAAGAAAATGCACCATTTGACTTCATACCTTTCAGATCTTGCTAATAATAAGAAGTGTTTGCCATTACTTCATTAACATTGGATTTCTATCATTCATCTTTTTTCAAGGTTAATGTACGATGTGCATGTGGCAACCTGAAAAGGGAGTGGCTATGTCAAGATGTCATAAAGTCATACAAGACTGCTGGTCGTGATCCGAAAGATATATTGAGAAATCAGTTTGGAGTTGGTTTGCTTCCTTGTAATGCAGACTGCAGGAGCAAAATCAAAGTTGTTGAATCAGAACTGCAGCTCCGCAAGACTAGTGATGTTAAGGTATAATGTTATTCTTTTTTTTGGTGAATAAGGTAAGGTTATTTGAAAACTTAGATGTATGTTTTCCATTATCTAAAAATCTCAAAGGTTCTCTGTTTCTCCAAAGCTAAAGATTGAAATTCTCAATGACAATTACTGGGCTTCTTAGTTGGTTCTGGACGGACTTATGCATCATCTTTTTCCCGTTAGGCTCATGATATTAAGTAATTCCGAAATTTGTTTGTTTGTTTTACGCTAAATATTTGCGTGTAAGTCTCCAAGCTATGGAGTTTGCATGCAGTAATTGCACAATGATGTTGCTGGATACCTGAATTCTTATGTCAGAATGGAGCTTTCATGAGACAAATAACACCATTTTTTTCTGGTTTGATAACAGCATTTCTATTTTTTCAGTGAAATAAAAAAAATGAGGGACAAAAAGATCTGTATGACCTGCTTTGCGATGATAAGATAATGGAAGCTGAAAAACATTTACATTATTGTTTTGTTGAGACATCATCAATCATAATCATGATCATCCTGAATGTGATGGCAAGTTGGAACTTCAAATTCTTGCTTGTGATTCTTATTCCAAGGCCAGAAATTTAAAGAGATAGCTCTTGTTGCTTTGTAGAGTGTTACTGCTCTAATTGTGCATCCAGAAGACTGTGTGTGACCTTCTCAACACAAATATTAAAGATTATTTGACCTTTTCTATCGTCTACCTATTCCAGAATCAAATTGCCCCAGAAGCTGCAAATATCCCCAAGCGCAGGAAGAGACGCCAACGAGTTCAGGAATCCAAGCAAACTCCGAAGCTCCAGGTTTATTTTCACTTTATCAATTAGCATTACCTCGTTCTTCATCGATTGGCTCACCGAAGCTTCTTTTGGTTTTTCTTGTGACAGATTTTCATGGCCACAATGTCAAAATGTCTTATTATCATATTGTTATTTGTGACTATTGCCGCAAGCTTCTACTATGGTTACAAGGGTATTTTGCGGCTTTCTGAATGGATGGACAAAATTGAGGAACAAAGGGCACGACAAAGGAGGCCGAAGTTCAATTAACGAGAAGAAATAGATGCCCTGGTCTTGCAGGAAATCCAAACCCAACAGTCGCTATACTGACATGCTGTGCTGTAAACTGTAATAAAATGTTTAATCTTCCAGATGATGGTATATGTTTTGCAAAGTGCATCTTACTAATTGCTGTGACCATTTCTATTCCTTTTTTACTCATAGTCATACAATGAGACTCTCTGGTGTTGTGAATTGATTTATAATAATGTAAGAACTAAGAGCTCTTTAATCTCGTGATAAAAGTTATTGTTGTTTTCGATAAAGATTTTAGTGGGGTTTAAAAAGGTTAACTTCCGCTTCTCTTTAAATTAACGAAAAAAATATTTATTTGAAATTAAAATTAAATTGATTATTTTCTGTTCCATCTCCCTTGCTTTCACTTCTATGACAATACAACCTAAACTCCTGCAATTTGAGTCGAACTCGTCTACTTAAGAGCCATTGTTAAAATACGTAAAGTATTTGAGTGATAAGCAAACCAGTTTTCAAGGTTTGATTTTTGTTTATGTAAAAAATTTATCGAATTTTCAATCTGTAGTGAATGTCACAGGTTGGATGACACTGGGGGAGCCGTCACCAAAAAATGAAACTAATATCAAGTTATATATAAACTAAAATTTAAATGATATTTTTTTATTAATGGCATGGCCTAATAAGATGGTCATATTTTTTTACATTTTTAAATAAAATTTTCAAAAATGAAAAAAAAAGAAAGATAATAATCGACACTTTGAATTTAAATAAAAGAAATAGCTACAGTTAAATCAAACTCTATGAACCATTATAAAAAAGATAAAATTAAATATATATTGTTGTTCTGATATTTAACCATAATTGACTAAGATTAAATGGTAATATTCATATATATTCATTAATTTTATCATATATATAAATACTTCGATTGGTTAGACTAGAACAAACAATTACAGAAAATAAAGAAAGTATTAACAATTGATGGATTTAATTAAGGCCTTTTAGCCTTTTCATTTTTTTATTTATTTCAAATTTATATTTAAAAATGAAAATATATAAATAATATAATATATACTAAATATATACTTAGTTAAGATTAAGAATATACTAAGTTAAGATTAAGAAAATTTTTCCTTTATTTATTTTCTAAATATTTATTCTTATTGACGAGTCATAGTAATCGCACCTATCAAAGAAGAATTATAGAAATAAGTTCAAAGGGAAGAAAAAAATCTGTTGATAAATGAATTCCAATTTGTTGAACGTTACTTATTAAGTGTGGTAGCACCCTGCACCCACGTCTTTAGAGCTATCCGATTTGAAATGGGCGGATAAGATTGAGACACGTCGGTTCAATGCAAATCACGCATCCGGTTCACACATTGTCCGGTTCACACGTTGTCATGCGCATTCGGTTCACACAGCGTCCGACATCTCCCTCCCCTGAACCCATCTGTGAGAGAGGGTGTGACGCATCTCCCCTCTCGGCACCAGGCGATGATGGTGCCGAGCGACAACGACGGCGCCGCACGACGACTATGATGATGCTAGTAGATGACGGCATTTGGGCGATGACGCAGGGCTTGCATCAACGCCCTCGTGAACCCTGCATCTCGCCCTTGCTCATAGATTGTCAGCAACTACGAAAAAGGGAGCGTCAGCCCCCTCTGTGAGCTCGTCGATGAGCTTGCGGAGGGGGGCCGTCACCCCCCTTTTTCGCTACTGCAACGACGACAAGGGTGAAAAAGGGGGATCGACGCCTTTTTCTTTGTGTGCGTCGACGAATGCGAAAAGTGGCAGTGTCGAGTGCGAAAAGGGATGTCAGCGAGTGCAAAGCGGGGCTTGTACTGGAAGGTCGGCAACAACGGAGTTCCTCCACCCGTGCGACGACAGAGCAAATCTGGATCTGTGCAAGCTGCGAGTGGTTCGGCGGCAACCTGCGAGCGACGAGCAAATATGGATTTGCATGACGGAGAGTGGCAGTTTGACGACGAGCTGCGACGGAGGGCAATGGTTCGACGGCGAGCGAATATGGATCTACGACGAAGGGCAGCGGTGCGATGTGAGAAGGTCTGGATCTGCCACTGCCAGCCACTGCCGCTGCTGAAGGGGAGATAGGACACACGATCTGCCGTTGCCAGAGGGGAGATCCCTTCGCTCAAGATTGTTACCCTTCGCTCAAGATTGTTGCCCTTCGCTCAAGATCGCCGCCCTTCCCTCAGATCGGAGACACAATGCCCGGCAACCTCGTCCGCGCAAGGGTTGGAGGAATCGCTCGCTAACTCGTCGAACCATCCTTCCTTCGCCTGAACCATGCACCGAACCACCTCTGTCCCCTCTAAATCGTTGTGCCTCCATCTGATCTATCCATCTTAGATCGGATGATCCTAAAGATGTGGGTGCATGGTGCTACCACAATGGTGTGGTAGCACCTTAATATTCCTCATATATATATACATCAGTGTATATATACGTGATTTGATTAAAATTACTTTGGATACCTGACTGAGATTTAATTATCTATCATTATGATCTAATTACTATTTTAACAAGTTGAATTGGGTTAAAAAAAATTGAAACAAGATTCTCTCTTTCCCATCTTTGCTGCCTGCCAAGAAAAAATGGCAGGATACCACTACTGCCAAGAAAAAATCATCTCTAATCTCTCTCTCCTTTATCGCAGGATGCTGACAGCAAAAAAAATCGCAAGAAAAAAATTTTCTTTTCTCCTCTATCCAATGTGTTTTCTCCTTCATCACAGTATTTTCTCCTTCATCCCAAGAAAAAGATCGCACGTTCCTCATGTTGTGCCCCTTTCTCTTCGTCTATCCAAATAGCAATAATAAGTATCAAGGATGAAGTATTATCATAGACATAGACATATGTAGATATGCAAACAACTCCATGAACACCTAGTTAATAGTTTCAAAAGTCTTACTAACCTCGGGGTCATCGGGTAGAGGGGAGTTGTAAAAACCAATTTGTTGTTCTTTTTCATAGAGCTTTAAAAGTTTTAAATTGAATTTCTATTGAATTGTAGTTATTTTTTTTACTTTTAGGTATTATTGCTCTATATAAAAACCATATATTAGAAGTGTATCTTAATGAATAATCTTAATCCTTAGAGAGTTTATATAGCCACTCTACTTATAGATAGAAATTTCAATCTGATTAGAGCTCCACATTAATTCATTAAAACTAAGGCACATATCACATCATAGGGAATTAAATCAATTCCAAATTATAAACAAAATATGCCCTAAAATTTTATCCTAAGAGGCTCTCCACCCCACACCCCAGCAGTTTGTTATCCTTTCAATGCAACCCAAGTAATGCGAGTGTCTTTAATCGCAAAGTATTTTAACTACAATCAAGGAGCAGATGGTTTTTCAATTGGGAAAGATTCAATGCATTATTAAGACATACAATGGACTCTAAATAATTAGATCGAGAGATGGTATTCTTATGAATATTCCCCAAACATATTTCACCCCCATTACATAATACCGTGTTCTCGAAGTCATCCATCCTTAATGTTTATATTATTTTTTAATATCCTTTCCTTTAATCAGTACCTAGATTGCTTAGTACTTTATAGTTCTAATCAATCATGTGCAAGTTTTCTTATATGATCCAAAGTATAGAATGTAGAAGGCTATGTGATCTTTCAAAAGTATTTTTTTGTGATACTCCCAACTCTGAAATAGTATCTTTTGGGTTTGAACCAGGTAATACATTTTTTATTTCAATTTAAACCAAACTACTTATTGAATGAATTGCTCTTTTTTTCGCTTTTTTGTGTTGGCATTCACATTTATAAGTCGGATCAGACGCCTATTTAAAAATTCCAACTAAAGTGTCTTACTCTGTCTTATGGATGATGCAAATCCTTAAGATGACTAAAATTTACCCTATTGATAAAAGTAAAGGTAAATTTCACACATGGTCTTATATCGTCCTTTAACTTCATTTCGTAATAAAAATATTCTCCATCTTTTAATTTATTGCATGCACAGCTTTTAATTAATTTACTAGTTGAATTGTTCGCGTGATAGCCATATCAATCATTTCTCTCCCCTTCACATCAAAACTAATTAATACAAAATTAAACTTTATTTTAAAAAGAATAGTTGGGAGGTGGCTCTTCCCACAAATCTCCTACGAGGAGACCTCTGTAATAACCCAAATTTAATTCACATGTAATCACATGGATTAATATTATATCATATTATTGATAAGAAAATTGATATATGTGTTAATGCATGAGTTATAGCTCATAGTGTTTGATCGCGGCGAAAATTTGTCTAAGGCATAAAAATGTGATCTTTGAAAATATTAGAATTAAGAAAATTAAAGTCCCGGTAATTGTTCCTATATATCAAAGTATTATAGATGTGATTTTTAACAATTTTTAGGAGGTGTTTTACTTAGGTAAAACATAGATGCAAAATTGAAAAATCTGTGAAATCGCGATTTTTGCTCTTTAGACAAAAATTTAGTTTTTGATTCCTTGATTATTTATTTTTATAAATATTTTATTTGAATCCAAATGGAGGGTAGATCCTTATTTACATGTAATGTCTTAAGTAAATGAATAAATAAATAAATAAATGAAAAAGGCAAAACATATTGTCTTTGGCCGACTTAAGGTCGGTTGAACCCTCCCTTATCTTTCTTCCTCTACATGTTCTACCACATCTTCTCACTTCCTCACATGCCCCATATGAAAATCCAAGTGAAAGATGGGACCATGTTCTACTAGTGAAGCCATTGGAAGGGGAATTAGGGTTTTCCATATGGTGAGTTCATACTTCACTTTATTTTGATTTCAACTACATAACTTTCTAATTAGGGTTTCTCTGAACCTCATCCATCTCATTCACTCTTGGATTTTAGCTAATCATGGGGCAAAATTCATGTTCTTCGTGAGCAAAATTAACTCTAGCCATGTTCAATTAATTTCCGAATTTTAGCTACATAATTACATACCTTCGGATGGTCCCAAAATTATGAAAATTTTTTTATTGACCCTATATGAGTCTACTTTCATTGAGCTTTGGAATCAAGTTAATAGGATTTCTGTAGATAAAGTTATGCTCTTATCTTTAAGGTATTATCACTCTGTCTGTCGAAATTGTTACTCGAATTTGTAAATTATGTATTAAATCTAATATGTCGTGAAATTATTTGATAATTTATGGTGTTATAGACATTTATGTTAGGTTTCGTTTAGAAAATGATATGTTTAACAAAAGTTATAAATATTTTACCGAGCCTTACTCAGTCTGTCAGAATAGAGCTTAGGGCAGATTATGTTAGTATTGGTTAAATTTATTGTGCTCAGTACAATTAGATATAAATTCAAGTAATTTTATGATTTGCATCTTATGATGTCTACTATTTAGAAAAATTAAAAGAATCAGAACAGGGAATGTTTACTATTTTATATAAATCATAAAAGTAAAGTTGCTCAATCTGTCAGGACATAGAAACAACATAAAAGTTAGGCTGAATGTTAATTTTCATGAGAGTAAACCATAATGAAGTAGGAAATGAAACTTTTATAGAATAATTTCTTTGTAATATGAAAGTAAAGAAAATTGGAATGATGTCATTTGGGTATGTATATAAGAAGATATGGATTTTTCTTTACTATGTGTGCAATCGGTTATATTATTAGGTCAATCCTTATGTTTAATAGTTACTTAAGTTATAAGAGTAAATATTTGGGGTTCATATACCATTAAAATTAATTATGTTTCATGTTTTAAAGGCTTGTGCTCATATCATAGTGGTAATGTGTTTCTTCCTATTATTGTTATAGGAGTAGAAGAGTAAAGTAGTGAAAAGGAAAAGGAAAACATTTTGTTAGCTTTTATAGGTAAGTTGGTTTCTCCTACTCTATGTTTTCACATTTTTTGAATTTGGTGTGACATCAATTGTTATATGTATTAAATATATTTTGGATAGGTTATGAATTGATTTCAAGAAATGCAACTATGAAAAGTATATATGATTGACTGTATGATTGCACATTTGAAATGCATATGTGATATGATATGAATGGATTACGAGAAGTGCAATCTTGTTCCGTTTGAAATGATTGATCAAATGATGGTATAATTGAAAAGCATATGTGGTATGTTAAGGATTGATTTAATAAAATGTAATCCTATTCCGTTTGAATCGGTGTTCGACATGATTCATCTTCTGATATTTGAGTTACAAGATATGGTTAATCCTTTGATCTTTGATATGAAATTGTTATATGATGAATCATGCATCTGCATCTGCTTGCATCTGCATATGTGATGGTTGGAGCTAAGTACTACATCACTGATCACGATGGGAGCCACCTCTAGAATTCAATGCATCATTTTTGTTCCCCAAATATGGGATGAGATAAATTGGAATTAAGTGACATACGGAGCTAAGTGCTACATCGTGGGGAGTCACGATGGGAGCCACCTCTAGAATCCGTAGGGGCCACCTCTAGAATCCACCTATCGCTATATGATTGTTCCTCGAAAGGGATGAGGTAGAATGGAGCTAAGTGCTACATCGCCGATCACGATGGGAGCCACCTCTAGAATCCACCTACCTACCACTGGCCAGTTGGTGATCCGTACATTCATATGAGAGTGTTGCATTTGCATACATATGTTTGATATGATTTATATGATGTTGATTGCAAGTTGAGTGTGATGTTTTTTATTAGTATGTTTATATGTAATTATCAAATATAAGAAAATGCTTATTTTACTATTATAATTATTGCATGCTTTTCTATGTCCTTCCAAATTGATTAGTTGGTAACACATAGGCTATGAGTTATCAACTTACTGAGCTATTTTTGTTCATAATGTTGTTTCTAATATTTTTCAGATCAGTATAGCTTCTTGGATTGAGCGAGCTCATAATCTTAGCAGGGATAATTCTTTCGATGTAAAGGTATTGAGGAGAGTTGTTATTTTCGTGTCCTTTTGTTAGGATGTCGAGAGAGTTGATCGAGTTTATTATTTGTGTCAAAATAAGTTGTAAAGAAAGTAAATTCATTTTGTAAAATGTACGACTTAAGAAGTATCAGTTTGCTCTGAAATGATCACACATTGTGTAATTTATTTAATGATATACTTTTACTCTTATGTTATAAAAGAAGAGCAAATTACATCACATTTCCGCATTTCTTCATAATTTTATTTGATCGTTCGTAATGAGTCGCGAACTCTGATTTAACTCGCGAGTTAAATCGGGGTCGTGACAACCTCGGCCAAGAAAAAATAAACTTGAGGTTCGGTGTGGATGAGGGAGGTGGCAAGTGTGTGATCACAACCACTCTGCATATGCGTTTGTCAAGCACTGCATGACACTCACTAATCCTTAGGCATTGTTAATAATTATTTTATTTTCATGCAATTTTTAGTCATATTTTTGTACTTAAATCTTAATATAGAATTGGCCACTACTCATATCTATGGTATATTATGAGAAAACCATCTAATACTCTTCGAAAAGTCTCTTGTAATCAAACATATCTTTTTAATACAAATAAAATTTTCTTAATTATTTCCCCAAAAAAATCTTAGTTGTATTGTATATGGCCTCAAACATGGATGACAACTCATGTGAACCAACTTTCTAAAACCTAGCAACCCTTTAAAGAAATCCATTGAGCATTGGCACCAGATTTGTGTGGCACGAGCCCTCAAGCCAAGAAGCAAGCCACATAAGCCCAAGCCACATGACCCTAAAGTCTTTCGTTGCACATTGAAATCAATTTCTTTTTAAATGCCTCTCTTCACCTAATCGTCAACCAGGACTTGCTACTCAGGATGGTCTTGTGATAAATGGTATCAAAAATACTTTTTGGCTCATACCAAATGTTGTGCATCATGCAAAAGTGTTGGCACTTCAAGCAACTTTCTCAAATGATGTCATAGTTCGTTGTGGTGAACGACCAAACGAAGCAAGGCAATCACTGACAACCTTTGGCTAGCACAAAACTGAGGCCATTATGATAACCCTTTAGAATTGCTTCATTAGGATCGAAGGAGATCTAGGCTACTTGTGTGATGTCATTATGGGATAAGAGGAGATCGTAGAGAGCTCAATGAAGTTAGATGTGCAATGTGAAGTGGGATCAATCTATACTCACAGGCACACAGCGAGACCATGCATGCGACCATTGTCAACTTACAATAAAGCTCCAATGACAAGTTGCAAGCCCTATGTGAGGCACTAACAGAGGAATTAAAAGACAAGCTAATATGTCTCAATAGATGTTTGGTGAATGACCATGGGAGTGGCATCAAACCAACCTATGTATTTATTGAAGTTCTAAGAATATGACCCTATAAGAGAGAGCGATGGTGATCAAAGTCTTTCTCTAGACACAAGGCCCTCACCTAAGAAAGTTGACGATTATGACTGCCTTATTCTTTTTACAATATATGGCGAGTTGATGGTGGCATTGTCTCTATAAAGACATTGACATGGGAAAGTCCAAGTGATTGATATGTGAGTGGAGTTTGTTGAATATCTCAATGCATTTGCTCCACCAACTCAGATTAGGAGGTTAACATGAAATTCTTCCACCACCTACAAAAGGAACTATGTCAAAGAGTTTATGGAGCTCCACCTTCAGAATTTTCAAATAGACAAAGTCATCCTCGGAGCAAGATTTGTGAACGATCTCAAACTTTGAGTCCTCGTCAGCATCGTTGATGAACACATGCAAGTCAAATCCCATCATCATTTAAGCTACTAGAGCAATGACAATATCAAGGGAGGGCCAAAGTCCTTAATGTAGAAGAGCCATGACAATTGTCAATCTTCATCAACACCAAAGTTTAACAAGCTTAAGAAGTGCTACATAGGGACTAACTCAAAAGGAGACCAAAGTTTATGAATGTGACATATGCATCATGTTGCACACGAAATCTTGGCCAAATAATATATTACTGCAATATTTTGTTTGATATTAAGGAATCAAAAAGAGAGGAAGAGAGCATGGAAGATGAGATGATCTCATCGAAGGTTATCGATGTCATGCATATTCTCCACTCATGGCATTTTTGTCGAGCTTGGAGAAAGGAAACTTGTATATGTAAAGGTTTTTGTGCAAGGGAAGGAACTCAACAACCTCATCGCCACAGGAGCATTTGGCCTTTTCCTTTTTGAACTTGTCACGAAGCATCTCAAGCCATTCCCATTATAGGATCCCACATAATTCAAAATGATGTATTCACTGAAAATATCTATTCGTCAAAGGCACCCAAGTGAACCTTGACAAATGATAAGAGCTTGTAGACATGTCTACCATTTCAATGGATGACCACAATTTGTGGTGGGATTAGGCTTCCTTGCTCGTCTTGTTGCATTGTCTGATCCCTTATCAAACTTCTTGGTGATCTATTATATAAAAATCTCGTGTATTGTTTGGCGGTGGAAGATCTTGACAACCATATGTTCAAATAATGCAATTGATTATGGAGCTTTCAGCCCTCTCTCGTGAAGCCGCAATCAAGGAAGCTCTTTGAGAGCAAGGAGGTCACAAGATCAAAGCAAGTCAACATTGCATCTCCTTTCCTAATTCTGTTGAGAAAAATGAGTGACCGAGTCTAGACCACATTCGTTGTTGGTAGGACTTGTAACGTCCTCGTTGCGACCCACGCTAAAGATGAGCTTCTAGGAAAATATCCCCAAGATCCCAATGCAAATTTTGAAAGAAGTTCAGAATAACAAGTGGTGACTTAATCAGTGTCATAGTTCCTCATAATCATTCTGCGAAGGTGACAAGTTTCATGGATGACATCATCGCTTCCAAGGCCCCTTTCAAATCCCAAATAAGCTGGGTAAAATTGCCTATATGTAGAAGTATCCTTGAAATATTCATCAACATTGTTATTACACAAAGTGTGATAATTCATGTTGCACTCAACTAATGCCACACAACTTCAAGCATGTCAAAGTGGAAGCCCACAATGATGGAGTCTCCAAGTCCACTTCCAAGATTCAAAGCTCGCTAGTCTAAAGCAATGATGTCGACGACATTGCATAGTTATCTATAACCATGCAATTTTATATTTTCAGGTCCACTTTTATACCTAATCTTATTATATAGTTGGAATAATAATTTTGTAATAAGTGCATTTGAAAACTATATTCGGTGATGGTTCTCTATGTGGCACATCTCCAAAGCTTTTGTAACCATGAATCTTGTTTAGAAAATAAGTTAACATTTTTCTTTAATTTTGGTGCATTTTGTCTTGAGTGGATGGCGGCAACTCATATTAAGTGTTCTTTTTGAAACCCCTTGATCATGCCGAGTCGACCATTCGGATCTCGGACTCGAGTGCTTTTCCCACGAGTACTTGGAAAGGGAATTTTCGTCGTGTCCATCCTCCGCCACCACTGCTCCAAGCGTCGATGGATGCACCTCAAGTCCCTTCATCCTCCGGTGGCCCTCTCCTCCGCCGAGCTCCACTCTACTGCCCTTGAGGTCCTTGTCTTCACTTGCCACTGCCTCCTCTCTGCCACCATCGAGGTCCTCCACTCAGCCATCCGCTCCCTCGATCCTTCCTCTGCTTGTGCTTCGTGGATGGCGATCGTCTATCTTTCGATCACTTGTCCAGGGTCACTGCAAGGACGGTAATGTCATTGCAGGCCTTGAAGGGAGGCGACGAAAGGCGTGAGTGGAGAGGGAAGAGGGAGAGAGAGAGAAAACAACAAGTGGGGAAGTTCTCGCGCATTGCAAAGTTCTCACGAGAACTAAATACTTTTTTCAAGAACTTTTGAAAAAAAAGTTTGCATTGTCGTCACGTGACAAAGGCTATTTGTCAGAACTTTGTCGAGTTCTTGGCTGCCAAACACTCCCAAGAACTTTGAGCTTTGATTTCGTGATGCGTGCACCATTCATTCTTTTTGTTTTTTAAAATTTATTTTGTTAATTTAGCTTTTACTCACTTTTGATGAGAGGGAGGGGGAGGGTAGGTGATTCTCCCTACTTACTCCATTGCCTTATACCGCTCTTCCTTTTTTACTCTGGTTCGGTTCAGAGCCTTCTAGAATATATGGAAAAGAGGGCCCAACCTTCCTAATTGGACTCAATTGTGATTTGACTATGAGCGGGTTGAGAATTTTAAACTCAAGTCAACTTGGCATGAAAATCCAACTTTTTCATTGTTATTTTTTATTTTTAAAAAGTTATATTTGATTATAAGTTATTTTTTAAGGTTATATTTGATTTTAAGTTATCAAATATGAAATAAGATATTCTAAATGTGAAAATAATATTTAAATATCCGAAACATGGTTTATGGTTTAACTAAACATGAAATGATGTAAAAATAAAAACTCAAGGCAATTTGGGAACATTCGCCAAACCCAATGTTTTTAAAACTAGACCGATAATTGAACAAGTTAGGTTAGCCAAGTGAATCATAATTTGAATCAAATTTTTTTTATTAACATAATATTATTTTATTACTTAAAAAATATATATAATAAATAAAGTATTAAAGGTAAAAACATAATAAAATAAAACCGCATTAATCATCATTTTAAGTCAATCAACTACTAATAAATTATTTATTAAAAATTTAAAATCTAAATTATTTATATTTTATCATTTTCTTATTTAATAATTTCATGAATATTTTTTTAGATTTCTTCTTATTACTACTTCTCACATTTTATTTTTCAAATTCAAATTTTCTTTCTATATTATTTTCCCTTTTTTAAAATTCATCTTTTCAAATCTATAATATATTTCTATTTTTATATCTATTTTGTGTAATGATTTAAATTTTATCATCCCGTTATTAAAGCTCATTATATTTTGTTTGTTTAATTTTTCTTTTTAATATTTCCTCCCTTTTATTTTCAATTTCAAATTTACTTTATTTATTTATTAAATATATATATATATATATATATATATATATATATATATTACTTCATCCTGTAAAATTTAATCACTTTTTTTCTCCATATCCTATTTTCCCACTTTCCCTGCTAATATTCTCTTAAAAATACTACTAAAACCTCCTCTCATTCATTATTTCCTTTTATGTATTTATTTAACGATTAGTGCATAAAGATCTGATGTTGCCCAAATGACAGACTCGAGTAATAAATTTGTTATAATTAGGCCTCTACTATGCAATAAAATTGGAAGATGAATCATGCTCTCCTTACAAAATAAAATTGAGGAGTAATTCAAATATATATAGTTTCTCTCTCTTTTTTTTTTCCCTCAAAATATCCCCACAATTCGCTTCCCTTCTTTTATCTCATTTCTTTGACTTCTTCCACGCGCCATAATGTACACCACAGACTTTTTTTGGTTTGTTAATTTATTCTTGCGAAAATTAGTTCATTATTATTATTAGTTTTATTATTACCGAAAGCCCTAACTCCCTCTCTGCCTACGTTCGTACGTGGCCATCGAGAGAAGAACCACCCGGTGGCACGTGCGAAGCGTACGTGTGGAATGCGCGCGCCTTGGTGCCCGTAATTTTTTTCCTTCGCGCCCCGCGGTTGACCGCGCGCATGCGAATTGTGAAGAATCTCGAAGCCCTCTCGGTGTCCCAAAAACACCCCCCGCTCCCCCCTTCGGCTGTTAAAAAATCTCCAGTGGGGGTAGTGTAGTAATTCTGGGTACTGGCGAGGGACGACGATGGAAATGCGTCGGTGGAGGATCAAAGCGTAATAAAGAAGTTTACTTCCAAAAATTATTTTAAAATTGCTTTATTTATTGATATTTTTTTTCTTTTCTGGCGGACGCGACGAAGGCGATTCAATTCGAGTTAATGGCACCCCGCCATGGGGGCCTTCAAGTCCAGGCTGTCTCTCTCTTCCCTGTCGTCTTTCCTTTTATCTGCTCACGTTTTAACTCTCCCTTTTCTCTCTCTTCCCCCATTTCTCTCTCCTCCCCTCCCGGCCTCCCCTACCCTCCTCCCCACGCCCGCCTTCTTTCTCTCTCCTCCCACCGGCTAGACCATCGGACGACGGCCCCGGGCATCCGGCGGGGAGATCATCGGACGACGGACGCGGACAGCCGGCGACGAGTTAGGACACCTTCTTCTCCTTGTGTGTGCTGTGCATGCATAGTCTCCACTACTCCTGCGTCGTTCGCTTCTTAGGTGGACGCGTCATTCAGTTCACTTCATCCGGTGGCCTCCATGTGAGGTTTCAGGAACTTGAAGTGAGCCCAAAGCGAATGCCCCGTTCGCTCCGGAAGCTTGAGGTGAACCTTTCCTGAGCTCGGAGGTCAAAAGAGACTGCTTGAAGCTTTGGAGGAGCTTCGTTTTAGGTCCGTTTGAGAGCGTCCGTGCCCTTCTGGAGCTGCTGAATTTGATGCCTCCCGAACCTTTGCCTTGGGATCGCAAGGAGTTCGCCTTCAAGGATCATCGGAAGTACGACGGCGGCGCGCCAGGCGCCGATGCCCTAAGCGGCAACGGCGGCGGCGGCACCCCGCCGTCAGGGTCCCGGTGGCCGGACACCTACCACAGTCCCCGCTATTTTCCTCGCTCCTCGCCTCGCGTCATGCTGCCAGGTAATCTAATTGAACGTTTCTCGGATCTGAGAAATTTTAGCCAAAACCGTGTGCTTCTGACCTCAGGCATATCGTCACCCGTATTTGCCAGTTTATGTTTCTTCTGATTTGTATAATGAATGATTTCTTCTTATAAAGGTCAGTGCCGGCAGGGCGGAGGGTATCACTCGTATCCCGAAGATTTTGGCCGTCATGGTTTCACGCCCTCTCGTTCAGATAGATTTTGGTCCGAAGAAGAGAGCTTCAGGTTGTCTTCTTCGGGTAGATATGGTGGTAGTGGTAGGAGCAGCAGTGGCAGCAGGGATGGCCATGGGGCTTTTCGGCGTTCCCCTTATTGGGATTCCAGTGACTTCTCACTGCGGCAGAACCATGAGCCTCGCTTAACTGCTCAAAGGTCAGTTGCACCCCCCATGCCATCTGTAATTCAAACCTCCCTGAAAGACGTGAATGGCAAGAGTGGTGATGGTGGTGCCGAGAATGATGACTTGGGCACAGACCACAGATTCTACCATCGGGATCATTCTTTAAGTTCGACCTCCTGGAAACCTTCGCTGAAATGGCGCAGACCTGGTGGTTTGGGCTTGACAAAGACCGGCGGTTCTGAGATGACAGATGTCGGGCTTGAGGTTGAGGTTCACGTTGAGAAGGAAATCGCTCCCAAGTCTCTGGTAGTGCCTCCTCTCCCTTCTGACGAGGGACCTCCCCATAAGAAGCCACGGTTGGGATGGGGCCAAGGGCTGGCCAAGTATGAGAAACAGAAGGTTGAAGGTTCGGCAGATACTTCTGAGAGTGGCGCCAAAGGATCTCTCAGTGACACCAGTCCCAGAGTTGCTGGTCTTTCTGGATGCCTCTCTCCTGCAACTCCCTGTTCTGCTAACTGCAGTTTCTCACCAGGCAAGACTCACGAATCCATTTTTATGGTGTATTATGCTGATACATTGTTAATTTAGCCAAGTGTGGATTTCTCTGCCTTTTTTTTTGAAATTAAAACTCTTTACCCATGTAGAATGCTACTCCACCATCAAACTAAGAGGTGTTTCACATTTCTCTGCCTTTTGGCTTTCCTTTCAGGTGTCAAGTGGTTGATTCTGATGTGACTTTTGGTAAATAAACATATCACGGGAAATCACAGTTGTGATTTTCAACAAATTTTGTTCCTAGTTCTAATTTTGGGCGTGGTTGATTCTGATGTGGCTTTTGGTAAATTAACATATCACGGGAAACCACAGTTGTGTTTTTCAACAAATTGTGTTCCTACTAATTTAGGACAAGAACGAAAAATAGTTTTATGTCATATTCATTCAAGCCGACCCCACCTAGTGGGATAAGGCTTTGTTGTTGTTGTTGTCATATTCATTCAACTTAATTAGATAATTACATTAACTACTTGGTTTTATATTGTCTGGGCATCTATTCTTAAATCTCCGTTTTGTGATCTTTGTGAAACAGCAAATACATGTTGTAAACATTATGTTACCCTTTCCTTCATCATTAAATTTAAAAGTGGCATTCTGTATTGTTGCCAGGTTTTATTACGACTGTGGAAGACAAACCTGATGTGAAATCTTTTGATCCAGATGAAAAGTGCCATAGGAATGTTTTAAGTGGCGAGTCTCCTCATGATGCCCCTATTAAGTGTGACCATCTAGAGTCTGATCATGCTAGTGCCCTTTCATCTCTACTTGCTGGTTTGTTCCTGTCTGATGATTTGTGCCCTATGGATTCTCTTTTGTTAAGAGACTCTATTTTGAACAAGCTACTTATATTGAAAGAGGATATATCTAAAGAACTAGAGAAAACAGAGTTTGTAATTGATCGATTTGAAAATGAGCTCAAAGCTCTTGATTGTGGTGCCAGAGATGTTTCTTTGCAAAGTGAAGCTACAGTGCTAGAGTCTTCTTCAGAACCTTGTGAGCAGTTATCTAATGCAAGAAAATTTTCACATTTGGGGCGTAAGAATGTAGCATCAACATCTTGCACTGAATTGCCGAGGGAGACTCTTCCATGTAGCAAGTTGGGTCAAAAAATTGATGTTGAAGCAAACAGAGGGCGTGAAGGGCCAGAACCAGAAAATATATTATCTAGATGTTGTCAATCGGTATCACTGGATATGGTAACTTCTGAATCCATTATTCAGAAGTTGGATGATTGCTTAGTATCACCTGAACTGGAGAAAACCAAGATACCTGAGTCGCAGCAGAGTAGTCCCTCTGATGACTGTGGAAAATCATTAGTAATTGTAACTGAAAATGGTAAGGTTATTCCTCCAGTATGAATCAATGATAATTCTTATGAGAACATCATTACATGCACTTAGCAAAAGTATTCTCTAATTACCTTTATTATTTGCAGCCAAGAAAGATGATGCAGAATGTGCCTCAATGTGTTTTGACACGCCCTTGTGTGCATATCCACCAATGTCTGATATTTGGGAGCTGGCTGACTTGAGCAGCTGCAAGAAAAATGATATAAAGATAAAGGAGAAACTTGCTGTTCGCAAAAGCCTTACACGATTTAAGGAAAAAGTTTTAATTCTTAAATTTATGGCACTGCGGTTCTTATGGAAGGAAGATTTGCGATTGCTTTCTTTGAGAAAATACCGTCCTAAGTCAAGCAAGCATTTTGAACCAGGTGGTTGCATGTTGCAAAGTGGTACTCAAAATCAACGTTCTTCAGTCAAATCAACTCGATATGCATTGCCTGGTAATCATTGAACTTATAATTATGCCTATTATTTCTTCATGTTTTGTTATGCCATATTCAGGATATTCTAAAGTTCTCGTGTTTGTCTAAATTTGGTGAAACACTTGTAGGTATGAACCTCGCATGATCCCTGTGGCATCACTTCTATCCATGTTATAGAAAATTGGTCTTTAACTCTTTTTTCTTCTTATTGGGTTATGAATCATTGAAGAGGAAATAATCTCTTTTTTTACGGGAGAAAGATGACACTTCGTAGATCATTAATCACCCAAAAATGGTGACAATCTGGTAGTAAGTTAATGAGCTTGATCACTCAATTCGCTTTAAAAAAAATTATCACTCAATCAATGAGCTTTTCTAGCACTCCTTCACTAGAACAGATTGTAAAATATGTCTTATGTGGTAGTTGTTCACTGTCCTAGTTTTTAACTAGTCTATTTTTTTTCTAGAAAAATATTTGAAAAGAACATCTTGAATGTGATGTTCAATTCATGCATTTTGTCTAAGTTGTGACCATATAAGCATATCTACCATTTGTCACATCCAGCATTCTTTCATAAATAATGTTGAGAGCAGTGTTGTCAAACACATAAAACGGACACGACAAGGAGTAGCCGGGAAAACATGAAATCATATACACATGGCACAGCCGTTTTTATCAGAAAAATATTGTATATATTTATTACCATAGACCCAAATAATATATGGCATTTTTCAAAATGAAGCAGAATTTTCTACTTGAAATCATCAAACCATCAGCAAGCAGAAGCCATTAAGTTTTTCTACTTGCAAATCTGTAACTGGGTTTGCAGTTTTCAAATACAAAGAAATAACTATTAGTATTGTAAGTTTTAACACACTAATTAATGAATAAGTGACAACCAGATGGAGGCAGCCAAAAAAAATACTTAATCTAACATTCTAACTCCCTTGGTTCATCTAACTCGCAAACACAGAGAAAAAGGGAGGGACCGAGCTCGGTTCCTCTGTTTGCAAACACAGTGAAAGAGGGATTGAGGGTCGAACTGAGAGGTTTGGCTGTTCGCACATACAAAGAACGAGGGAGGGACCGAGGGAAGTTCTTCTGTTCCTCTGTTGCAAACAAATAGAGAAAGATGGAAGGAGGGAGGACGAGCGCAGTCATAAACATGTAGAAAAAGAGGGAGGGAGGGCGTACTGGCAGAGGCCAACAGCTGCAGGAGGTCAGCGGTGGCTGTAGGGGCGTACAGGGTGAGTGGCGGCTGCAGGGATGGACACACGAGCAGGGGCATCCTTAGGCAGCAGACGAACAGGGATTAGGGCGTCTGTGATTTGGGAGACATAGGGCAGCCACTTGGTGTTCTCATGTGGGCGAATGAATGGGAGGAGGGCAAAAAACAGGGATGCGATTCCACCTTTTTTACGTTCTGACGCCCGATTCTACCTCATTCCAGCGAAACAAGATTCCGGCTGGAATCAAGCATGTTCTCCGGGGTGGACTCATAGAGTGATTTTATGAGTCAAATCACATTTTTGACTACCTTGGTTGAGAGGTGTAGTCAAATTGATGCCATTATGCTTTTTCCCCTTTCTGTTATGTTAGTTTCTTTTTTGTACATAGTAGCTTTTTATATTTTAGTCTTTTTTATATTCAATTCAAATTACCAAACTTTTTAATGGTCTATAAGACATTCAGCAACACACTGAAGTATTTATCAGATAAATTTCCTTGTTTAACCTGTTTTTTGCTCTTGTTCGTTGAATGCTATTATTGTTGCTTGCCATACTACATTTACTGCTTATCTGTTGCCTTATTGGTGGGCTCAATTGTCATACAGGTAACTTTAATCTGGTTCCCAACATTGAGATATTGGACTTAACAAGCAAATTGCTTTTGGATTCTGAGATCAAACGTTATAGAAGCAACCTTAAGATGCCAGCTTTACTGTTGGATGAAAAGGAGAGGATTTGTGCCAGATTTGGGAGTGATAATGGATTAATAGAGGATCCTTGTAGCTTTGAAAGTGAAAAAAAAATGATAAATCCATGGTCACAGGAAGAAAAAGAAGTTTTCATGGAGTTGCTTGCCACATTTGGTAAAGATTTCACTAAGATTTCCTCGTATCTTCAGCACAAGACAACAGCTGACTGCATTGAGTTTTATTACAAGTATCACAAATCAGAAAGTTTCAAAGAAGTGAGGAAACAGTTGGATCTCAGAAAGACTCGTAAGTGCCCAGCATCTTGCACTTATCTTGTATCATCTGGAAAGAAGTGGAACATTGATAATAGTGTAATCATAGATATGCCGAAGCGTGATGCAAATGTTGATTCTCTCGATTTACTGGGTGCAGCTTGGACATTAGCATCACACAACCATGTCACTGCACATCAGCAAACAACGGTTAATTCATGCTATAATGATGGGAAAATGTTCTATGAGTCTTGTGACTATGTAGAACGACAAAACAATATTCAGTTGGCAAGCCAGGTGAGAGAATTATTCAATGCTGATGCAACAGCAGGTGTGCATGATGAGCCATCTTCAGAGATAATGAGCCCTCATGCCATCAGTTCCCCAGAGCTGGCTGAAAAAGTAAATCAAGGGGAAGTTAGTCCACCTTTGAAAAATGAAGTATATGAGAACTTTAATGAGGACTCTTGTTCTGATGAGGGCTGTCTTGAATTAGGCTCAACTGATTGGACGGACGATGAGAAATCTATATTTATTCGATCTTTGAGTTATTGTGGGAAAGATTTTGCCAGGATTGCAAATTGTGTTGGGACAAGATCAAGGGAGCAGTGCAAGATCTTCTATAGCAAGGCTCGGAAGTGCCTTGGTCTTGATAAGATCCATCTAGATACGGATACTGGAAACATTCCTATGAGTGATACAAATAGTGGAAGGAGTGACACAGATGATGCGTGCACTGTAAAAATGGATTCTACTGTATGTAATATCAAAATTTTCTCTAAATTGGAGCCTGACTTATGTGATCCTGGTGCCGTTATTGGCGATGACGGTTTTCCTCATGCTTTAAGCACTGTCGCCCAGCCTGAAGCTGAGGAGGATTTGGTTGGAAGCATAGATCTGAACAAGAGCAATTCAGTTGATAAGAGGGTATTAATAAGTCATGTTGATACAGAATTAAATGATCGCAAAAGTTCTCAATGTAACATAAGTGTTGATGCTGCATCAATATGTGCCAGTACTGTAACAGAATATGACAATGAAACTTGTGTTAATCAAGAAACAAATGTAGTAGGAAGTAACTCGAGCATTGTTCCAAATGAGCCTGACCAAGATGAGTTGAATCAGTTAAATAATAGCTTCATCAAACATGAGTATGCTGGTGATAATGCTGTTCTTGCTGTCAATAGGGAAGTGGAATCAAAGACCAATTCTTTCCCTGAATGTTTGTTGATGAATAAAGAGCAAGCAAATATTGACATCAGCAGTGATAGTAGTTCCTTCTGCATTGCAGATAATTCTGATAGAAATGAAACTGACTTGTTACAAGGAAACAAAATTGGTTGTTGCCCGCAGTTCAACTTTGTGCCCAATCACCATCACCAGGTACAACTGGATCTTCAACACTGTCTAAAGAACAATGCACAAAATTTTTCCATGAAAATGGAGAATGCACGTCCTTTGCACTTGGATACCTTATGGCCAGATCCATCATCTATTTCTTTTGGGGGCAACCTGAATATGCCCTCACCGTCCAATTTGAACTTTGAGGGGCATGCAAATAGGCAGCTTCGGAATGTAACAAACAATGATTTACATCAGGAATGCATGGTTAGAAGTCCATCAGTAGAGGTTGATAGACATTTGCAAATTTTTAGAGGCCATCCACTGCAGGTGTTGATCCAGGAAAAGAAGAGAGAAGCAGGGACAGCCTCTGGGAATTCAGTTCTGCTTGAAACTCAGTCTAATAAGAATGGGATCTCTCATTCAACTCAGTTCTTTTTGTCCGACATTAATGGGAATAATCATAATATTTCCAGCCTTTCTCATTCAAGATCCCATATACTATGCCCATTGAGGAGTGAAAATCAACCAGAATCTCAGATACAACCTTGCATTCAGAATGCTTCCTCTGACACAGATGCACATCGACCATGTGATGTGAAACTCTTTGGTGCTGTTCTTAGCCATTCATCATCTTCGCAAAATTTGAGTTTTTCAGTGCATGAGAACAACAATAATCCTCAGTCACCACCAGTACCAAGGTCTTCTAACGGCAGCCCCTCTAGTACATATGCAAGTTGCAACAAAAGTAGTCTTGCAGGCCCGGTTGAGCAATCCATTAGAGGTCACAGCTTTTGGGATGGGAATGGAAAACAGGCTCGGTTTTCTTCCTTGCCTGAATCAGCTGTTATGCTGACAAATTATCATGGATCTCTGGTTAAAGAATCACCTTGCAATAATGGGCTTTTCACAGACTATCAGCAGTTTTATATGCCACAGCTGTCATCGGATGAGAAGCGTGTTGAGAGCTGTGGTGAGATGCAAAAGAATGGCATTGAAATAATATCTGGGTTTCAGCAGCAAGCGAAGCTAGCAGGAACAGGTAAAAATGTTGTGGGGGGAGGGATTTCAGATCCAGTGGCTGCCCTTCAATTGCATTTTGCTGCAGGGCCTAACCATTCAGCAGTGAAGTTGAGTCACGGAAGGCAAAGGTAGGAGGTAAGGTCATGGTGTGCAGTAGGAAATGGTGAGATAGGATAATTTCTTATGGTAAAATAGGAGTAGTTGTGTTAGTTGAGCAACTATGGTGTTGTTTCCAGTCCATCTGTATTATATTGTTTTGCAGCTTACAACAACAACAAAGCCTTATCCCACTAGGTGGGGTCGGCTAAAATTCGGACGTCGCCTGAGAGATTAATGTGTAGTCATTGAAGCAAGGGTGTGAATGTTAGCTTAAATGAAAATTAAACAAGGGTGTGAATGTTTTCCTGCCCTTAATGTGTAGTCATTGAAGCAGCTCTTTGTCCCCTATGGAATAAGAGTTGTGATCAGATAACTTCTGTTTTCACTGTTTAATATCTCAGTGCAAGTCCAGTTGCCTTGATGCGAAGTTCATTGTGTTTTATATGCTCTAAGAAATTTCACGATCTACGAAGTTGTTACCGTGAACTTAAACCTCCCATGATTTAAAGAGATAAAGTTTGCTCGAGCGCACCTTTTACTTGTATAAGTTGTTTATGTGCCTTTTTTTCTGGTGAGTTAGTATGTGCCTTTGCTTTTCAGTATTGCTGCATTATGTTCACATCCTTCAGTTCATGTCAATTTGTCCATGTGATTGGAGTGGAGTTTGTGTTTGTCCAATTTAAGAGGCATTTGTATGACAGGATTTATGAGGTTTCACTGGAGGAATTTTAGCTTTGTTACTTGACTTGCTGGTGGTCTAAAAAGGGAGGCCCAATAGTCTAATACAACAACAACAACAAAAAATGTACTTATTATTCTGATTGCTTGATCTACGAGTTCCTACACTATTATTTGCATTGATGGGGTTAAATATTTAAATTCATCTGTTAGTTTTTTTAATCTGTGGACTCAACACTTTTTTTTTCAAATCTTTGTGGACTTTATGCTGAGTCTTTGTTTTCGTTGATTGCCCATTTGGTAGTGGGAAATCGCGTTGGCTGTGCAGTTAACAAAAAAATATCTTTTGTGTAATTGTTTTGTTGCAATCCAACAAACTGTTTGTGTATTTGCCTCCTTGAGTGAAGAGGTTAGAGTCAACATGTTTGTGTTTTTACCTTTGAAGACAAGTTGGTTTTTTGTGGCATCCTTTTCCGTGTTCGCTTTGAGTTGAAATCCCTGTGATCTTGAGCAGTTTAACGTCCCCTTCCAGAACAGTCTCTGATATGTTCTCCTCGACCCACCAATTTTGTAGCATTGATGTTCTTTGGATTTAGAGATTATGTTACAAGACGTCCATCTGTTGCTACTCCAAAAGTCATCTAAAAATTAATGCCCATGTTCTTTTATTGGTGGAGGGGAATGATTTCCTTATTATTTATTATGTTTGTTCTTGCATAAGGGAAGGAGCTTGAACACCTCAATCACGATTGCTAGAGGCAAAAGCAGAACTCACAAATGTCACAAATCCAACAGCCTCTTCCTTGGAAGAAGAGGCAAAAGCACAAACATGATTGACCTTAACACTTCATTGGATGAGCCAAACATTCCCCAAACAAAAACAGATCCCACGACTAGGAATAATAACACAAAAAAGGTAAAGGAAAAAAAAAACAGAGACAAGCCAACAGTTTTGGGTGTCGAGGGATTACCGAAAAAAAGATGAGCCATTTTAATCAGCTAAGATTTTTCATACTCCAGAAAATGGTAGGGCTCGCCTTGGAGTGGGCGCAGGCGTAGCAATGCGAATGCAACCGACGGCGGAGTCGAACGAAAATGGAAAGAAAGGAGAAAACTGTGCGACGAGCCCATTTATTTTAATTTGACCCATCAATAAAAATACCTCCTATATAGTTTTTTTAGTCCCGTTAATAAATAAAATAATACCTCGATCATGATAAATTAGCATGAGAAAAAAAAGGAGCGATTTATTGCGTGTCGCCTCCAACCACAAGCCACCACGCGGCATCACGTAGATGGCTGCTGCATTTTTGTATATTCGAACGCTTCCAAACAGGAAAAGAGAGAAAAAAAGGAAATATATTTGGTACAATATAAAGAGGAGCGAGCGCGCAAAAGCATCGCCATTTTTTGGCTCTTCTTTTCTCTTCTTCTTCCTCCGATTTCTGATCCGGCTCTTGAGTCTGTTTTTTTTTTTTTCCTTTTATGCTCTTGCATCCAATCAGAGAGGAGAAGTGGAGAACTGAGCTGCCATGGACGAACAAGTCGCTGATGCTGCTGTAAGAACTCTCTTTGACTAAATCTTTTTGCTCCTTAGGATTCAATGCATGTGTTGGTCTTTGCTTGATCTGGTGCAATTGGTCCAGATCTGGTACTAGCCGACGGTAGATGTGATTTCTTATCTTGTTATAATGAACTTTGCATTGCGTTGTTACTGTGATTTATAGTTCTTTTTTTTTTCTTTGAAGTTTCTTTGCTAACAATGATATATCGTTGAACGCTAATTTCTAGCCTTTTGTTCTGCTGAGTGGTTGGCGTAAATATCTGAGCTTTTCGAGGGTTTAAATTCCGGAATTATTACAATAATTTTGGTTTATCTGGAAAAATCATTGCCATAGTATGGGTTTGTGAGTTGCATGTTATTGAAGATGTATTCTTGCATTTTGCCAACTTTTAAGGTTTGTTTGGCAAATAACTAATGAAGGGATGGGTGGGGTGGCATGGTGGTGAAGTGTGGAAGTTTAGTTCATATTTGGATAATAAATTATATAAGATGTGAGGTGGGTAACGAAAATTTTATTTGTATAAAAGTCATTTTTATCCTTCATTATATATTTAAAGTATTTGTATTCGTTAATTAGGGATGAGCATGAACCGAGACTAAAGTTAAAAATGAGACCCGGTACTGACTCAATTATCCATATGATCGTCTCGATTCATGCTCATCCCTATCAAAATTTTCAAATTTTCAACCCGATGGATAATTGGGTGAAGGGAGACTCGACCAAGTCGGGTCGGGACCGAATCCGGATTTTACGTCCCGACCCGATCGAATATATTATATTAGTATTTATTTTTAAATAGTATATTTATGTTATTTTGAATAAAATTTTATATTTACTAAAAAATTTTATATACTAAAAAGTCATTCTTATCTTTTAAAATAAAAAATGATAGATAAATATCTATTCATATTAGAAAAAAAGATAATATATCAAAAAGAAAGAGGGGGAGTGGTTTAATTTGGTAAGAAGAAAAATAACTTCATTTGGTAATAAAAAAGGAAAGATGTTAATTTGGTATAAGATAATTTATTCTTCCTCGTTCCATCAATTTGGTGGAATGAAAAATGTGGTGTTTGAAGGATTTAGTTATTCCGTCTTATCCTTCTTAACTTAAATAAAAAATGTAAGGAATTGGCCGGGCAGTTTAGTGTTTAGTCCATATTCATGTTTCTGCAACTATTTTTTCTGCCTACTCTTGTTAGATGTAGTTCAGAGTTTATTGACTTCATTACTTTTCCCCTGAAACCATTGAATCTTTAAAGTTAGGTATATCACAAAATCCTGAAAATAGAGCTACTTATGGTCGTGAATATTGTTTAAGAAGAATTAAATTTTTTTATCCGTACTTGTTCATGGAGCTTGCAAGAAAAAAGTAACGAATGCTACCTTTTTATCTGGCAGTAAATACGCATGTCTCCAAGACAATGTTGTTTAATTTATTGTCGTGTGAATGAGCTTCAGGTTGCAGATATGCACATGTATCTATCGCAATGTTTTTGCGTAAATTGATGCTGAAGTAATTTTCAGGTCGAGATAAGCATACTCTGGAGGATCACAATTCACTTGATATATCGTTTAGTAAATTCTCTTTGACACTTCACCATATTCTGGAGGATTATAACCTTAAACATGTCATTATGTAGTGTGGCAATTTGCTGTCATCCATTTGTTGGTTGAAGCTTCCAGGCACGCCCGTCTGGGACATTTACCTGTGGACATTATGGGCGCAGTTGCTCTGAAAATTGTACATATTCAAGCTGTCTTTTCTTTCCGCGATCAGTGATCTACCTTCTTGCTTTTTTCTTTTCACGTTTGTTGCAATCTTCCCCATTCCTTTCCTCTCTAACCCTGATCTGGGTTGAATGTGATTTAATCTACGTCTAAGAGCAACTTATGCCAAATTATTATTCCCCTTCTTCCTATGCGACTTTGATCAGAACTTAAGCCTCGAGTCTAAAACCTTTCTCGGAATTCATTTGTCCGCTTTAGAAGTAAAAAAAAAGGAATTATTTTCATGGAAGATTTGTTGGATCTCATCAAAGGTCAAATTAACATGTATTGGTTTCTTCTTCTATGTTCATGCATTCATAACTTCAGCTTCCTTAGAAACATATAAACTCCCACACTTTTGCATTTTCCTTTCTGAAATTTGCATCTTTTGTTTTGTTTCGTTATTTCACCTGATCGATCCCTTGCACATGGGATCTGACTTTTTATGATGTTCCTTCGAACACATAATTTTAAGTTTGGAACTGTCCTAATCATCGATGACATATAAAGATACGAGCAATCCTCTTACGTTCATGTGTGCATCATCCTTCTTGTCTTTATTTTGTTGATGAGATGGACCAATCAATTTTCTACCAACTACAGGGAAATGTAATCAAGCAGGCTTCAAGTAAGGGGTTGAATCCTGGACTGATCGTCTTGCTTGTTGTTGGGGGATTTTTGCTGCTGTTCCTCGCTGGGAATGTTGCTCTGTATATGTACGCCCAAAAGACCCTTCCGCCGAAGAAGAAGAAGCCTGTTTCCAAAAAGAAGTTGAAAAGGGAGAAGCTCAAGCAAGGGGTCTCGGCACCAGGAGAGTAAACACTTTGTAAGCAAAATCACGAGGGTGAAACATTTTCTCGTATTCTAGTTAGTTGAGGTCCCATGAAATTTCATGTCAGATTGTAGTTTAACATTCTTCTTTTTTTTTTTCTTTTCTGTAGTATTTCAGTTAAACGAATAATAATGAAGATTTCAAAGTTTTGATAGAATCAGTTCTCGAACTCTCATATTTCTAAACAGAACAATGCACATATTAACCTCATCTCCAAATACTGGGGTCATCTCATTACAACGTATGAATGAACATTTCAACAACCTCATGAACGTTGTGCACGGGCGCAAATGTCGTCCTTGCATATTGCCACACGCTCGAGGCTCTTGCCACCATTATGGTGGTCTACTGCTCTTGGCCTATTCGTTTGCCTGATGCATTAGGATGAATGGTCACAGTACATTTGCGTAACTCTCTGCAAGTTCGGTCGGGCATTTCATCGAACAAGCGGTCGCATCTCGGGCCCGAAACTTCCACTATCGTCCCAAACCTCGAAATCCCTTGCCACCTCGTCAGCTGCCTCCACCTCACCCAACCTTCTCAAGCCTCTTATCACAAACCTGAACAAGAACTCGTCGATCTCGCACTCGCCTCTCTTCATCTCCCGGTACACATCTGCCACAAGCTTCCCTCTGTCGGCCGCCATTAACGCCCTCACGAGCTTGTTGAGTCCCCTGACATCGTCCCGCGCCGAGAAACCGCCTTCGTTCCCCTTCTCCTCCAACAGCTCCGCCACCAAGGCGTCGACTTGCTCCGCCGCACCGCATCGCGTCAGGGTGGAGATCATTTCCGCGTAGAGGGAGAGATCAGCGGCTTTGTACCAGGGCTCCCGGCGGGCGGCGGCGAAGGCCTTCAGGGCGAGGCGCCAACGGTCCTGGCGCTGGAGCTCGGCAAGGGCCGCGAGTAGGTCGGCCTTCACGAGGCGGGAGATGTCGTGGGAGACGACGCTGTCGACCCTGAGGTCGTCGCCAGCAGCGGAGGCGCGCTTGAGGGCCTGGATGGCGAGTATGGCCTCGGTGCTCAGGGTGCGGCCGCGGAGGAGCTTCCCCCTGTTGTCGCGGGGGCCGCAGGTGACCGATGGGACGGCGGGGCATCCCCTGACCGAACGGGCGGCCGGACGGTGGAGCCACGGCTGCTGCAGGCACGTGAGTGGCGGCGGCGTCGCGAGGGACGGCGACGAGGCCATGAGCTTTGGATCGCTTGGTTAGAGGATAGGATCGGACGCCCCAGGTGGCCCCTTGATCTCCGATTTCTATTGTCTCTCATCGGTATGTCGGTTCTCAATAGCGACGAGGTGCATAACGCGATATTCATATATATCGTTGATATATAACGTTGAAATGATATGACATTATGTTATAGACATTGACGAAGCTCAAATAAATTGCACCAAATGCTTTTAAGTGTTGTCCTCAAACTTTAATTTGTAACATCTTTCATTTTTTTGACTAACGCTCTTTTCACTACCGATCACTTGCTCTCCTGTCGCATAGCTGACATGACGACGTTTTCTCTTCTCAACGCAGACACTCGTCCGACGTGGCACCGCCACGCAATCTGTCCTCCACATCAAAGATTAAAGAGGGGGCGCGACCATCTTTCCTCTCACTTCGATCGTCTTAATGTTACCCCACCCCTCTTCACTCCGACGCCGAAGAAGAAGGGGGGGGGGGGGGCTCCTCGCACGGGCAGAGGGGGGCCACCCCTTCCCCTCTCCCGTGACGAAAAGAGATGGGAGACGGGGGCAGGCCCCCCTCCTCTCGCTTCCTCTACGACCTCTGGCGAGGTCAAGGAGGCCACAGAGGAGGGAGGGGGTCCCCCCTTTGCTCGCGCCGGTGGAGGAGGGGGGCGGGCTCGTCGTCTACCACATTCGATCGTCCCCTCTTGTTCGTCGACGTGTGGGAGGAGGCCTGCTCTCTTCCCTCTCTCTTCTTCGACGCCGGAGAGGAGAGGGGTGGGGTTTGCCACCCTCCTCCTCTTCTCCCTCCGGCCATCGAGGCTAAGATGATTGAAGAGAGAGGAGGGGGCGTCACCCCCTCTTTTTTATTTTTTATTATTATATTTTTAATTTAATCTTATTTTATTATTTTTTATCTTTTTATTTTTTAATTATTTATTGATGTGGAGGGCAATTTGCATGGTGGTGTCACGTCGGACGAGTGCCTACGTGGAGGAGAGAGAATGTCGTCACGTCAATTATGCAACCAGAGAAAGGATAATCGGTGGTAAAAAGAATATTCGGTGCAATGAGTATGAAGAATATTTTTGTTACAAATTAAAGTTGGAGGATAACAGAGCGGAGGGTATTTGGTATAATTTACTCAATTTGTAGAGTAGAATTATTCATAATAAGAAATTTCATTATGTCCTTTTACTTTGAGATGGGTTCCTTTTGGTGAATGATCGATTTTGTTTTATAGCCCGTTCAAAGACAAGTCTCTTAATAACATGAGCACCGACTTCTGCCAGGTGCATAAGCTCAATTGTTGGTTGAATTTGAAGATGCTTTGGATAGACAAGAAACATTTCATTGTTACATTAATCTTACAAGTTTAAAAATCAAGGTGACAAGTATCATCCATCTGTCGGCTGCTTTTCTTATGATCTTCCCAAAGCAGTGTGAATCCATCTCCGTGGTGTTTTTTATTTTTCTTTTCCTCCTCCAATTTCGCCAGGAGCTTGGCAAGCATATCCATCATCACCATGGTTACCAATCTGACATGTTGCTTCCTCTTAATCTTATCCGTGCACAGGCGTTGTCTGTGAATAAAAGGAACAAACAACAGCCAAGAGGTAAGACCTCAATCAGTCATTGGAAATCCGGAATCAAAACTAAGTACTACAGTTCTGATGTTTCCTTACATGCTTTCCTGGGTTGCTTTTCCTTGATGGCCTCCCTTTTGAATCTACAGAAAATATCCAAAGTTTCAAGACCAGCCTTGCTAAATCTCAAGATTAGAACGAAGCAAGCAGCTCGAGTTCTAGATTGCATACCTCTCCAGGTCATTTTTGGGGGAGGGAAAGAGGTGTGTGTCTCCGGCCCTCTGTAATCGACGTGAAAGATTTCTTGGCCCCCTATATCTGATTCTGCAACTTCTGAAATTAGCATAATTTCAGTACCAGATAATTCTCAGTGGAAATCAGAAGAAGCTGAAGAACTAAAAAAAAAGTTGCAGCCAAGATTGATCGAAGAGAATTGGCATCAACCAGTATATATAGTTACCTCGACATGACACTGAGGCAGCCATCAGAAGAAGTAGAACAGCAGCAACAACGGCATTGCAGCAGCTAATACTCCGAGCCATGTCTGGGTGGAGTTGATTCAGCTTCAGAGCTACAAATCAACCTGTAGCTTCTTCCCTCCGGCTGCTGCCAGCGCTGCCTCTTTTGTGCTGCCCTAAAATCGAACTGGCTCTGGGTCTCGGTCGCTGTTTCTGCCAGCAGTTGTGGGGGTGGCAATGGGCAGGCGAAAGCTGGGTCCAGGCTCTGCCTTGCCCACCAGAGGCAGAAGCATTTGAAGTGGCCAAGAGAACGTGCACACTGCAGGCCGAAGTTATTGCGATGAAAACAAAGGCCACGTGAGGAAACTATAAGGTGACAGTGGCCACTCCTGGAGGTCAGACCTAACCAACGACAGCACCATTAATCCGATGGCTTCAACTGGTTGTGCATGCATGAAGAAGGACGCATTACCAGAGCAGCCCCCATTTAATCTGACGCCTGCATATGATCTATCTGCCTGCTGTTTCCAGTTCTGCAAACAATTAATGAAGATGGAAACATATGTGCGCTCTCTCCTCCCTTGCTTTTATCCGTTACAAATTGATGGCGGATGGCACAGATGAGGTGGGTGCAGCAATATGACTGGCGTGGTACATGCACAAGGACGTGGGTGTCACGGCTGCTTGGTGTCATATTAAAGGCAGCCTTAAAATGCCATTTAAACAAGATCTCTCTTAGCAAGTAATAGTGAATTCCTAAATTCTTTGTACCATTGCTTTTGGAGTGAATGTCTGCTCAAATTGTAGCATGACTGCATGAGGTTTTAAGTTTCTAAACTTTTCCTCTCGAACTGGACCTACTAATTGAGCATGCATGAGAGAGAGAGAGAGAGAGAGAGAGAGAGAGAGAGAGAGAGAGAGAGAGAGAGAGAGAGAGAGAGAGAGAGAGAGAGAGAGAGAGAGAGGAATTATCACCATACAAAGAACTTGAAAATTTATGTTTTCTTTGTGTTCTGGTTCCACATCTGAAATCTTGAAAATCTAGAGGCATTTGGATTTCAGCAGGGTTCATAGCAGTTTATGCCATGCATTCAAGATACTGCCATGACATTTAAGGAAAAAAAATGCACTTCAACGTACGAGTTCGTTTGCTGATCTATTACACTAAGCTTTACCAGATTCAGGCATGAATTAAAAGTTTTTCTTTTCGTTTTAATTTACAAATATTGTACGCCCTGAGCCACGTGGCGCAACCTCCTCCCGATCGCTACTTTGACTCTTTATCTCTTTCTTTCTTTCTTTGACTCTTTTGTTGATCAAATAGTCAACACAAAGAAGAATGCACAGTGAATAAAGTAATACAACATATAAAGGAAAAATACGGAAGCTAATGGATAAAATACTTCAACATATAAGGGAACATGCGGAAGCTTATATATATAAAAAGTACTACAACTAGTCTTTGTAGAAGGCAATAATGTAGGAGCCGCGTACATCCAAAAGATGACCAAAATACATTCCAAAAATGTGATTTAATATGAAAGACAGTCTCATTACTAATCACGGTGCAGAAATAAAAAAGGTGTATCTTATCCGCCCAAAAAGATGGTGACTCACAAGCGCAACGCTAGACTAGATATAAAAGTGACTCCGGTCCATAAGGACTCCGTAAGTCCCATTTCCAAAAATGCACCAACAGATACAACGAAAAAATAAATAACTTCTACTATGCTCGACTAGGACCATATGCAATAGTAAAGCCCGTCGAGACCTCCACAGCATCACTACATCACGAATAACCATCACGTACCTGTGGGGATCACACAAGGGAGCAAACTCAACCATTAGCATAAAGCTAAGTGTGTGTTCATATAAATCATAAATCAGTTCTATCAGAACATAGTATGATAAGGAAATGTAATCAACATGAGAGAAAGATCAAATCATCATGAATCGATTTCATCAATCATGGCATAAATGGAGATCATAACATCAATATCATAGAGAAATCAAATAACAAGAGAGAACATGTTTTCATATTCATTTCATTTCTTCAGTCGTTCTTTTACGCATTCATCGTCATGCTTATCTTTTATACATTCATACTTTCATTCTTTCATCCTTTCATTTCTTTCATTCTTTCATTCTTGAGAAGAACTCTCCATTTTCGAAGGGAATGCCATTGCATGCACTGTGAGATACAATTATCTAGACATCATGGGTCAGTGGATGATCAGTGCCACAACAAACTCCATCGGGCTTGATGACCTCTCCCTCGGCGAAAACATCCATATGGGACAAACTCCTGCCTAGATAGAGCAAATGACAACTGGTGAGGGAGGGCCTGTTACGAGGTTGAAACATCTTTCCTCATCATACATGGGCCTATCTTTCGAACCATATACCGATCAAGGCGTAGAGAAAATATCTTCTTATATTCGTTTTCATTTACTTAAGAATCAGGTGGATGAAAGTTCACTTAAATCAGGTCGAGATGAAATATCTTCCTTTCCGGTCCACACGATGGATGCTCGAAGGTTACGGGTCACCTGTCGAAATCATATCGATCGACCGAAGGGTGCGGTCACCACTTCTTATCATTCTTAATCATCATGTCATGGTCCATAATCATTCCTCATCAAGTTCATAAGAGTCATAATCATTCATTGGAAAAGTTTGAGAGGAATCGTTATCATTCTTGACGTAAAGATCATAATCAAATTTCGTTCATTTTTTCGACGAGAGATCAATAATCATATTCATGTGAGAAGCATAAGGTTCGTGCAGAAATCATAGAACAAAATAAATATGTTTACCATGGTAACGATTCAGAAAGTTGCTTATTTAATTTGAAGTCAGAAATCATAAATGGCAAAATCTGGGTCGGAACTCGGGCCGGACAGAGGTAACCCGGGCCAAGTCCAGCCTGGATCGGGCTCGGTCAATCGGGGAAAAATCGAGAAGAACTCGGGCCGGGTGTGGGTCATACCCGGGCCGGATCCGAATCGACAATCGGGTCAGGAGAGTCGTCTCTCCTGATCATCTTCTCCACACGAGCCCGGGCCAAGTCGTGGGTGACCCGGTCCAGGCACTTGGTTCGCACCGAGCTCGAGCTCGGCGTCCATGGCGGACTCGGGCCGTGCTCGACGGAACCCGATTCAGCCAGATAGGACCCAAGCCGAGTACTGGTGAAGCTGGGTTAGGTTCTATCTTGCCGTAAACATATTTGGATTTTCATTTCCTCCGGCGATCGTCAGCGCATTACGACTAAGTTATTAACATTACAAGCATGAATATACGGAGCATTTGAAGTCTATACTACGCAAGTATCATACTAATCATGCATCCTATGACAAAAGATTTCGATAAGAAGTTCATACGGTTCCATCATGAGTTCGTACATGGATTCATTTCGGTAAAATGCACATTTGTTCATTCATAGAAGAAAGGTCGTCATGTAATCATTCTAAGGAGCATTATACATTCATCTTCGAGGGTTCTGTTCATGGATTTAAATCAGGCATGCTTCGAGAGACTCAATCTATGAGGAAGATCCCGAACGTACACACACCTTTAAGCCTAAGCCGTTGGGGTTCGTCCTAACACTGTTCGTGCCTTGCTCCCCTTCTCATGTCGTCCGCGTCGGAGATGGTCGCCAATGCCTGTCCTTGCTCGCTGCTGTCCGCTCGCTGGAGAGGGAAAAGAAAATAGGTGAGGCGCGAGGTCAGAATGACGAGAATAGAGGGGAAACATGGGAGAGGAGAAAGAGGACAAACCCTCACTGCATTGGTGTCCCTCCCCACGTCCTAAGTTGCCCTCACCGAAGACGATCGCCGACGTCGTCTGCTCTGCTCCTACCGTCCGCGCGCCGGAGAAAGAAGAAATGAGTGAGAGGGCGAAGCTTGGTTCAGGAGAACGAAGAAGTAGAGGGGAAGAAGGAGGTGGTCGGGCATATCTTATAGAAGAAGGGTCGACCATTGCCTTCTGTTCTCGGTGGTGGAGGAAATCCGACGGCCGGATCTTCTGCAAGTGACAGAACTCGGCCAATGGAGAGCTGGGCAGACACAGAGAGAGAGAGAGAGAGAGAGAGAGAGAGAGAGAGAGAGAACAGAGGGAAGAAGACAAATAAGAAGAATAGAAGGGGAAGGGGACATTCAGACAAAATGTGGGAGAGGAAGAGTCTTGGCCAATCTTTCTTCTTCCCCTTTTTTTGTACCGTTGTGTTACATTTTAATACCCATAGAAAAAGGATTCGTCCCGAATCCTGTAAGGAATAGGACTTATCGAATAGGTGCAAAAACTCTTTGTGCATCTCGGATTCGAGTTCCCACGTCGCTTCTCTTCCTTGATGGTACTTCCATGCGACCTTAACCAATGATACCTCCTTGTCCTTTCGATATTGAATCTTACGTTCCATGATCTTCGTCGGGTACTTCACGTAGGTCAAGTCTTCCTTCAGGTTAGGCTCTTCGATCCTTACGACATTGACATCGTCGTGCTTGCACTTGCGGAGTATGGATACATGAAAAACATTGTGAACTTTTCTATAGGAGGGTGGTAGAGCCAATCTGCAAGCTACATCGTCAACTACATCGAGTAGCTCAAAAGGACCAACAAAACGAGAGTTGAGCTTCCCTCGTTTGCTAAACCACATTACGCCTTTCATCAGAGACACCTTCAGCAAGCTGGGTCTTCGGCCCTGAAAAATTGCTCTCGGCGCTACTTGTCGGCATAGCTCTTCTATCATGACTGTGCCGCTTTCATTCTCTTCCATATGACCTCTACGGTATCCACGTACTCCTGAGCTCGGACTGCTAGCTCCTCGCTCATGGCTATTCTCTCGTCCACTTCACCCCAGTGAATGAGCGAACGACAAGGTCTCTTGTACATCGCCTCAAAAGGCGCCATGCCAATGCTGGAGTAAAAGTTATTATTGTACGAGAACTCAATCAATGGGAGATGCTCGTCCCAGCTACTGTGCCAATCCAATGCGCACACTCGGAGCATGTCCTCTAATGTCTAAATTGTTCTCTCCGACTGTCCATCTATCTATGGGTGGAATGTTGTATTGTAACTCAATCTGGTGCCGTAAGCCTTCTGAAGACTCTTCTAGAATCTTGATGTGAACCGAGGATCACGGTCGGACACGATCAAGATTGGAATCCATGTAGTCGGATGATCTCTCGTACATATACCTCTAGTAAACTTTTCACAGACTGCTTCCACTTGATCGGAATGAAGTGGGCTGCCTTCGTCAATTTGTCGATCACAACCCAAATGGCATCGTGACCTTTCTATGTCCTGGGAGTCCTGATATGAAGTCCATCGTGATGTTCTCTATTTCCATTCCGGTACTCTTAAGAGTTTCATGAGTTTGTATGGTCGCTAGTGCTCGGCCTTTACTTGCTGGCACACTAGGCATTTGGAGACGTAGTAAGCTATCTCCCTCTTCATGTCGTGCCACCAAAAGCTGTTTGATACCCCTGTACATTTTCGTACTGCTTGGATGAATAGAGAACTCGGGCTTGCGTCCTTCGACAAGCATCTCTAGTCGGACCGTAGCATCATTTGGAACCCAGAGGCAGTTCCGATGCCTGATGCCTCCATCGTTGCTGATCTTAAAGTCTTCTGGCTCGCTCTGGCATCTCTTGAACATCTTCATGTACTCTTCGTTTGCCATCTGTGCTGTGACAATCCTGCTAATGAGACTGGGCTGTAGCTGATGTGTCATTAAGATCGCTCTGTGCTATGTAGCTTAGGGGTTCCACTGGTTGAGTTCCTCGATCATCTCGTATCTGCGCAGCTAGAGAAATGCCAGTGAAGTCTCCCATTTCCGACTAAGAGTGACGGCTACTGAGTTTGCTTTGTTAGGGTGATAGTTGATCGCAAACTCGTAGTCCTTGATGAACTCCATCCTTCGTCGTTGCCGCATGTTGAGTTCCTTCTGGGTGAAAATATATTTCAAGCTCTTGTGGTCGATGAACACCTAAAACTCTTCACCATATAAGTAGTGCCTCCAGATCTTAAGTGCGAACACAATCGTTGTCAATTCCAAGTCATGCGTCGAATAATTTGCATCGTGCTTCTTCAACTATCTTGAGGCGTAGGCGACTACCTTCCCATGCTACATTATGACACATCCAAGGTCGGTGCTGCAAGCATCACTGTAGATAGTATATCCTTCGCTTCCCGATGGCAAGGTGAGAATCGGAGCAGAGGTCAGTCTGTTCTTCAATTCCTAGAAGCTGCTCTCGCATTTTTCTGTCCATACAAACTTCTCATTCTTCTTTGTCAGGTAGATGAGTGGGGTTGCTATCTTCGAGAAGTCTCGGATAAAACATCGGTAGTAGCCCGCTAAACCGAGAAAATTATGAATCCCCATCGTGTTCTTCGATCTGACCCAGTTGGCTACTGCCTCGACCTTTGTTGGGTTTACTGCTATGCCTCGTCTGAATACAATATGTCACAAAAACATCATCTGCTCCATCCAGAACTCGCACTTGGAGAACTTTGCATAGAGTCGATGCTGGCGCAAAATTTCCAAGACAATATGTAGGTGTTCCCGGTGCTGCTCCAGGCTAGTGGAGTAGATTAGGATGTCGTCTATGAAGACGATCACAAACTGATCTAAATGCTACTTGAATACCATGTTCATCAAGTCCATGAACGTTGTAGGGACATTTATCAATCGTGACTCGTAATGACCATACCGCGATCGAAAGCAGCCTTCGACACATCCTCCACTGCTATCCTCAATTGATGATAACCACTCCTCAGATCAATGTTCGAGAATATTGAAGCCTTAGACAGTTGATCGAACAAGTCGTCGATCCTGAGCAGTGGGTACTTATTCTTGATCGTAACCTTATTCAACATCCGGTAGTCGATGCAGAGGTGTAGTGATCCGTCCTTCTTTACAAATAGAATTGGGGCACCCCAAGTGGATACGCTAGGTCGGATGAACCCCTTGTCAAGTAACTCTTGGATCTGTTTCTTCAGCTCTAGCATCTCCGCAGGAGCCATACGGTAGAAAGCCTTGGAGATCGGTGCCGTCTCCGGTGCTAACTCAATCCTAAAGTCAATCTCTCTCTTTGGCGATAGCTCGAAGATGTCATCTAGAAAGACGTCCGAAAAATCTCGTACCACATCTATTTGCTATAGAGATGGTATAGGAGACGGATATCGTCACACTGATCAGGTACCCTCTGCATCCCTTCTGCAGTAGCTTGTGTGCCTTCATGGCTAATAATAAAATCTCACTGTTTGGTTTCGATGTGCCTCTTATCACTATCTTCTTTCTTCTTTGGGTACCGATGATAACCTTCTTCTACTTACATATAACGGACGCATCATGGTATGACAATCAATGCATACCTAAGATAACGCCGTAGTCCATCATGGGGATTACAATTAAATCAACAGAAAAGTCCTTCCCATCCATGATGACTGGGGAAGGTACTTCGCCATGTGGAGGGTCCTCATCAGTGTCTTTACATTTATGTTATGCTCCTTCCCTTTTATAGGTACAGTAAGGGTGGAAGCACATGCCTCAAAAATCAAAGAATGCGAAACACTCGAATCAAATAGCACTAGCGGCAAGCCTGCGATAGAAAGAGTATCTCGGATAATCTCGTTATCCTGTGGAGCCTCGTCTGCTTGGACATTGTAGAAACTAGTACTCCCCCTGGGCCTCGTTGGTTCTTAGTCGGGCAATCTTGAACATAGTGTCCGATCTTTCCGCATCCGATGCAAGCGCTATTCTTTCGACGACAGTCCCCCAAGTGATACCTACCACAAAAGGTGCAGTTCGGCCAGACATGCTACAGGGGTGCCGATAGTTGTAGAGGAGGCTGCAGTGCGGGTGCTTGCCTTTGGAGCTGAGGCTACATTCATGTTCACTATCGGTTAGCATTATACTTTAACATATCTCTATGTTACTTAACTCTGCTTCACTTGAGGTTGGTGAGACGCTGGATGGCGGGGAGCTCCGGGACGTGGCTGCTGGTAGGCCCGGTGGCGGCGATCCTGGCATGCATCCTTACGAGCTGGGGGTCCTCCCATCTCATCTTAGTCGACTCTACAGCCCGTGTCGGCTCTTTCTTCAGTTCCTCACACCGCATCCGGATCTCGTGTTCGATTTTGTACGCCATCCAAACAACTCCATACAAGTCAATCTCTACGCCATAGACGGCTCTCTCACGGATGGTGTGGTGGAGATCGTCGATGAATTGCTCGACGCGATCTGTCTCATCCATCTTATCCTTACTCTAGCACTCCAGCTGGATGAAGCGAGCATGGTACTTCGCCATTGTCAAGTTGCCTTGGCGCAATTCCTTGAATTCCTTGGACTTCTCTTTCCTTTGATAGGATGGGGCGTACTGAGATTCAAATAGTTCTTTGAAACTTTCCCATGAAATAATCCTCTGGTTCAGAAACCTAGTAGCACGTGCCACCTCTCCCAGTCGCTGGCCCGATCGGTGAGCATGTGAATGGCATAACGAACATTGCTGTCTTCGTCACATTTGTCGGCATCGAACAACTGCTCCATCCGAGTAAGCCACCGGACTGCCTCTTCATAATTCATTGTCCCTCTAAAGTAAGGCAGGTGCAATTTCAAGAACTCCTGAATCATATCCTCCCAGTGAGGAGCCATTAGTGGTGCTGGAGAGAGAATTGGCGCTTAGTACATTGGCACTGAGTATGCCGGCTGCTGTGATGGTGGCTGGGGCTCCTGTGGCAGCACAGGAGGTAGTGCTTGTTGTAAGTCCTCCCCTACTTGACTCCCAAGGGAGAAGTCAGGTCCCTTAGTCATAGTGTCCGGGGTGGCCATCACACGGTCATCACCCTGTCCGCGCCCACGGCCTCTACTGCGTTGGGCCATTGAGCGTGTCATGGGAGTCATCTATGATACAGAATAATTCATTTCAATAAAACAATCATAACATTGGAAAGCAAAGATGACTTACTTTACTTGTGGTGGCATAGCGTGGCGGCGGCTCGGGTGGTTGCATATGGACCATACTTAGACTTTAACTTCTATAATTAGGATGTCAAAAGAGTCCTAATGTTAGACTCTATTACCAAATAAATGTAGCATCCTGAAACTCGGCCTCGCTATGTGACGTGACTCCTCCTGCTTGCTACTTTGACTCTTTACCTCTTTCTTTCTTTCTTTGACTCTTTTGTTGATCCGAATGGTCAACACAAAGGAGAATGCAAAATGGAAGACTAAATGAATAAAGTAATACAACATATAAAGGAAAAATGTGGAAGCTAATGGACAAAATACTTCAACATATAAGGGAACATGCGGAAGCTTATATATATAAAAAGTACTGCAACTAGCCTTCGTAGGAGGCAATAATGTAGGAGCCATGTACATCCAAAAGGTGACCAAAATACATCCCAAAAAGGTGATTTAATATGAAAGATAGTCTCATTACTAATCATGGTGTGGAAGCCAAAAAGGTGTACCTTATCCGCCCAAAAAGATGGTGACTCACAAGTGCAACGCTAGACTAGATATAAAAGTGACTCCGGTCCATAAGGACTCCATAGGTCCCATTTCCAAAGATGCACCAATAGATACAACGAAAAAGTAAATAACTCCTACTACGCTCGACTAGGACCATATGCAACAGCAAAGCCCGACGAGACCTCCGCACACGCATCACCACTTCACGAATAACGATCACGCACCTGTGGAGATCACACAGGGAGCAAGCTCAATCGTTAGCATAAAGCTAAGTGTGGGTTCATATAAATCATAAATCAGCTCTATCATAATATAGCATGATAAAGAAGTGTAATCAATATGAGAGAAAGATCAAGTCATCATGGATCGGTTTCATCAATCATGGCATAAATGGAGATCATAACATCAATATCATAGAAGAAATCAGATCACAAGAGAAAACATGTTTTCATATCCATTTCTTTTCTTCAATCGTTCTTTTACGTATTCATCGTCATGCTTATCTTTCATACATTCATATTTTCATTCTTTCATCCGTTCATTTCTTTCATTCTTGAGAAGAACTTTTCATTTTTGAAGGGAATGCCATTGCATGCACTGTGAGATACGACTACCTAGACATCATGGGTCAGTGGGTGATCAATGCCACGACAAACTCCGTCGGGTTGGATGACCTCGCCCTCGACGAAAACATCCGTATGGGAGAAACTCCTGACTAGATAGAGCAAATGGCAACCCATGAGGAAGGGCGAGACTTGAACATCTTCCCTCATCATACATGGGCCTGTCTTTCGATCCGTAGACCAGTCAAGGCGTAGAGAAACTATCTTCTTATATTCGTTTTCATTTACTTAAGAATCAGGTGGATGGAAGTTCTCTTAAATTAGGTCAAGATGAAAGGCCTTCCCTTCCGGTCCACATGACGGATGCCCGACGGTTACGGGTCACTTGTCGAAATCATATTGGTCGACCGAAGGGGTGCGGTCGTCGTTTCTTATCATTCTTAATCATCATGTCATCGTCCATAATCATTCCTCATCAAGTTCATAAGGGTCATAATCACTCGTTGGAAAAGTTTGAGAGGAATTGTTATCATTCTTGACGTAAAGATCATAATCATATTTCGTTCATTTTTTCGATGAGAGATCAATAATCATATTCATGTGAGAAGCATAGGGTTCATGCAGAAATTGTAGATCAAAATAAATATGTTTAACATGATAATGATTCAGAAAGTTGCTTATTTAATTTGAAGTCGAAAATTGTAAATGCCAAAATATGGGCCCAAACTCGGGTCGGGCAGAGGTAACCCGAGCCGAGTCCGGCCCGGATCGGGCTTGGTCAATCAGGGAACCCCGAGAAGAACCCGGGGAGGGTCTAGGTCATACCCTGGCTGGGTGTGGGTCATACCTGGGCTGGATTTGGATCGACGATCGGGTCGAGAGGGTCGTCTCTCCCAATCCTCTTCTCCGCGCGAGCCCGGAACGAGTTGTGGGTGACCTGGTCCAGTACTTGGTTCACACTGAGCTCGAGCTTGACATCCATGGCGGACCCGGGCCGTGCTCGACGGAACCCGGTTCGGCCAGACAGGATCTGGGCCGAGTTTTGGTGAACCTGGGCTAGGTTCTGTCTTGTCGTAAATAGATTTGGGTTTTCATTTCCTCCGGCGATAGCCGGCGCTTTACGACTAAGTTATTAACATTACAAGCATGAATCTACAAAGCATTTGAAGTCTATACTAGCAAGTATCATACTAATTATGCATCCTACGACAAAAGATTTCGATAAGAAGTTCATACGGTTCCATCATTAGTTCGTAGATGGATTCATTCTGGTAAAATGCACATTTGTTCGTTCATAGAAGAAAGGTCGTCATGTAATCATTCTAAGGAGCATTATACATTCATCTTCGAGGGTTCTGTTCGTGGATTTAAATCAGGCATGCTTGGTTCATTGAGAGAGACAATCTATGAGGAAGATTCTGAACATACACACATCTTTAAGCCTAAACTGTTGGGGTTCGTCCTAATGTTGTTCGTGCCTTGCTCCCCTTCTCATGTCGTCCGTGCCAGAGATGGTCGTCGACGCCCGTCCTTGCTCGCTGCTTTTCGTTTGCCGGAGAGGGGAAAGCAAACAAGTGAGGCGCGATGTCGGAACGACAAGAACAAAGGGGAAACATGGTAGAGGAGAAAGAGGACAGACCCTCAATGCATTGGTGTCCCTCTCCACGTCCTACGTTGCCCTCGCCAGAGACGATCGTCGGCGTCATCTGCTTTGTTTTTATCGTCTGCGTGCCAGAGAAAGAAGAAACGAGTGAGAGGGAGAAGTTTGGTTCAGAAGAACGAAGAAGCATAGGGGAAGAAGGAGGGGGTCGGGCGTCTCTTATAGAAGAAGGGTCGATCGTTGCCTTCTGCTCTTGGTGGTGGAGGAAATTCGATGGCCGGATCTTTAGCAGGTGGCAGAACTCGGCCATTGGGGAGCTAGGAGAGAGAAAGAAAGAGAGAGAGAATGAAGACAAATAAGAAGAATAGAAAGGGAAGGGGACATTCAGAAGCAGACAAAATGTTGAAGAGAAAGAGTCTCGGCCAATCTTTTTTCATTCCCTTTTTTTTGTCGTGTTACAAATATCACAACTCCTTTTATTGGTAATTAATATCATATCATTGTCGATCAAGATTATATAAAATTTTGTATCTATAAATGAGCTAACAAACACAGGAAATATGTGCGGGAAAAGTTCACTCCGCCAATAATATTTGTACATTTTAAATTCATACGAGTTAAAAATTCAAATGGAACAATATGGATCGATAGTGAAAAGTGTTACATTTAAATTTGTATCGTGACTAATCATGCGAATTAATTTAGCAAGTGGATGGATACTTGTTTGAAGACCGAGTTCAATCTCGAAAGCCGATGGAAATCATTAATTTGCATCTCATTTTGTTGATGAAATTTTTGAGTAGGTGAATGTATAGCGGGAAGTAAAAAGAAAAGAAGATGTCTCATATTTAATTTTTGTTAGTAATTATATGAATGTGTGTATATTGCATTAGTTATTTCTAAGTTTTTTAATGAAAAGAAAAATAAGTGAATAAAAGACAATTTATTAAGTCCGGCAAGCAATTTGTGGTTGTCAAGTCAAGCAATTTGTGGTTACCCGGCAAGCAATTTGTGCTGGTCAAGTCAAATGTCATAACTGGGTCTTGTGACGTAGAAAGTGGCAAGGTGGCTACAATTTTGTATATACATCTATTGAAACGGAAGATAAATTTAAAAGGTGGACAAATGGATAAGAACACTGTATCCAAAACCTAAATAACTAATAATAGTAATGGTTTTCTCAAATCAATGGTGGTTCTTTTTCCTATGCAATAAATCATTAACTTGTAATATAAAGAATTACTATCATAATTGTTCAAGTTATAATTACAATCAATAAATATTTGCAGCTAGCAGGAAAAAAAGTTGAATACAACTTTTAAAAAAGTGTCTTCAAAGAAACAGAAAATAGGCTACAACTAATAAATAAATGAAAACAAAATTTAATTAATGGAAAAAAGCAAAAAAAACCCATAATTTTAATTAATAAATATAATCCATATTTTTAATTATTCAATAATTTTCTAACCTTTTAGTTAATGAATGAGAAATGGAAATGAAACCCATGTAAGCCCGTAATTTAAATTCATCCAATTAATAAGGGTGAAAGTAGTTCAAGTTGGATCGGATTTTCGATAAAAAAAATCGTTCCTTATTTTTCGGATCAGCTTTTTAAATTAAAAAATCATCCTAAAATTATTTTTAAAAATAAAAATAACCCTCTAGAGAGTTGATTTTCTCGGACCTCTACTTTTATATAATTATATTTTAAAAAATATATATTAAATTAAAGTTATCATAAAAACTATTTATTTCTATATTATATACGAAACACACTACTAATATATAAAAGTTGCCTAAATAAAGTTCGATAATGTGATAGAAAAGTATGTATAAAAAAAATATTATATCTATAATAAAAAATTGGATAACTTATGAATTAATTTAATAAATAAAAAAATTATAAATAAAAATGGGTTCCACGGGCCCCTACAATTTTTCTCGGATGGGGTTCTAATTTTAGTTGATGGTTTTTAATTTATAAAAAACCATCCTAAATAATATTTGAGCTCCTAAATTTTATTTTTTTCGGGTCGGATAGATTTTTCGGATTTGTCGAGTTTTTTTACACCCCTACCAATTAGTGCCAAAGTATAAAAGAAAAGTGAAGCTCTAGAATCCCTTCCTCATAAGTCATCATAATGTTCCAAGTGCTGCCCTAAGGAGCTCCTCACCATTGCACTGTAGTAAGGGGAAGAAGAAGGTGACATGGAGCAAGAAGAAGGAGAATACATTATTTGAGAAATAAGAGAAGAAGGATGAGAGTAAAAAAGAGAGTTTAACTCTAACCTTATTAAGATATGTTGGAAAACAAGTCCGAGCTCCTTTGATGTTCGTCGGAGGGAAGTTGTTGAAAGAGAAGAAGAAAGAAAACAAAAAATTGCAGAGGATGAGAGAAGAACAGCGGGAGCAAGTGGAAGGAGAAAATAGTTAAAATTGTATATTCAATTTCATCCGTCTAGTAACTACAGCAGATGATGGTCAAGTCCTCCGCTTCCGTCACAGATCCTCATTTTTTCTTTTCTCATTTTTTTCTTTCATAATTTGGGTATATGGTGCATAATTTAAGGCACATCAACAAATCTCCATCTTGACTTAAATTTTGTAAAACTCTCAAATATAAAATGCTCAATATGCTCTCCTTTGCCGAATGGCCCATGTGGGCCTAGCTTAATCTTTGCAGAATGCCCGCCAAATCCGAACAATAGTCGAACTTGACAACAGGTAAGTTCTTTGTCATCATATCTACTGGATTATCATGGGTGCTAATTTTCTGAATTTGAACATCTTACTTTCAACGATATCATGAAAAAATGATATCTCACATCAATGTGCTTTGTCCTTTCATGATGCATTTGATCTTTAGTAAGATGTACTGCACTCTGACTGTCATAATACATAACAGTAACTTTCTCCTTCATAGTGAGCTCCCCAACTAATTCTCTCAACCAGATAGCTTCCTTTACAGCTTCAGTGATGGCCATGTATTCAGTTTCGGTGGTGGATAATGCTACTGTATTCTGCAAAATAGCTTTTCAACTCACAACATAATTAGTAATAGTAAATACATAATCAATTAGAAACCTTCTTCTATCAAGATCTCCTGTAAAATCTGAATCAACATAGCTAACCAGACCAGCTGAATTTCTATCAAATTTCAAACATACATCAGAAGTACCTCTTAAATACCTCAGTATCCACTTAACAGCTTCCCAGTGCTTCTTTTCTGGATAAGACATATATCTACTAATAACACTGACAGCATGACATATATTTAGACGAGTGCAAATAATTGTATACATAATGCTACAAACTGCACTACAGTAAGAAACTTTTGACATATACCTTTTGTCTTCATCATATTGTGATGAATATGAAGCTGAGTTTAAAGTGTACCGTAGTCAGTGTACTGACAGCTTTAGCATTTTGCATTTCAAAAAGTTCCAAAACTTTTTCAATATACTTCTGCTGAGATAGAAAAAATCTTCCTACGCTTCTATCTCTAGAAATTTCCATTCCCAAAATCTTCTTTGCTGCTTCAAGATCCTTTATCTCAAATTCAAAACTTAACCTATTTTTCAAAATGCTAATTTTATATATGTCTTTCGTTGCAATTAACATATCATTAACATAAAGCGACAAATAGATAAATGAACCATCGGCAAGTTGATTCAAATAAACACAACTATCATATTTGCTTCTAGCAAAACCAATACTCAACACAAATGAATCAAACCTTTCATACTCCTGTCGAGGGGATTGTTTGAGTCCATACAAGGACTTCTTCATATGGAAAACTTGATCTTTTCTACCTTCAACGTGAAAAACCTCTGGCTGCTCCATATATATATATCTTCTTCTAAATCATCATGTAATAATGCAATCTTAACATCTAACTGCTCAAGTTCAAGATTCTGCAAAGCAACAATAGCAAGCAAAGTACGAATAGAAGTATGTTTCACAACTGAAAAGAACACATCATGAAAATCAACACCCTCCACTTGATTGTAACCTTTTATCACTCATTTTACTTTGTACTTTGTCTCTTCATTATTGATTCCTTCTTTCTTCTTGAACACTCATTTGCAGTCAATAATCTTCTTATTCACTTATTATTTTACAAGATTCCAAGTGTCATTCTTCTATAAAAATTCCATCTCCTCCTACATTGCTATTAACCACTTATTACAATATGGACTTCGAATAGCTTCAGAATAAGAGAAAGAATCATATAACTCAATATCTTCGGCAACACTTAATGCATAAGCCACCAGTTCTTCAAATCCGAGCCTTTGAGATGCTTTATTTCTCTCATCGGCTTATCACGAACTAACATGTATTGTTGTTGAACTTGAGATTATGTATGTACTTTAAGAGAAACATAAGTATCATTCTTTTCATTTGAAGAACTTGAAAGTTCTAACTCCACATTCTAAAAAATTTTCTATTTTTTTGTAACGCCAATAATAAACAAATCTTTTCTCGAATGAAGCATCACAGATTCATCAAAAGTAACGTATCTACTGATAATAAATTTCTTGATTTCAGGACACCATAATATATAATCTTTAACACCAGATTTATAACCAAGAAATATGCACTTCCTAACTCTAGATTCAAGCTTTCCATTATTAATATGTGCATATGCAGGACAACCGAAAACTCTTAAATGTGAGTAATTAAGAAAATTACCTTACCACACTTCTTCAGAAATTTTTAACTCTAAGGATCGGTGAGGAGACCGATTCACTAAGTGATATGACAGGTTGACAGCCTCTGCCCAAAACTCATTGCTAAGTTCTGCATTTGACAGCATACATCGAGCTCTCTCTAGTAGAGTTATGTTCATTTTTTCTGCGACTCCATTTGGAGTTCTCACTGTGTGATGCCTTGCAATATCTTCTTTGTCACAAAATTTATTGAACTTAGAATTACAAAATTCTAATCCATTATCAGTCATCGGTCTCTTCACAACTTTTTCAAATTGTGTCTCTAGCAAAGTCTTCCATGACTTGAATGTTTCGAATACATCATCTTTATGCTTTAGAAAATAGACCCAAACTTTTCTAGAGAAGTTATCAATAAATGTCAGTAAATACATAATTCCTCATTTTGAAGGAACCTGAGAAGGGTCCCATAAATCTGAACGGATGTAATCAAGAGTTCCCTTCGTCTTATGGATGGTTGAGCCGAAACTAACTCTCTTCTACTTTTCGAAATACAATGCTCACACAATTCTAATTTTCTAACTTTTGCACTAGGAAGAAGACCTCTATTGCTGAGAATTTGCATGTCATTCTCACTCACATGGCCTAAACGCATATGACATAACTTTGTGCAATATTCCTTCGAGGTAGATGAGACTGCTGCTGAACCTATCACAATGGAACTTTGGAAAACATACAAGCTCCCAATTTTGAGGTCTTTCATCAACACAAGAGCACCACGGAAAATCTTCATTTTATTAGACTCAATAACAACTTTGCAACCATTTGAGTCTAAGACATCAAATGAAATGAGATTCTTCTTCATATCATGAGCATATCTAACTTCAGATAATATTCTAACAATCTCATCATGCATCTTAATCTGGATGGACCCAATACCAATAGTCTTACAGGCAGCATTGTTTCCCATAAGAATGACTCCACCTTCAACAGATTTATACGTTGAGAACCAAACTCGATTGGGACACATGTGGTATGAGAATTAGAATCGAGAATCCATTCACTTGATGATCTAGATTTGTTTGATGTCGTGACTAAAAGAACATCTTCATTCTTACTTTCTACTACACCGGCATCTGCAACAACAGCCTTCTAATTTTCTTTCTCATTGCTCTCATTAATCATTTTATTCTTATTATATAATTTGTAATACTCTGCTTTGATATGACCTGTCTTCTTGCAATAATTGCAGACTTTATCGCTGTTCTTCGACTTGGATGTGGATCTGTCTTGATTTTGATTTCTTGTCTGATGTCTACCTCTTGCAATTAAACCTGAGGCTTGATTTGCTACTGGAACCCAATTCGTTATCCAACTTTTATTTGCTCAGCAGTCTGTCATTAACATCTTCAAACGTGAGTTTGTCCCTACCATATGTTATCGTCTCTTTAAATGTTTTATATGAGGATGGCAAAGGACAAAGAAGTAACAGGGTCTGTCAACCTTCACATTGTTCTTCAAATCATTGATTAGGATGATGAACTCACTGATGTGCGATTTGATCGACGTACTTTCGGCCATACGAAAGGTGTACAACCGCTGCTTCAACACAAGTTGATTCGCAAGGGTTTTCGTCAGATACAGAGTTTTCAACTTCGTCCAAAGACCAACCGTCGTCTTCTCTATGACTTTCTGAAGAACATTTTTCATCAGGCACAACTAGATCGCAGATGTGGCCTTCTCATCGAGATCCTCCCAGGCGGATGCCTCCATGGCATCAGGCTTTTGACCCGATAACGCCTTCTTCAATCCGTTATGAACCGGAATGACATGCATCCGAACCTACCACAAACTGAAATTTGTGTTCCCGTCGAACTTCTCAATGTCGAACTTCATTGTAGTCATCTTCGCAGAAAGAAACTCGGCTCTGATACCAATTTGTTGGGAATAGAACATCGATGATCGATGAACAATTAAAACAATGAAAGAAAAAGAAGATGAACATAGAGATTTAACATAGTAAAACTCTCTTGATCAATATGAACAAGAGAGAAACATCCACGGGCAAAGGAGGCCACACGAAATTCACTATGAGCCAAAAGAGAGAGTATATCATATAAAACCCTAACCCTCATATATAAAAGTCCATACCATGGGGGCTTCTCCCGGCACCCCCACAAGAATCAGTGGCAACCTACGGGTTTGGGCCTAACGGCCCAAGCCCTCCGCTTTCGTCACAGATCCTCTTTTTCCTTTTCTCATTTTTTTTCTTTCATAATTTTGGGTACATGATACATAATTCAAGGCACATCAATATCTATTTATAGGAAAAGGGGCTGATACACGAAGGAGTTAAAATTGATAAATTGGTATTATATGGTATGATTGCTACAAGCTAAAAAACAAGGAGCTTCAGTTTGGTGATGTAGCACACTAGAGATGAAGACGACGACGTGCATGACTTCCAATAGCCCCCCCTTCCCCTCAAGTTGACACCGGAAAGAAACCAAACGATGGCAGAATAATTCGTCGAGCACCTGTAAGAGACGTGCGGCAGTTTGTAACTCAACGACAAGAGAGAAGCTTTAACCTGTAAGATGACACAGTGCAAACTCTGCATCTTCATTAACATTAACTTGAACCCGACTTGTGCGACAGTGGCAGTAGAGTCTAGAGATGCTCAAAACAAGCTACAAGAAAGATGAACAATAGAGGCAATCCTCCGAACACCTACACAGTAATCGGGGAAGTGATGGCAATGGACGTGGTCGGATATGAATAAGACGACCCCCGCTGGAACTTGTCGCAAATAAGATTGTGCAGCAGCTGGGAACGAAAACGCTCTCAGCAGCTGGACACCCAGAAACAAAACACGTCAATCACGATGTCACATGCGCCCCTCAAGCTCACACTTGGAAGAACCCGAACATGCTAGCTTGAACTTGATGACGAAACATGATCCATCGCTGCGGCGACCTAAGGAGCGCTTTGTACACAATCCATCGCCGAAGATGACCAGTGGAATGATTTGAAGGAAATATTCCATCGTAGTTTGAGATTCCAACGAGAAACGAACTTGAACGCCGATTACTACTTGCCAGAGAGCAAACACAAGAGTGGAAGAAAAGGAGAAGAAAAATGGAGGAAACTATGGAAGTGAAGATGAAGAATGAGACCGGATAAATTTTGATCCAACTTGATGCTAGAGGGCAATTGGAGACGACGCTCCACAAGTTTCGACGAGTCGAGCTCGACCGGAGAAAATGCAATAGACTAGAGAAAATGCAATAGATCGGGAAAAGAAAGTGCAGTCAAAGAACTAAATAAAAAATGACAATACAAAAGAGTAAAATAGAAAGGAAAATAAGTGAAGAACATGCTGAATGGACACAGGAAACAAAACGAGTCAAAGCTCATAGAAAGAATCGTTGATCTGCAGGGTTGGAAGAAGAATGCTGAAAGAAGCGATCCAAAGATTCAAAAGAAAAACACAGAGAAAAAATAAAGAATTGAGACAAAATGTTGAGAACAGAGGACAATGATCAGAAACTAGAGTAGCTGGAGGATAAAAAACGAAAGCGATGACCAGAGAGGAAGAATCGACTTCACCAAGAATTCAAGGTTGATGCCGATTATTCACCGATCGCGTTGAGGACATGCAGATCTTGATCGCTGGGACTAATTGGTGCCATGTAAACTGATGGACTCATCTGGCAGTGCTGAGCTTGAAGATGACTACAACTTTCGACAGGTTGCGACAATATGCAATGACAGGAAAGAAGCTCACGCGGATCACAGTCCCTTGCTCTGATACCATGTTGAAAAATGAGTTTAAGATCCTTTGATCTTCGTTGGAGGGAAGTTGTCGAAAGAGGAGAAGAAAGAAAGTGAAAAAGAGGACATTGATGCGGTTTTTCTATAGAATAGAAAATACGGCAAGTGTACCGATCGCACAAGTAGTAAAAAGACATCAATTCCACGATGACTTTTATCTCTTTTTCTTATTAGATGAGAAATTTTTAATAGAAATGGATTGTAAAAATAATTAGAGAGAAACAAGAAGCAGACCCAAGAATGGGGAAATATCAAATAGGAGAAATGTTGATTTTACTGAGCATTCCTCCAATGTTATTTAAATTAAATAGGAAAATCATATCTGATGAAAATAATTGAAATATAAATTAGGATTCTAACCAGATGTCCTATATGTTTTATCAATTAAATATTTGAAGAAAGTTTAACCAAATTATTTTCTAAATATTTATGGGTAAGACATTAAATAATTCAATTCATCTCAAAGACTCCTCAACCAAGTAAGTCTTATTCACACCCCTCTAAATCTCACTGAGTAGATAGGGGAGAGATATGAGATGTTTAAAAAGGAATTAGATTCACAAGAAACACAACATTCATATTCAGATAAAAAATCTTTCCTTGAAATAAGAGTGACATTCAACAAAGTAAAACCAACAAAGAAGGACTACTCCAATGCTGGAGAGTTAAACACCATTATGCAAAAATTAGAGTACAAAATATTAGCAATAAAATAGAACTCTAAAATGTGACTCTAAACAAAATAGCCACAAGACTCTCCTTTGAAGAGTGGATGATTTTCCTATAGATCTGATGCCTCTATAGGTTGGAAAAGGGTATTTTTATAATCGCCGGCCACCAAAAATCCGCATCTCAAAACGGACCGTGTCATTATGACACGGGCCATGTTAAATAATACCGTGATTACATGGCGCACCTAATTCTCCGATATAACTAACACGGATCATGCCATTAATGACACGGATGACACGGGCCATGTTGTCTTCTGAAATCGCGAGGGAATCTTCACGTTATTATCGGACATGGCCCGTGTTGATAGGAAATGATCCGTTTTGATCAGTGCGTGGCAAAATTTTTCGGGCCGCGCTGGAGCTGATGCGACTTGGATAAACATGGCTCGTGTCATATGAACATGGGACGTTTTCTTCTCCTACAAAGTACATCCAGTGAAAAATCACATAATTTAAAGGAAAATAATATTTTCAAAAAATATTAGAAAATTGATGCATGCTCATTTAATTTTAACTTATTAAAGTGCAAGATAATATGTAGAATTGAGCATGTATCAAACATCAGGAGCAAGAGGAAGGAGAAAGCAGCTAAAATTGTATATTCAATTTCATTAGTCAAGTAACTACAATAGACGCCTATTGATACATGAAGGAGTTAAAACCAATAAATTGGTATTACATGGTATGACTGCTACAAGCTACAAAATAAGGAGCTTCAGTTCGGCGATGCAACACACCAGATATGAAGATGACGACTTGCATGACTTCCTACATCCAACAAGATATGTTAGATGAGATCCATCCTAATATATGCCTCAATATTTGAATTATTTGATTGGCTTGCTTCTTACATATAAAATTAGAGATTCTCTATATTTGAAATTAAATATTTCTTCTGTTGATAAGAAAGGGTGTTCTATTCCGTATTGTTATGATTGATTGCATTTTTAAATCATATTAATTTGATTTGCTAGACTCCATAATTCTTTAAATATATAGTATGTCATGTGTAATTTTTTATGACAATATGACAAAGAGATTGATTGCATTGATCTGAGATGAATTGGAAACTTAAATAGAACATTAATGAATCTAGTTAGTTTCTACTACATTCCATAATGCCCACTATGACAATTGTGAGATATGTTACGGTTGGGATAGTCGCGCTATGATCGTAGCACACAATTTTCGAGATTATGGAGACGGGAACCAAGATCATAGAGATGGTATATAGGGTCATAGCGCATAAGCTGCAAATGTAGCGATGTGGACAAAAATCACATCCTTTGGTTAATTTCCTATAATCGAACTATAATGCACATGAACCCGACCTTGATGGGATAGATGCCAATCGTAATGGATCTAATAGGCTTATTAATTTATTCTTTATACATTGAATTATTTGTTAATTGGTCTTCAATTATATCAATGTTTATGATTATTTTAACAATTGTGTTACATTGCTCTGAACTATGAGCAATTTCATGGGCAAATGTATTGAATGCTTGAATGTATTATTTATTGTTAAATAACTAAAACAATCATATAATTGGATATGTATTATGCTTCATCAAATGAAGTCAAGTCCTCACAATGTTGATGTTGAACTTTAAGGAGGTTGAATGGTCGCTAATGGTGGTGTTGTGTCTCATAAGGGCTAAGTCATTTCCATTCATGGTGTTGAGCCTCCTATAAACTAAGTTCTCATTATAATATCGAGTTTTAAAAAGAATACTAAAAGGATGATCTTATGGTCATTTTATGATTTTTATTTGACAATCAAACCACATAATAAGTTATCTTATAAAAGATAAAAAAATGAAGATGGTGAAAAACTAACATACGACATGATAAAGATATAATGAATGATCTAAATGATGTGCACCCCTTTGAAATGGACGCTCACACCTTAGTTGCTGACCGTTGAATGATGGATTGATGCCTTATGCTAATAGGCACGATTCGACACCCGGTACAAAGGCTGATTCGACAGTTGATGATAGCGGTTCAGCACTCGACTTGCGCGCCCAATTCACCGCCGATCGGTCACCTTCCACTGCTCGTGATAGAAGCAAGGTGAAGGTCGATGGTCGAGGGTGAACAATGCGAGGGAGATGGTTGATGGTTGAGGGTGGCAATGCCGAGCGAATTCGAGGCTGGTGATGATGAGGTCGAGGGTCAACGGCAAGCGGCAAGGTCAAGGGTGACAATGAGTGGATGAGTTCAAGGTCTATGGAGAGCACCAGGTTGAAATAGATTTTTGTCCTACACGCATGTGCCCTACAATTTGTGACCTAGACATCAACGAGGATGTTTGCAAGGCTAGGGTGAGGACAGGAGGTCGTCGTCCTCATAGTTCCTCATCGTTGATGCCCATGGGAGCAACGAGGGCACAAGACCTTGGACACGGTGAGGACATTCCTCACCATTGCAACAGGGTCGTGGACCTCCACAGTTGTCGCTTGTCACTCGTCAGATGTCCCACATACGAAGCGCCCGACCCCCTATTTTTTTCTTTTTGTCCCACACGAGCTACGCGTGAACCGCGCTTCCGATCGCATCCATTGAATCTAGATCGAATGATTTCCGATCTAAGTGAGAGCGTCCACCCCTTTGAAAGTGTCCACCCCATTTTCAAAGGGGTAGACGCCCATTAAATTTAAATATGAATATGTGAATTGTCATGCATCATTAAAGAAAGTATGCCTCATGCCATATGATGTTTTATGCTTTAAAAATTAAAGATAAGCAAGATAAACTTATATAAAAAATAATATTTTCATATGAAATTTAAAGTCTTATCCTGACATGAATTATTACATCACATAACATATAGTATGTTTAAAAAAGCCCATTGTGTGTTCGATTGCTTAATATGCCTATGATGTAATTGTATATCATGTCATGTCATGGAGAAATCATACCATGCCTAATGATGGATTCTTTTATGTAACTCATGATAACTTTATGGATTTTTGTAGTTGAAAAAAAGTTTAGGTTTGATGATGAATTTTCTCATAACGTAATATTGCACATGTCATAATTCAGCTATATTTGTTGCTAAAGTCATGTTATCTTTTTTTTTTCTATTGCGTCTTTGAACTTTTACTTTGAGTTTGGATCGTGCATGGCTTATGGATTTTTAAGTTGTAAAATTTAAGAAAAAGTATTTGTGTTTGCATATTATGTTGAACATTTTATTGAGTCATTATGTTATATCCTACGTCTAGATGTTGTTGTCCTGGGATTATGATTTATTTAACTTTTTCTCTGTAATATTGTATTTAATTGCCCATTTGATTATGTTTTCCTTGCAACTACATATATTATTTTGTTCATATGGAATGTCTAAGTCAAAATCAAAATATAACACACGTGAGTTTGATTCAAGAAATAGGACATGATTTTGGAGGCTCACAAAAATTATGAATGGTACGTAGTTTGGGTAATTTCAATTATAATTATAAAAAAAGATGAATAGGTAGAACATTCTACATAGATGATTTTTTATGGGCATAATGGGCGTCCACCTAAGTCGTCCTCCTAGTCTTTGCGAATAGTCGGATGGGGATCCTGCGTCGATGGGGAAAAGACGCAGAGCAAAGCGGGTTCACTGTGTGGTTCACATTGTGCAACATTTGCCTCCCGCCAGTTCACCCATGAGATGTCCTCTCTCACGAACTCATCTCCCCTGCCCCCTTGCCCTAGCGAAGTTGCCTCCTCCTCGTCGTTGGAACGAAGTGGTGTCCCATGGCCATTCGATAGGGCTCCATTGTCGTCTCCTACTATAACGAGAGTGCTCGTAACCCAATAATTGACGAGAAAGGTGATACAATGTTGGTCGTTGAAGCTCCATCACCAGTTTGTGGATCCGACGTCATCAACCGTAGCGAGTATGAGCCCCTATCCTGCCTCCTCCATGACTTCTTCTCGAACGTTGATGATTCAGCCGACTCAGATCTGAGCGTTAATGTGGCAGTCGACTTCTCCAATAATGACGACAAATGTGACGAATTGGAGCGTATGGTATAAGAGATCATAGAGCTTCACAACACGTGCGAGGGAGATGGCAACTTCTACCACCTTCGCCTCATCGCTATCGTTGGCGCAATCGCAGCAGCAGCCACCGCCAAGTTCGTTCAGCCGCGTGCGAGGAGATGACTCACTAGGGAAGATCAATGGGGAGACGACCTCGCGACGGTCCTACCACCTCAATCAGTGATGATGACGAGATGTTCCGGTGATGATAGGGAGATGAGTTTGTAAATCACACACTAGGAGCTAGCTAGCTGCGCTAGGGCAGAGCGATGGGGAGATGTGAACCGGAATGAAGTGCTCAAAGGAACCAGTGTCGCAAATTGCACTTTCTCCATCCGTCGTCGATTCTACATATTGTTGGATCTAAGTTTTAATGACATATTAAATTATATTTTAATGATATAAATCTCGAATGATTAAAGACAAAATGTTAAAAAGTTTAAAGAAAAAGAGATAACTTTATGCACTACATTTTGATTAAATAATTGTCACTGATCTCATTGGTTTTGAATAAATATGATTGTAGAGAATTCTGTTAGCTTTCCATAGACTCCAAGATCATCTAATTTGGATAGCCGTGCAAAAAATTATGATTAAAATAGTGCAGGTCGGTCAACCTGCCGGTCGAGGCAAAGAAGGCCGGTCGAGATAGTCCGGTCGACCGATATGAGAAATCGGTCGATCGATCAAGGCATAAGCTGCTCAAATGAAAAGTGTGATACTGTACCGATCAACAGACCGGTCGATGCAGTGGCCAACCGGTCAGCTCAACGGCTACAAATCAAAACTGCGAAACTGTATCGGTCGAGACACCGATCGACGGATCGATCGACCGATCAAGCGCAAAAATTGAAAAAAGCGCACAACGGTCACATAGACCGATCGACCGGTCCAGAAGTGCGGTCGATCGACCTCCGAGTCAAATGAACAGTAACGGTCAAATTTGAAGGAAAAATTTGTGGAATGATTTCTGAACGAATTTTCTACACATTGAAGGCTATAAAAGGAGTGCCAAAGCCAGAGGCAAATGCACTCATTCACTTATTGAAGAAAAGCTTCAAATTGTCAAAGAGAGATCATTTCTTGAAGTTTTCATTTTATAGCTTTCTCATTCTTTCTCTCTTCTTCTCTTGTGAGCTTAGTTTTATAAAAGAGTGAACCACTTTTGTTCAGAAAAATTAGAGAGAGTTCTTATGTAAAAGAGGTTCTAAATCTTACCTCTTGAGCGAGAGAAATAGATTAGCTTTCTAGGAGGAGAGGTTGCCATGTCTCTCGAAGCGGAGAAAATGCGGTGGTGTAAAGGGCTTTCTTTCTTGCCTCATTTGGAACAAAGGAAGTGCTAGTAGAATCTCCGACGGTCTCGAGGTTGAGAAGTCGAAGCAAGGCCAAGGTGTGGCCGAACCTCGTCAACAACCGCCGTATCTTTGTGTTTGATTTTCTCTCTCTCCCCCGTTCATATTATGTTTATAATCTTAATTGCAAAGGTTTTAAGAATCAATTTTGTGCTTCCGTTACGAATTTTATGAAATCAATATTTTTGGTTAAACATCAATTCACCACCACCCCCCTCTCTTGATGCCTTTTGGAATCCTACACATATGACAGACGATATAATTGGAGGACGATCCTACCACTGTAATTTGGGTAGACACACATTATACTCTTTTACAATTATAATTATAAAAATGATATGTTAATTATTTTAGTACTTAGATAATGAACTCACAATTAAAATTATTTGATTATTCGATATGATATTTTTAAATATATAATTATCGACAAGATATTTTTCTCCTCGTTATAATAAATAATAAATATTTATATTAAGATAAAGTGGTGTGCTCTCATCTTTATTTAATTTATTATTATTATTATTATTCATATTTTTTTCAAGTTTAGATTCACGTTTAGATTATTAATAATTGATTAAATTTACTATTTAAAAAGAAGTAAAATAATAAAATTTGTTTAAATTAATATGTTTAAAATGGAACTTAAAAGCTTTTTTGTAATAACTCCTTTTTATATAAAAATCGGCTTCGTCATGGCTTTTGAGGTTGACATAAAGCCAATGGCGGAGGTGATCTTTCTTTCCCTTTTATTTTTTTTTGGTTGTCCCCCGGCGGCTAATTATTAGCTTTGAGTTTTGAGTTGATCATTTTATCTTCATGACGTGGATGTGTTGTGGCGTCTAGGAAGAAACAAACAAAAGAAGCCGATAAATTCGTTGACGCGATTTGATTCATATCTCGCTTTTTTTTTTGATATTTTATTTGCTTTCTCCCAATTCTTCAGTGCGATTACATAATAAGAAAATGAATATTATTGATAAATAAAGAAAAAAATGAAGGGGGAAAATTACTTGAAATAAGGTCCTGTTCAGTTTTAGAAAATATTTTTCTTTTATTTTCCCATTTAGAAAGAAAATATTTTCTATTAATAATGTTTTCATGCACATTTGATATGGACGGGAAAAGATAAGGTTTAAATTTTTAATTAAATCACTAACTTCAGACTACAGCCTTCTGGACTTTTCTATTTGAAATTTAAATCAGCTAATTATTTTTCATCGTAAACAGATTTATTTTTTCATCTATACTACATATTCTTTATCATTTTATGAAATATATTTGTGTTCTGAAAGAATTTTCTAAATTGCTTAAAAAACGAAAAATGGCAACAGAAAAATACTCCCCTTTAATACTTTTTCCCTAATTCATGTACAAAAAAAAATAGGAAATAGTTTTTTTAATCAGTGCGCGAGAATTCATTTTTTCATAATTTAATTCGAACTTTTTATCCACTTCAAACAAAACGGCGAAAGCGACAATATGTACCAAATTCTTTGATCTACGCGCCGAGTTCTGCCGCCGATTCCGTACCAAATTACTGCTACGACAAGATGCATCGGTTTAGTCCTCTGAGGCGCGTCGCCTGCCTTCTCCAGACTCGCCGGAGCTGCAAAGAGGGGGCTTTCTTCTCCACTTCTCTCCTCTTTGATGACACCCAGAAGCAGGTCAAAGTTCAATTTTATCACAGTTTTCTTATGTCCAGTCAATCGTGGGGTAGAGAGATTACAATGGGGTAATCTAACCATCGAGTTATCGCCTTTTTGTAATAGAGGATTGCAATATAACAGAAAGAATGAATCATAGGAGACATACAAAGTTTGAATCAAGCATCAAAGTGGAAACTGTGGTTCGGTAGAATGATTTAATCGATTTGATTGCATATTTTTTTCTGGTTAATAAAGTGCAATAAGTGGTCTGTAACATCAATTCTCTGGCTACTTCAGCTTGTCAATTGTACTGTTCATGGACTTGCCATTTGTCACAGTTTTTTTCTTGAACCAAGGATTTATGTTCTTTTGTGTGTCAGAAACTTTATTTATTGGTCTTATTTAACTATCTCGATTAGATTGTTTCCTTAACATGATATAAGATCTTGCCTCGGGTTTCTAGAGTTAAATTTATTTCCGAACTCAAACACCTGAACTTTGAAGATCATTTAGTTGCAAAGTTTTGATTCAAGTTCTACTATCAATACTCTCTTTTATGGTTGATTTCACTTTATGACACATTTGTAGTTTAAAGAGAGCGTACACCAATTTGCACAAGAAAACATCGCTCCACATGCTGCAAAGATCGATTTGGAAAACCGATTTCCCAAGGCACGTATCAGTTTTTTTTAATCTTCAGAGTGAGGAAAGATAACAGTCATTGATAGCTGATCATTCTGTAAACTGTTGCATTGCAGGATGTCAACTTGTGGAAACTCATGGGAGACTTCAACCTGCATGGTATCACTGCACCAGGTACAAGAATATTATGTGGTCCCATACAGACGTCTGTTAGCAAACTGTTTTTGCATTATATTCTTTATTTTAACTGTCCTATTTACTTGTTAAAGTGATGAATAGACTTCGACTTGTTAACAGTTAGACTAGCATGTTGAGTATTAAAGGATTCTGCATATCACTAACAAGCCACTAAAATTATGTGGGTCAAAACGGCGCTTGTTTAAATTCAACTATCCTTTGAAATGTTAGATAATCAGATAAATCAGCAGAATATTCGGTAATTACATGTTGGGCAGTAGATTTTTTTCAATATTCAAGTAGATTACTGAATGTTTCAGTTTACAAAACCCTAGGATGTTTATTTAATTTTCTTGCACAATTTCTGTCTCCCACTCGTGTCATTATGTCTCTGTGTGGTTTTTTCTGTTCCAAGTCTCTGAAGTGGTTCATGTTGCTTTTAGCAACTCTTAGTTCTTCACAGCAATCTCTTGAATATAAAATGATGTTTTACAGAGGAATATGGAGGACTTGGTCTTGGTTACATGTACCACTGTATAGCAATGGAGGAAATTAGTCGTGCTTCTGGATCTGTTGGGGTTTCTTATGGCGTCCATTCCAATGTTTGCATCAGCCAATTGGTAAAAAGAAACCCTTATGCGAAATCCTGCATTTATTCTGTACACATAATCAAATGCAAAGTTTCTGTAGGTGAGGCATGGGACATCTGCCCAGAAGAAGAAGTATTTGCCAAAGGTCATACCTCTCAATTATTGTACAGGTTCAGGTTAACTTTGGACAAATAATTATAGTTCATCACTTCTTGAGTTAGCGGGTGGGGTGGGGTGGGGTGGGGTGGGGTGGGGGGTGACATTCATCTTTTTGTTACTTGTGGTTCTATGTTCTGATTTTCCTTTTATGCTTTTTATGCACAGCTAATTAGGGGGGAGCATGTAGGCGCATTAGCAATGAGTGAACCTAATGGTAATGAAATTGAGTTGATGCCTTTTATCTGTTTTTATTGAATATGTACACAGGTAGACACTCTTGATACAACCCATTTATAATTTCGCCCCTCCCTTTTTATCCTATTTTCTACACTGCAGCTGGTTCAGATGTTGTCAGTATGAAATGCAAAGCCGATCGTGTTGATGGTGGCTATGTCATTAATGGGAACAAAATGTGGTGTACAAATGGCCCAGTTGCTGATACACTGGTTCTGTCTTGAACTCATTTTATTTGTTTAATTACTAATATTATTATAATCCTTTTAATCATATGTTATTTTTTAAGATAATTTCTGTAGAAGAAAATATTGTTTTCCATATTTCTTTTGATAACAATGTGTCTTCATATATAGAAGACTACATGGAAATATCAAAAATAGAAATTCACTACAAAAGGAAAGTAATTGCTGGTTGTTGCACAAGAATCATTGTTGATATGGAGAAATTGTTGGCCTCAATTATCTCCAACAATTTCTCTTATCATTTCAAATATTTATTGACCTAAATATTTATTTTCAGAATCTTTATCTGATTTGGAGAATCTTCAACACTCCCTCTCAAGCTGGAGCATAGATATCAATCATGCCTAGCTTGTCACATAAATAGTTGTGGCGTTTATTAGGTAACTCTTTCGTGAAAATATCAGCCAACTGCAGTTCAGAAGAGATGTAGGGAGTAGCAATAATCCCTTTAGTAACAACATCACGTATGAAGTGGCAATCAATCTCAATGTGCTTCGTCCTCTCATGAAATACAGGACTGGATGCTATATATGTTGCAGAGTTATTGTCACAATACATTGGAATTGGAAGTGCAATAGGAAAACCCAAATCAGCAAGTAACAAAGTAATCCATATCACTTCACAAGCAGTATGCGCCATGGCTCAGTATTCAACTTCAACACTTGATCGAGAAACAACTGATTGGTGTGCCACATGACTAAATTGCCTCCCAAGAAAGTAGCAAAACTTGTAGTGGAATGTCTATCTTCAATAGAACTAGCATAGTCAACGTCCGAGTAAGTCGAAAAGTCCAAATGGCCATTATTCCCAAGCTGGCAAGCTTCATAATTTATTTGAAGATTATTAGGAAGTTTGGGAAACATTTCAGAACAGAGGAAGAAGGATGACCCAAACGACGATGCCATAGGATAGGATCAACGGAAATGGAGGCAGCACCAGCAAACAAAGCAAGAATATCCAAGTAGTAAAGTTTATTCTTCTCATATCCCCCACCAATCACTTGCATCGTCTGGATTTCCTGAAATAACAATGATGTTCATAAAAAATAGCCTTGCATTTCAATTTCTTACATAGCTTGCTAATAGATAATAAGTTTAAAGGAAACTCAGGAGCACAATAAACATTTGTAAGCTTGAGTTTAGAAGAAAACTCAATAGTTCCAACCAACGTAATTGGAGAAAAACTTCCATTAGCCAGGCGAACAGATCTAATTGTATTAGTTGGGACAGAATGTGATAGAGTAGTACCATTCCCAGTGAGGTGATCAGAAGCACCAGAATCAATCACCCATGTTTCGTAAGCACTAATAGACGCCAAGTGGGCAGTACTACCCAATCCAGCAGCTGTAGAATCAGTAGTGGTAGAAGGTCGGAGTATGCTCATCAAACGAGTATTATCCTCCTGAGATAGCTGAAAGGGAGATGATGAGTTCTGATGACCAGGGGCTTATGCAGCATGATAATAAGAGGATGCTTGATTAGCCCAAGCAGGCTTCCCAAAGTTTTCCCAGCATCTGTCAGAAGAGTGATTTGTGCGCTTACAATGCACACAGAGCTGTGAGGGACAAGTACAACCATGTCCTTGTCCACGACGTGAACCATTACCAGGTACAGTTGAACCACGACCAACAACAAGAGCAGTGGTGTCTGCAAAAATCATAGTAGGCTGAGTATTGGACTCAACCTTTTGAAGACGATTGTATACAATTTCTAAGTTAGGGATGACATTAGAGGATAACATATGATCTTTGACAGCTTGGAATCGAGAACTAAGTCCATCAAGAAATCGATAGGTTTGCCACTTTACCCTATGATTATTTTGCTTCTCGCAACATGATGGATAAAAAATGGATAGTTCTTCAAATAATGATTCCATAAGAGTGTAGTACTCTACTAAAGACATCACCTTGGTTAATCGACCAGATGCGACGATAAATACCAACAAGTTTGGCATCACTAGATTCCTATGAATATTTCTTCTCAAGACTCTTCCATAAGGTTGGCAGATATTCGTTGCTCAATGCTATTCATCAACCATAAGGTAATTGTCTTGTTCCCACTTCTCAAATCCTTCATCAGTGGGTTTCAAAATGCCCCTGTAATGATATATAACTTCTTCTGTCCACCAAGAAAGAATCGAAAAGCTTGGGACCAAAGTGTATAATTCGGGGTACCATTGAGTTTTATGGTAGTACCCTGAACAACATGAAAAAAGGGGGTAGGAGACTTGGCTTCCGCGACAGAAAGAATGCCAAAAGAAATGAGAGAAGAATCCATTGGGATAAAGAAAAATATAAGAAACTACTACAAGTCAAATCTCTATAGGACACTGCAGGACACCTTAAAGGCATAGGAAGCCCTCAAGGACTTAGGGTATTGACAGCAAAGCTGCAGAGATACCCTTGTGGGGTAGAGAGTCGCTGAAAAGCAAAGGGTGGAGAAGAGGAACAAAGGAGAGAAAGGACGAAGGTACATAACCCTGATCTAGGATCGCAGCTCTCATACCATGTAGAAGAAAATATTGTTTTCTATATCTCTATTGATAACAATGTGTCCTCATATATAGAAGACTACATAAAAATATCAAAAATAGAAATTCACCACAAAAGTAAAGTAATTGCTGGATGTTGCACAAGAATCACCGCTGATATGGAGAAATTGTTGGCCTCGATTATCTACAACAATTTCTCTTATCATTTCAAATATTAACCTAAATATTTATTTTCAGAATCTCTATCTGACTTGGAGAATCTTCAACAATTTCCTTTCTCCTTCTTTGTTCATTAATGTGGTGGGAACTCTGCCTTTTCTAGTTAACATAGGGAACCAATCACACACGATAATTATGCCTTTTAAGATGAACAAATAAGGTGATTTTTCGTGGTTGAGAACATGAGAAGTGTTTTCATGTCATAAGTTAGAGACCAATAACATTCTCACTAAATTTATCTAGTTATCATAGGGAACCAATCACACACGATAATTATGCCTTTTAAGATGAACAAATAAGGTGATTTTTCGTGGTTGAGAACATGAGAAGTGTTTCATAGGGAACCAATCACACACGATAATTATGCTTTTTAAGATGAAGAAATAAGGTGATTTTTCGTGGTTGAGAACATGAGAAGTGTTTACATGTCATAAGTGCCTTTTCTAGTTAAATAGGGAACCAATCACACACGATAAGTATGCCTTTTAAGATGAACAAATAAGGTGATTTTTCGTGGTTGAGAACATGAGAAGTGTTTTCATGTCATAAGTTAGAGACCAATAACAATCTCACTAAATTTATCTTTGTTTCTCTGAGTTCAGTAGGTCAAGCTAATAGCATTCCTGGATGATCTTTTCTTCTCCAATTCTCTTTTTTTATGTATAAATGTTGGCACAGGTTGTTTATGCAAAGACAGACATTACAGCTGGATCAAAAGGAATCACCGCCTTTGTAATTGAAAAGGGCATGCCTGGGTACTTGAAATATTCACTTATAGTTTTTTTTTTCAAAATTGTAAATTTAAGACTTGAAAGCACTAAATTAAACTTTTTTCCTGTAAGCACATTATTTGTGTGTTTTTTTATTAAATTTGTTTGTTTTATCTGACCTTTTAGGATTCTTATTTTACGAGCTGGGGACCAAAAAAAATAACATTGTGCTTCTTAAACCTGAAACTGGAATCAGATTCAGTGTCAAGATATATTTTGTTTCACCTTATCACATGGTTCATATAGTTTTCATGGTTGTGACTGTTATCTATGTCTTGCAGATTCAATACTGCCCAGAAGTTAGATAAACTTGGCATGCGTGGAAGTGATACGTATGTACTCATTGACAATTTTACATTGTAGCTCCAAGGAAAAAAAATACTGCTGTTACTAAAGGATTGTAATTTGCTACAGATGTGAACTTGTTTTTGAAAAGTGCTTTGTTCCTGAAGAAAATGTACTTGGCCAAGAAGGGAAAGGTATTACAGTAAGTTTTCTAGAGAAAGTCATTTTAAACTTTCACATTAGCTAAATATATGTTGTGTTCAATATTATGTTATATACCAAATGGAACAGACACCTTTGCTATCCTGTCAAATAATCCTACAGTGAAAAACTTGTTTCAGGTGTTTATGTCATGATGTCAGGACTAGATTATGAAAGACTTGTTCTGGCAGCTGGCCCTCTTGGTCTTATGCAGGCATGCCTTGATGTTGTTATTCCTTATGTTCGGCAGAGGGAACAATTTGGCCGCCCCATAGGAGAGTTCCAACTTATACAGGTTTGAAACAAACCATTTGCAGTAATTTAACTGAACAGTGGTAACTTAAGATATGAGACTTACCTGATTATGTCATTATCAAATTACAGGGAAAATTGGCTGACATGTATACTTCACTACAATCTTCGAGGTAAGTATTTTTTTTTTATTCTGTTTTGTTTCCAGAATCTTGTCCAACAATTAACAACTTTTTCTTCTTTTGTTTCAGGGCATTTGTTTATTCTGTTGCTAGGGATTGTGATAATGGAAAGGTCACCCGTGAGGTATTCCTTTATATACCTTTATAAAATTCAGTGCAAATTCCTAATATTTTTCATGCGTTCAATTGTAGATTCCTAATATTTTTCATGCGTTCAAAGGTCACCCGTGAGGTATTCCTTTATATACCTTGATAATGTAGATCTTTATAAAATTCCTAATATTTTTCATGCGTTCAATTGTAGATTGGTTTATCCATTCTTTTAGATATTCAGTGGTTGATTACCTTGTTATGCTTCCTCTTAAGGTCAGTGCAAAATTGCTTCATATGACCAGAGTGATATATTTTAGGTGGCACATCTGGCTAGGACAGCATTATAGAGGTGATAATAATAGTGCCATCAAGAAAGAATAAGCTGAAAAGCTTTTTGTTGGATATCATGTCGCGGAATAGTTATGAGAAGTTCATTACATCTTGTTTAAATGCACAGTTGGGAACTTAGGATTGATTCATTTCTCATAGTTTAACATTGTTTTAGTGATAAATATTCCATATAAAAATCATCTGTCGTTCCATTATTGTTCATTGTGAGACCTCAGTAGGCAAAACATTTTGCAGAATTAAAGCACGAATACTTGTATAATTTTTATATCGGAAGTTCTCTACCATTAAGTAATCAAAATGAGATAGAAGATTCCAAATCTTGCTGTGGATAAAATAAAAAATTAAAAAAGCCTTCAATGGTACGTCTCATAGTAGTAAGCCCCATTCAAGTATACAACTATGTTAACTTAATGATCCATTATATTTCAAACACTAAAAATCCAAGCTCATTTGTAAGCTTATATACAGGAAGAGAATTGAAGAATGTTGTGCCTCATGCCAAATCTTTCAAATTCATAAAGTCTATGGCCATTAAGAGTTGAACTGAAAACACATTGCATCTTCAGGATCATGTGTTTCTTTGTACCAAGTTTTTGGAGATTTCGATATTCTTTATGAAATACATTGCGTACATGCTTTAATCAATTGGGTGATTTAATTTGCTTGATCTGGATGGGAAAAATGAACCAATTTCAGTAAGTCTAGTGGCAAGATATTTTGTGCTTTGCTCTGGTGTTATAGTCATATTTCATCTTCAAGAAAATTCAGTTTGCTGAGCTGTGTGTAATTGCTTTGTACTTCAAAGTGTCAATTACTGTTTCTGTGGGACTCTATATTCATCTAAATTTGTTACAGGACTGTGCTGCAGTGATTCTGCTTGCTGCTGAAAGGGCTACCCAAGTCGCACTTCAGGTACCAGAAGTTTGTTTCGAGTTTCATGCTCAACATGCTAGGAATGTGGCCTGTTGCTTCTGTCTTAAGAGGACAATTTATCATGTTGCACAACACTTATTATTTTGCATGTAACTAATATCCAACACTAAACAGCCAGCCCAACAAAAAACGGTTGTGTATATGAATAGAGCTAGGATTCTTGCAAGTATTCAAGCAGATCTGTTCTTGCTGTTCTCCGAATCATCCTCCTACTTACTGAGATAAAAGGAGTTGGGTGCTTAAGGTTAAAGGAAATAATCTATTGCGACTTATTTGGAATGCTAATCGTTCGTGTTATCCATCTGAGTGTCCAAAAATTTTCATGTGGAACATTTCTGTGTTCTTTTCAATGTTGATATCCACCCAGCTTGGCAATTTTTGTGTTCATTTGTTCAATCTTTGCATGCAGGCCATCCAGTGTCTTGGTGGCAACGGATATGTGAATGAGTATCCAACTGGCCGTCTCCTCAGAGACGCAAAACTCTATGAGATTGGTGCTGGGACCAGCGAGATCAGGAGAATTATCATTGGCCGCGAGCTCTTTAAAAAGGATTGACTGCCAAATTTGCATTTTTTTCTCCCTTCAAGTTAGGATTGACATCCCACAAAGAGTTCAATCACATAATGGGTGATGCCCGGGATATACTTAGTGGCATGTGCATCTTTCAAAGAAAACATTATACATGTCAGGAAAGAAAAAAGTGACAAAAAAAAAAGATAAAGATAAAAAATAGCTCACAGGAAGCATAAGATGTCTGTAAAATCATTTTTTCCCTGTGGCACACAAACTAGAATATTTATAGTTTTTACCTCTTTTGTAATATCTTACCTCTCAAAATAAATAAGGATTATTTCCTTTGACCTCCCTTTAACTATAATTTTTCTCATATCTAACTCAAAATTATACTTTAACCATTTTTAGTCCTTGTACTTTTTCAAATTTAACACTTAAATTCCTCTGTTAACTTTCATAAAAAATTCTGTCTATTTCTTAATAATTATGAACTGCCATTTTATCTTTACTTCGTTATAAAAATAAATAAAAAACAATCGATATGGATGACTGCATTATTTAATGATCATATTTTATTTACTTTTTTATGAGTTATTCTTATATTAAAAGAGTAAGGGTAAAATGTAGTTTCTCAATTATTAAAGAATAACTTAGGACTATAATATGTAAATTTATAGTTTAGAGTTGAATGCCAAAAAAGTTGTAGTTGAAAGGTTGTTAAAGAAAATAATTCAATAAATGCATAAATAAACAAATACGCATATGCCATTTTTATCTTTTAATTAACGTTGCATTATTGGTATACTTTCCAAGAGTGAACAATGGTCTGTGGGGTACCTGCTCCAGCATCCCTGTCGGTTTAAGTGCTTGATAATGAAATTTTAAACTAAGTATATACAATTAGACACGTATGTTCTAAATTCAATCGAATGGTCTCGATCGAATGTGTTAATCGATCGAATGTGTTAATCGATCGATTAGATCGTACGATAATAATCGAATGAATTTAGACCGTTGGATATTCATATTATTATATGATAATAGGCTTAAATAGGGAACATAATGGCCTTGTCCCCTATTTGTAACATTATATAATTCTTCCCTCCATTCATTATATAACAATGTATTAGTAATTATATGAGTGTGGCTCTCTCCCTTCCATTTTTCCTCTCAACTCCTCACCTTTTTCTCCACAATGGTCGTGGTGCAAAAGGTGTGTGCAAGCCTTCTTGATGTCTTGACGTGAAAATTGTAAAAAAGATTTGATGCAAAATTAATAATACATATATTTGACTTTGCTCATATTACTGGGGGTCAATATATTATATTAAAAATGGATGAATATAACTCAAAATCTTTTCTCAATATTAAATTTAACATGTGAGAGATTACGAATCTTGAACGTAGCATTCCGTCAATAGGAAATTATAAGATTGTTTAACATATGTGATTATTTTTGCTCATATTATTGGAGAATAGTCCTCACGTGACACAATTTTAAATTTTCGTAAAATATTTGATGTGATAATGTGAGACATCATATGTAACTTTGCTCATAATATTGAGGGTTCATGTGATTTAATCTCATACTTGTCGGATTGATGGGTGCAACTCAAACGATTTATATCCTTAAATCCTGTTAGGGTGCGGGATAAATGTCGAAAGCTAAAATATGATTAGAAATCCTAAATAGTTAGGATTGGAAATGAAATGTATCACCTACCCTCGAGACTATGTTACTTAGATCCTGTTAGGGTGCGGTAAATGGTTAAAAAGATCCTAATTCTCACTAAGAAAGAAAGTCTTTCATCACTTTATTTTTGAGGAAATTAACAAAGTATTAAATTAGTGAGAGACAATTAAATAAAAGACCAACATTTAATGGTGATTTAGTATAAACATGATTATATTTATTTTGAATTGTTTAACCTCTTTATATCTGCTTTACATAGTGTATTACTACTAGATAGATAGTTGATTGAATCAAAACATTTGGTGTTGATAAGAGATGTCAAAAAATTTATTTTTGAAATATATTTTAATGTGATCAATAGAATACTAGACATGCTCAAATGGATTTTGAGAATGAGAATAAAAGGCTTATTTTGAAAAGAATTATATAATTGTTATATTTTTCATATTCAAAATGTTTTAATACAAATCTTCTTACATTTTCAATATGTTGAGAATAGAAGAACATCATTTTATGAAAGAACAATGATATTATTGTTAATGTCATGTGATGTTATTGATTTTGAGAAGAATTATAAAAGCTAGTGGGAGAATATTAGATAATATTATAAAAATATTGACACTAATTTATGATAATTAGTAAAATATTATTATAATAATTTATGTCAATCATAATCATATTGTGAATATGATTACATAAAGACATCGTCAAATATACAAAAGTTAAGAATATAAATTTTGCTTCTTATTTGAAAATTTTGAAATATTCAAAGATACAAAAAATAATGAAGTTAAATTTATGACTTTTCTATTTGAATAATTGTTAATTCATTTCGTATATTTGATAATCAATGGTTGATTATTTATCAAGTTAGACTTGACATTCAAAGACTATATTAATATTTTTTTACCAGGCGAGAAAATATTTTAGAACTTCATTTTTGTCACATTAAAACATATGAGATATGAAACAAATGTAACATTATTCTTCATTACGTTAAGATGTTCAATTTTTGAAAAATTGAAATCAGCAAATGAAGTACATAAAGTTATCTTGTGAAACACCAAAAGCAATTTAATAATATCTTAATACAACAAATCTTGTTGTATAAGATTAATGTCTTCTATACTCAAGCAATGATTTGTAATGCAAAAGGATAGTGAGAGTATATATGTGAATTGGATGAAAATCACAAATTGAATTTCAAATCACTATGATAGTGATGATAATATATCTCGATTCAATTGTTTGAAACATTCGTAACAAAATTTTATTGTTTGACATAAATTCAATTATTTGAATTATAAAATTAATGTACGATCATTAATTTTATTTTATTTTTAAGCATGGAAGATGCAAACCCCACTATTTATTTTGTGTAATTGATTCTTCTTAAAATAATACACAATTTCAGTAGAAGAAAAATAATTCTTAACGTTGTTTATGAAACAATACATAAATGATTCAATCAATTAAAGTATGAATGTCATACACATAAAAATCATTTGCTCTAAATATAAGAGAAGTCCAATTGAACATCAACATCCATGGTGATAGATTTTGATATTCGATATATTCTCTTAGTAAATGTACAATTCATTACTAAAGTCGTTTAGTATATGATGACACATTATTGACAAGTTCAATATTAGTAAATAGTTTACTAAAATTATATTTCAAAGGATGAGATATAAATATTTATCTCAATTCAAGTATGACAACACATTCATCCTTCACATTGGAGTCATTTTTTTTAATAACATGGAACATTATGAATTTTAAATATACCATGAGTATACTAATGCCACTTCATTTAAGAAAATTGAGGTGTTTTGACACTAGCGACATGTAAAATATTCTTGATGTTTGTCACATAAGATATTTCTAAAGCAGATTCTAACACTAAACTTTAATCTAAAATACATTTTTAGAAAATGAATTTTTTGGAAACTATGAAAGATTATGTTTAATGCAAGTAGGAGAATATGTGGTAGTATTTAAAATTTATCATAATAAGTGTATTTGAAACTTATTAGATATTAGATATCTATATAAGGTTTGTGGGACATATATGTCCTAAACATAATCAAATACTCAAAGTTATATTAAAATAATGAGTAACATGATATGATCATTAGAAAAGTTATGCTTTGGTAAATCTAAATTCATTCTATTTTATGATATGATCATAACGAAATTATCAAGTTTATACAATTATTGGCATTATTATCATAATATGTCAGAATATTAAATTCATGATATTGTCCATGAAATAGCAATATGACAAATGTGATATGATATAATCATAACATGAGACACATTATGTCTACTTCAAAAGTTTGTTCGTCGCATGAAGGATTGACGATAGGACAGCTTCAATCCGGTTATGTGATTGTGTAGTTCGTTGATTAAAATGTTTGATGATACTAGTTCTCATTACGTATCATAACGAATGCACAAGTGCTTGTTAGAGAACAAGTTCACTGAACTGACACGCATGAAAAACTTGTTGGTTGGACTGTTAGCAAGTTCTTTCGTTAATACGATTAAACACGCGATCCTTTGACCTGAGACACCATTAATATCTTATGTGTTTATTAATATTCTTTGATAATGTTAAAAGATCATTGAAAAATGAATATCTAATGACATTTATTGAGTATATTCAAAATACATAAAAATATATGAGTATTCAAAATAAAATCTACGACTCTTACAAAGAGAGATGCTCAGTGTAATAAATAAGATTGATAAACAAAGTCTGTGGCCACAGCAATATGAGAATGAGTTCTCAATATTTTTGAACAAAATGTTTATCAATATAATTATATATTGAGATTATGGATCTAATTCACCATATCATATTAATCTCAATCAGGACATAAAAAACGTAGAAGGACTATAAGTGTATGTATATCATATTAGAGATTTGCTTATATTCGTACTACTGAAGGAGCCAAGACATACTGCTAGGTGTCATTCTTGGTCTATAAAAGTTCACACAATTTATTTGGAAATATTGACAAATTGTATTATCAAATATTGTGTGATAAATTTGATTCATATTGAACACTAATGACTATAGTAATATGAACCTAATGGGTCACATGCAAATAAGATTATTAAGAAGATTTTGAATTAATTGATTACAAGTTGTTTAAAGTTATCAGGTGTCTAGCAATGCCTAACTTAATCATGCTGCACACTAATAGTGGAAGATCAATTGATTAGATCAATAAAAGTAAATGTGCATTATAAGTTAATACATATGATATGCACTAACTAAATCACTATTTCATCTTGAGAAGACGAAAAGTATATGCACTGAAAGTGTATTGAGTTTAGTGCAATTTGGAGCTGTTAGACAATGTGAATAATCGTATGTCCTAAACTCAATCGAACGGTCTCAATCGAATGTGTTGATCGATCGACTAGATCATACGATAATGATCGAACGAATATAGATCGTTGGATATTCATATTATTATATGATAATAAGCTTAAATAGGGAACATAATGATCTTGTCCATTATTTATAACATACTCTCCTCCTTCATGAATGAGGAGATTATGAGGGAGCATAAGTTACATAATTCTTCTTCTCATTCATTATATAATAATGTATTAGTCATTATATGGTTGTAACTTTCTCTCTCCCATTCTTCCTCTCAACTCCTCATCTTCTTTTCCACAATGATTTATGGTGCAAAAGATGTGTACAAGTCTTCCTGATGTCTTGACATGAATCTCGTTAGAGGGATGGCACTTGTGATCCTCCCAGCGAACTTTTTCTCCATTGGATAGTGTTTACGAGGTAACGGAAGAGGTCCTACTGATATTATTATAATCTTGATTTTATATTTGCTTACATACACGTATTAACAAAAATGTTTCATATATTGAGTTAATTAATCATCAAAATGTTGGATATTTATCCACAACATATTCTAATGCACTAAGATATATTTTAATGTCATTTTTAAAATAATTGTAATGTTGTACTGATCCTCAAAGAAGCCAAATATCGTTGTTCACGTAAAAAAAAGAGCAACTCAATTTCAAATGGTGTATTGAAAGACCCTAAGTTCAAATGCTATTTATTTCCATTTTGAAATGGATATAATGGAGATCCTCCTCCTATTCGCAATCATCGATCACAGATCTGATATGGCCCCGAATCATAGATATGGTTCACTAAAGGGAAGCAATTGTATCGGTCGAGCACACATTCAAGGTCAAGCACAAAATGGTCGTCGTCCCCACCATTGATGAATGGACCACAAGACGATGAACGGACCACAAACCGTAGTCTTTGATCCAAGATGTCTTGCCGCCGATTGTAACGACGCTTGCGAAGGTCAAGCATGAAGTAAGAGGGCATATGCAAACTTAGGGCACGATCCGTCGACCACCATGAGCCCGTGTTCAAGGTTGAGCACGAAACGGTCGTTGTCCCCGCCATCGACGAATGGACCACAAACTGTAGCCTTTGATCCATGATGTCTCGCTGCCAATCACGATCAGACGCGCTTGCAAAGGTCGAGCATGAAGCAAGGGGGTGTACGTGAAGTTAGGGCACAATTCACAGACCACTACCGAACGATGATACATCGATCATGACTGGACGACGACCCAGTGAACACGACAAATCCACAACCTTAATCTGGTGACCGAAGGAGTGCGTTCACGTAGAGCATGAAAGAAGTCATCCCTTTTGATCCCTTCGCAAATTCGCCCAATTGTTTGAACCACGACTCTTGTTTAGTGAACCTCATCTCCCCCTTTAGTGAATCATGTCTTCGATTCGTAGATCTGACCAATCGTGTCTTCGATTCGTGGTTGTCAGATCTACGATCGAAGACCATGAACTGGGGGGAAACGATCCACCTCCATTATATGCTTTTGAAATTATTTCTCATTCTCAACTACCATATCTTGAGGTTTCAACCAAGTCTAAAAATAGTTAAAATTAATGATAATATTTAACAGTTAAATGCGATAAGTAATAATCACTAATCCAAATAAAAAAGTACCAGACACATGTTATTATGAGATATTGTCATTATTATTATGCCCCTAGCCAACTTATAATAATAATAATAATAATAATAATAATAATAATAATAATAATAATAATAATAATAATAATAATAATAAGAAGGAAAAAGAAAAGAATCCTCTGGCCGAGCCGAAAGCTAAACAATGGTCTAGCGGCACGATTCCCACAAAAGCCCTAGCTCCAATTTCCCTGCATTGCGGCCGTCGCCGCTTCGATGGAGGACGAGACGAGAGCTCCTGTCACCCCTGCTGTCATCGAGGGCGGAGAGGACGCCAACGATTGGAGCAAGGAGTTTGACGACGAGCAGCAGCTGGTGGAGGTGGGGCACACTCAGGCCTCCGACGTCGCCGGCGAGTCCAACGACGCCCCGCTGCAACCACTTCCGGCGCAAGGTGCGTTTTACGGCGGAAGAGCATGACCCTTTTCGTTGTGGTTAAGATGCTCCATGGATTCGGATCTGATGTTGTTTAGAATGAATTGCTGATAGTTGAAGTGGTAATTGCTGGATCGTTCTCTTAACCAAAAAAAAAAAAAAAAACGATTGAGCTCGTTCATGGTTAACTAGATTGCATCCCTGCATCTCCATTTACTTTTCTCTTTCAAAATTATACTTATTTTTTTAGGAGCAAAATCATAATTAAATTGGCTGTTCTTTAGGTAGAATTTTGTGATTTGTCACATTAAAGTTTCTTTCCCGTGGTTATTGGCTACCAAAGTAATCTCATAGACATCGAATGCTAAAGGGAAGTTTGTTGCTATAGGATGTAATTAACTAGATTGGTTGTTATAAAATTTTGACGGATGAAAGGATGACTACGAAGTTGGATATTCATCCAGTCATCCGCTTGTCTTAAAACTCAAAAGTCATGAAATTTAAGTGTGCGTGCTAGCATGACAACACTATGATAAGAGGAAAGAAATAAACTGGAGTAGCTAGGATAAACCCCACAGGTGGAGGCATGTTGTAAAATGTTCTCTGTGTAACACTCCACCCTTCCAAAGTTGCAGTCACGTTGGAGCCAGATGGCCCATGCGGCTGCCACAGCCATCCTCCACAAGTGCCGCCAGTCCTGTCTCTGAAGAACCTCTCTAGTCTGTAGGGAGCACCAAAAAGGTTTGTCTTCTGTAGAGATGCTGATAAAGAATAAGTGGGCCATATACTCCGCTTCCTGACCACAAATGTGCAGGATGTGTTAGTGCTAGGCGGCCACTGCACCCTTTATGTTCTATTAAATTGGCTGTTCTTTAAATAAATTTTTTTTCGAGCTTATCATGTGACTTTCCTCTTGTACGTATCTTATTTCTCTTCGGGGATCAAATGCGAAGATGATTAATGGAATTTCTTACTATACTAGTGAGGAAAAGACTGGAGTTTTAGCGATGGGCAGGGTCATTCCTACTAAGCAACTTAATCGGTTCAGTGATTAACTCTTTCATCAACAAACAACTTTTAATTAATCAAACACTGAATAATTTTGACATGCATTGCTCATTAATCTTCAGACATGGCTGCTTTGACTAAATAACTCTTTGGAGTTGGAGATATTATGGTGTAATTTTGAAGGTTGCAGTTCAAGAATTACTCATAGTATTCTTTTCAAGGCATGTTATTGCTTCCAATCCTTTCAGGACCTGTTATTTTTCTTTCACAAGTAAATACACGCGAGGTCTGGTCACGACTGGCCTTGGTTGGAGGCCCTTTCCACTCATCAGAGGCTTTTTGGCAGTTCCTCAGACTCCATGGCGGACGGAGTATGCGCCGGAGAGTCTTGCTAGCTACTTTCCTTGCCGGTGCATGGGCTATTTGGCTCTAGCGCAACCGGATTATTTTTGGTGGTGAGAGATGTCAGGCCGATGGTATTGTACACCACGTCACTTTCCTTCGTCGTGAGTGGGGTTTTGGATTGTGGTTGTACTTTTGACCTTTTTTTTGGTGTCCTCGTCTTGAGGGCTTACACTTGTACATTTCCACATCATAGTTATATATATTCACGGATGACACCCTAACTTGGTGATCATCCATTTTCTCCTCAAAAAAAAAAAATCTCATTCTTTAACCATTCTTGTATAAAGTGAAATATACATGAGACTTCTGATTGAAGCAGAAAGCTTCCTTTAATGGATGAATTATGTAAAAAGAGTATAATATCAATGATTGGGAATGGGAAACAAAAACCATAAAGTGTAGTTTTGAGTTAAAATTTGACACTGCTATATAAGAAAGAGACAAAATTTACTTGTATCTTGTTGAAGTTGCGAACTAACTCTGTCTGTGTTTGTTTGGATAAATTTTTTTCTAGGAAATGTTTTCTGATGTTTGACATTCAGTACATCCTTTATCACTTCAATAAAAAAATGTTTGACATTCATTAAGTTCTGGTCATCGAAAAATATTTTCTGGTTGACCAAAAAGTTATTCACAGCTTTGGGAAAAGATAAAATTTCCCATCTTAGACTATCTCCATCAGTATCTGATGAGAGGGTGTAATGGAGAACAATAGCTGGTGAGATTTTACTAATGAAGAGAACTTCCATGGTTGGATAAAGACAGGCTCAGGATACACTAAACTTGTCTACATGACACCATGTTGTATGATTGCCTTACCTTTGGGCTCTGTGACTTCAATGTAATAACATGGTTTTCCGAGGGGATAAATGCTTTGTGGACAAGCTTATACATCATGCTAGGTGATTGTATGGAGACTATAACAAATATATAGAGGTTGACTGTTTTTTCTTATTTACTTTCATCACTCTTTTGAATGGTTATTGCCATTTTGTATGACGACCATCTTGCTGGTCATCCTTTCCTTTTTTCAAAGAAAAATGTGTACTTTTAACATAATTTTTGTTGTGGAGTCGAACACCAAAGAATATCTTGGGCAAGATAACAAAAATTATGCACTGGAGACTACTGATATTACAACAGTTTAATACTTTGCTTGGGTTTTTAAATGTTGGAGGCTGCCAACTTGATGTTATGGGAAAAGATGGGTTCAGGAATCGGATACAACTTGTTTTTCTGTGAGGCACCGAGGAGGATATTCACCACCTTTTTTTTTCAAGTGTATGGTGGCTCAGATGGCATGGAAAAAATCCAGCTGTTGGTTGATTGACTCCCAATCGCTGGAGATTTTTGGAGATCTTCAGAACTAGTTGTCACCCTGATCAGAAAGTTCAGGTTTATGTAACGAGCATGCTCCATGTGACAACCTTTGCCCTCTTGTGGTCTATTTGGGTCCAACGAAACTGGATTTATGTTTAGAGGTGAAGGGTTTAGAGGTGAAGGGTTTATGTTGAGAACATTGTAGCTGTTGGACAAAATATGGTGGAGAATGGAAACTCTGACCTTTGGTTGCCATGTTTTTGTAATATAATGTCTTCATCAATAGAGTGGATGGTTATGCCTGGTAGGCACCCTTTATCCTAGAAAACAAACTTGTTTTCAGTGAACAAACATGTCCATTATGCCATCTAGACTTTCAAGGATCTTTCTTTTAGTTATGGTTGGAGAATATTTAGAGTTTCATTGTTTGTTTCCTTCTCAGACATTTTCAATAGTTAAGCAAAGTAACTTGCATCATAGTTGAAAGCCATATATTTTGGATTGAGTTCTATATAGAGCCAAAAGTGTTATGATTATTCTCATGACGATTGGTAAATGTTGTATACTTTTCTTAGGGACATATGAGTGGAAGCAACTTTTGATTGT